>JAYKQN010000026.1:4770000-5370000 GCA_036785175.1 Eupleurogrammus muticus
AATTGTCGTGCAATCCCCATTGTTTAGATAGTTCGCACACATACCCATTAGAGCATATGCCATGCATTAGGCTTGGGGCTACGGCTATTGGTTTGAGTGGCTTATGAGGGTGAAATAAATTGATAAAATAAAACACTTACCGGGAAGTAAGTCAAAATCAGAGCCTCTTGTGTGATTAGAAAAATTATAGTTTTGCTGCTGGTTCTTTTCTTAAAGTGGATGCGTTAAACAGCACAAAGTCTTGAGTGTGTGTGTGTGTGTGTGTGTGCACCTGTGTGTGTTTGTGTACGAGGCACCGGGGTTGTGTTGTGGAGGAAGCCGGGTACAGGCTGTTATAGGTAGAACTCCCCTGAGGACAGGCCGGGCCACTTGTGTCTGAGGGGCTGGTTTATCCCACTTAATCAGCATCCTGAGAGACTGGCACTGCCCCACAGCCATAATGCCTGGGGTCACTGTGGGCTCCTCAAAATGAAGTGAAGCCTCAGCAGACAATGCTGCCGTCAATCAGCCTTAACCTGAGCTGGCTCTTTTCTTCCTCATATAGTGTACTTGTGTAATCATTCACTCCATAAATGCAAATTAATCTCATCAATGTTTTGACTAACACAGGGCAAGGATACATAGAGCCTTTTTGCATATCAACTGCCCTGCATTTCGCACAATGTCTTTTCATGAACGATGCATAATTATACAGCACAAATCATGACCGTCCTACAGGCGTCCTAACGGCGGAAAGCAAGTACTGTACTTGGGTAGAAATTTGAGGTGCTTTAGTTGAGTTTACTTGAGTATTTAAATCTTCTGCTACTTTGTGGTTCTACACCTTTACAATTCAGGGGAGGATATTGTTCTTTATTCTGAGAGTTTAAGCTACTTTACAGCTAAATATTTTATATTAAATTAGATGAGTCTGCAAATTACAATGCATTATATATTTATATTTTTTATTTCAGATGTCTGTGTGTTGTTAATTTCTCTAAACGTTGATTCACATACATGGAGTTTAACCAGTAGAGGTAAAACTCTAATATTTCACAAACAAACACAGTGGTGACAGAACATTTGTGTGGCAAAACTTCTATCTCAGATTTTTTTATTTAATATAAATTAATTGATGCTCATTCATTATAATTCACTTTATTAATCAATCCAGTAAATTATAATGTATTGACAGCATTAATAATGTAATTTAATCAACGCAATTTACACATTGTGAGCTTAATTTTCTGCAAAACAAGTGCTTCTATTATGATTTATACTATACTTTTACCTAAATATGATGCTAACTGCATCTGATTCCACCAAAACTTGCCCACATAGACCTGCTGAGATCAGAGTAAAGCCCAGGCAGATTGCATGAAATAATTTGACACATCATACGGTAAGTCAAATATCTAACTCTGCTCTTCCCTGTGGGATAAATAAGTGACCTTAGGCTGCTCATCACAGCCGCACGCTGCAGAAAATGCATTAATCTCAAACACTAACAAGATAATGAAGACACAGGAGAACGCTTCCTGCAATTTGCAGTAGCTCTTCCGCTTGGTTTAGACCATAATTTGTACTTGTTTGGAAGGCACATTACAGCCAGCGGTTTGGGGCGAGCAGCGCTCTGCGTCCCAGGGGCTTCTGTCAGTCCGGCACCATTATACATGACAGAGCTGAGTGAGCCTCCTTGGCTGCTTCTCAACACGCCGGCTTTCCTCGGGGTCTTGTGCAGCATTTGCAGAGCGCATGCCCTTTTGATTTCCTAATCGCAGCACGAGCGGCGGTGCGCTGGCCTGCCATGAGATATTCCGCTCACAGGCCGTTGATTTATGTTCTCCTGGTGCAAGGCTCAATGGTGAGAGGATCACAGGTGTTGTGGAGCCTCAGTAAAAACTTTTAATATGCACACCTCGTGGTCCCTGGCAGAGCCCGGCACAAGGATCACTGCCATTCAGCGGGGGGATGGGTCAATAAATGTTTAAAATTCATCTGGAGGCTTACAGTCTGATAGCTATAATACAAACATCCATGTATGTGTTTTTCTAGCAGCGGTACAGATCACACTGGATCCCTGCATCCACAAGCAGATGCACATTGCCTGGCTGTTTTCAATAGTGTTTGAAACACTAAAGGGAATTGCTGGATTTCACTGCAAAAAAAAAATGTTTTCTGATTTCATAAAATGCACCATTCTTAAAATAGGAATACTGTTGTAGTGCTCACACACAGCATGTGAAAGAGAGCGGCACAGGCACTGGCACCTGTTATAATGGGGGTTTGTTAATTACTGCATTGTTGACTGTGTCGTTAATGCCCACTTTAAAGTGAAGAGGTCGACCTTTGCTCATGTCACAGTAAAAGTCTGTGTAAAATCAAGGGTGCATTCATTCAGCGCTCAAGTGTTTTTTCCTCTCCATAGCCACCACATGACTGGGCAGTTTTAATTAAAGCTTTGGGAGATTATCTTTTGATCATGCAAAGTGACTCATAATCAATGGTTTACTTCTTTTTTTCCCTCATTATTTGAAAAATAAAGAGGGAAAAGGTGTTTTAATCCCCGCTGGCTTTGTTGTTAGACTAATGATTGTATGATAATTCACACACCAGTTTTCCAGTATGCTACGATTCATTCATACAGTATATGTCTTTGAGACGGTTGGCATGTGTTATGAAAATAAACATACAATCAGTGCCAATCTCTATAGGCCGGGGCAGCTATCATTTGACTATTACTATAATCGAGAAATTTTCTGCATAGGTTATAACGTTGACAAGCGAAACAGATGTAGTTCGTTGTTAAATGTGACGGCACTAATTATGCCATATCTTCCCATCAAAAAAAAAAAAAAAATTCCATTCAGAGATTTATTTGGGTTCTTCCTGCCAGTGAGCCAGATTGTGTCATGACATGTCACAGACAACTTCATGTGCACTAACAACCTTCCTGCATGATTTAATAATAGTGATCCGTGTTAATCACCCTCCCTCCCGTTTCCGCTTTTCATACTTTGCCAGAGGGACTGCTATAAACTGCAGAAACTTACCGTGCTGCAACTATCTCATCTGAGCTGCATTTAGCTCCCATCCCCCTCTCTTTGACTTGTTATCTAGGCTCAGAGGTCAGGCCTTTCAGTCATGTAGCCGAGTGTGTGCTGGAAGTGGAGTGACCTTTTCAACTCTACTACTTACTGTGAAGCTTTCACCCATTTTAGTCTCCATAAATTCATTTGCACGGTGCACCTTTAGAAGCTAAATGCGTCATCCAAGTTTCTCTTGGCGTTGCCAAAATTAATTTAAACATCTAAATCCAATGTTAAAACATGATCCTGCTTTGGGGCTCAATATCAATGGGATTAATGTGAGTATTTTTAATTTAATTCACATTACAGTATATTATAAGTTAAATATTTAGTGTCAATTGTTCACATAAAATTTAAATTAAGATGAGCTCACAGTTGCTCTAAATTGATAAATATTAAACAGAAAATTGAAACTGTAAATATTTTACTACTGGTTACCCACAGGTTGACATCTCCTTATTTGCTGCAGCCTAAATAATCAATACAAAAATCCAAGAGATATTATGGGAGTCAACCGTGTGTAAATTGAAATTGTGACTGGACGTCTCGCTCTCTCTTCAGCTTGTTTATGTTAAAATATTACCGCAGATAAATGACTCGTGTATAAATTTGTTTCCCCGTCACTCAGGCTAGTTAATCTGCTGCGACGCCTCCCGACAGTGGCGGACCTTCCGAATTTTCCGTAGCACTGTCAGAATTTCACATTTATGCTAAAAAATGTACCTCCCCAAGGTTACATAGCAGATTCATTTAGTGCTTACTGTGCCACCCCCCCCCCCCCCCTCACCTCTCTTCTTCTCGCTCTCCCTTCCCCACCTCCCTCCTCTTTCTTTCCCATGTCCATTAGACCTTGCAGACTAATCGAGCAGCACCAATTGCTCCCGTGGTGAGATCATTAAGTAAATTATTTTAAGATCAAACGGTCAGCAGCCACAATGAAGTCCTGTGTAATGGTAAAAGCCTCAAAAAACTGCCACCCACCCCTCTCAAATTAAAGCCCAGTGGGGAGAGCTCTGCACCTCTCAGGTGGATGCCCCCACCATTAGGCCTTTTAGCTGCAGGCTAAGGTAGGACCCACTAATTGATCCTTTGAACAAAACTAACCCACTGACAGGATCTGACTTGAATGCAGCTTAAGAGCGCAAAATTGTTCCTGGCCAAAGAAATCAGCCTTAAACCACTGTAATAGTCCACCTAGAGAGATGGTGACATTTCATGTATATAATACCATAGGAGGACTTATAAATGGGAGTGGAAACTGACTTCTTTTTCTTGTCTGCTTCTTTTATTTGACAACAAGTCCAACATGGAGGGCCGTTGTCAAAATACCTTGCACTGATTGCAGCGCTGATTTAATTTTTTTTTTCCATCATGCTCAGACTTAAACAATGATTGATTATTTTTATAAAGACATAGCGGGAAAAAGCTGTGTTGAGTAAGAAATATATTGTTTAACTGATATTTTCTCAGGTAGCAGTAAGTAGATAACAAGCAGTTAAAAAATCTGCTTATGGTAAATGTGTAAAAAATATATATTTATAAGAAACCAACTACCTTTGTCTTCCAGTAATGGATGCACTGCATGATATTTGCATTAGAGCAACAATTATCATACAGGAAAATAATTAATTAATAATTTCTCCTCATTTTCTGCAATCTCATGCAACCGCCTGCATTTATATCTTAAACAAAGCGACCATTTAAAGTGTCTACGGTCTCCGTTTCTTCACTTAAACCCACGCCAAGCCTGCCTTTCAGTATGTCAGAGCAAAAAAAAAAAAAGCGAAAGCAAAAAACTCTCAGGAAATATGAGCGCTTGCCGGCTGAAAGAATCAGAAGCTTGGGAAATGTGTGTGTGACTGTGTATAAAAGCCATTAGACAGTGATTACTCACAAAGTGCCGTCTCTGGACGGACAGGTTGACAGCCTCCCTTTTAATAGGTCAAAATTTTGCAGGGCTTAACATAACTGGGTGCTTATCCAAGGACTGTTTCATACATTAAAAGGAGATTTGTATCTTCGATGTTGGCCTTCAGCAGTGACTTTGTTTCCTCGGATTATTTTCACACGCGCGACTAAAAAGCAGCAGTCTTAAGCACATAATGCACAACAACAAAACATTAAAAACCATCTAAGGGCAGCAACAACTGCGTTCTTCCAGTTGTTTATTCCCCCAGCTGAGTAAGTGTTGAACTTACAGTAGCTTATGGTGTAGAGACAGGAACCAATGCAGCAAAGTGACTGTGAGAGTGATTTATCCTCCTTTGGCATGAAGCGTCAGTGTCATCAATCACACGGTTTTAATTAGTGATGGCTCCCCTTTGTGGCTGAGAAATGTGCATGTAATTCAATTTGGGATTCGCTGCTGCCTCCACAAGCCCACACAAAGATTTGTCAGTCCACTGTAAGTTCATGCACAGTCCGAGAGGCCGATGTGGACGACCAACTGGCAACGCATAAAAAAACATTCACTGAACTGAAGTGATTCCAACATCAGCATTATAATAACAATATTTAATTCCATGTTTTGGATTTATTTGTAAATATGTTAAATTGACAATAAATAACATCCTATTGTTAGACTGTAAAATTACTATTTAGTATATATATAAACATATATACATATATATACATATATACATATACATATATATACATATATATATATATATACATATACATATATATACATATACATTTATATATATATATATATACATATACATATATACATATATATATACATATATATACATACATATACATATACATATATATATATATACATATATATACATATATATATATATACATATATACATATATATATATATACATATATACATATATATATATATACATATATATATACATATATATATACATATATATATACATATATATATACATATGTATATATATATATACATATATATATACATATATATACATCTATATATATATATATATATATATTTTTTTTTTAATTATCCAAAATAGTATGTGTACTAACAAGAGTTTTAACATAAAATTAGAAACCTAGTTGATGTCGAATGCACTCAACAGCGAGTCACAGAGATCATCTCAGGGAAGATTAAGAGACAAACGTCCAATCAAAAAGCCCGTTATTACTTTCATACTACTGATGCAATGTATACATATCAATCTCTGTCGAAGCTTCGCATCCATTACAGCAACTTATTTCACTATGCACATTCCATTACAAAGCGTCAATCAGAGAGGGACAGATGTCAATTATGCTGAAAATGAATTGAGAGGGGCTAGATGAGAGTGCTGTCATTATCGCTTTGTTTTCCCACAGGAGTAATTCATTGAAATGGCAATAAAGTGATGCAAGACAAAACCGGGCCTTTTGATACTCAGAGGCCTCTTATCCCTCTTTTAAATATTGGTTTCTTCTGATTTCCTCTTCAATGGGAAACTTAACTGATACCACCAGTAAAGGCTGAGCTTTAAATAAAAAAAACAAAACAATGACAGCTTTGAGACTTAAAGTGGCCATTGAAATGCTAAAATATCAATAGCAGTTATTTAGTTCTCTAAAGACACTTGAAAGTCTCTTATGTGACACATGGTAATGCGAGTCACTGTAGTGATGTTTATTTCACAGCAGTCGCCCGCTTTATTTTTCAAATGAAAAGAGTTCCCTGCATCTGCAATCTAAATTTCTCACTGTGGAATTGACCTCTGACCTCATCAATGTCAAAAAGGTAAAACATTAGTTCTGAATGAGCAGGAAAAATAAAATAAAATAACTTTGCTTTGTGAAAAAGCAGATAACCTATTAGACTAACTCAATATTATTACTATACTAAATTATAGAGCCCACTCCAGAATTATGTAAAAATGTTCTTTCTTAAAAAAAAAAATACTACTTCAACTTGATGCAAACTATTCCTGACAGAAATGGAAGCTTTGTGATGCAAAAGCCAACAACAGCCAAGTGGATCTCATTGGTTTAGTGTTAGAAAATCACTAGTCATCAACCTTCATATGCCTCATTTGACCTGTTATCAAAATGTGTGTGTGTGTGTGTGTGTGCAAGAGGGAAAGAGAGGGAGAAATAATGAACGTTACAAGTCATTTAATTATTATCAATGTAGTATTGCACATTATATTATATTTCTTCTTGGATTCCTGCTAATAAGAAAACATGAAAAAACTGTTTTAGTTCCAGTAAGATTATATTACTTAAGTTATTCAGGCTTGCTGGTGTCATAAAATGAGACCAAATATCCAAATACCAAGTTCTGCCAGTGGTTCAATTTTAGATAATTCACACACGAAATGCTGTTGATTTAACGGTGTGATTGTGCCGCGCGCGTCAGAATGTCAGATTTAAGGCGGCTTCTATTATCGGGACAGATCAGCTACCTTACAACGTCTACCCCCAATCAATTTCTTTGATGCCTGCATTCTGTTTAACTTTTAGAGGTGCTGATTATATTCTGCCTTTTGGCTCCGCGGATCCCTCCCAACGGCACCAAATCAGTGTCCCCGATTCCACGTAAACATGCCGCTTACAATCAAGCTGTCATTTGGCCTATGAAAATTTGGTGCCATTAGCCGATGTGCCAAGAGGAGAAATTCCAGACCTCTGTGTGGTTGTTTTGAAAGAAATGTTGGTTTCACCCCCCCCGCCCCCTCCCCTGCTGATTGACTCTAATCAGCCGCACCATGCCAACATCACTCTGCCCTGAAGCCCGTCTACACCGGTGACTGATTAGGTGGGAAGACTAAAAAAATTGAAGTACATCAATATTTAGTATGTTGATGCCATGAAAACATGTGGAAGGCTGCTGTGATGCAAGCGGCAAAAATAATATCATGAGCTTGTGAGATGATGAATCTGCCATTTTTTAAGGTTCAAATATTCTGAAGTGATTCGGTGCCAAAAAAAAAAAAAATCATGTGTTGGCTTGTGTTTTCATCGGTTGCACGTCTGACGAGGGGGGAAAACAACGTTGACGCCAGGTTGCTGCTGCGCCGTCTGGGTCCACAACAGGTTAAAACACCACAACGCTGCAGCTCCAGGCTATTTTCTAGCTACATGCATATTTTAAGCTACGGATTGCGAAACCGACGCCTCAAATTTATTTAAGTTGGTCAGTGCGCGTCTAATTGTCAAACATAAGCGCAATGTTAAACACACTGACATTAGGGAAGCAAAGCGATGTCCAGGGGCTATGACAGACAGGTACTTCCTATATCCTGTGCTTGATGGCAAGGGGCCTCACCTGGGCTGTAATCTGGGAGGACTGATCACAAAGGACCAGAGAGAAGCGAATTCCGCCTGTCCTACTTCAAACGCGGCGGGACAGTAAATCAGACAGGTAGACGACACCAGGCGGCTCACTCATCCCCTGTGTTCACTGCCTCTGTCCCCCAGGGCACAGGAAGCAGGTATGCCAGCAATGTCGCCTGACAACACCACTGGAGCCATCGCATCGCAAAAACCATTTTACAGGGCGCCGAGAAGGTACAGGCCACAAAACAACATAAAGACCAATTATTGATATGCACACACATTTTAAAAAAAATCCAATTGAGACTAAATTGTACTTAAATTATACTTAAACGCTGTACGTTGACATATAATACACATATGATTATCCATAGATCTAACACGTCTGCATGATCATTCTTATCAACACAGTTGTTTAAAGAAAATGTCCTAGCAAAAGATGAAAAAAGATGATCATGATGATTTATTGTTCATTGCAAAAAACATGTACACTATCATTTAAAAGTTTGGGGTCACCCAGATAATTTTGTGTTTTCCATTAAAGGTCACACATTTATTTATCAAATGAATTGCATAATGAATAGAAAATATAGTCAAGACGTTGACAAGGTTTGAAATAATGATTTTCGTAATGAATAATAATTTCCTCTATCAAACTAACCATCTAAGCAGCTACACTGTTTTCAGCTGTGCTAACATTCAGCTGTGCTAACAAGGGTTTTCTAATCAACTAAATATAAGGACATTTCTAAGTGATCCCAAACTTATTCATAGGATGTGTGAAGCCTAATTAAAAAGCCTATAAAGGAAAAAAAAGTCCTACTTAAAGACTGAATTAATACAATTCTACCAGCATATGTATATTTACATGCAATAATAAAAACATGTAGTAAATGCACTGTATATCCTACGTTTCATTTACTGTCATAATATATATTTTGCATTTTGCACCAACAAATGCAGTGCGGAATTATGCTCCAAAATTATGAGAAGAGTCACTGTGCAAGTATATTAGTCAGATGTCTAACTACTGAGGAATCCCATCTGAGGAGAGGGTGTCAGGGAAAAATGAATCAAAACGCAACACCAAGGTCAGTGTGATGTTTCAAGGCTTCTACTTTACATGGCCGCATAGCAAATGAAGGCCTTCAATCAAGTCAGATTGTGTGGCTGGACTATAGGTGCACCAACACTCAGCACTGAGGTTGATGACAAAGGAATAAATCCATCAAATAAAAAGGAGAAAAAAAAAATGTTCAGGGTCAACACAAAACATTTTCCATTTAGGCAATATCTACAACACTCAATTTTGGCGGAATATAATTAAAAATAGGCTTCCGTGCCTTTTTTTTAATCTAAAAGAACACTGAGCAAATCTTGTTAAAGAATAATATTGACTACACATCTTCTTATATTTTGCAACTGTGCAAAAACGAGTCGTCTGCATGCTTTTCCCATGTTGTCCCGGTAGCGCCCCACCCTCCCTACTCTTGCATCGCACTGAGAAATGCAACCGTTCTTGCATGTGCCTTGTGGCTTGCATGAGGCCAGGGATGCACATCTGACTAATAATGCCATATATTCCCACCTTGTCAGCGTAGAAAAAGTCTGTTTGCTCTTCCCTTTCCGTAGCCCTATTTGAATTTACACTCCGGGTGTTTTTTTTACAAATTACATGTAGACCCCCGATGCTTCATATCTTTGCTGCCAAAATGGAATATATCCAGGATATTAATACTACAGGGGTTAATCTATCTCCCAAGAACCATTCATCTAAAGTTTGTGCTATCTAAATATGAGCCAGGAACCCAATGCACCAGTGATTTAACAATCAATACATTATCTTATGTGCAAAGTCTAAATGTTGAGATTTTTTTTTGTGTGTGTGTCTGTGTGTGTAAAACAAATTAAAAGCCCGGCCAGTCAGTAAAAGACCAATTCATAAAGGTGAAAAAGCGAGGCTGCGGCTGTGATGGGGAGGACCAGTGAAAAATCTCTGCTGACCCTCTCATCCCTCTGCTCATCTATCTCTCACTACTGTCCACTGATAGATTTCCCCTCGCTGATTTATGGGAGAAAAAAAATGTCACAGTGGAATGGGCTTTTGATAAAATTGTTCAAGAGATTCTGGGCAATAAATCCTGATCTTTACATCCAGGTTGCGAGCTACTTTCACATTCTTGTGCCATCAATAAGGGCCGCCAAACATGACAACTAATCAATAACTTTACAATATTCTGGGCAGTTTGGGAAAACAGTAACATTTATATTTAACGGAAAAGAGCAAGTCACTCTTTTATACTCAACCAACTGCAGATTAGACTGACTGTAAGTCAGGCTGAAAATAAGTCACACTGTGTTTGCACTGCCTGCGGGAGAGAAATAGTCGTCCTTCACAATAACTTTCGGAAAAATTATTTCTGACTAAACTTGTTCTTTCAACCAGAAATGAATAGAAATAGGAAGTGCTCGTCAATCTGGTTAATGTATCTGTGTTTTGCCACGTTGGATAGTGAGAAAATTATCAATCAAAGTGAATATATATTGCAGATAAAGTGCAAAAAAAAAAAAAAAGCACAGCACTAACAAGTTGCAGGATTTCTCCTCCAACATCACTCATGATGAAGTGTTGACAGGAACTCTTCAGTCAGCCGAGTGGCGCCAGGCAGGATGTGATTCAGCAAACCTGCCCGGTGTTGTCTCTCTGGTCTCTCAATCTTTACGATCGTACCTAAGAGGAAAACAATGAGCCTGTTGCTCGGTACAGGTGTTTCTCCGAGGAGATGACTTGTAAAAACAGGTAGATTTCCACAGAGACGAAAAAAAACTGACTCACATAAAAGGCCTCTGCTGCTGCAATAACTCACAGCTGAGTTCTGGCCGTCTGCCCGGAGACTCTGAAATCATAGCAGTGTTTAATTCACACAAATAACCTTACAGGGGAGAATATAAAACAAAACAAAAAAGTCCCCGGGTGTGAGAGAGGCATCTGACAATGTTTGTGGTAATGTAATCCATTGTTGACCCGGAGATAAACATCAGAACTGTAACCTCAGATTGACGTAGAGACAAACAGCGAGCCACTTAAAAGAACATATTTTAAATGACCTTTGTGCTCCCGATAAACGGCGAGAAACACTAGAACATGAACCTAAGTCGCTCTAAAGACAAGACTGTCACGAGAGATGAGAGACGGGGAGGCAGGAGACAAATAGAAAGCGGGGACGGGCGGCGGGGGGGGCGTGGGGGGGGGAGCTATCCGACCGACTTTGTCTTTCAGATTAAAGCCCGAGCAACAACCAGCAACAAAGACATTTCTGACAGGATGAGGAAATGAAATGTTTACAGTGAGGCGGCTGATAAGTGAGGGCACATAAGACATTCAAGAGCACTTGTTCAGACTGTCACTTTTTGCTACAGATGAGGAGTGGTCATTCTCAAAACAGGTGTCATTACCCGGCAGTGAAAAATGGCGAGTTGTGCACTTCCCCATTTAATTCACCCCATCTGTATGTCAACCAAACCCCCCCCCCCCCCCCTGCAATTTAAATTCAATACAGCACTCAGATCAGCAAATTGTTTTGTCTTTACAATGAAATTGAAATACTTTCCCACAGCGTGCCAGCGATTCTTTCCCCCACCGCTAAAAGACTGAAATTACACGTGCCTTGGCTAAAGAAATATTTCATGTATATACTGATTCAGCCGGAGCCCAATAAGGCGGCCGTATTGCTTCTATCATGTAAAGACTCCAAATCTGAAAAGGCCGGGGACATTTGCATTATTTACATCAGTTGTCACAGACTGGCGTGATTTCAAAGAACATGCTCCCAGAGGCCCATTATCCTGCCCTTGTTTGCAGGGGGAGATGAGACATTTTCTCAGTGTGATAGGCTGCTCTCCCCATTCTTGCAGGAGGGGGGGTGGGGAAACAACCATGCTAATTTAATATGTCCTGGCCCAACATGGTACACCAGCAAAAAAAAAAAAAAAAAAAAAAAAGACGCTTGCTCTTATCTGTGTAATCAGAGCGGCGGGAGCAGAGGGCACGCGTAGCCTGCGCCTTCATTTCAGGGCTAATCTTTCATTTCATAGCCCATCTCTCCATATCACACAACACAAATGGCTCAATTTGCATGACAGGATTTGTAACACGGCGAAATCAGGTGTCAGACTCGATTAAACATCGCGGCCGGCACGCTATCATAATCAGCCGTCTAATGAGTGGAAGTCGGCGGCGTGTGTGTGTGTGTGTGTGTGTGTGTGAGCGGCTCGGACGGATCAGGGAAGAAGGGCTTGTCCACGCTGCCCAGCAGGGGGGCGAGGGACTGAGGGATTAGAATAGGGAGGTGCGGTACCCCCGGCCCTGACAGAGGGGCTCCTCTGGGTGGCAAGGCCCGGAGCCCTGTGATGTTGACAAGACACGGCACACGGGCCACACACACACACGCACACACACACACACACACGGGGAAGACTGGAGGGGAGAACTGAAACACACACACAGACAGCCGAGAGGCAGCGTCTAAAGACCGCTCACTCCCGTGTATCCTCGGCTTTGAATACTAATGCATGGGGGGCCGTTACGGAGGAGAGAAGGCGCCGGCCGAGCGGACCCCGGCCCGAGACCACACCACGCCGTCGCTGAGACGAAGCAATCATTAGGATGCGACCAGACATCACTTGTGCGAGAGGGAATGTTTTTTTTCTTCCAGTATAAGCTTACATAAAAAATCTCTCAACATTTTTAATATTATATTTTTTATGTATTCCTTTGTTTGTTTGTTTGTTTTTTATGGACAATCCTGAAAAGTGCATGAGGTGGCGCTTTTATTTTTGTAAACATCACATCACACGATGACTTGTCACTCAGCCTCACCCCTCCCCTCCCCACCCCTCCCCACCCTACCCTACCCGCCCCCCCCACACACACACACTCTCACACACGCAGAATAGACACACAAACACACACACCCTCGCTTGTGTACAGTTTGCCCCTCCTATTGTGCGGCCCGTATTGTTACCTGCTGAATATACACTGATGCTAATTCCGCTGTTGGCCGTGTTGATGTGCAGCTTTTGGTTCTCGGTCCACAGAGACTTCCCTATTTGCCACCATCCTACCACCCTCGGCATCGAGGTCCCCCCCCTTGCTCCCCCCCCTCTGCCCTGCTCCCCATTTGGGGTGACCCGGGTGCTGTTCTGAGGGTTCCTCACACCCCAGAAGCTGTCAGTGGCCTCCTTCCTTCCCATGAGCGGAACACACAATAGAGAAAGGGCTCCGGCTGAGAGGTTCAGTAGCCATTAACCCCTACCAGCTGTTCCTGCCGAGGGTATTCTGTGCCACAATACGTGCCCCCGAGGGGGCCCTCACGTCCACTAATCTAGCCATTGTTGGCCAGGAATGCTGACAGAAGAAAAGAAATTTTTCTTGTGTCCATGCAAGCGTGTGTATCCATGTGTGAGAGCCGAGAAACGTAGGGCTAATTTCTATAGTTGCCTGTGAAGAAGGGAGACCATGAAGAATACCCTATTTAGCTGCTTGACAAAATTCTTTTGCGAAAAAAATGGAAAGACAATGGCAATTGTTTTCAAGTGGACTCCTTCACACTGTCCGAGTCTCTGAATTGAAACGCGAAAAATAAACTATTAATGTCCGCCGTGCAAAAAAAAAAAAAAAAAAAAAGTTAAAATAACTTCATGAAGAGTCGAATTATTTAGTTATCCGCGGCTCATTTTTAACGCATGGTCAGACAAAACATTCGGTTCCAGAGCCATTTCGGAATGCATTACATTTTGGGAAAATTATTCCATTTTGGTGCTTTGGTTCGGAATATATTAACAATTAGTCCATTTCAATTAACATGGAAATTAAAACAGCATTTTCCAGTCAATTTAACCATGATGCAGCCATTAGGGGCTTCTGGTGTGCCGAGCACGTTTGTTACTCGACTCCCAGGTTTTACGAATGAGAGAGCGAAACAGAGTCCTGCTACATGTAAGAAAAAGAGATTTTTCACATGTTTTTTTAAAATATTCTGCAAAATAAATAATCCAGGCATTGCACTTCTTTTAAAGTTTGCAAACGAAAAATGGTTCTATCAAATTCTCATGTCGGGTTTTTGCAGAATCGCTCGTACTCTACAAGCCTGGGGGCTTAATCCCTCTCCTCCGAACCCAAAACACAGGTCGTCCTATCTGTTGTTTCTCTTCCCACTGGGGAGCGTCAATAGATGTGATATCAACAGTGTTGACAGCAACAGGAAGCGGCGCTCCATCGCTGTCAGCGGGGCTGCGGGATGCGACATTAGCATGAAGGAAGTAAACACCACAGCACCTTAAAGGCAGAGTGGGTGGGGAGGTGAGGGGGGGGGGGGGGGGCTGTAATGTAAACTGTTAGGTGAGTTTTGAAGAGGAAAGGTATTTTATCTGCATGCGCTCCTCTGTGCCGCGGCCCCAGCGCCTGTGTTGTGACAGGCGGGGGATCTGCGTCAGTCAATTATATGTCCCAACAGACTTTTGTGCTAATGAGCCGGTCCAGCCATCGGCAGACTTCCCCTGTCGTCCAGAAAAGATCACTTTCATTGCTTGCAGAACTAATTCAGGGCACAAAAGTGGGAGCTTCACCATTGCAGCCTCTTTTACTGCTCCTTTTGTGGGGGCTTTAGAAGTGCGCTGAAGAGAGGGCCTAGCGCTCAGGCCTCTTCATCTCCAGTCCATTGCCTGTCATTAACATACATATCCATATGAAAAGTGGGGTAAGGCCGGAACAGCTGTCCAGTAAAGAGGCAGTGATTCCCTCTCCCAAACGCTGACAGAAGCCTTTAGCCTTCCTCGGGCAATAATAAACCAAACCATTTAAACAGTCTTTCAGGGAGTGAGAAAAGAGATTGGGTCATAATGCTACATTCACAGGCAGCGGTGGCTCTCATTGGTTTGCAACAGTCTCTAGTAGATTCACAAAAGTTAAGGGACAAGCTGGGGTGAAAGAAAGGAAAAAAAACACAAAAGCAAAAGCAATGTGACTATCATAAAATGTCAAACCTTGGTAGAGAAATATCAGCGTTATATTAGAAATCGCTGTGTCGCAGCAGGGTGAAATGATTTAACGAGCTTCTCGTGTGACTTTTTCCACCGCCGTCCTCTTAAAGGTTGGAGAGAGAGAGGGTATATTTGTTTGCTCTGAGAGCTCCGAGCGGACGGCTTTTCACCCCGAGCAAAATGATTTGGTCCTGAGGGGACTCGAGGAGTGTATGGGGATGGAACCGAGCAAACCCTTGTTCAAACTTGGGTGGTGGGCATGAGGACAGGGGTTAAGTGACTTGCCCCAGGTCACATGGGAAGTCGTTTACTTAGGGTGGATTTTCTCATCTAAAACCCTCATCTGCTCCAAGGGATTTCTATAACATTTGCTCATACATACATATATATATGTATATGTATATATAAAAATCAGATGCTTTATTTTGACACTATACCATTTAAAAATCTGAAATGAACTTGTTAATTTGTTTGTAAAACCTAGGAAATAATATATTTACGCAATCATATCTTTTTGTATAATTATGGGGTGGATGTGCTCATTCATCCGCATCACTTTGTGACAACCTCACTGCTTAAGATAAAACCTGAGAAACTACTGCTAAAAAAATAAAAAAAATATATATTTAATACTTAATTATTAAAAGGTGATAATGGGGATAATTGCACAGTTGTCTGGGTGTTGGTAAAGTCTCTATACAACATTATTAAAATATTAAATAGTATGTTGCTGCTTTATGTTTTTTCTCTGTTTGACAAACAGGATGATTGAATTTGATTATTTCTCCTGTCAGTCAACTATAACCAGTTGGTAACAGTTAAAATAAAGATGTTGTCCAATATCTGCCATAAATAAACATAGAATTTATGTTTTATGTGTTATATAAAGTTACCGCCACAAAATCTCCAATGGCGATAGTAATGTTCACTGATTCGGGTTCAGACAGGGAGGCCGCCTATGACGTTATCCTGAACTTAGTTTGGGATCTTTTGCGAATTTTGTCTCCTTCAACCGAGTGCTTTTCTACGCTTGAGATGCCTCGTTCTCTAGAGGAGGTAAAGGGAGAAGCCAGAATCCGGATCTAATGAATAAGAAAAGCCTTTGGTTAAAAGGGGACTGGTTTGTCTCTTCATGGGTCGCTTTTTATTCAGCTTTAGAAAGACGAGAAGTCCTGATTGATAAATCCCCTCCCTTGCCCCCCCCCCCACCCCACCACCACCCACCGGCGCCTGTGACCCCGGAGTCATCAAGTACAATGCACGGCACCTTAAGTTTCTAAATCTGCGATTGAAAAATAGAAGGAGCGAATTTGTGTCTATTGAGGGAGCCCTGACGTGCTTTTACAGCGATGATTATTCCGAGGCCGCATGCCCAGCGGGCTACCAGCAGCTAACCACATGCAGGATTTATCCTCCATCTGATCCCCCTGCCCCCACCACCTCCCGTGCATCCGCAAGCCTCCAAAAAAAAAAAAAAACTAGTGTAATGGCACTTGTTGCGAGCGCCTGAATCCAGCGGAAGTGTTATTTCATAGATAAGCAGCCAACACCTCGGGGCCTTACCTATCACACTCCCCCTCTGCTCTGGCCTTTATTTATTACAGCTCTGCTGTTTGTTGTCTCGCTAGAGTTCCACAATTCATTAAAAAAAGGGGGTGGGGGAGCAGAAGAGATGGACAGAGTATGGAGCAGCAAAGCCGGGGAGCAGGGGGGAGAGGGGAGGGATTAGGATGACTTCTTGAACACATTTTCTCCCTTTTGCCGCAATTAAACAAAGTAGGCCTGTGATTAGTGCAGCGCGGGGAGCGGAGAAAAAGACACCCTTGAATCCCAATGGAGGGACCTGACTGAGCATTATTGCCTGACAATGCCGGAGTTTATTGCTGAAACCTGCTTACCCTCCTGCATGGCAAACCATGGGAACTCCAGTCAGGTGGAAACTTTTTCTCCTTTTCTTTTCCCGCTCCTTGTTTTTTCTCTCCCCCCCCCCCACACACACACACACACACACCCCCAACACCACCATTCGGACCACGGAAGCCCCTCCAGGAGCTCACAGTGTGGCTGAAGCCACACAACCCCCCCCCCACACACACACACACACCCTCCCCGGTAACTGAGATGTTTAGGATAAGCTCTGCCTGGTTTTTGTGCATGAGCTCACACTTGTCTGCTGTTGTTCGTACACAGTTAATGATGAGCTTCCTCTGTTTTTTCCACACCCCTTCCCTCTCTCCTGTCCTCCTCCTCCTCCTCCTCCTCCACCTCCTCTCCCTGCTCCTTTTCTCCTTTCTTATTTGAAGCTAAGCGGCTGTTTAAGTGGAGTGCCTCCTCCCTCTGGCTCTTGGGAATGCTCTCGAGGGGCCCTTGCCTGGCACTGTGTGCATGACACATAATGAAAACAATTTTACGCTGCGGAGGGAAGTATGAGGCAATTACGGATGTGACAGCCACCTGCAGACTCACCCCCTACAGTCTCAGATCTGCACTCTCCCAAAAAAAAACGCAGCGCCGTCACCACAACCAGTGTCACCGCACGGCTAACCCCCCCCTCCCCGCCTACACACACACACACACTCCACCAGCCCACAGCTTCATGAATATGTGATGGCTTGATGATGTTGTGAATGGCCGGGGCAGGTGAGGAGGGGGGAGGGGGGGGGATGAGAAAAGGCTGGAGCTGTAATAAGTTGCCCAGCTGGAGGTGGTGTTGTGGCCCTGTCGCCCTGTGGCAGTCCATAGAGGCATCTCCCCACCAGCGCTGACCCCGGGACCGGCCTCCTGAGGGGAGCCAAGGGATGACGTGACAGGGGCGTGCAAAGCGCTCCCCCAAATCTCTTGTTGGCCAATTTTACACATGAAGCCGGGCCCAAAAGCCCAAGTGGCAGGCCTAACAGAGCCCTGATTTAATTTGATAACCTGCTTAGTGAATGCGAATTAAATGAGTATTTCACATACAAATTATCTCCTTTCACCGCCGCGGTTTAAAGAATTACCCTTTGGGTCCGCAAAAACACAGATGTCTCTGAACCTCGCGGGGATTCCTGATTCGCTTTGTTTTACACATCCAGATAAATCCAGTCTAGTTAGTCTTCCCTCCTTTCAAGTGCGGTCAGGAGAGATATGAATCTCGGAGCAAACGCCGCGCGCTGTCTGTCCACAAGGCCACGCCTTTAAAAGAAAAAAATCCCCAAGGCCTGTAAATGCTGAAAAAGTTGACCCACACATATGATGTGTGACTGTTTAAGTCTTCATTCTGTCAGGTCCGTATCCCGCAGCGCTTGTTTCTAAACTGGAAGCCCCCTCTGACCTGAAGATTATTCAGAGTGAGGCCAAAGGGTGTTTTTTTTTTCTTTTTTTTTTTTATGCCTGCCAGTCCCGGAGCGCTGCCTCCTGATAGCCTGATGTGTCCTTAATGGCCCCGCTGAGCAGCACAGACAGCGGCGTGATGAGTGGATCCTCAGCACCGACTGACACATTAGAGACCGCGCTGATAAAAGCTACACACACACACACACACACACACACACACAGCCTGAGACAGCAATGTCCTACATGACACAAAGCACAAGGGTATAAACAAAGACACTAGCCGGAGATGTGAGCACCAAGCAAATCATGAGCACTGATCAGATGAAACATAGGTGGGCACACGGTGAAAAATGGCCCCGCTGAAAGTTGATATTATGCAACGGTTGCTGTAACCATCAATCCAATAAGGCCGTGAGGACTATATTCTCTCAGTGTAACGTAATAGATGAGAAGATCAAGGTGAAACGGGAATGAATAAGTGAAAACAGCATATCTAAGCATGAAAAATATTACGGGAGACACTGCAGACAGTAAACTGAGGACGCGCGGGATGAGGAGAGGTAAATTAATCTCTCCGGCGGAAGAGCGCGCGGAAGAGGGAAAAGTGCACCGCTCTTTATTTCTTGTAACAACTCGAGACAAATGACCGCGGCCGGCACATTCGTTCCGATGAGGGACATGCGAGGGAGACAATGGCTTTCAATTCCTGATTTAATCAACCCCCGGCGTGATGTACTTCTGGAAATAACAAAATAGATTAATCAGGAATCAAGGGGAAAAAAAAGGGGGGGTGGGTGCGCGCGGGGACACACGTCTGATTTCTCTGCATGAATGTGATGAAATATACATAGTGTAATCAGGGGCCTGCTGCTGCAGAGAGACACCTGTGAGATTTAAGCTGTGGACACGACATCCCCAAAAACACAGAGCTGACTGGATGATCTGGGTCTTCATTTATTTTTCTCTTTCCAGCTCATCCTTTACGAAAAAAAAAAATGACAGTGTCTTCTTATCGATTTTAAACTCAAGAGATCAATCAAGCTTTGGCCTGACTCAGAGAATATTTACAGCCCCCCCCCCCCATTCCAGAACCACCACATTCCCATTCAGTTAGCACTGGTCTGGTAAAATAGCAGGAGGCGCTTATATGACCCCCCCCCCACACACACACACACACACACCTTCTGCTCTCACTCTCACCCACATACATTACACACACACACACAAACCCATCGCCTGTCTGTGTAGAAGCCTGACCGCAGTCAGAATAAGCTAATCTACAGAAGAGGTGGAGACCGCTTTCTTGCTCAGACTGATTTGAGTCCTCTTTTTCAATCCACCCCCCCCCCAACACACACACACACACACACACACACACACACACACACACACACACTCAACCAAACCACCCACCCACCCACCCAACCCGCCTGCATTACACTCCCTCACCTCAGGCAAAGACATGAGCACAAAAGAACTGGGGATGAGAGCTGTTTATATACAAGAGCGACTACACGCAGGGAGCTGCCAGAGCGGAATATGACTGGGCTGAAATAAAGCCTGTCATAAAAGCGCCATGTTTCCTGTTTCTGGGGATAAGTTTTGATATCTCAAAGTGGGGAATCACACATCAATCTGAGATATAAAAGAAGAAAAAAAACGGTTTGGGTTAAAGAAGAAATACTGTCATCTTAATAATAATAATAATAATATTCAACAACATGTTAAATTCCTGATTTTTAAATGTAATTTGGTTAAAGCACAACAAATTTTATTAGTTTAGAAGTAAAAGTACTCATTATGCAGATTATGTTCCATTATTATATTATCACTTATACAATGACTATTGCATATAAAGACAGTTTAAAACCAATTTTATGTAAATTATTATAATTTTCTTCTGAAAAGTGACAAAATTACAATACTTATGATATAAATAGTATTGCATGTTAATACCCAAGTTGAATATGAGTACCTTTAAGTCTACTTAAGTACAGTACTGGAGTAAATGTGTTTGGTTATATACTCTATAATGTACAGAAGAATGTTAAAGTATGCACTACAACAGCAAACAATTAAAGTATCCTTCATGTTCTCCCAGAGGCTCGTCGGCCATGCGTGTCAAGACGGAGACGGAGGCCAGAGAGCGGCGCTCCTCATGATTCCGGCTCGGATGGCACGGCCGCTCGCTGCCTGGCAGCGGCGACGCGGACGCCAGCTGTACGGAGATGGCCGTGCTGTCACGCTGCCCCCCTCAGATGGAGCGAACCGTGCCAGCGGGAGTCAATGGTACCTGGCATGGGGCGCGCGCGGCCACCGGCCAAGGCCATTACCTTGCACTCAGGCCTGGCGGGTTAATCCAGGGTTAATTCTATTGGCCCGTCTGGCAGCGGGAACGGGAGCAGACTGACAGCACTTCGCTACGTCCAGTACAGGAATACTAAGTCTGCCCTGGGGGGTGGGGGGTGGGGGGGGGGGGGGCTTTCTCATCATCATCATGCGGTTTGAGGCGGTAATGAATGAAAATGGAATTTCGTAGCGGACAACTGGACTGATGAGAAAACGTGCGGAAACAGAACAATATTAATTTGTCAGTGTTCAGGAGATTGTCGAAGTTTGATTTCAGTACGGTGTTTTGTGAATCATTAACCAGCACCATTACAGCGTGGGTAGGAAATAACTACCCAAATTATAAGTATAATAATAAAGAATGATAAAAGCATAAAAGCATTAGATAGGAATATATCCCCAGAGTGAAAACTTTGTTCAGATGCATTTACTGTCAAATATTATCAATAACCCCTGGAGCCAGGTGCTATCATGTCTAAAACTAAAGCTAGAAAGACTCAAATTTAAATAGATGCATCCAAAGCTGCATGACGAGACCAAGCAGTAGGTGAATGCACATGATTGATAGTGTGACAAAATATTAAGTCTTTTCACATGGACAAGGTTATTACTGTCACACACGGACAGGGTGTAACTAAAACAGTACATCCTTTTTTTTTTTTTGCGGCTATTTCTACAGAAAAAAAAAACACACACACACATTCTACATCATATCAAACGAATGACACTTTATTCTCTGCAACCAGAAAGTTCATTTACAAAGGACTAGCTGTTGCAATCACAGCTCTAATGTAGTAGTGAGGAGAAAAAAAGGGTAATTGGTTTGGTAAAGATCGTTTTCCATCGCACCATAAAGCACTACACAATAGAAAAGGTCGCCAATTAAGCAATCATGAATACCAAGTACCATAGCTGATGAAAATAGGCCAGTGGTTTAAATAGATTTGCAAGCAATTTACCTTTTCACAATGTTGGCAATCTGATGCAATTTGCTTGCAATTTTGTCTGCTTTCAGTAGCACTCTGAGCTGACACTACACAGTGCAAATGGCAAAGAGGACCACATAGAAAATGTAAAACTATCTTGGCCACATCAAGGTATCAGAATGGCGCTTCATCAGGAAAATTACAACAATTAGCATAAGTGCTCCAAAATCAACACTTTAAATGTCAGCGCCAAAGGTTGGGCCACAGATGAGCAAGGGTGCGCCGTGTCCTCCAGGATGGACTTGCCGTGGAACGCGAAGCAATCACCCATCATCTCTTGCCAGTGATGGCCCCACAATTGCTGTGACATTCTCTCAGGCCTGTCATTCTTGGTCGCAGACTGTTTTTCCTCTGCCTTGATTTGCTCGCGGCAGAATTGCGACGGCCTTGTGTCTACTTCAAGACTGTTTTTTTTTTTTTATTTTCCACCTCCAGCTCTAACTTTTTTCTTCATCATCTTTCTTTGACTATTACATATCTGTAGGGTCAGGCCCGGGTTTAGTTGTTTTTTTTTTTCATTTCACTTTGTGTGGATTCAATGACACAAAGTGACTTGAAACTGAAAACATAAAAAGGAAGGAACAAAGATTGTGGATTCCCTGATGACCTGATATCATATGCCCCAAAAATAGACTTTTCTGCATGAGTCCTGGAAAGATGAATTATCCCTCTTTTAAAATTCCTCCCTGAAATAAATGAACGCGTTCATATTATGAGCTGCATATCGCGTAGAACTGTAAAATTCTACCTTGCAGCCGTGGCTGACATAACATGATACAGATTGGATTAGTCAATCAACAAATTGTCTCGGCATTGACAGGAAGTTGAGTGGTTTTAAGAGCACATCTGATGTTTCTGACACCCGAGTTACTAAAGCTCCTCCGTGCATGACAAGTCATAACTGTCAGCTTCTCAAATTTACACTTGCAACCATTGGATTTTAAGGTGGCGCGGCCCGGGACGTCTCTCTGCAGCGGTTTAGTGCCTACGATAACCCCTCCGCGTTATCTCCGTGTCTCATCTGCCGCCTTAAGGCGCCGCTCGAGCAGAACTTCTGGCTTTGCCCGGCAGCTCCTCCCCTCGCCTCGCGGTTCTCTCTCCAGGTGAACTTGTCAGAGATCGCCAAAGGGGACAGATATGCCGTCTGACTCATGACAGCCAGAGCCAGACCTGAAGGCGGGGGAGGGGAAGGGGGGTTAGGAATAAAACAAAGATGGTTTACTTTGTTTCTAGCACTTTGATGATGAATAGCGTGACAGTTTATGGAGGGAACATGCTTGCAATGCTTCGCTTTCATGTGACTGTGTGAAATATAGAGAAAATGATCCATCTCCAGATGCATGATGGGTATGTCCTGGCCGCTGGTGGCAATACACATATTGTTTTTTCTGCCATGAAACACAGCTATAATAAAGTTGTTTCAGTGCAACTGCTTCTTCCTTTCAAGTTTTAAGTTAATGGTCTAACATTTTAATTTTACACTTTTACTAAACATATTTAAAGTAATGTATAGATATTATTTATAGAAAGCAACAGATGTCTTAGCCTCTTCATGTTGTTGCTAATTCTAATAATACCCCACATTCCTGTTATAATGCAAATAGATGAAATAGATTCCAAATCTAATAACACATTTATCTGCTTAAATAAAAAGCAATTTAAAAAAAAAGATGTTTTAACACTGAAAGAAAACAAGATAGATGATAATTGATCAAAGCTGTTTTTTCTCCATTGCTTGATGCAAACACAAAGTATTGATTAGCTGCTGAAATGAATAACCTGATAGATATTGTGATGGCTGGTACGGGAGCTGACCTATCGCAGTGTGTACCCGGTAATGACTGAAATGAAACTGATACAGCCGGGAAGAGTCAACGAGATGTTGAAAAGAACATGCGTTTTATATGAAATATCAATTATCAGAGCTCTTAAGGAAGTTGGCTTTGATGCTTAAACAAGCAGACACAAAGTGGGTGAAAACACCATCAGTCGTGAGTGTCTCTTCGAGGCTCCTGTGTTTGTTAATTTGTCCGTATGGATTTCTGCTCATTCCATCCCTCTAACGCCGCGTTTCCGTCAATAGCTCGGCCGCGGCGTTGTCTGTTCCTCGCCGTAGTGTATTTAATATTTACCAGCGTCCGAGCCTTATTAAAGCAAGATGAATTAGCCGCAGGTTTCGCCATGGATTTCCTTTCAGCGCGGAGTGAAAGAGAGCAAAGTGGATGATAAAGCCAAGGGAGGAGTGAGACGGAGGGAACAAAGTTTGTGTGTGTGTGAGTGTGTGTGTGTGTGTGTTGAGACGATCCCAGCACGCGGGGGCCCCCGGCTCGGGAGCGGCCCCCAGCGTTGGAGGAGTTGTGAGCCCGCTGATGATGGGGTTTGCACAGATGGGCTTGAGCCTGGCTCCCAGCTCGCTCCTTTTGTATGGACCCTGCTCTCTAATTACAGCTGATGAGTGTCTGTGTGTGTGTGTGTGTGTGTGTGAGGGAGAGTAAGGAGGGGGAGGGGGGGATGAGGAACTGGAGTGTGTGTGTGTGTAGGGAGGAGAAGGGGGGGGGGTACATGAGCAGGTGACAGGACGAGGAGAGGAACCTGTGGCAGATTCTCAGCACCATCAGGCACAACGTAGCCGCAGCCTGACAGCTAATTAGAAACGACACGGATTTCTCCCAATGTAACAGATGTTGCCTAATCAGTCCAGCTCGGGAGAACCCCGCGCCAGCAACATTTCATGCACAATTTAACCATCTAAAAGGGATGAAATACTTAATGCATTGTAAGGCCAGCACAGCTGTTTCTCTCATCAGAAAATGTCCCAGTCAAAAAAAAAAATATGCATGTTTTATGTAACTCTAACCAAGTGTTTATAATGCCATAATAGCCGAGAAAAAAAATTGCTGCCACACATCTGCCAAAGATTTCAGCTCTATTGGTTACCATAATATTGATGAAGCAAAAGAGCGAATGTAGATGGGACTTTTTTTTTTTTGGTGCCGAATAAACTTTCACACAACAGAAACTAATTCAGAAAGAAATCAAATGAAAATCTACTTTTTTCATGGATAAAGAAAACCTATTTCAATCCTTGTATTTTTCTGAAAGATAAAACAATTCACACAAAAATTTCATCTTATAAAAAACAGGACATGTTTATGTTTTTAGGAATTGTTTACGCCATATATTTTCTATTTTACTGCCAGCAGAAATTGTAGCTTACGGCTAAACAAAGAGACGAATTTAAGCAGGGATATTTTTTTTTTACTGCTAATCATGTGTGTATGTAGCATGTACACCAGTTAACATCACATCGTATAAATCACAAATCTCCATGCCAAGAGGAAACCATCTGTGATTGTGATGGTAATAATATGTTCTATTTGCCACACTATCAGATAAATGTAAATTTGTGTCCTCATCCAGCATTCTCCATCCAGATCTTTTTCTTTCTATCTGCTCCAGTATTGGCTATATCTCCTCAACTCTGCATTTTAATCTGATGCACTGGATGACAGGTAATCTAGCTGAAAGTTCCAACAATTGCACACAAAGAAAAAAAAAAAAAAAAAAGAAGAAGCAGCGGCTGATGAAATCTGAGCAGTTATCACACTAACCATTACCTGTCAAGCCCTCCGCTTCAATTTAAGGGTGCATCAATTTTCTGAAGAGGAAATCAAGGGCGAGGAAGAAAAGCAGTGCAGATAAACAGTGACAAAGGCCT
This sequence comes from Eupleurogrammus muticus, assembly GCA_036785175.1. NCBI lineage: Eukaryota > Metazoa > Chordata > Actinopteri > Scombriformes > Trichiuridae > Eupleurogrammus > Eupleurogrammus muticus. The sequence continues at coordinate 4,795,741 of JAYKQN010000026.1, forward strand.
CTTTTCTGCTGCTTTTATTTATGATGGGATGTTGCTGTGCGGGGACCGGGGCAGGGGCTTTATCAGACCAGCTGATACATCTCTGATAGCCAGGGAGTCTTCACCCTTGATGAAGTGTTGCACTTGCCAAAGAAGATTTCAAACTCAAATGACTTTTCCCCCGGAAAATCCTGTGGGGACAGGGAGTCCCTGAACGGCCACACACAGCTGTGTGAAATGACAGACCGGACAAACAAAGACACACGCTGCTGTGTGTGTGTGTGTGTGTGTGTGTGTATGCAAGTTGTTGTCTATGGATGACATATCAAGCTTTATTCATTATATTTATTTATGCAAGGGGTAAAAATCCCTGAAAATGATCACGATTTGAGTGGTATTTTGCTCCTTTTCACTATGTCATCATCCAAAAAACCAAAGATTATTGATCAAGTCTATAAGAAAACTTAGTAGCAGTGCAACAAAGCGTGTTCGCAGTAGCGTTCTATTCCTATTTTTTGAGAAATCAGAAATCCAGAGATTATATTACAAAAAACACAAAGGAAAATCCAAAGTCCCCATTCCATAAAAAAAGGTTAACTTTTAAGTGAAGTAAAGTAAAAGTCTGAGTAAAATAATCTTCAGATGCTGATGTGTTAAAAATGGGGATTTCACATTAGCACAATGGATAAACAAAATCGACCATTTTTTTTTTTGTATGAGAATTTTCTCAGACGAGATCCACAATGGTGATCAGGAAAGAAAGATACTGAAAGAAGGAGAGTTTCAGTGTATTTGTCCTCATGCATGACTGATATGGAGCATGTCATCAGTCATCACCAGTGTTAAAGCCTCATGGTACGATGTTAAGGCACAAGGTAGGACTCTAACTGTCCTAATGTGATAGCTGTGTGTGTGTGTGTGTGTGTGTGTGTGTGTGTGTGTGGACGCACAGGCTAAGGGCTCCCATGCTGACAGTTAACTGAGTAGACAGAGAGGAACCATAATTAGATTCATCTACTTTTATTGACAGATGCGACAAGGCTCCAGTCTGATCGATGCACACACTGACCATAGTGTTCCAAATACCAATAACTGTGAATATGCTTCTTGGCTGCATTGGTCAGAGCCAGGATGTTCCCATTCAGATGTGGTTGACACTACGTGCGCATAAAGAAATCTACTTTTATTTCACAAACTGAGAAATATCACTTTTTCCTATGGTGATAATTATGTAATTATGATGAGCCATCTAAAAATATTCTCCCACAAACGGATCATTGCAAATCCGCAGCTGAATTGATTTTCACCAGTCTAATTATATTACTAAAGAAAAAAAAAAAGAGTCATACAATAAAACACTATCTTTAAAGGATTTTTGTTAAGTTGACTTTGTCAAGGAAATAGACAGAAGCTCAAATTTTATTCTTACTGATTTCACAGAGGGAAGGGAGACGGCACGCACTCGATCTCTATCCTGCGTTTGCTGATTTATCAGTATGTACATGATATGGCGTTCCTGCATGAACGACTTTGGCCCGCCACGTCCCGCCCACCGAAAGCTTTTCTCCGCGAATATCCCACCCTCTGGAACAGGGAATCCATTATTGACAATACCAAACACTCTCCTGCTCCCCGCCATTGACATTTGACCTCTGGATTGTTTTTTTTCCTCTATTCAGAATCACTGATAGCTTTTTTGTCTGCCATAACTGGCCCCACTTATATATTTCCGCAGACGTAGCCCTGCGTTTGACTGGCTGCCGTGCACATCGCCTAGCAGCGTAACGCAACACAATACCCACCGTGTTTTTAGCGCCTAACAATGCTGTTAAAACCAGCTCCGCGGTGACATCCTAGCAACCGTCAGGGACGTCAATACATATTTTGCGCGGCTCGAAGCAGAACCTAAGCTAATTGTTGCACAACAAAACCTGAGAGACATGTGATAATTGATACCAATTAGCGGACGACAAGCAGTGTCCAGTGTCCATTATGTGTGTTTTAACTAATGACTGAGATCTGCATCGCCACATGGAACTGACAAACCTGATCATGTTGAGATGATCTCTCATTTTCCCTGTCGTACTTACGTCCAACTGTCAAAAAAAAAAAAAAAACACCTGATAAAATATGTAATGCATGACACTCACGGATGAATAATTCTGTATTTTCTACACAGCGAAAGGGGTTGAAAACGCAAAAAAACTAGAAATCACCGGGAAAGGAAACCGATTAAAAAGTAGGGTATTTAAGAAGTTGGTGGGAAAAGGGGAAAAAAAAAGGGGACAGATGGAAAGGTGTGTGTGAATGTGTTCGATGCTAACAGACCTGGAGCTTGATGGTTTGCGAACGGTGACAGGTAATTACTCACACTAAAGCGGCCGCGGAAAACAGGAGAGACGCTCATATTTGATGAATGATTCACGTGCATTTTAATTCCGTCTGTCCTTTGACCTCCGGGGGCAGGCTAATGTCTTTCGGGGTCACACACACACACTCACTACACACATACACAGGCTCGGTCTGCTTCGGTTGGCACTCTGAAGCACACACACACACACACACACGCACACTGGGGGAGAGGGCTACAGGAGTCACAGTTAATGGGATTACCCCAGCAGTGCCGAGCTATCCCTAACCTCACCTCCAGGTCCCACCGTGGCAATCAGAGGCATCAGCATCCTTAACGCATCATGGAGAGTGCTTGTGATACCACGCTGTGGGGACCTCTGCTCTCTAACCCCTTAACACAGCAGCACTCTAACTGAAGTGACCTCTGCCGCTTTATTGAGCCGCCCCCCCCCCCCCACACACACACACACACACACACCCAGAGGAGACCTAAAAGCAGCGTCAACCGGGTCACAGTATAAGACACCATTAACCCGAACCTCTAGGCCTGGCCCGGTGGGTTTAAATATCTCTCCTCGGGCAATCACGGCGGCATCAACACCTTGTAGGTTGACCCCCGTCACGCAGGAGTCCGGATACTTGATCTTTAATGCGAGGGTCAAATCTCTAATGGATCTGTACTCGTGTGCCTGTGATATGTGTCGTCCCAGACAATAGAGAGAGAAATGCTGATTTTTTATGCCGCTTTGATACTGAGGGAAAAAAAAAAAAAAAAAAACACGTGAACGGGTACACATTCCTTCCCATCCACACTCCCAACGCGATTACTTAGAAATGAAGCGGAAAATGGAAGCGATTTATTAACGAGACATTAGAGGCACTTTTTAATAACCTTCCCATCCTGCTCAGCGGGGAGCTGCGGATTACACCACACAGGTTTCGGTGACACCAGAAAGGAAGTCCCCCGCCGGGTGTGTGAAGAGCGCAGAGGGACACAATGCCCGGCCTGGGGTTCTCACATCCCGCTCTGGGCCCTCACCCCGGGGGGAAGGACAATGGGTTAAAAAGGCATGAATGTCCTGCCTATCCAGGATATAATGTAGGTGGCTGCCACTGGGTCTGAATGGCCTGACAGAGCAGCGGAGGGAGAGGCACAAAGAGCCCATAATAAAAGAGATTCCTCGGGTCAGTAAAGCATTGCATTCACTTTGGCCTCCACAGCTCACAGCCTCTCCTCTCACATTCACCTTTAGTCTAAACTGCAACAGCTCGCTCTGTGATATATTTCAACTGGAAAATATATCCAGTGAAGTCTGGACTTTTTTTATTTTTTTAAGGTTAGGGTTTTTTTTTTGTTGTTGTTTTGCTTTACCTGGTTCGGAGAGAAATAAGACACAGGACTTTAAAGCCGTCATTTATCACTTTTTCAAACGAAGGGAAAGAGAAACTGGTTTTTTGTTTCTTTAGACGCGCAAATGAAGCCTATTGTGGTTATCAGCACCGGCGGTAGAAGCTGCCCCGGTACAAATTGTCGATGATCTATTGAAAAAGGTGTTCATCTGAGCTTGTTGGAGTGCACTTAAGCAAAAAAAAAAAAAAAAAGGATCCAGTTAAAAAGGAAAAAAAGCGTCACTCCCACCAAAAGCAGGGGAAGGATTAGAGAAATTCCACAGTATCGGGTGGCATAAGTTCGTGCAGAAGTGTGAGAAATCAACAGCTTGATTATTTCCGTGCGTTTCCGGGATTCGTCTAAACATACGTTGGACATATTCCCGATCGCAAACTGTACAAAAAAAAAAAAAAATCTCTCCGATATATGCAAGTGTCTGTCTCGACTGCATTGAGCAAACAATCATTAAAATGCACAACCATTGTCCAATTCACTGGCTGGGACAATCAGATAATGCAAGGAGACAAGGGATGATGCCCACACAGACGCATGCCTTTACTGCACCCTTAATCTAATTAAAGTAAATAAACTTATAACTGATCTCCGCCGTGACAAAACACTGCTGAGGAAGCTAATTTGCTTCCCTGTTGTTGCTCCAGAAACAGATAATACTATTTTATTACACAAAGGTCACCAGGGAAATTAACTTCTGGGCCAGCAAATAAAAGAAAAGGCCCGGCACTCAGAATAACAAGTACATACTGATTACATTCAATCATGAGAGTCCCAGTTGGATAGGACACTGACCTTTCTGCGGTCTTGTCAGGAAATAAGATATGTAAACACAGCATGGGCCACTTACACAGCGCCATGGCTGTTGTGTTGTGGAAACAATCTAACGAAGCAGCCACAACTACTACTAAAAAAAAAAAAAAGTTTAATTTTAACAGTTGAATAGAAATTCATGGCTTTTTTTCCCCCTCAGACTCAGAGAGCACTAAATTGGATTAAGAGCACACCACTGAATTCACAATGAGAGAACAAAAAAAGTTTCAGCTTCTTTGTCTCCTCTTTAATACAGCCAGACTCTAAGGGTGTTATTAGTCACCCTCTATTAAATTGATAAGACAATTCAAGCCCTCTCTATTTATATGAGATAATTTACAATACATGCACAATCCAGCAATCGGTGCTGCTAATTTTTAATTAGTTTTGTTTTTTTCTTGGTGTTATTTGTTTCAAACAACATGCTGGATGTTTCTCCTATTGTACACTTTCATTTCATTTTGTCCCTCTGCTGCTGGTGCAGTTAGTCACTGTCTCCCTCTTTCTCCATGATTGATGTTTACAGGTCATAGCAATACTCTTAACTCATTAGTTAGAAAGGGAAAGATGGGAGCACTTGCTGGAGTGAGATATTGCGGAGGAACAGAGGGAGCTATTTCAATGGGGAGACAGAGAAACTTAGCGTCAGTGTGATAATAGCCCCTGAACTATTGCATGTTTCAATCAATGGAGACAGAAGTAAATAAAAACCAGAGGGGAAGATTCACCGGCATCGATTCCAACTCAACACAGACCTTGCTGACAATCTATGGTCTGGGCCAGTAATGCTCCCAGTCATCCACAAAATCAATGAAACTCATCCTTTCAATAGCATCCAATTATTAGCACAAAGTAAAGGCAGCCTTCCACGATAAATCAGAAAACTTTATTGAAAAGAGACACGGACAAGATGAATGTTAATTGGAATGTGAATATTGTACAATGTTAAAAAAAAATTCATTGTTAATTACACAGGATCAGAGTAATGCTTATGTGTTTATTCCCCTTTATTAATAAAGGGTCTATTTTTTATTTTATGACTAACATAAATTCAATACAATATTAATTTCAGTTTCACTGATACCTACACAACCAAAACAAGCATCCACCATGCCGACAGTCTAGTTTTATTTCTCTCTGATTTCTTCCTCCACTACAATACAATGGAGGTGAATAGACTGTTTTCTCTCAGGTATTCACGGCATTGAAATAGGATATTTAGCAGGATTTCACTTCTCCAAAAACAGCACTGTTACTGCAGATGATGCACATACTGTGTGGATAGATTTCATTGGAGCTATTTTGCAGAAGGGAAGAAAGATATCCTACTGAATATTTTATGCATATTTTTTTTTACAATGCTTGTGCTGTACTGAAGAGAAGGTGAAGATAGTTATAATGAAGTTTTTGGTCATGTGGGTGAACTGCACCTTTAATAATTTAGTCCTGCATTTTGCAGAACTGCAAGTCCACTTCTCCTATGTGTGAACTGTACAATTGCTTATTGATTAATGACCCTATGATGAATATTGTCATATATCTATATCACTACACAAGAAAACATGCTATTTTGTAACTTGGATGAACTGAGCCTTTAAGACATTTCATGACAGTCCATTTTTTGCTCAGTGTGGTTTGCGTTATGTGAGGGGATAACCAATGTTTCCCTCTGCTGGCCCCCCAAGTAACATCCATTAATTCCCCATCATAGTTTGAGTTAATTAAAAAAGCCACAAGTTTAATTGCCGTTAAATGTAATGATGTTAGATCTCATGTTCATGTGTTTAGCTCCACCCATCACCAGCTCGTTACTCAGGACTTGCTGGATTTAATCAGTTGGAGAAGAAGTAGTCTTGTCTCTAATTATCTGCTCCGCTTCATCATTTAATCTTAGAAAAACAGCTCCTCACATGTGCTGCAGCCCCAACTTATATTTCTTTGCTGAGACAAGCGTTAATGATGAAACACAGCCATAAAGCTTTCTGCCAGTGTAATTATTTGCTTGTTATGGTTTATTGTGTGTTTACTCATAGGCCGCATGTGCATGTTAGATATATACCTTGCAAATTTTGATAGGCTCCTTATTGTTTTTCACAATTTCCTAAAGCCCCGAAACGTCACTTTAAGGTATAATGTGAAAAGGCAGAATTAAATTAGTATGACATACAAAGAAAAACATGAATTGCATGTTAATCCCTGTGTGTGAGACCTGATGACCAAATATTCAATAATCACGTGCTTCACTGCACAGAACCTTAATATCGAGGATTATTAGAGAACATACTAAACTTCAGTGTCAGAGCTATCACAAGTCACGCCACTGTAACAGTTTTCAGAAAATGAGCCATAACGTTTCTGCGGCTTTGACGCTGACCCAAACTCATAAAGTATTACAGGTATTAAAAAACAATTATCTGCCATTCTTCTGAAAATAGCCTCCCGGTGGTACGTTGTGCATTGTAATTTAGCCGGTGCCGCAGCGGTGTGCGAGACCAGCTGCTGTGCAAAAAACAGTAGACTGAACGGAACGGGTTTCCTGTAGCGCGTGTGGGAGGATCACGGGTATTACTGCGCTAATTTACGAGCCTTCTCCAAATGTCATAAATCTGCTAGGTTCAGCAGCTCATCAACACTGCTGCCGTTACAGAACAGGATCTGGTAACTGCACTCGCAAAATCAATCAGCTCCTCTTCATCCAAAAAAATGCTTTCGGGTGATGTCACCATTCATAACGGGGAAAGATCAGGGGGAGATCAATCATTTCGGGGGTTTTTTTTCCATCCACTAAAATTGTTAATATCAATAATAATGACATTGCAATGCTTAGGTTTTGCCGCCTGTGTGCTTCATAGGTCAGATTCCCTCATGGCCCAAGTGGAATTCACAAAAAAATAAGGTAAAATACAGGCATTTCATGCACATATCAGGATTATGTTTTGCATAAACAATCTGAGATTTTGTAGTATTTGAGGAGATTTTATAAGTAGATGTCTAGATTTCAAACCCAGCCCACCCCCCCTAACTGATCCCATATCAAGAGTGTGGGCTTCTTTCACTGCATTGTTGGATGAAGTGCTGGTGGAACACACTTGCTCGCAGTATGGAGAGGAAGAAAATCTGATTAAACAATTAGTGTCAATTAGCCCCGACCAAATCATTCTACAAACAATTGGTCTCTAGTGCCCGGCTTAATTACAGGCGACTTTCAGCTCCTTATCATGAGCCATGTCGCCCATGATTCATGTCCGACTCACGCCTGTCCCTCAAGCACCATCAATTATCCACCAGTAAACAAATTCACCGGGCAAAAAAAAAAAAAACTGCTCCAGGTCCCAGGCCTGATTAGCATGCCTCTATGTATGCTCGTCAGCTGCTGGGCCACTACAAGTGATCAGATGAACAGCGCGCTGATAAAAGGAGAGAGGATGATGATCCGGATTAAAACAGGGCCTTGTTAAAGTCAAACATTTTTGGAAAAAAAAAAAAAACAACATCCTGATTTAATGAGTTCCTCTTCAGGCCCCAGGATTAAGATGAGCACATGAATTAAAATATAAAATGTTACTTTCATATTATCCCCTCACACGACACAAGTTTGATTAATTTGACGCCAGTCTCTGGAGGAACGTGCGCGTATAGTTTACAGATATTACTGTGTCTCTTTTTTTTTTAAGTGTGATCATGTAAACACGAGAGGCACGGACACACACAGGCAAAAACATTCACACGTGTACACACAACATACACAAAACGCGTGAAGGGAAGCGACAGCAGGCGCGATGACATGTTAAATTACCCCGGTGATGTATAGCTTAATGAACCCCTTGTGTTGATCACGCTTCACATTAATCAACAGCCATGAACAGATTCCCTTATTTTCTCAATGCTGCCGTGATAAACTGCAATTTCATTTAACCTTGGACAGCAACTTTAATAGCTTCCACAGGACAACTGTCAATACTTCCCTGGGTATACAGTGATTAAATTGCAAGGCGAGAAGTGTGGCCCGGCTTCCTCCTCATGCTCATCCTACATCCCCCCCCCCACCACCCCCCACTTCAAATCACAATTTGTACTTTCCCACTTGCACAGTCCGCACTGTGCCAAAGTCAAAACAGACGTCTCGAGACTCTCTCACTCCGCCGCAGCCGGCGGAATAATCTGTCGCCGCGTTTTTTGTGTCTATTTTTCTTTGACACAGACATTAATTTGGCTCGTGTCACACACGTGCGTTCGCACTTTACTGCATAATTGAACTCCATGCACAGGCATTTTCCTGTGCACTTTTATTACGGAGCTGGGCTGACTGTTGAAGCCATCAATGTATGGCATTTAATTATTTCTTTTGTTCCTGCGCTTATATACGGTTTTATTTTTACCCTATATGTTGCCTGTATGTATGATTTCAGACTTTTTTGCAGTTAAAAAAAACTTATTCTACACAGTAATATTACTGAATTCTCATAAAAGCTCAGTACTAACATCTCTCTCAGTTGTTTGCATCTGTGTTGTTTCTAAATACCGCATTCCTTCACCATTATCACCACAACTACAGGCGCAGCCAAAAGTTTGTGATTTCTATAGGGATTAGCAGTCACAGAAGGTCATTTTTGCCATTTCTGATTTGTGTCGTTGTCCAAGATCTCAATGGACAGGGCAAAACAAGATGGAGACATGTGGTGACCTGAGCCCTGTCATAATGATTTTTTGTGATATCCTCCACCCTTGTCAATTTAGCATAAATTATCAGCCATGAAAGGCCTGCTGGCTGATTAAAACCAATTGTCTGGGTAGGGAAGGACAAGGCAACCTCTTTATTATATGATAAACTAAGTTAATGGAAGAAGACAATCTCCCCTCTGGGAAATCGGACTGACTCTTAATTAAAGCATTGTGTTTTCTCTGCTGGACAGAAGGAGCTTCCTATTATTCCAACATGTACTCGAACAAAACTTTAAGGAAAACAGACAAAATAAGAAAAAAAAAAGATCTTGTAATCAACACCAATGAGATGGTACTCACTCCCAAACAAATAACACAACTGCTTGACAGATTTGTTTATCAAAAACACATGCTTGACACTCGGTAATTACACTTGATCTCCAAACACATTATCACCTCTGGAGAACATGTTTCATTATCACATCCGCGGCTGAAAATACATCGAGTCGTGCGTGTCACATGTGAAGAAATTCGGCGGCGCTGGTCTGTGCCTCCGCTCGGCGAAGCAACGCACGTCTGCCTTACGCCCTGTGCTCTTTGGATGACATAACAGCAAAGCAAACATTTCTCTGTCTTGTGCCTCTCGTCGGCTTCCTCCACCCACACTTGAGAGGTGACAGGCGTACACCCGGACTTCCATTATTATCCAACACAGCAAGAATGCCTCCAGGAGGATAATTACTGAAACTTGAAGAGCCAGGGCTAATCCTAAGCACTTCACTTTGTATGACTGCCTCGCCCGCCTGTCTCTTAGGCTGCCGCTCACGCTGACAAAGTGCAAATGTTGGGCTCGGGGAAAGTCAATAAGAAGACCTCGAGGCCCACGGATGTAGCACGCGGTCGAGCCAAACGGCGGCAAAAAAAAAAACGCACTGTTTATCATAAACAGCCGGCGTTTGAAACGTTGTGATCTATCACCTCAGCCAAGCAGCCTGGGAAATGCAACAAGCGAGAAAAAAAAAAGGCTAACGAACAATTATTCTACTAATTTCATTCTGATAAAAGATGAAAAATAGTCCAGAAGGACCGGAAGTATCTGGACCACACGGCCCCGGCCAGAGAACATGGACGCCGGCGTCGGGCGAGACGCGCTCTGACTGACAGGTGCTGAGACGGATCATTAGCAACCTGTCTTGACATATTTGCGTGACGAGACCCGTCACACGGCGCCCGCCGCAAATCCGTGGATGTTCGTTATTTAACATACAATTATCTTAATATAGGGAGACAAATTATGCCGGGTCCAAATTACCATTTACATGGTTTCCATGCAAACTAACAACATGGCAATTGTGAACAAAGAAGCCAAAGCTTTGAGGTGGGGGGGTGGGGTGGGGGGGTTGTTAAATATAACAAGCAACTTTAAATGAAAGCTTTGAAATAGCCTTGACAAGATGATTTTACTATTCAATTTTACGCGAGTGTAATATATACACGTTTTGACCTATTGGAGGTGAGGCGCTGCATCTCGTTTAGATTGGCTTTTTTTTTTCACCCCCCCCCCTCCTCAGACAGGCCCGACTTGAAAGGAGGAGGAAAGTTTTTTGGCGGCTCGCTCCATTCACCCCAGGAGGAACCAGAGGCTCCCGTCCTGCCAGACAAAGCGGGGAACAGCTGGCTGATCGATACCCGACAAAGGCTCGGAGGTTAGAGCAGTCAAAAGATTGTTAACTAGCCATTTTATTTGCCAGACATTTATATCATTGTTTATGGTTCAGCGCTCCCCTTCAGTGCAGGCCGTGCTGCACACCTGTGCTTGGAACACTTTCAGGGCCTCTCCAACCACTTTGGTCAAAAATGACTCCTGGTTAGACAGCTCGATAGATAAAGACATGGAGGTTTACTAGTTTATTTTTTGCGGTGCATAGCGTAATTAATATTCATGTTGCCACATTTTGTCAAAGTCAATCATTTGAAAGATGAAACTGACCTTGAAAATATCTACAATGTGTTTTTGAGCATTAATGTACATTTTAGAGTGCAATACACAGGTGTGTGTGTGTGTGTGTGTGTACTGATGCCAGTGAGGAAGGGACATGTGCATTCCTGCATATGCATGCGTGTTTATGTTTGTGTGAATATGAGTGTTAGTGTACCAACGCGTCCCGGCCAGTAACACACGGCTCTGCTGCCATCGCTCTGGCTCATGTGTGTGTGTGTGTTTTTTTTTTGAGAGTGTGTCCCTGCAGGCTGGCAGAGAGGGAGACCCTCTCTGCGGCTCACCCAGGCGGAGAGGGGCTTCCTGCACATCTTTTGTCACACCATTTGGGCCCTTGTGTCTGTGGCTGCCCTGCTCCGGACCCACTTGGCAGCTCACCGTGCAGACGGACATCTGCTCTTTCCAACCTCCTGGTGAATAGAGAAAACAACAACCAACAGACCCTGCTCTCCTGCTCTCCGCTCTGCATACTTTGCTGCATACAGTTGCATATTTATTTTTTTATTTTTTTTAAAGAGACACATCTATCTGCCTGTCTAATATTATAATAAGAGTGCAACTAAATTAACTAAAGTATCATCTGTTGCCCTGTTGCCTAATTTTCGCACCAGTGTCTTCCTGTACCCTATATCTTTATATTTTTAAAATAACTGTGCAGACAATTAGAGTAATTATGAGGATACTGCAGGAGCCACAGCGGTCCTTTTAATTGCTGTGCAGAGCCACAAGTGATTACCTTCTGCTTTTTCCTTCAGAAAGATCTTTCATAAGGACGGAGCTATCCGATTATCGAGTTGCTTTGTAAATCTGCACATGCATCTATATGGCCTGACGCCTTTTTCTCCGGCTGCTCTCAGCGCAGTGCTTGTGGAGCACGCGATATTGAACACACTTTGTTCGTGCTCAGCGGCCCAGAATAACTCGGTCATTATGGTGGCGAAAAGGGACGGGTTTTTTGAGTTTGATTTCATGATGGTAATATAGCCCATGTGTGTAGGAGAAGAAAGCCCTCAATGGGGACATCTGTTCGACGCGGCTTACAGTTACAGCCGCGCGCGCCGCCGCGGAGCAACCTGTGCACAGCATCTGAACTGGGAGCGACCCTCCGGCCGCAGGACGCAACAGGCAACAAAAGACGTTCAATAAAGAAGAAAAAAAAAGATGTGATGCTCTGAGAATAAATTTGACTACATTTTTTTTATTATTATTTGAAGTGCACCTGGATTAAAGATCTCGCGTTTCCTGTCGGGGATTTATCGCACTGACCTCTGACACCAGTCTTGCTGCTATGATCGCTCGGTAATTTGTCACCAGAGGCCAACATGTCCCCTGGAGCTGCGCTCCATACCTCGCTCTCCAAAAACGCGTCAAACCACTATTGCGCATATTATTAAGAATGGTCATTCCTCTCTTAAGAGGAAGAAGGTAGGGTGGGGGGTGGAGGAGGGAGGAGGGGGGGGCAGCCCGGTTTCACTATAAATGTATAAATGTTCCATTCTAATATCAACTTGAAATATGCAAATAAAACAGCCTTATATATGTGTTATGGATTTGTGTGTGTGTGAGCTTGTGTGTGTGTGTGTGTGTGTGTGTTCGGTGGGAATTTATACCTAAAGGAATTAGCAGCGTAACGTTTGGCAGCGTCCACGCGCGCAGCGGCTGCAGGAGACGTCGTGTTTTCCTCTGCGGAGGAGAAAACGTCCGAGGGTCAATCGATGCGCTGCGGAGCGGAGCGGTATGTCGCCTTTTTATTTCTCCTCATTACTTTGTCACATTTTTTTTTCTCCTCTCTTTTACGCGCGTCGCACCACGCGCGCTCGCGTTATGATATTCCCCGCGTGATTGGTTTGTTTGACGGAAATAAAATAATGAATGAGGAGCAAAACGAATCGATACAGTTTCTTTTCTTTTCTTATCTCCACCGTCAATAAGCTAAGTAAATGTGTGTGTGTGTGTGTGTGTGTGTGTGTGATCTAAAAATCTATCTTTGCTTTGAAATACATTTTCAGCCAAATAATTAAATTTGCACTTTTATATTTGAGAAAAAGCTCATAAATAGAATAAATTAATGCACGTTTAATTTGTTTAATATTGTCAACTATATAAAACATTATATTTTAGGATTAATAATCGAGATGCAGCAATGTGTAATGTTGCTGCGTCAGTTTCGTGTTTGTGTTTTAAAGTGTGCAACAATTACATAGTCTATAATTTTGGTGTGTTTAAGATTTTTTTTCCTGTCTCTCTCTCTCTCTCTCTCTTTTTTTTTTTTTTACACCTGTAAAGCAGTGAATATTAATCCCAAAAGCTGCTGTCCAATCCTAGAAACACAAGAATTAATCAGATAGTCCATCTATCACGCTGTGTAATAAAGGAAGCGACATCGGTTAGGCAGATGATGTGATGAATAATCCCTGGTCGTTTTAATTAACTTTTCCCTGTCCTGTAATGACCAAGCTGGTCAACAGACCCGGTCAATAAGCATGTTAATATCAAACAAATAAAACTGCCGATGATTAAAAACCTCCCGCGTTATTAAATTTGAAATTCAAATGAAATTTATGCTTCCAGTGCGCGCTGCATGCTAATAGAGATGCCAGGGTTCAGCACACATTTTGCCTACAAGCTCTTATTATGTAACAGGAGCTTTCTGTATAGATTTAACCCCCCAAAAAAAAAAATGTCAGTGAGCAAAGCGATGAACGTATTCCGGGTTTATCATTTTATTTGCAGTCTGACACACAATCCAATCACTTACTCAAATAATCCCTGTTAACCTGCGACACCAGCATTATCTATATTGCCAATAACCCCCGAAGAGATGTTGCACTTTTTTTTTTCTTTTTTTGAATTTTGTAATTTCAAGGGAGAACATTTTTAAAGTCAACCACATCGACCCCTCATCATCATCTGCTTCTTCTTCTTCATCATCTTCTGCTACAGCGCATAATAAAAACGAATAATCCTCCCCCGGTATGCATCATCTACCAGCTTTAATCAAACCTGTCAAGATAATTGAACACAATTACAGTAATGTGAAAGTTTGAGACGGTGTAATATAGGGCCACGACCAGAACAATGCTGCCTTTATATCTTGTGTAACAGTTTGTGTAGGCTATAGGCCTATATTAACTCTTAAGAAGTTAAAAAAAAAACATGCAAAAATCCGGCGGGGTGGCCTGAGACACAATTTTGTCATATGAAGTGTTTTGAAATTATAAAATAAAAATATAAAAACAGCGTTTTCTTTCTTAAGAGAATGCTGGCCCACTTCAACTTTATCACCTTCGTATTTGTGGGGAAAGAGTTTATGTGAAACTTTTTCAAGATGGGAAATAAAACAGCATAAAGTGAGTTGGATAAAAGGTCAGAGTTAAATAAAATAAAATAAATAATTTAAGGGGGTTACTTTTTTTTTTTTTTTTTTTTTGGGGGGGGGGGGGTAACCTCTTTTATTTACCACTACAGCTCACATCAGCGGTCATAGGTCGGCCGTCCACTTTTTTTTTTTTTTTTTTTTTTTTTTTTTTTTAAATTTATGGAATGTGATGTTCTGTAAAAAAAAAAAAATTCAATAAGTGGCCCCCTAATTCCTCCTTCCTAATTCACTCTCATTTAACTTTACCTTCCTTCCGCTGTCTTTTATTATGGAGGGGGTGGACGGGGGAGGAGGTGGGTGTGGGTGTGTGTGTGTGTGGGGGGGGGGGGGGGGTTGGATGAGGGGATGCGGGGGGGGGTGGAGAGCTGTCTGAGGCGCTCTATTGATGACCTCACAGCACTGTGTGGCAGTGCGGCAGGACGGAGCCGCTGATTGGTCGCCCGTGTCACAGCGGCACTTCAAAGCCGGAGAGGAGCCTACAATTGTGGAAGAATGGGCGGAACACATCATTGTATTGCACACCTCTAAAAAAAACAGTGCTCTGATTCATAAATATAAAAAGATCCTCTGAGGAGGGCAGTGTTTTTGTGTGATGGCAACTTCACTTCTAGGGGTGAGTCTAAAAAAAAAGAAAAAAAAGGACTTTCTTTACCGGTTTAATTAGTTCTTGTCATTGTCCGACCGGAGGGGGATTAAACTTACTGCGGCCGCGGAGTAGCAGCGACGGCAGTGCGTCGGAGAAACGTCCAGCAAGCGGTTCGCTAGTGGGGGGGAGAAAAGCTGCGGCTCCGTGCTGGAAGTTTTGTGACTCGTTTTGCATGTTCTCCTCGGTGTCCTGTGTGGCATGCGTTTGTGAGCCGTCGCGTTTGTCTGCTTTCTAATCGCACAGGTAGGAAGAAGTGATCGTACCGCTGCAGAGGTTTCCCCAAAGTTAACAAAAACAACAACAGCGACAGCAGCCTATACAACATAAAGATGATTAGTTATTCCGCAATGTGAGGGGGGGATAAACTTGTGTTTGCCTGTTGAAATGCTGCGTAATGAACATGTTCGACTTGTTACGCCGACTCGTCACTTACAGCTTGTTTCTTGTCTTTTTTTCCCCCCAGGAGGAGCCGAGGTTAGGATCGACTCCTTTAGCCATGTTAGCTGCAACATGCAACAAAATAGGGAGCCCGAGCCCTTCGCCGTCTGCCATTTCGGATAACTCCTCGTCGTTCGGGAAGGGCTTCCACCCGTGGAAGCGAGCCGCCGCCAGCAGCTGCAGCCTGGGATCCGGCCTGTCCGGCTTCGGGGTGTCCCGCAACGGATCCGGCATCTCGGACTCTTTCGGCGCAAACAGCTCCCCCGGATCCAGCGCTTTTTCCCTCACGTCCGGCACCTCGTCTAGTTCACACTTTGGAAACGACTACTCGGTTTTCCAAGCCTCGGTTTCCAACGGCTCCCAAGAGTCCAGCCACCAGCCGGTTTTCATCTCCAAGGTGCACACCTCGGTGGACAGCTTACAGGGCATCTACCCCAGGATGAGCGTGGCGCATCCCTACGAGTCCTGGTTCAAGTCGTCTCATCCCGGCATCCCCACGGGAGACGTCGGAACCACCGGAGCCTCCGCGTGGTGGGACGTGGGAGCGGGATGGATTGACGTTCAGAACCCTAATGGAGCAGCACTACAGACGTCCTTACATTCCGGTGGACTCCAGACGTCCTTGCACTCTCCTCTTGGCGGATATAATTCTGATTACTCGAGTTTGAGTCACTCTGCGTTCAGTACAAGCCCCTCTCCACACCTGTTGACGAGCGGCCAGCACCTGATGGACGGCTTCAAGCCGGTGTTATCCTCGTATCCGGACACGAGCCCCTCTCCGTTGAGCGGGGCGGGGGGCACGATGCTCTCCGGGGGTCCGCCCGCGTCTTTAGCGGGGTCCCCGAGGTCGTCTGCCCGCCGGTACTCGGGCAGAGCCACCTGCGACTGCCCGAACTGCCAGGAGGCGGAGAGACTGGGACCGGCGGGCGCCAGCCTCCGCAGGAAAGGTCTGCACAGCTGTCACATCCCGGGCTGCGGGAAGGTTTACGGGAAGACGTCGCACCTCAAGGCGCACTTGAGGTGGCACACCGGCGAGAGG
This sequence comes from Eupleurogrammus muticus, assembly GCA_036785175.1. Taxonomy (NCBI): domain Eukaryota; kingdom Metazoa; phylum Chordata; class Actinopteri; order Scombriformes; family Trichiuridae; genus Eupleurogrammus; species Eupleurogrammus muticus. Next base: position 4,812,450 of record JAYKQN010000026.1, read on the forward strand.
CCGTTTGTGTGCAACTGGCTCTTTTGCGGGAAGAGGTTCACGCGCTCCGACGAGCTGCAGCGACATTTACGCACGCACACCGGGGAGAAGCGGTTCGCCTGTCCGGTGTGCAACAAGAGATTTATGCGTAGCGATCACCTGAGTAAACACGTAAAAACTCACAGCGCCGGGGGCTCCGCCGGCTCCGGCTCCGGGGGAAGCGGCGGGAAGAGGGGGAGCGACACCGACAGCGAGCACAGCGCGCCGGGGAGCCCTCCGTGCCATTCCCCCGACCTGTTGCACCCGGCCGAGTCCACCCAGGGAGTAGGCATGAACGGCCTCTAACCGCCGCCAGCGAAAGTGTAGAGGGGTGGAGGGGGGTGGAGGGGGGGTCGTCCGGTAGTCCGGTTCCAAGGACGCGAAAGTGGACATATACTTCGGTGTGTGCGAAATGCGCTTCATCATGAGTGTTGTCATTTAACGAGAAAAAAAATAGGCCTGTGCGTTTCTTTGAATTATTTCGAGTGTTTAAGAATACTAATTCCATAATCCCATAGCTGTGCCATCAGAAAAAAAAAAACTCTCATTAATACATCCGCGGTGTGAACGAGTTATCGAGTTTTTGCGGGATAGACTGGAACCCGAATGCCCTTCGTGTTTTATTTTCACACACAGACAAAAAAAAATGAAAATGAAAAAGAAAGAATGAAAGTCAACACTGCTGTGGGAAATTAGGGCCTGCAAAGTTGTGCTACTGCTGTCACACACATTGTCCACAACCAAACTCTGGCACTTTATTATCGAGCAGGAGAGATTGTTGGATTCGCGGACGCGCTGCTCGGTAGGAAAACGGATACTTGTTGGGTGTGGGGATCTGAGGGACGGCTGCTTTCCTTCTGTGCGTCGGATCCCGTCGACCGTTTGGTAATTGGAAGGTGCAGTCGTAGGTTTATATCACAATAAGGCTTTTCTGTCCACACAGTATGTATGTCTGTAAGTGGGCCAGTCTTACTTACATTTCACTTCGCTGCAAAATGTGTTGTAAATACTGAGAAATGTAGGTTAGAATAATTACAGCCCGATGTAAAGGTGAGTAATGTATTTGTCCAGGAGACGATTTTGTATAGGTATTTCTAGTTGTATATGGACTCTAGTAAATATTTGAAAATATACGGAAATGTACTTGGATTTTTCTTTGACATGATATGAAATGTATTGTGGGGAGTTATATTTAACCACGAGTTTTCTTGTATTTAGGGGTCTATGATTAGGCGCACTTTGAATTTATTTGTACGGTTTTGAAATCATTTACTGTTTACCGACTCATTTAATTTAAGTAAGCATGTTGTAAAAGTGATTTTAATTTTACAATGATATTTTTTTCCCCACTCCCCTCCCCCCCCTCCGAGAATGGCTTTTTATGTGAGCCACTCAATAAAGTCAGTATGGATTCAGAATCAGTGGATCGACTCAGTTTGTTTGATTGTTGAGTCGATAAAACTATTTGTTTGCAACGGGAGATCAGAACGTCTGGTATTTTTTTTTGTTTTTTTGGATCTCGTAGAATTTACTATTTTGTGTATAACACGGTTTATCATCTCGCATCCAGTCGGTGGTTTTTACAGGTTCCTCAGGCCACAGTGGGAAAAGGGCCTGCAGCAGCACCGAGGCCTCACCCACACATTTATTTTAAATTAAATAATTACATTAAAATATACAAAATTATGTCTACCTAAAAAAAACAAATGCGCATAGGAAAAAGTCACTATTACAATAATTTAAACCCAGGCTTAAATCACATTTTCCTTATTCTGCTTTTCTTTCTGGTTCCTTCTGTTAAACATAAAAATTAAACCTAAAACATCTTTGAAGCCGAAGCTCATCCTGCTTTATTGCGTAAAACCATAGTTATATGGACATAATTGTAATTTGGTAAATATGACATAATTTAGACAACTTTATTCCCAAATTCTATTTTTTTTTTATTTTTTGTGGCCTGCGACATTCTGACAAGACACAGAACTTCTGGTGATTTAAGTTGTTCTCTTAATGAATGCGCAATTATTTAAGTTGCAAACATCCTTTATAATATTGTTAGTAATCTGAAAAAAAGAAGATTATTGTAATAATTGAAGAACAGATAATTCTCTGGTGAGTTCTGCTTTAGCGCCCAAGTTTACTCATTCTAAAGTTAGATTAAACGTTGCTATTGTACTAAAATTCCAAATTATCCGTAGATTTTAAAGGCAAATTTGAATGCATTTATTTAATACAAGTTTATTGAAAATGAATAATAGTTTGTAATAATCGATCTATTTATTGGATTTAATTCCCAGTGGATGGAAAGTGAGGCTTTATTTCCTATACGCACGCAGCTTGGAAACATTAAAGTATTTTAAGACAATTTAAACTAATAATACAGATAACCACTTTTTTCCTGTCTATCCCCCTTTTTTCAGAAAAAAAAAAAAACGTTACCGCACAACTTCACGCACTGTTCTGCGTGATCATGTGCACATTTAAGCATCATTGATAATTATTATTTCAACTAGGCCTATGTTAGGAAGAAAAAATAAACTAGGATAAAATCATCCCATTCAATTTGATGTTTTCCTAATTTCTGTGTTTTCTCTATATTGTGTATAATGTGAAGCGTAAACCAAAGCCAACATTCTCCCAACTTCTGTTTGCGTATTTACAGCTTCATAGCGCCATCTAGCGTCCGTCAAACCATCAGCAATATCACACAGGCCCGAGGGGTTTGCAGCTGGAACTGTTGTTGCTTGAGAAAATGTATTATAAGTTATTTTAACAATTTCTTTCTGTATCGTTGCCTCAAACACGTTTTACTGCTTTATTCTGAGATTAACAATGAGAGACGATCCCTGATGTGTGTTTGCACATTATGGGACATGTGCAGTGATACGGGAAACATGCAGGTGATAAGAGTCAGTTAATGCACCTGGCCTTATGGAGATCAGAATTATGGAAAATACGGACACAATGCAGGTCGGGTTTGATCGTTCAGTGCTGCTGCACAATCTGCAAATAGGAATTTATTAGAACTCGTACATCAGGCCGGCTGCTGCATCACCGATTATGTCCAACAAGTTTCAAAATAATTAGCAAATTAGCCATTAAAGTAAAAATACTCCCCCCTTTATAGGCTACTCCGTCTTCTTGAAAGGACAGCGGCTGAATTTAAGAGTAGAGCCAAGATTTCAGGTCCATAATGTCTGAACCCAGCAACAAAATACAACAGCAGGAGTTTTACATTCAGGAGCGGGTTAAGGGCATGCTTGAACTCTGCAATACAGCTCTTGGTGGAATTTCTCACAAGTAAAAGAACCAAAGGCATCCCTCAGCTTTAATATGGCCAAAAGATTCATTACATGTAAAGATCGAGCTCAAGCGTTTTGTAGTTAGGTTGCTTATGCTGCTGCTATTGGTAAAGAAAAAATACTAGGCTATTTATTTTATGTTCATGTATTCAAGATTCAATCAAAAACAGTTAGAAATCTTAGTGAATAAAAGACAGTGGGAATAGATTAAGACATGGAGAGCAGACTGTAAATGGGGTTAGTTGGTTCACCCTAAACTAATATGGATTTTTCAGAATGTGGCCTCTTCAAAAAGAAAAAAAAAACGTCGCAGTGTGTAAAACATAAGCAGACAACCGGTGCTAATAAAAGTGCAGCAGTCTGCTAATGTCGCCGAGTGCGCGGCTCCGTGTTGTCATGTTTTTAACACCCTCCCAGATTGTTGCAGCATCACCTGGTCTTCGGAGGAATGTCCGGCCAGCTGGCCTCATTTGAATGGAGTTGGCCTCGGCGAGGGAAGACAAACGCCAGGATGAGGAGGGTGGGCTGCCAACCATGGATGAAGGCCACAATTAACAGCTAAAGTCAGACTCTTGATTCCAGACGCCTGGAAATCAGGGGGGAAAAAAGGAAAAAAGAAAACAACATTATCCTACAGTGGGTGACAGAAATGTAAAGCGGTGCTTTGGGGGAATCATAATCTAATTTAATTAAGTTTAAGCAGAATCAGCCCTGGCTGTGTTTGCATGGAAAATGCCAGCCATTATCAATATGATGAGATAATACATCAGGTTCTCAAACTCCAGCGGCAAAATCATAGTGTTGTGGTAACATCTCTCTTCGCTGACGCATCTGTGGCCAATTTCGTGGTTAAAGCCATCAACCGCACCGTCATTGTCATCAGAAACCGGCCAATCTCGTGGGAAAAGGCAATTTGACGAGATTCGGAGGTGAGTCAAAATAATTAACAGTAATTGCCGTGACGCCGGCAGGGACGCCCTTATACAATGCTTGCAGCAATTTACGCTCATCTATGTCACAGGTGCTGTTTCACCTGTCTGACTGAGTGGAATACCTACACATTCACCAGCACGCGGCCAGCTCTGATGGTTTTACACATTCATGGCTGCCATGTATATGAAATAAATATGTACAGGATTGATGTGAGCTACCCCTCTATTTGAAAACAACCTTGCCTGGCAGCGTTTTTAATAAATTACACAAAAAAAAACATATTTTTCTCCTTTTGGCAGCAGTCTTTGATGCAACCCCACCCTAAGGATTTCTACAGAGATGATGGCAGTGAAGTGACCTGCCAGCAGGTGAGGAAGCATCCTGGTAAAAGGGGAACAAAGATCCACAAACCGATTTAACTACAACCACTGTACAGGGAGATCTGTGACTTCATCTATCACATAAATAATGTTAGTGCTGCATATGAAGGGAGACTCAGTTTGCCTGCAGTCAGACTGCTGCTGAAGCTGAGCTATTTAACCAACTTTATTCTGGCTTTTTAAAACAACCCCAGGTCTATTCGCCGCCAAAATTGCTTCATTATCAATTGCACCTGCGTTGGTCTAAGATGACAACTTTCTGAATTGGTGCAAGTTTAAATAGACAAATTATATCAACCTGATTTCTCCTTTTAAAATGAAAAAAACTGACATGTCTGACCACATGAATGGTAGAGGAATGGCTCCACCATGTGGTCAAAAGATGTAAGACTAACTTTAAGGGTCAAATTCCATTTGGTTAAACCTCATAGCCTATTTGCAGAAATAGGTGATTTTTCTATAGGGTTAACAATTTCTTTTGCAACTTTATGCATAAATAGTATCATGTGAACATATTATATGCAACTTCTCAGAGGTGTCATATAGATGATTATTAAGATGCCTAATATTTGCTTCAATTTTTGCACAAAATGCTCTCAGCCCAATAGAGAACATGTTAGCTTTTTATTCTGTTAGCTTTCAAATCACACAAAATCTAAAAAAAAAAAAAAAGTCACTGGGTTCATGCAACAACTACTTAAGTAGAACATTTTCATGGCAGCTGCAGCATATTGACAATGAAAATTATGGTAAATTCAGATGGTGTCATTGATAATAATTAATGTTTTATTCCATATAATGAAGCAGAGCTTTTCCTCATGCACAAGATGCACAACAGCAGCAACCTGATGGAACATTAATTAGTGTCATTGGCCACATACAGTATGTGTTGGGGTCAGAGACAAATCATGGTCAGCTTGATGAGAATGTCAAAAACTGGCTCTCAAAATAAAGAATTGTATTTTGTTTTGTTTTTTTTTTTAACAAAAAAATCTAAAGTTGTTTTTTTGACACAAATCATCAAATGGTTTAACCAAAAATGTGTGATACATTCTAAATATTCAATTCACCTAGAATATAAAACTAGGTAATAACATATGTTTTTAACTTGTTACCTCTTTTTGAGGAGCATTTTTTTAGGGTTAACTGACATGACATTTTTGACATTGTCACATTTACCTATTATTTCATTTCAATGTGGCTGTATGTTAATTTTATTAGGAAATAAAAAGGCTTAGTAATGTGCTGTTAGTGGTGAACACTGCAGATTCTTAGTAAGTTTTATAGCAACATTTATGTGTTTGTAATAGCCTTTGCACAGCAATTATGTTTTATGGTACAATAGAATGTGATACACAGATAATACCTGTTAGCAGGGTCAATTCATTGTAGGGTTTGTTCCTCTCATGGAATTTACTGGCGATATAAAAACATGAAATTACCATCAGCTCTATTACTGATTTTCTTAAAAACAGCCACAAGGGTGCAGAATTTACTCAGAAATCTGCAGTGTTTTTTGGTTTCTCCTACATCAGACTCAGTGTGGAGAGTGAACTAATTGCAACTGTGTTGTGTTGGAATGTGGACGCTATGAGGGATTTAGCACGGCTCAGGGTCGCAGCAAATGATAAGAGGCCAAATAGTGAGACACTGAACTAGAAAATATTAATGAATATATAGATTAATAAGGTTATTGTTAAAACAGTAAAGTCTGTGCAGAAGTGTTTATTCATCAGGCTCAGGCCCAGGCTGCTGCAGCCAAAGGCCATATCTGCCACATAAAAATAAACATTCATAATCTACTCAAGAGTACTTAGCTGCATTCCTTGAACATTAACTGGCGTTGGACGCCGAAGTCTGCAGTGCCTGGGTGACAACTGTACCAAAGGAACATTTCACGAGCAAAGATTACTGTAATACAGTTTGTTTCCGCCATAGATTTCACTTTAAATAGCAGCCCGCAGTGCAACAGCCTGGTGAACAACCCAGGGACTCATCACAGTAATATGTGTGTAACCTGTTCAGGGTGATAACAGGACTTATGTCCCTGATGAGATTAAGTCCTGTTAACCTCTCAGTCCGTGTTGACTTTGTTAGTCACTCACAGCAGCAGTGATAATGGCACAGAGTGAAATCAATAAAACCCTGTTTCCCACCGAAAAACCAGTGTTAGGGCACATGAGGCCTTCTCTTGATTATTTCAGGCCTTTCAACACATCACAGATTATATGAGCTGAATGGATTCACTGCAGGAGTGAATATTAGAGCTGCAGCAAGGAAATTAATCGATTCATCTAGAGAGGTTTGTTTTAAAAGGACCATGGTCAAATTGTTTGCTTCCAGCTTCTTAAATGTGAATATTTCTAAAGTTTTAGGGTTTTTATGACATCAGACTGAATTATCATTGGATATCATTAGATATCACCTATCAGAGATTAGTGATTGAGAGATTTTACTTTTTGATATATATATGTATGTGTTAATGTTGGCTACTGTACTGTTAGATATTCTAATCATAGATAGGTAGATTTACATTCACGCATAAGCAGCATTTTAATGTTATCAAGGTTAATCTATTGTTAATGTGTGGTTCAGTGACAAATCATGGTTGGCAAGATGAAAAGGTAAAAAAGAAAATCTTTAAAATAAAGTTTAAAGAAGCATTCATCAGGTCTCTCAGAATGTACAATTGATAGATCATTAAATCTCATTTTATCATTATTTAAAAAAAAAAAATCATTATTTTGTGCAATTTTGGACACAAAATGTCAAATAGTGTAAACGAAAAACACACATAGAATATAAACTAGTTAAAAGCATTTGCTTTTTAATGTTTTAACATATTTTTATTGACTTTTTTTAGGTCTACACCACATAATAGTTTTGTCATTGTCCTTTATACGGTTAATTGCTCAAATAAAAGGAAACAATGATTAATTTATGATTTGTTTTATAAAATACAGATTTAAAAAAAGCTAGAAAAGTAAAGGAGCCTATATATATCTACCTCAAAAATTGTACTTTAGGACAATTCCTGAGTAAATGAGGCAGGATTTTTTGCATTCCACCCATGCTGGTAAACACAGGTGTTTGTAAACTGTCTTTGGGTTAGGGTTAGGGAGGATCAACCTGTTCCTGCTGTTTCTGCGACCGTCAGCGTGTTTTGACGGCTGCCCTTTTTATTCTAAGCGACGCTTATCGTCCTAAACCCCCCCGCCCCCCCACCCTCGAAACCGCCAGGTATCGCTCGGTTTCAGGTGTCGCAAGGCGCAAACACGCGGGTGCATTGTGGGAGTTGTAGTGACCGCGCCGCCCGCAGGCCGCTGCCCACGCCCCGTTTAAAACTCCCAGTCCCGAAATGCTGCGGTGCAAAGAAAAGAGAGAAAGAGAGAGAGAGAGGAGAGCTGTAACATGAGCAGGACTTCATACAGAGAGAAAGAGAGAGAGAGGGGGAAAAAAGAAGTGTCACTGATAGTGGATTGGTCTCTTTTTCTGCCAACTACACAACTACAAACACCTCATGCCGGCGGTAAGATCAAACGTTCCCCTTTTGCCTCATATTTGTTAATTTCGCGCCCGCGTGCGTTATTAATGCGTAAGTAGTGAATTTCCAGCACACACACACACACACACACACACACACGCACCTACACACACCTGTGGCTACGGAAGCTCGAACTGGGAACTTCTTTTTCATGTCTTAATCTTTTCTATGATCGTTTTTGGATTATTCGTGAATGTTGGATTTTGTTGGTGAGTTTTTCATCAGACTAAATATGCACGCGATTACTATTAGAGTGTCTATTCATTAAAAAAAAAAAAAAGAACAACTACATAGGGATGCTGTACTACTGGAAATACAGTACATTCAAAAATCGGCCTGTCATGTACTATTTAATCAGAACAGACATTTTACTGTCATGCATACAGTAGCACTTGGAGCGTAGCAATTACGCACTGAGAGAATAGTCTAGTGTGTCAATGGCCTGACAAGACCAACCTGTTTTTGTGCACTGGTGTAAGAAAGCACATTATTAATGACTGACTCACTGTGACAACTCATGAATGGGTAGTGTCCATTTGCACAAACAAGTGACAGGCTGAAGAGTTCAGGCTTTATGCTGCGTTTCAACAGTTTGCTATAGCAGACAGGAGGCCTGCAGAAAGCCTGGGGCAGGAAAACACACACACACACACACACACACACGCACCACACTCGCAGGTCTTCTATTGTGGATGGATTTGTCGCTGTCATCTGTCAAAAGCATTTCGCCATGTCTGTTAATGAAGAAGTTTACTTCCGTTAATGATCTGCCGAGCCTTTCCTCAAATATGGTTTAATAATTTGGTCTGTGAAACATAGGCATAAACCACAAAAGGCTCATCACACTTTACAATAGTGTAGATTATCATGTTTAGATGGCCCAGTTTGTCCAAACCCCATAAATACTGTTATTTTGAGATAATATTTATTCTAAACTGACTCAAACAATGACTAGATTATTCAAAGCGTTGCACATTAATCTGCTTACAATTAAACCTTTAGATGCTTTAAGTGATGTTGATATGTTGAATATTCTGTTTATATGCTCTGTTTTTTGGATTCACTAAGGTGCAGTGAAATTCTATTCCTTTTAGCCTGTGACACATTCAAAAGAAAGCAACATCTACCATGCATTGTCCATCAGTTAATTGACTGGTTATTGTTTTGATTCATCTTTTAATTGTTTGTCCATTAAACAGTGTAAAATGTGTGTCAGAGCTGCCGCCAGTCCAGGGTTACATCTCCAAAATATTCAGTTTATCATCATGTTCCACAAAGAAAAGCAATATATCATCTAATTTGAGAAGCTGAAACCAGGTAATACCTCTAGATTTGTGATCAAAAATCAAGTCCTGATATTCAAAGCTACAACCTGGTCTGCCATGCACATATTATTATTTAAATGGATTGATGAATGGTGTTTTTCACCTTCAACCCTGTCTTTTAACTGGAGGTAAACAGCAAATACCATCAGGCAAGAGTCACTTCTTTATCTACAGTACAGTGAGATCATGGGGCGAGATTATGATTTATACTATGAAAGAGGGATTCTCGGAAGGGAATGGAATGTCTTCTTTTATCAAGTACTCAGTTTAGTATATCAAATGTAAAGTTTAAATTTAGACACATGGAATAATCACAAACACACAATGTAATTTCAATCTGGGGAAGGGACCGGGACTTGGGTGATGTGGCTGGCTGGACTGTGGAAATTCTTTCCCAGATTTAGACATTTAAAAAATGTCTTTATGTTTACAGATTAAAATATGGCAGCCGGAAGAGCAAGGTCCTTCCGACGCGTTGGGAGTCTCATGCGGAGCAAATCCGAGGGGACACTGATTGATTTGGACGACAGTGCCTCAACCAGCAACAATGTGAATGGTAAAATCCTTTTATTAAGACATGCCAGCTGACTCTGAAAACATGTTCATACAAACAAGCATCCTGACATAAATCTACTATTTTCCTAGGTGGATACCTGGGAAGATTTACACAGAACTCTGAGTGGCCACTTTTACAACCAGAAGTCGCAGAGTCATCAAAGACAAAAAATCCCTTTTGGAACACACTGTCTGGATCTAATCCATTTTTAGATGACATTGTACACAGCTGCACGGACAAACATATCTCCACCACATCCAGTACAAATCCTAACACAGAGAAACATCCGAACGCAACTCACGATGACGCCAGCAGCACATCGTCAGAAGAATGCAACATGGGGAACTTTATGGAAAACAAACATAAGGTCAGCAACAGATCCGGGAGGTGGAGGAGTGCTTCAGACATTCTGGATGACCTGGATAGAAAAGTGCCAAAGCCGGAGAACAGCTTCAAACCGCCCCGGCCGGTTCTGAACCCAGATTTTGAGTGGCTCAAGGACGACAGGGAGGCCTATAAGATGGCCTGGCTGAGCCACAGGCAGCTAACCCGCTCGTGCCTGGACTTGAACCTGATGAGCCAGAGCCCCGGGTGGGCTCAGACCCAAGCTACGGACTTTCAAGTCATCTGCAAGATCGGCCACACCGGAGGCTCAGTCCAGTTACCGGAGTCAGAAATCAGCATCCACATCCCAGAAGGACATGTTCCTCCCGGGGAAGTCCAGGAGGTCACGCTGAAAGCAACGCTGGACCCGCCTCCCGGACTCAACAACAACTACATGACAACCATGAGTCCTCTTGTGGAAGTGGTCCTCAGCAACATCAACATGAAGGAATGTATCGCTCTGGAGATGAAACTGTCTGGGGAGGTGAAGCGTGACTCTTTAAGTCAGGTGATGACCACCGTGGTCGGGCTGGTGTCCAACAAAAGAGAGGGGCCTTACCTCAGAGTGAGCGACTCGTACATCTACAAGAACGTGATGCAGATGAAGCTCCAGGACCTGAAGACGCATTTCTACGTGATTGCTGTCGCCGAGGCGTCCGCCATCGAGGCCCCTGCCACATCTGTCTGGGATTACCTGGACCGCCAAATCACGGTAGCGATTTACGGTCCCAGGTACATCCACCCAGCTTTTAAGGTCGTAATAGTGGTGTGCTGCCACGAGAACCTTCCGCCAAAGCTTCCGTTTTCGGACATCTGCAGGGGCAACAAAAACCTTCCCCCACTCGTGCTGCAGCTCTGGGGAACACACCGCTTTAAATCCGACAACATGAATGACCTGCACGTCGCCGTCGGCATAGCAGGCTCCGTGTTTAAAATCAAACCCGAGGACAGACTGAAACAACTCAGACAGCGGCAACTCAAAATAGGGACAGTTTTGCATTTACCAGTTGCGCTGTCTTGTGCTGGCAATGCAGAAATGACTCCTTTTCAGTTAGATCTGCAAGTGAGGGAATCTAGAACGACTACTGTCACACAATTCCAGGTGTCTTCCCCTCCTGCTGCACCCATCAGGTCGGAAAAGCGAGTGTCCCGGCAGATACTGAGGCAAATTGAATTGGCGAGAACCTCCCCCATTCCCGAGGAAAGTATTCCAGACTCGCTCAAATTCACCGACAGGCCAGTGGGCATACAGTTGTACGGCGTAGCCCTGAAGTCCGTTCTACGTCAGCCCCGCGTGGAATACCTCCTGGAATACTTCAAGGGAGACACGGTTGCTCTCCTTTCCAGGGAGACTGTCAGGTCAGTGGGCAACTCCAAGGTGAAGGAGTGGTATATCGGGTTCCTCCGCGGCAGGACCGGTTTGGTCCACTGCAAAAACGTGAAAATCATAACGGCGGACCAGGTCATGGACTTCACCGGCATTCAGATCACCACGAAGGTGCTCCTGGACAACATGACCATGCCTTTCAAGAAGCTCACCTACATGTACGCCGCAATCCAGACACTCGTCACCGAGCACATAACCAGCTGGAGGCATTTCGCCAATGCTTTGAACTACTGGAACCTGTCGCTGGACACAATCATGCGGCGGCACGCCGAAACCGAGGCTGATAAGGTGGCCTGTGTGCTGGAGAAGCTGAAGGAGGACTGCCATGCTGACAAGAGCCGGAAAAAGTTTTTGCATGAGCTCATGGTTGTAAGTTGAGAAATGTTCATTTTTTTAAAATTCAGATTAAATGTTATAAAGAGAATTTTTATATCAAAGTTTTAAGGTCGAGGTAGTCTGCCGCACAGAAGCCTCGGTCTTCTTGTGCTTCTGGATTCTGTGACAGCCTCTCTATGTGCTTGTCGTCCGAAGGGTCTGTTAAAGATGGATTCTGTGAATCTCGTGGCCCAGCTGATTCAGAACACGGTTATCCTGTCCACCGCTGTGGAGCTGGGGGTCCGATGGCGGGAGCTCGCCGAAAAGACGGGCAAACTCTCCAGCACACAGATCGCCGGCTATGAGGCGCCACACCGAGGAAAGAGTGGAGAAGTGGGTTCTCACGTAAGTAGACCTTATCTTGGCTTTCAATCATCAAAACTACTGAATTTGGAGCTGTACATCAAATCCTACAATTTAATCCTGTATTTCCTCTCCTGTTTCAGTCAATGTGGAAACCTGCCTATGACTTTCTCTTCACCTGGAGTCTGCGATATGGAGACAGCTACAGGGACATGATCCAGGATCTCCATCTGGTCATGGACAAAATGAAAAACCCCGCCACGAGACAATGGCGGCAGCTGACCGGCGCTCTCATCACGGTCAACTGCCTGGATATCTTCAGAGTCTCTGCGCACCCAAAAACATAGACGCACTCTGGTGGTGAAAACAGCCTCCATGCACTTGGGAAAACAGAGTGGCAGGTTCTGTTACACCGCGATACGGTTCTGACTAAGACGTTATTTAGCTCTTTTTGTTATCCTTTATCTCTAAATTTGTTGGTCATTCTTTAAACAAAGCATTAGAGGTGACTTTAATCACATTTTAATCCCAGACTTGCACTATACTGTATGTTCTCACAATTCTTGAGCTCTGAATGTGCAGTTTGTCACTTGTCTGCAAATGTGATTAAGCATTAACGCTTAGGTTGAAAGATGTTCATGTTAGGTGCCAATAAGAACTGTAATCATTCCTCCTGCTCATACTGACTATTACTAGATTTCTACCAAATGCATTTACATTGTAAGTGATGTTTATTTATTCCTTATATTTATATGGCTTGTTTGCTAGCATAAATTAATCTACATAATAAACAACATTATAGGAAAAAGAATATCACTACAATAATAATTAATCAAAATATTTACCTTAATGCAAACTAAATAATTAATAGAAAATGAGATAAAAATAAAAAGATAAGAAAATAAATAAATTCATTGTATTAATATGTATAAAAGTTTATCTCAGGATAAAGCATCTTAGTCTAAAAATCCCACTTTGTGTCTTGACTTGATTGATACAACTAAAGCCTCATATTAGCTTCAAATAAACTTACATTCACATTTTCAAGAGGGGAGGACTGGATTTAGTCCATCATTTACACTAAAACCGCATTAAGATGGGATCTCTAATGAGCAGGTATGAACAGGAGGAATGATCCCAACAAGAAAAAAGCTTCATTTGGAAACCTTAATATTTCAGAACAGACTTGAAAACTTATGTTAACGCATCCTATGAAGTAAAATTTCATTTTGGTAGATCATTTTTTATTTAAAACTTTTTTTTTAGCAACTTACGTCCTGGGTATCAATTATCTCAAATATTGTATTAATATATTTGTAAAACTTTAGATACTCTTCACTTAAAAAAACTGAATTTGCATACTGTTTTCTTTTATTATGATCCACACCATTATATAAATCTAATTGTGGGAGTTTTTTGCAACTAAACAGGTGAGTGGTGCATCAGGAAAACCAATAAATGTGAACACTGTTGCTCGCTGACTAATAACCTCAAGGGCTGAAACTTAAACGTTTGTTTAGAAATGAGAATGCTCTACCAAAGTGAAATTAGGGTAAACTTACTTGATGCCAGAAAACACACTGTAGACATTCTACTGCATGTGTGGAACTACTGTTGCCTTAAATATTAGTGTATTTGATATTTTTATACCTTAATATATTTTAGATGTGTACAAAGTAGATAATTTCATGATGTATGCAGCTGTAATCGTTGTATGTCGTTGTCATATGTTCATGTTTTTATTTGCCAAATAGAACCTTCAGTGTTTAGAGTGGTGTCGTGTATGCTCAGTGTCTATTGTCACTGAAGGTTTACAATTGATATCTTGACACTGAAATGAAAATAAGACGTGTTGCATCATATAAATAAATATGAGCTGTAATAATCCAACCCGTTTCCTTTTTAGTGACACATAAGAGCCAATGGCCCAAAAAATGTTTGCAATTTCAAGTGTATTCTATAAGTCAGGTCCTCCTTTGCATTATTGCCTACAGTTGTATTTTCAAGTTTTCCAATTTGGTAGATTTAAAGTCAGGCTATGAAAATGATCCTCTGACTGTTTGCTTTTCCCTACTCTGTTTGTTTAAGCTAGTTTCAGCCAAGAGCATTGTGTGCACTGGTTCCATATCAAACAGAGAGCACAGACTGCTGAGCTGACCCTGAGAAAAGTTAATCAAGTCAGGAAAACGGTATCAGACAACAGCGAGCTGATTCAATCTCCAACCCGAGAGTGATTGGGCAAAGTCATGTTTAACTTAGGAGACCAAGACCTTCCTGGGAAACAATGACAAACGGTGCTGCATGAAAGGCATTAGAAGTACTGTTAAGGTCATATTGTGATGTGAAGCATTGTGATGGATGCAAATATAGCAGCTATGCACATTTTAAGGAGCCAAACAATATAACAAGATGCTATTATTTGCACAAAATTTTGGAGTAGTCACACATTTCTTTATTTTATTACCCATTAATTTCTCTTTTAAATAACCATAATTATGTCTTTTCTTTGGCAGTTCATAAAAAAAAACAGGAAACAGTACCTCAAAATGGTGCAATGCACAACACTTTAGTGAGAGGGAAAAACTCAGATTACAGCAAAACTTTTAAGATGAATTTGATTTTGTAATTTATCCTGAAAACTAAAGAAAGTCAAGCTGCTGAGACATTGACTTGAAACTAATTATAGTATGGTAACTTAACTTTAAAGCCTCTATTAGAATAGAGATCAACCATGTCAAGAGAACCAGAATACTGATCTACCTGCTGCCAAAGACAAACATTCATTTACATAGTTGAACAACGAGTTGCCAAACATTAATGATTAAATATCA
This sequence comes from Eupleurogrammus muticus, assembly GCA_036785175.1. Lineage (NCBI taxonomy): Eukaryota > Metazoa > Chordata > Actinopteri > Scombriformes > Trichiuridae > Eupleurogrammus > Eupleurogrammus muticus. The sequence goes on from JAYKQN010000026.1 coordinate 4,827,788, forward strand.
ATACTGAACATTTCAGCAAAGAGGATCACAGCATGATCTCAGTGTCATATACTTATAAGCTACTGTACTATAACAGAGATTCATTATAAAGCTATGTGTATATGCACATATATCGTACAGTAGTACTACAATTTCACAATTTATTTCCTTTATAGAGATGGAAACTAAGTGTGCCGTTGGATTCACAAAAAGTACAAATAAATGCAGATGTCCTTTTTTATTGCAAATATGTGTAATTGAAAGGCGGTGTGGTGTAGTTGTGTATTACTCTATATATAAGAACTGGAACCTGTTTTTGCTCTAGCAGGCAAAGGGCTGAAGCGTTCCTATTAGTGAAACGAGAGAAACAAATGAGTCTGATGTACCCAGTTTAAAAACGGACACTGCCTTATTAGGTCCCCTGTTTTCCAGATGCAGCCAGGCGGTAAACTGTGTGACTGATGAATTGTGACCACTTTTGTTTTGCGAGCCTTTTATAGCAGCGGCGTGTGAGCGCAGATAGCACTTTATTATTATGATTATTGCTGCCTGTCAGAAGCAGTACGCAGTACATTTTTTTTTTTTGCAAGATAGAAAATATTCCACTTCTTTTTGCGGTTCTATTCGTCTGACACTTGCCACAGAAAGGATAATAAATGAAACTAACTAACTTCATACCATTTATGTTCTCTAGAGACCACCATATTAAGCCATATTGTAAGTTTTTGTGCAGTGCAATGCTATTTTAGCCAGTAAATCACTTCTTCTGTATTGCTTTTACATACTATCCCAATGAATTTGTTGTAGCTTCTTTTCTCATATTTACACCCATTTTCCTCAGACTTTAATTGTTATGTGATCATAAGGTCTAGGTGCTGTATACTGTCCAAGGTTAAAAAAACAAAAAAAACACTCAATCCACAGAGAAATGCACACAGCCCGTATTCAGAAACTGCCCTTCAGGAATTGGAGTTGTGATGTCACAACCTTCTTTTAAAATCCTTATTCGAGTCGAGCTTGGAGTTCCACCTGCTCCACAGCGCCCCCACCTGCCATTCAATGCCGTGCAGGTGGAAGGTGGAATTACACCTCTGATGCAGCGGACACGCTTATATAAATAATAATGGAACACCGTTTATAGGGAGAAGATGCAATATTGAGGGAATAGAACAAGCCGATCTTGGCTTTCTTATAAACCTTTCTTTAAGATTGGTAAATTTATAACATAAAAACACCAAAATAACGACTAAATATCCATAAAGTACAAACCTGCAATACATTATTATTTTTTTTATGCTGTGAAGCTTTATCACTAAAAGAGGCAGAGGAACAGCTGAACGTGTCAGAAATATTTTAAACTATATCGGGATGAATTTTAGGTCTTTAATCGTGAACACATCTTTACGATGACATAACAATGTCAGAAAAAATCAAGAGTTTATCTAGCTCTATATATAAATATATATATATAGGTTTAGCTTTATTATCTAACTCTGAACTTACCACAGACTCGATGATTTCAGAAGACTAAACAAGGGTCAAAACGCTTCCTCTTTTTTTTTAGGCAACTTTATTTATAAATTTTCACTATACATTCATCAGTCCCACAGATGAAATACAGAAAAACAAGGAGTCAAACAATATTAATAATATTAATTTCTGCCTATAAAATTAGTAAATTGAATTATTTAGTGGTTTCATATTTGGCTCTTTATTTTTATTATAAAATAATATAACATTAGCTTTGAAAGTGTTTTTGATTTCTTTCCACAAATAATTGACATTTTATGTATAACCTTTATATTGAATTTCTTTAATTGTGTTGGAGATAACAAATTTGTGTGGAAAGAGCCGTGTTGTTTTCTAGTTAACAGCCCAAACGCTTCCTGCTTCTTGGCTCACTCTCAATCAATCAATCAATCAATCAATCAGTCAGTTATAGTCCCCCACTGGTCACTTTTCTCTACACACACACATCCTGCACCTTAAGTATGCATTAGCTATGTATGTGTACATGTGTGTATGCGCGTATATATATGTAAATATGTAAATATGTGTGTATGTGTATGTATGTAGGTATGTACGTGCGTGTATGTATGTATATATGCTTTGCTTATGCATACTTTTTTCTTGCTATTTATTAGTATTTTTTCTCCATTCTTATGTCCATAATGCATACTGTGTATGCGGATCAACAAATTCTACAAATTTTGTACATAGTGTTGTGTATTTTATTTTTTAAAGCTTTTATTTTCTTTTCTCTTTCTTTACTCTGTACGCTGCAGTAACAAGCAAATTTCCCTGTTGTGGGATCAATAAAGTCTTATCTTATCTTATCTTATCTTATAGAGCACACTTAAAAACGTATTGAAAATGATCAAAGTGCTTTACATGTACAAATAAAATCACACCTATAGAAGAGCAATGGAATGTAGAAAACATCTTTAAAAATCAAATTAAACATATAAAGGGGACAGTAAATGATTAAAAAAAAATACATTTAAAAGGATCAAAAAGGGTCCGTAAAGGTACGTTTTGACCTGTGATTTGTATGAGGTGAAAGTTTGGGGGTTTTCCGACCTGAGGGATCTGACGGCGGTGGAGGGGGTGAAGAGTTCAGGGGGGTACGTGGGGGCCAGACCAGTCAGGGATTTAAGATTTAAGGTGAAGAGAAGCAGTTTGAAATGGATTCTGAATTAGACGGCTAACCAGTGAAGGATGGGGGGGCCATGTGGTCTATTCTCCAGATTCCTGCCAAACGTCTGGCTTCAGAATTTTGTGCTGTTCGCAGTCGAGTGAGGGATGATTGATTGATTCCAGTGTATAAAGATAAAGTTTGAGATTCTCTTCAGCCACTTGCGTTGGTGACACAAGAATTTTTTAGCCACAGTTACAAAGCGCTTGCCACCAACAGCCTCAACAACGCAAAAAAAGCATGAAATACACATTTATATTATATATAGACATCACACATGAAAACTGTGATAAGTCACCACATAAATCAATCTCCAATCGCCAATAATAATGAAAAAGCTACACACACATATATAAAAAAGTGTTGTTAAAAGTTTAGTCTGTTACATGGACGACCAGCAGGTTGTTACTGACCTTACAAGTGACCACTCAAGAGTGTAAATGTCAGGATTAGTAATTTGGAAATGTAGCCCTGGGCTGAGCTACGTCGTGCAATATAAGTGATTGGGAGACTCTTAAAATCAATCCTGAACTTAAGGAGTAAGGTTAAAAATGTCACATGTCACATGTCACAGCTACAGTCAAGAATTTTGGATGAGTTACAGATGTGACAGGATAGACAAGGTCGAATTGATATGAATTTAGTTTAAGTATTTATTTCAAATACGCAAGAAAAAAAGATCAAGGAGTTGATTCACTCACACCTACAGGCAACACTCACACACAGACATGGGAACATGCAAACTCCACACAGGAGGGCTTGAACCTGCAACCTTCCAGCTATGAAACAACACTGCAACCCACTGCACCACCCCTTTACCCAAGTGAAGATGTGTTTTCTCTTTTCTATTCAATTGCTCACGTCTTCTTGCATTGAGTTTTCTAGTCTTTACCCCATCTGTGAACCAGGAAACGTACACCAGAAAAAAGAAGCCTGTTCCACAACAGAAACACCACAACACATTTGAGATCTTATTTCCCCCGCCCCACATTTCCTCATGAAGTGGATTGGCTTGGTAAAGAAGGACCGGAGCGTCTCCCGTTGCAGCTCTTTGACAGATTGAAACTGTCATCAAACAGCACAGACATCTCCGGGTCTGTGTTTATGTCCACGGCTTCTCCAGATTCCCTCAGAGCTCCACGCGCCAACATTGCACATTTACACATTAAGTAGTCCTCGACACTGAGCTCTGCTGCTAGCTTAGTGAATATTTTACTGTATTAAGGAAAAAATGCATGTTGAAGTGCCTTCTTTCCCCTGCAAAGTCTTAGCGGAATAGAATGTGACAGTGAAAACGCTCTCAGACATGTACATTTTAAAGAGCATCCCTCGACTGCAGCATTCAAATTCCAGTCAAGAAGGAAGCAATCATCCAAGATGAGGGTTGTTCTGCAGCACAGTGCAGAGATGGGCCGTGTTCGTGCAGCATGTATATTAGCTTTCTGCACAAATCTCTCACCACAGCTTCCACCACAACAAGTGCTCAGAGGTCTCTGGAAGGCCAAGTGTGTTGGTCATCGTCCTCGACAAGGTGAGACCTCACAAACAAATCTCAAGTCTTCTGCGGTCGGATCCAGGTTGAATCAAGGAGAGGCTGGCAGGAATTTATTTTCATAAAGGGGGGGGACGATGACACTGCCAAAGAAAACATTGTCCATTAGTGAATTCCTTTTTTTTTTTTCTTCACAGAAATCTGGATGACGTTGACTATCCTTCATGTGCTCGCTGTCCTCCTGAAACACTCGAGTTTTCCCAGGAACACGAGTGACATGGAATGATTCAACGATTTGTCTCAGCACGCTCTGCTCTTGTAAACTCATTAAAATCGTATTAAAATATTCACACATTACAAACCCACTCCTTAATGCATGATGCTGAAGCTATATATATATATATATATAAATAATGGAAACAAAGGCTTACAGACATTATAACATGTTTGGTCCAGTGGGTGGCGCCATTACATTGGTGTTGAGTGCTCGCCCATGTTGCCAGTTGTGTTAATGTTGGTGTGTTTTTGCCAACCAACACCTAATCTGTGAGTAAACACCACATAAAAGTGCTCTCTCTCTCTGTGTCTCTGTGTGTCTTTTACATAAGGAAAAGATTGAACAGAAATATACAAATACAATGATTTTCCCGAACCTGTGAGCATCACGTCATGAATACTGCTGAAGTAAATTAAGTTAATTACCCCATTGCTACATTTTTCCGGAGCATTTTGGGATATAATTAGAGTATATTTGTCTCTTGTAAAATTAGTGCAGTAAAAGGAGATGACTGATATTTTGGATGGTTCTTCCAGTATTTTTTTCCCCCTAGTAAAACTATTTAAACATGTCTGATTCCTAAACATAACGCTGCAGGTCCAAACACTTTGACTCTGATTTCTGAAGCCAACGAGCATGCGAGGCGTCCACAAATCATTGTTATGAACAGAAGCATTCCTCTGTCCTCCAGGGTATATAAGGCTTCATTTGGTTTGCCTGCGTGATATATGCTGAGGGCAAGAAGTCATTTAGCTTTCAATTTATTAGCCTGGTGATTTATGCATGGCAGCGCTGGTGACTCTTACCACCCTCCACCACCCACCCACCTTTCATATGGCACCCCCTAATAATTTGGTTATAGATGATGTGAAAGCAGAGATGGTTCAGCAATTAGAGAAAAGTTTCTGCGGCTGCACTTCATTTATCACCCCTGTTTTAGTCACTCAGTGAAAAGATTATATGCTGAAATCTCAGCAACCTGCACTTGAGATTGGATTCCATAAGTGTTGGGGAACGTAACAGCGCAACTAAATATTCGCTGCAAGTCAGATATTTCTTGTCTGGATTTAGGTCCAACAACAGCAATAAATCAAAGGCCTTTCTGCACTGAAACAGATTTTTTTTTCAGGCAGTTGCATTCGCGGCATATGCTAATGGTGGATGTAACTGAAAAAGCGTTTCACATCGATGAAATTAAACAGTAATGGACGTCACTTTTCTTCCTGTCTGAAAAAAAACGAACATCACAAAAATAGGCCTTCCAAGCCTGTAATGGTTTGTATTGTTAACGGTTTTAAGCGGAAAAAAATGTTTGGGGGTGTAGGTTACAAGGTGTCGATTGCTGCCCAGAGTTCGATGCCTTTCTCCTGACTAACAGCCTGCTCGGAGCCTCTTCTCCTGACCACCGCTGGGAAGGAGGAAGCTCTGTTACTAAGTGACTCACAGGGGAAAAAAAACAACCTGAAATGTTTGGCAGTGCTTCGGACCAGCTTTGTGAGTAATCACCATCCACATCCTTGGACACCTCTGCTTCGCTCTGACTCTCACTTTTTCCATCGACGGGGCCTTCGGAGAAACTCCGTTCCGTCATGGCAGAACACCGTGATAAAAATTTAGGGGGAAAATTGGAGCGCGCGAAATAAATCCCGGTGCTTTCTGATAAACATCCGCATCTGCACCTCAAACCCACAACAAAGCCCCCGATTCGCCCGGCGGTGGAATGACGGCGAAGACGTTTCTCCGACTCCCCGCTGTGAGGAGAAGGGTTTATTTTTGTTGATGTGATCACATCCTATGTTGGAGTGAAAAGGAAAATAAAATAAAAAAGAAGAAGTTTTGTCAGGTGTAGCGTGGGGGAGGTGCGGAGAGCTTGTCTGCTGACAGATCTGATGTACCAACCGTGACACTCAATAAGCTGAAAGCCAGATGGAGGAGGGCCGGGGAATGAGACATGGGAATGTTAAGGGTTGCAGCAAAGCTTTTCTGATAATGAGCACGTCACCATTGGGCCTGAAGGTGATCACCTCGGCCTTTTTTAAAAGGTGTTTCGCGCCGTCCTCACAACAACAGCTGTGCACATCTCTGACGCTCGGGGGCCTTTCTGCCAGAGGCATTCCCGGATAAAATATGAATCCGAAATGCCTTTCGGAGCTATAAGCATAAGGGAAACATTTAGGATAGTACTTTATCGTTTTCGCAGCGATCCGCTCGCCGCTCGCCGCCGCTTTGCTCCTGAAATACAGACACATTCCTGTTACCTGCCGTTACTTTAAGAGTGGCCGGCAGATGGTGAGAACAGGCGTGAGCCGCAGGTGTCTACACTTCACAACAGCAAGTCGGCCCTAATGTGTTTGACAGACCCGAGCTCCTCCGTATCTGACTGGATGGCTAGGGGACAGATTCTTTAAAGGCGAGGCTTTCTTTGCTTGAAAAGGGGGCGATGATCAAGTCGCATCTCGAGGAGATCCCCAGCCGGGCCGACCGTGGACACGTGACTTCCTCGATGATGCGTAAAAGCAAACAACAAGCTACCCCAAGAGCACCAGGGCAAAAAAAAAAAAATCTACAGTCGGCTCGGTTCGGGGAGGGGAGAGATAAATCCGTCAAAGTGTGTCTTCGTGGCTAATTTCTGTCGACCAAGAGGGAGAACAAGCGGGGCCGAGGGCTTCCCATTCCAAAAACAACATAGCTGGAGAGGTAGCCTATTGTGTCTTGACAGATTGGTCTAAGTGAAGGAGGAGGAGGAGGTCGCCTCTAACTGACACACAGGGAGGAGCAGAGGTGAGCAGAGATCTGGGGGAGACGAGAACACAGCTGCAGTTCAGAGGAGAGCGAGTGTCGGCCATACCTCACATATTCTAGAATCGACTGCTTTAGCAAAGGTTGTCCGGGCGCCTTTGATTTTTTTTTTTTCACCATTGGGGACGTGCCTTGCCACGGCGTGCGTGCTCGTCCGTCTACGTATGAGCTGATACGGGTTCCTGATCACTCCCCCCCCCTACACCCCCACACCTCTGCCCATCATTCCCCCTGTAGGCTCCGCTATTCATCCTGGTGTGCAGCTGGAGCACTCTGTTTGACCTCCTCTCTCCTCACAGAGCCCTTATTAACAGGGACTGTGCTGGGACTCCTCGCTGCACTTGTGGTTGGAAGGAAGAACCGATCCGAGGGGGGGGGGGTCCGGGGACGTCAGGCTCATCCCTCGCATTAGTCTGTGTGACACGGCCCAAACACGTGCTTTGCCAGGGTGCATTATTACATATTGTGAGTAAGCATGATATCCAAGCCCAAGTCAGACTATTGATTGTGCTCTTTCTACGAAACAAAGAATAAAAAGAACTAGCTCCTGGGAGCGTGACAGCAGAATAATTTATTTTTTCCTGTGTTTGTGATTGTTACCCAGCGTGCACATGCAGAGCACTTTTGGCCGTGGGTGTGCTCTTTGGAAAATTCTTTGTCTGTAGATGCCAAAGATCATTTAGTGTGAGCGCTCTGTAGGGATGAATGTTTTAAAACAGCACCACGGGTTACTGTGTATTCTGGTTAAAGAGTATGTCTGACTGAACTCATGTTTGATATGACGATGCCAGAAATGCAACGTGGTGTGACCCTAAAAATCTGGGACCAGATAATTTAACACTCATAAAAGGTTTTAAAAAATTAAAAACACGTGCTATCAACTAGTTTTAATTTGTAGGTGGATTAAATATATCATTCTCTTCAGTTACACCATTTGACCTGTTGTGTCTAAAATTGCACAAAATCATGATTTAGAAAAAAAAAAGGCTTTTAAATGACATGAAACCAACAAGAATGCAAAATGTGCATCATGAGAGACTTGATGATGCTTCTTTTTTTTCACTGACCCGTAGATTCTATTAACTCATATTAGCACAAATGAACACTTAAAGAGTTTTGCTCAGTGTATTTGTTCCTCCTGTCCATATTAACCATTAGAAGATCCCATCTAAATAGGTTTTTGTGTAAGTGCTGGGAAACAAAATCTACAGTTTTCTATGAAAAAATGTACTAAAATGCATTAAAACGCACAATGTGTAGTTTCTCAACCAAAGCATTGATGACATCATGACAGAGCATGGCATCATGGGAGTTGATGTCTTTCCTTCAGCATTCAAGAGTTGTTTGCCCAGAACTTATTTATAGTTTTTTTATAAAGCAGTTTCACTTTTTCTCAGTCGTTGCTCGCATACGCTGATATTTGCTCTGCCTGTTGCTCGTGATAACGCAAGATTTAGACGTCCTTCAGGTGGCTTAAAACTGGATAAAAAGTCAATTCATGGCAGCTTTGTGCAAACCTCGCAAACACTGATGCAGTCACACAGGGAACGTTGAGAGGCAGCCATGTAACGTCCCTCGATTAGATTAAATTAATATAATTTCTCTAGATTTGAAAATCGGTGGAAACATTTGGGATAGTGAAAGTACACAACTCTACAAAATGTTCAGCATAGGACTGCTCATTCTAATCCAGACATGTCGGGCCTTTAAAAGTCCATCTGAAGATAATGTGAGGCCTCTGCCGTCCAAATAAGTCAAATATAGTCAATATCTTTCAAAGCTGGTTTTTTAGTGCCAAAAAATCGTTCTTTTTCCGATGATCCTTCCACTGCAGCTGAACAGGAAAACACTGTTCGGGGAGTTTTTAACTAAAACGACTAACTGTGGAGGATGGCCCCTCAGACTGCTAAAACCTCATATTATCTACAGATGATCTTTTGATTACAGTTTGCAAGGCTCTGGATTCCCTCACAATGTATTCTCATTAGGAATCAACAGGAGGAATAGTTCATCTGACGTCTTAATCCACATATGGACACCTGCCTGCTGTTCCAAGACCAATGTAAAAGTGTGAACTTGCCCTTTGATTTGCAGACAGCTACCGCACATCCACATTAGTTTAACTATGCAAAGCACTTTTTTATACTTTTATAGACGTCATTGAACAAGTGTCATTGGCACTACGAACCAAGTAGGCGGACTGTTTCATCAGGAAAATGAAAAAAAAAAGAAAAATCCCTTCCAATGAAATCCTGTTGACAGCAACGTCTGTGGATTGTCAAGAGTAACTGGGACTTTGCTTTTGGAAAAGACGCGCAGCTGTTGAGTTTCATGGATGCTATTTATCAACGTTTGCGTTCGCAAACAATATTCCATTGTATCGAGGGGCGCTGGCGGTAATCGCGCATCGAGTATCTGCTCAGATAGTCGTCGGTTTCGTGGTGTCGTTGAAGCGATTTGACCCTTTCAGCCTCTTTCGTCTTTCGTGTGTACTGTAATCCACACTAGGAAACCGAGTGCTGTTTTATAACCTTTAATAACCTGCTGGATTGTTGCAAGCACTCTCTAAGCTCAATAGCACCTGTCCAGACAAAACACCTCGACGCTACTGTAACTCTCTGAACGGACGTTTCCATCTCACGGGTCAACGCCGTGGCCTCCACGCAGCAGCGGCGGCCCGGGTGAAACGTGTGTGTGTGTGTGGTCCACCGGGCAGCAGCGTGCTTTATAGGCAGCAGAAGGCACAACCGAGCGGCCCTGGAGTCCTAACAGTGGCGATGCATACGTGAGCTGAGGTTGATCTTATACGGTCAATGGACAGAAGAGGCAGTTTTTCCACCATGCTTTTGCTTCATGCATTATATATATATATGTGTGTGTGTGTGTGTGTTGTTGGTGTTTTAAGAGCAAAGTCTGACCTGTGATTCTCCTTTTTCAAATCCTCAGAGGAAGGCTTCTGTTTGTTTTGTGTGTGTGTGTGTGTGTGCATGTGTGTGTGTGTGTTTTAAACACAGATTATACTGCTGGGATGCCAGTTCTTCCTCACACCCCCCATAACCCCCCCCCCCCCCCCCCCCCTCGGCCTCCAAGCTGTGAAAACATACTGGAGGTTTGTTGGTTCTAAGTGGTTAATAAGGTGTCATTGTGCGGCGGAGCTGTCCGACATCCCACGGAGTCATTAGGATGACGTGAATAGATTTAACAGAATGTCTATTACGCGCCGGCCATTCTGAAAAAAACATCAATGGGGTTCCGTAGGGGGCGAAGGGTTTTACATGACTTGCAGGAGCCTGAGTTTTCTTTTTCTTTTTTCAGACAAATTGTGCCCGGCCGCAAGAAAACTTGACTTCGGCCTGGACGGAAACCTGCGACATCAAAGCTCCGCTGCTTTCAAAGGCTTTTCTTTTTACAGCTCAGTTCAGGAGTCCTGGCTCCTAGGTTTCCAGACAGCGTCTAAAAGGGCTGTTTTCATCCTCACCTCCCAGTTCAACACCCCGAGTCCTCTCTCACCACCACTGGACCTCCGTTATCAGAACCCCCCCCCCCCCTCCTCCTCTGTGTCTGATATGATGTCTGGATTTCTCTCCAGAATGGGACATTTAGAGGAAAAACTGCTGTCATCCAACGGTGCTGCTTGACCTCGTTAGTCCCGCGGGTTGATTAGAGGCTATCTGCCCCTTTGAAGAACTCATTCCTGTCTTTTCTCATTCCCGTGCAGCCGATCCGTCTTGGCGGCGCTGGCGTTGGACTTGTTGCGGTTCGCGGCTTTAATGGAGTGAACATGAATATCGCTGTCAACTGTGGGAGCCGCGTGCATGTGGAAGGACTGCGGTTTGTTATTTCAATAGATACGAGTAGGCCGATAGAGAAACACCGCCTTCCAAAGGGCCCGGGCAGAGAAAATAGACAGGTCTCTGTGGATCTGGCTCCGGTTCAGACGTAGAGAGTGAGAGCCTGAGTTGTGTCTGCCTTGATGTGACCTCGGGGAGGGAGGGGGGGGCGCTTAATGACGCTCCGGGGCCGTTCATGACCGCTGTGTCAAGTTGCCTGAGTCAGTAATATACACTTGACTTTATCAAAACACCCACTCGCCGCTCATCAGTGAGGACAAAGGCCTTCCTCATCATCCGCACTCGCCACCCCTGCAGGCCCGGGCGATAGCGGCGTCACGGCAGGAAGGAGCGAGGCCGTTTATCTCCTCGCCGCTAGCCGGTGATCGTCCAGTCCCAGTCCCGACAGTCTGTAACTGACTGATGAAGGTTTTTGTCTTTATTAAAGATCAACACTGGAGGAGTTGTCCCGCGATGACATCATATTCCCGAGAAGCAGCTGTGTTTTCTCAGAGTCACTTCAGCAGCAAAGAGCTGAACTCTGCAGAGAAATCTGCCAGGAAATGTAAATGGACAATGCACCCAAGTTCTGTACTTATATTTATATATATATACACCAATATTATAATGTCATGATGGGGTTTCCAGGTGGATTAGGAGTCAAAAATGCACTTTGCACAATTAAAACATCCCGTTGAAACCTGACTAAAACTGACAGAAACTGACATTTCCTCTCAAATTTCTACACAATTAAGTCAAGAATATGCACAAACACAAAAAAAAAAAAATCTTTGCATTTATGAGAAAAGTCATTTACATGAACGCAGTGTTGAGTTTTTACCTGAGAGGTGCAGCAGGACGCTGAGATCAGTACCATGGACAGAGACTCCAGACAGGTACAATCACCTTAGAAAAAGCAGTGAGCTGCTGTCGGATGAAATGCACCGTCTGTCAGAAACAGACCAGTTCCAGGCTTACCTACGTGCTTTGCAGGATGATAAACCTGACCTGGCTGAATCTGATTGAAATAGAAACAGCCCAATCACACTTAAACAACGCTGTGTATTGTTGATACCCTGAGGTTTCCCCCCCCCCCCACCAGGAACAATACCTCATTCTCAGGGCCTCCGCGAAGATGTAAATGGATGTTTGCTGGTGTTGTGACCCCTGACCCCGGCTGCCCCCCTATTTCCTGAACCAGATGCTGCTCCTGTGGACCACAGCCTTCTCAACCTAAACAAAGTAATCCTCCACTAAACAAGATGGATATTGTATCACCATCCTTGTAAATACCAGAGAGCCCTCCAACGCAGCGCTGCCCACTCCTCACATCCCCGGCCTGGAACCCACAGAGACTCACGGTGCAGGAACCGCGTCTTATATTGTTTTATGGATGAACAACGGAATTTGCAATATATTAAAAGCGTAGAAAAAAAATGCCCTCTTGTGTGTGTGGGGGGGGGATATAATTAGGCCATGTAGCAATCCTTGGAGAAAAAAAAAAGGTTGAAAATTTGCAGCACTGGCTGCATGTCAAAAATGTCAGATTGGGATCATATGCTGCTTATATGGAAGCCCTTTGATCTCACTCGGTTTAAGTTAGACTGGATGGAAACATAAATCCCAAATCCATGCGGGTTAGGGCCACAGAGACGTGCCAGGGTTTCGTAATACTGTATTTTTAAAAAAAATTTTGTATGTCCACACAATTACTGGAGATTATAGAAAACATATAGCAGCGGTGGTGTGACCTGACAAAGCATTTTATCTGTGTGTGGATGGATTGATGAATGCTTATTATTTCACATTGAAATATATTATATTTGGATATGTATAATATGAGAATTTCTACTTTTTTCCACTTATTTCTTATTAAAGGTTATTTCATCTAGAAGTAAACGATCACATTAACTTTACTATTGTTTTTTCCTGTAATAATGGTGACGTGAACTCCTCTTTGCTGGAACACTGACTTCCTCTGAGGAGCGCGTGTGATGGTTTCTTGGATGCGCCCACCCCTCGCTTCACGTAATTCATCTTCTGGGCCAATCGGGTCCCTCCCCAAAAAAGTTTACGCCATGCAGCCTATAAGAAGTGCCTGAGTTCCTCAAGTATCAGAAAAAAGTCCTGTCCTCGCAGAGACCCATCTATGGATACTCGGGCGCCCCTCAGACCCACAGGTGGACTTATCCGTTGACTTTCAATGAGAGGGGAATAACTTTTTCTTTTCTTTTTTTTTTTTTTCCTCCGTGGAGGGGGGGGTGGGGGGAAGGACGCGTTTTTTTGTGGCCTAAGCGGAGATGTCCGAGGAAAACCTGGGGGACGAGTCGAGCAGCCCCCCCGTCTCTCCCGTGGACAGCCTGAGCAACAGCGAGGGGGAGGCGGACAGGCAGCCGAAGAGATGCGGCAGGAAGCGCAGACCGAGCCGCAAGAACGGAGAGGACTCGGACAGCCCGACCCCGGGCAAGCGGGGCAAGAAGTCGAGCAGCAGCAGCAGCCCGCAGTCCTTCGAGGAGCTGCAGACGCAGCGCGTCATGGCCAACGTGCGCGAGCGCCAGAGGACGCAGTCCCTCAACGAGGCGTTCTCGTCGCTGCGGAAGATCATCCCCACGCTGCCCTCGGACAAGCTCAGCAAAATACAGACGCTGAAGCTGGCGGCCAGATACATCGACTTCCTGTACCAGGTGCTGCAGAGCGACGAGCTGGACTCCAAGATGTCAAGTTGTAGTTATGTGGCGCACGAGCGGCTGAGCTACGCCTTCTCCGTGTGGAGGATGGAGGGCGCCTGGTCCATGTCCACATCTCACTAGCATCTGGAGACACTATGCCCACGATGGTACGCTTTAGTTCCCCCCAGAACTGCATGATCCAAGTGTGGAAACAGCAACACGCCAGAGCAGAAAAAAATGTTTTCCAATGTTTTACAGCCTGCTGATGTCTAACACCAACACCCAACCCGGTGTCTTTCCTTTTTTATTTCCCCTCCTGTCTGTGTGTGTGTGTGTTTCTCCAGCCTGTTGGTGATAATGAACTCCTTGTGTGACCTACAGGTGACTGCTGATTTCTACTTATCACATTCTGACGGGACAGATCTGGAGTCCAATGCTGGATACATGGGATCACTATTTAAACAGACTGAAAAACCCCAAAAACTACACAAAACTAGAAAAAAAAATAGACGACAGATGCTCTGGGGATCTTTTTTTATTTGCATTTTGCAGAGGCCCGATGGGGACTTACATCAACACACACACACATACACACACACACTCATTTTCGATGTGTTTTCATGTTGTTGACGACGAATGTTGAAACTATCGCGTTTTCTTATCAAAGAAAAATATATATTTTTGAAATGCATGTGCCTTTGGACTTATTGACTTATTTCACTGAAGGTCAAAGTGCATGATGAAAGACTCAGCTCGTTTTTGTTTTAATTCTCTTTTATCTGTGTGTGTGTGTGTGTGTGTGTGTGTGTGTGTGTGAGACTGTCAACTGGTGGTGAAGCTCACATTATACTGTAGGCTGACTTTGTGGATCGAACCTGTGCAGAAAAAAAAAAGAAAAAATTAAAAAAAAAAATCAGAATACATTTATTTATTTATTGGTGAAACGTGTTACATTGAGGGAAAGATCCTGTGTCTGAAAAAAAAGCAAATACATTCCTATTTTTTATTATCAATTTTTTTTTTTGTAAATGTTTGTATATTTTTTGCATTAAAGAAAATGACAATGAAACATTTTGCATTTGTCTTTCTTGTTTTGTTCGTCATCGTATTGTAAAGTCATTTTCTAAAAAAAAAAAAAAAAAAACATAGTAGGCAAATAATAAAATATTAAAAGTGACTAGGAAATGTAAATAATGTGTTAGCATTGCAATAAATAATTGCATGCATCAGTTGGCTCATGCTTCACATCACATTTAATGACAAAAGCTTCCACTATCGCTTTAATCATATGGGGAAACACACGGAGTTATTATTGGCTCCAGTCAGAGTGTTGGAGAAAATGCAGCTTGAAGGAAAAAAAAAGAAAGAATTAAGCTACACACACACACACACACACACACACACACACACACACACACACACACCAAAAAAAGCAAGAAACCCTCAGCATTTGATAAATCCCTCACGCCACTTCAAAGTAAAAGCATGTCAGTCTTCACACATCAGTTTAACGTAAAGGGAGAAAAAATGCAGGAAATCACGTGTAGAGTTTAAAAAAAAAATCTATTTTAATTAAAATGACTGAATCTTACCCTCCAGTCTCTCTCTTTCTATCTCACTTTCTCTTTTCCTGGATTTGTTTAAGCACGGATTAAGCACTGGGCCTGAAACTCACCACTATGAGTAAATAAGTTGTACTGGGGTCATGTCAACCTGCTGCCTGAGAGGAAAACAACTCCTATTTCCAAGCATTTTTCACGACAATGAAAGAAAAGCACGGCAGCGACAGGACTCCGTGGTGATAAAGACGCAAACGGGCTAATTCCCTAGATAATATAGTAAAAAAAGAGGAATACCGTTTTCCAGCCTCTACAGCCGATTATTGACACTAAATGTTATTGGTGCGTGATTGATCTCGGTGATCTGGGAAAGTGTTCCTCACTGTCCGAATCAAAGCGTGTGTCCGTTTGAAGGTGTGTAATTGACTTGCGAGGCATGTATGGAATTCCCAGATGTCTATGAAATTTAAGGAGGCCGTGAAGGTAGCACAGGCTGCGGCTGGGTGGATCCATGGAGCCTGGTCACTCTGGCTTTTCCAGGGAAAATGCGTAAAGATCAATAAATATTGCATTTCAGCTGAATAGTCACATGTCCTATCATTTACAAGTTGTAGTATTTTCCCTACGTGTAGGCCTATATCATAAAATCTCGAGTACTTTTTTTTTTTTTTGTAAAAATACAATTTCCAACTCTTACGCAATGCAACAGCCTTAAATAAGTTTCCTCTCCCTGCTTTTTGGAGTTGGCAATTGACACGATGCAGAGGCACAGAATGAAACCTATTTAGAACAGATGTTAGTATTTTTTAAAAAGTCACGTGAAATGAGCAGATGTTCAGCCTGTGCAGAGGAGAGAGAGAGAGAGAGAGAGAGAGGGAGCTCCGAGGAGCTGTTTTCTCGCTTCTCACACGGACCCGAACCGCGAGGCGCTCCGTGTTCCGATCAGCCGGTAGGTTTGATTAAAAATGGATTTTCTTTCTTTCTTTCTTTTTTTTTTTTTGAAAAGGAGCAGTGCCATTTACAGTAAAGGACCAGACTGATTGAGAGAAAAGGAAAAAAAAAAGGTAGGCTTTAAGAGAAGTGGGACAGTTTGCGTAAAATGCGCATTGTGCCAAATTTAGATGGAAAAGTGGATTATTTGGCTGCGAGATGATGTGAGAGGGTCAGGATGTTTTTTATTATTATTTTTAAGCGTCTGTAACTTGACGGGCCTACTGCAGCTTCGGACTCCTGTGAAGGCAATGTGTGTGTGCGCGTGCGCGCGTGCGTGTGTGTGTGTGTGTGTTGGGGGAAGGGGGAGGGAGGAGGCTCAAAAAGAAGGGGAGTAACTGACGAGAATTTATCATCCGGCTATTTGGAGAGGGAAAAAAAGAAATGCATGACAGCTATAATAAACCCGACTAAGCCCAGGACTGTTCTGTCAGACATGGACGATAAGTTCAATAAAAAATGAACGGCCTGCTCTATCAATACACTTTTTAAAAAAACTTACCTTTCTTTACTATCTGATAACACATTTCCACGTGCAAATGATTCATTCTCGCTAATATCTTTGTGCGTCTTATGAAAACCTTCAACTTGTCGTATTTTATAACGTTGATGCATTACACCCTTTTAATTAAAAGCAAAACAACTGATAGCAGCCTACAGGCTACGTGTTTTATATTTAAATATTGTTATTTATCATCAATATTATTTTTTTAATAATTACAATAATTACCCCAAATAGTAATTAACTTGTAAAAAAAAATGTTTGCTGTAGATATGGGCCCCATCCGCTGAAATTACAATTACTTTCAATTACTTTGGGTTTTCACAATAAAATCTGGCAGTTTTCTCACCAAACTAATAAACAAGCGGTTTATTATTATTAATATTATTATTATCATCACGTGGGTCTACAGCAGGTTATATATTAAGTCACAGGGTATTTATAAAATAGATTACAAAAACAGATTTTATTATTATTATTATTTTTTATTTAAACTCTTTTTCAAGTTTTGTCATGGTTGAAAAATAGTATTTGCATTTATTAAATCCTTATTATTAAATCTCTTTTTTTTCCCCCAGTGGAGCTCACTTGTTAAAAAAAGTGGGGTAAACTGATCATTTATATAAATAATATTATTGTTTTACTTAATCGTGTTTTATTTTGTAGTATTTGCAGGAAAGAGCAGGTGCAGACTTTGCTGTCAGGTGATTTTAAGTTGAAACTGCAGATTTTCCAGTATGAGCCTGCATAGGGAACAATAGTAAAGAGTCCTCTGGTCGGAAATTGAACCTTTTCAGGCCCACACACACACACACACACACACACACACACACACGTTCATCCTCGCCTTCAGTAATGCTCACAGGGTGAATACTAAGTGCAGGAGGAGACTAGATCAGAGCGGAGGACGTTACTCCAGGCAGAGGAAACAGAGGAGGAGAGGCTAAACAGAAACAGACTGCTAACAGTGCATACCTCCTGCATCTGCAGTCTGCTGATTATTTGAATATATTAACATCTAAAATGCAGCCCTTTGTGGATAGAGGCATTTTATCTGATACACATGTGAGGAGTCAGATAAGTCGCTGTTCTCAAAAAAAAACAAAAAAAAAGAGAGATACTTAAATTCAATTGAAAGCAGCCACACTGTAGGCTCTCTCTGCTGCCATGTGTGGCTGATCAAACAGGACTGAGAACCTGAACTTTTGGTGCAGCACAAAACATTCTGTCGTGTTTCTGACTGTCTTTACTGTATCGACTGCATGCATCGTCTGTAATGGTGATCAATCCGAGCAATGATACTCTGGACTGGAGTGTGACCTTCATATAAAGAAACAGAGTTAGATGTTTAATGCATAAAATGAGCAGCTTCACCTGCAGCTATTTCTACAACAACAGCGATCATTAAATCATTAATATTTGTGTCTCATAGAATACAGGATGGAGTATATGTTCCAACAGGGTGACTGTTGGTTGTGCTCGTCTTAAAGTCTTGATCTGATTTGATTCAAGCTTTTTAAACAGAACAGGAAAAAACAACTGATTTGCTTGAGTTGTTTGTCTCCAGATGTGCTGGAGCTTAAATGTGTTTCACTGTGAATTAAAGTGAACATCCAGCTATAGATGTAGAAGTTGTTCATTTAAGGGACGTTTTTGGACGAGTGCAGGTGTTTTCTAAGGATCCGTTGCTTCCTTTGCTTCACAGCTCTCACAGGCCTGTGAAATGCAAACTATGAGTTTTTACAGAACACGATAATCAACATCGAGGGCGACATCCATCAGTATCTCTCATGAAGCTGCTGATCAGCCTCCTGATAAGCTTCTTCTCTCTGGAGAGCAGTTGTTCGCTCTCATCACATCGGTCGCGTGAATTTTGGAGACAGCAACGTTCTCCTGAATCGGTTTGATTAACAGCGAACTAACCTGCCGTGAGAGTTTCAGGAGGTCCCTGCCAAGGAACATTTCTGCACAGGTTCACCGGCTCCTGATGCAACGCAGACACCTGCGGTGCACGCGCTTGATTTGTGTAAACACGGGAGAACAAAACAGAGGAATGGCACGGCCGATGATTCGGTTGCAGAAGTATTTGGTAAAAAGCGTTAACTGAGCTCTCAATGAAAAAAATCAAACTGCATGCTTTTTATTTCCCTAACTTGTTCCGAACTCTCAAATTAGCAGAAAGAGGATGAAAAGCTTCAGTATTTTCTCTGCAAGATGCAGATTTTTATCCTGAGATCACATAATGATATAAAGTTTGGCTTTAGAGGTAAATGCTGCATGTCAGAGTTGAAACATGATTATTTTCTAGATATTTAGATAGAAGTGGACTCGGCAGAGAGACTTGTAAGCCTCTGGCGTTAAATGGATGCTTGTTTAAATATGGCTGAAGGTTCGTGGACGCGCGTCGTGTTTAAGTTGCCAAATTACAGATTTCAAGTCAAAAACGCGAAGCCATAACAGGTCAGCGTTTCATCACAGCGAAAGGTACACCGGCCGTGAAGGGTGACGACATGCGTCAGGCACGCGGCCGTGATTGCATCCAGGACCCACAAGTGTCCTTTGATACGCGTCCAAAAGGCACAGGCAAAAAAAAAAAAAAAAAAAAAAAGCGTGCACCTTGTGTTTAACCTTTGTTGCGTGTGATGTGTGCCACCCAGGCTGCAGACAAGACACGGATCAGTGTGTTTTAGGGGGAATACACAATGATGTCACGGACAGGAAAAAGGCCGGAGAAGGCTTGGCACCTTTTCTGGACTTGGCCGTCTCCCCATTGGCTCGGCGGGACGGCCGCAATAATAAACAGGCAATCAGGAGGCGGCGTGAGCGTACACAGAGACGTTGCAAAACCTTGCAGATAATAAAAGCAGATTTTTCACTGGAGCGAGATGATTATTTGTGTTCTTCAGTTGTCCATAAATAGAGGGCCTCTCACAGGAAGCATAAACATACAGACGAAGTGGAGGCCAGTCGCCGTCCAACGCAGTGATTTCAAACAATCCTGTTTATGTTCAATCAGGATGGAGCATATATATATATATATATACATGTATATGTGACTGTAGCCCCAGTTTGAGAATGAAACACAAAGGATTATTTTCTGAAAGGGAGGAGGGGAAAAGGAATACCTCACTGCAGAATGTAAACTGCTTGATGAGTGTTTCGCTCCTTTTGAAAACTGAACCAGAACCATCCATTAAAGCTCATACAGCTCATACATCCGATCCTGCACAGGCCCATCACGTCGTACCATAAAAAATCAGTCCACGATTCAATATATTTCTGAGGTGACCTCCTGGTGGATGTGAATAGACACAGTTTCAGTCTGTCCTTCACTGAGAGGCACAGAATGAATTGTCTTGCCGCGGAGGGGGGGTGAACAGGTCTCTAATGGTGCGTCTGTCCCCGAGGGCGCTCGCCTCCCTGGGTATTAATCCCGTTGCCTTCATTAACCTGGTGGCCCACGAGCCGCACCAAGCCTGAACACCAGGACTCCTGATGTCAGGCTGATAATTGATGTGCTGTTATGCGGCGCCACAATGATCTCCTTCTTCCTCAAATGCTTGATTCTTCCCCACTTAAGTGAATTCTAAGCAGGCCGAGGCATTAGGTGGAAGCAGAAAATCAAATTGAGCATCACAGCAAACCCTTGTTCCAGCGGTCAGTTATAAACAGGCGAACGCACCAAAAATGCTGCTTCTCATTGGGGATTTTAACATTTTGTGTCACCAATTTCGAAATAAACGTGCAGCGTTTAGCCATAATAGGCCGTGTTTAAGAAAGTGTGACAAACGCCGCTGCTAATTCCCAAGCATTCTAAGTGCAACCATACGCTTGTTTTAATTTGCAGAAAAAAGGAAACGACGTGCCCGAAGCGCCCATTTGACTTTCCGATTTTTTTTTTTTTTTAAGTGGTGAAGCGAGGAGGTGAAGGAAAAAAAAAAAAGCACTAGTCATGTGTTGCTTTAGGCAAATTCTCACCTGGTTTTTGCAGCTCTGCAAGTTATGATTTATCATTTGTTTCCTCACATCCAAGCAGGGGCGTCAGGACGCTAACTCTTCACACATGGCGTCGACCACGGAGGAGCCACCTGGTGACCGGGAAAATGACGTCATGGGCGCCAACAGTAATAATATGAAAATCTGCATTTATTGCCTTTTTGCATTGCATGTTTTATTACGTTTTAATCAATGACATTAAAATCTGTTTTATGCAAAAGTATTTTTATGCTGCACATTATTCACAAATACAATGAAACACGTCATGCAAAGTGACAGAATAAATGCTTGTTTTGCAGTGAGCTGTTAGCGATAAACTACTACAATAGAGAAGTGGTTCCTGCGGGAGACCCCATTAGGAAGCAGCAGATAAGACAACGTTTACGCCGCCTTATCTCCTCCATCTCCGTGTCATCGGGGGGCGCTGCGCTCGTCCTCCTGGCTGTTTGTGACCTCGGCGCTAAATCAAGTTCAAAAGAAGGACCGCTGGTGTTTGGCGTATAGTTTTACGCGAGGGCAGTGGGAGAACGAGCGTGTTTGGTCAACCTCTGGCTCCCCCTTTGATTCGCAGCTCTCCGTGACCCCTGGCGGAGCGACACCACTTAAGGCTCTTTATTCAGCCACGCCGGCCACTCCGATAAGATCTGGGTGCTCAGCTCACTAAATTATTCTTTTATGGCCTCAGCGTTTTTCATACAATGGGTACAACCCCCTTTATATATATATATACGATTAAGGAATTCCTCAACATTGCACGCTGGAGCACGGCCTGCTTTTCTGGCAAGAAACCGAAATTTGATTAGAGAAATGCTATATGAAGCATGAGCAGTTGGATTCCTGAGCAATGAGCCCACATAAGTCCACTCTGGTCCTAAAAAACACGTTCATCCAGGACATAGTGATCAGAGGCAGAGATTCTTCTGTGGAGGGAAAAGCGTGTCTGTCGGGCCTTGTTTTATTTCACTTAAAACCTAAAATGTTACTACAGCCGCTTATGTAAAATGGTCTTTGCATGACTTTAGTGGTTGGTATGTGTTTTTTTTCTATTCTAATCCAAAGTATATAAAAAAAGGAAATAAAACTTTAAATGTGTTCTCAAAACAAGTCCCTGTTCATCATTGGTAGGAGGGACTTTGATGCGGTTGATAGGCAGCCAGTCACGTTTCCCTTATATAGGAACAAGATGTGAGTTCTGGTACCAGCGGCATTGTCCAAGAGCAGAGAAATACATGCAGCACATCCACTTTCCACAGGCCACGTCTCAACGCAACTGGAAACCCAACAGGGAAAACAACGCTGTGTTTATTTAGCGTTACAAGTGTATTATCACATTATGAGAGTGAATAATGTATTGTGATTAAATTGCTGTTTTTTTTTTTTTTTCTTGGGACAAATCTCAACGTATTAATAAAATTATACTCTCAAGCAGGAGAAAGGCTGATTATTTCACAACACGTGCAACTTTTTCCTGTGCTGAGGCTATACTATTGGAAGTGGCATCATGTTAGCAAGACAATGCAAAACAGCAACATGTAATACGCCGCAGAGGGATTTGTTTTCCTCCAACCTTGTCAATAATACAGTGAAACACTGCAGAAAGTGCCGACTGGCCTTGGGAGCACATGTTAACTGTGAGCAAGCGGTTTTAGAGCTGTTTAAGCAAAGTATCAGATTTTTTCCACCTTTTTTCTCACATGCATACGCTCGCTCTGCTGCGTTCATATTATGTGTTATTTTGGTTCATTTCTCTGACCTTTAACATTTGCCCCAGAGAGATGCAAATACCCAAAGAACATAATGGCTCCCTTCCTGTGTAAAAAAAAAAAAAAAAAAAAACGGGGCCGTAAAGGCAGATAATTAGGGTTGGCATGACAACGGGGTCCGGGGCGAGGCTGTCGGTGCCACGAACGCTCGCGGAACTTCAAACGCTATCAAAGCTCCCACCAGGGCTCTGGTTTGAATTAGGGAACCGACTTCCACGGTCTCTCTTCAAATTCAAGATCAATATGGAACACCCCCCCTTCAAAAAAAAAAAAAAAAGAGGAGAAAATGGAGAAAAAGGGCCCGGCGAGTCCTGGTCCAGACAGACCTAGCGATCTGGGTTTCATTAGGGACAATTATCTTATCTGTTTCATCTCAGCGCTGCCCCAAGGGTTGGCAGGCGCACCAGTGGGCTCCGTGCAGTTGGAGCGGGGCTGCAGCCCGCCAGAGGCCTGTGGATCAGGTCATTAAAACACTCCTGCCCCTGCTGCTAGTGATAAAATATTTTCATGCTTTTGTAAATAGATTTTCTTCTTTCAACCCCACAGGACATAAAAAACACAACATTTTCTTCTCTGGATATCCCGGGATAAGGATGTCCTACAGTTAGTAGAAGAGTCAGCCAACACAGTGTTAGCTTTTGCTCTCAGGTGAAGCTGCACGTCCATACTTTTTTTTGTCCTTTCAACCCGTTTGCTTCCTCTTCACCACAAACACGGACCTGGGTTGTGCCAACCCTCCATGGCATATGGCACCAACACCTGCCAAAGCAGCATGTCGATTACAATTAAAGTCACTACTTTTTTATTTAAAAAAAAATCTGCCCTTATAGCAATATTCTGACATTTCTTGCTGAGAGCTGAATTGAGAAGATTGACACACATCTAATGCATGGTTACGACCCAGCGGCCGGAGGAGCAGGCTGACGGTTTACGTTTCTGCAAACCATGGACAGCAGCGGTATGGTCCCACAAACATATGTGGTTTACTACGGGGTCATGTGTCCAGGCCACACTAGGGGGTCTGGCGGGGGGAGGGGAGGGGGGGGGGGTTGCATGCA
Organism: Eupleurogrammus muticus; assembly: GCA_036785175.1. NCBI lineage: Eukaryota > Metazoa > Chordata > Actinopteri > Scombriformes > Trichiuridae > Eupleurogrammus > Eupleurogrammus muticus. The sequence continues at coordinate 4,851,397 of JAYKQN010000026.1, forward strand.
TGCATTCCCAGGAACATTTTAAAGACTATAGGGCATTTTCTGCATTGCATTGTGGTATAGTAATATAGGAATATATAGTTATAAACAGGTCAAATCTGTGTTTCAGGATCTTATTTGGTACTTGCAAATTACACTTGTGTAGGATGCTACAGAGACCAAAAGAAATGCATTTGCTTGAATCCATCCTGAATTTTAGATTTTCCTAACATGATAATTAGGGAATATAAATTCCTGGCAAAGTCAATTAGTTGTTGCAGACTGCAACTGCAAATCATGCACATGTTTTCTGCTAGTAACCCAACTAAAGCATAATTAACCCGGGTGTTAGTAGCTGGATTTTACTTTCTTATACCACAACCAGAAGAGCTGTTTCCTATCTTTAGGTGAAGCTAAGCTAAGACAGGCTAACCCACTGCAGGCTGTAGCATCACATTTTGTAGTATTTCCCCTAAAATGTAAAAATCGAAACCTTTAAGCTGCGACCTTGGTCTCTTCAGGTAATCCCATACACTGGAATACACAGAATACACAGATGCTTACACAAGGAAGGGATGCCCTTTGTGGTTGGACAGGGGGTGTGGGGGGGTTTGTGGGGGGTTTGTGGGGGGGTGGCAAAGGAGCAGAGAGGGATGTGAGGCCCAGGACCCGGAGCTGAAATCGAGAACCCTCCTCATCAGGGGTTAGGGATCATGGGCAGAGACTTCCCTTCATCACAGCCAAGCTGGGAAATGCGGAGGACAGCAGGGGTCAGCCCCGACAGCCCGCTGTGTGCCGTTACCATGGCAAACATCCCGAGAGCCAAGGAAAATAGATGACAAGTACAATAATATGAGGTGTAATCACGAAGGTCAGATGCCTGCAATGCTCTGCCTCCGCTCTCAAGGGCCCGTGCTCTCCAAAAAAAAAGTGAAAAAAGTCCGCACTTTAAGGGAAAATTACTCAGTAATGTGGTCATTTTTCCTCTGTGCCTCTAGAAATCAGGAAACCGTGCGGGACATGCTCTAGAGACTCTACACGAGCAGCCACTGAGAAATTCCAGTCCACTTCCACCGCCAGATATTTATTTTCCGGCTCTTTGTACTGGGTGCCCTGCAGATGAAATCTAGCATCCTCTTCAAGGGGAAATTTTATGACTTATTAACTGTCAACAGTTCATAACCTCTGAGGGGCTATTAAACGTCCTCCAGTGGCCGCGCAAGAAATGCCAATGTTTGATTTGGGCTGGGAACATATCTGAATGTTTTCGCTCCTCTCCGCCCCGCGTGCAAGTGCAACAAAATACTCGAGCGGGCCTCGACATCGGATCATCGCGTCGAGATAAGGATAATAACGAGTTGGCTTTTGTTTTCAGATTAGACAGAGTGGATTTATTGTCCGAGGACGCCGTTAATCACAACAGGAAAGATCACACCGAGCAGACAAATCACGCAAAACAAAGAATTCCTTATGATCACACAACCCTGCAAATATTTAACTACCCAGAAATAATGATGATAGTGATGAAACTTCTGCAGCAGGTGAAAATTCTTGTTTGTGTTTTTGCATTGGGCTATATCATAGTTATAACGGTGAAACGGTGTCAACGGCGTGACTAAATCATTTATCATGAGCCCAAAAACAACCGGGATGAATAATTGAGTCCAGATGTAGCTGATTCGAGCTAGATACCCGGGTTCATTTCCTGTCTGTGCTTTGTAAGACAACCTATTACACCTCCCAGGCAGCCGCCGGCCCAACACTCCTCAGGTGTCGGCGCAGGAATCACACAACACACAGCGACGCCTGCGTTAGTCAGTGAGGAATCGTACCAAGGTTTGCTCCCTTTTTTGTGTTATTTTCTAATTACAGTCAGACATCCATTAACACGTATAAACAGTGGTGGAATGCAGCGTGCACTCGGGCGCTGCACTTAACTAGAATTATGAGGTACTTGTGCATTTCTCTGGTTAACTACATTATAGAGGTAAATATTGTGCTTTTTTACTTCACTAGACAATTTCTTAGCGCACAAAATATATGTATATATCACTCCACGTTTAAATGCTTTAAAATCACTATTATAAACCGCCCCGATGGCGCACATACAGTTTATATATTTGCTAATTCTACTTTTGTAGCATTCTGTTGCCATTTTCACTCATGCATTATCTCAAAAAAACCAGGTGGCGTGCTCAGGTTCGCTGCAGTTATTGTAGAATTAAAAAAAAAAATCTAAAACCAAGGACACAGACGGTGACACCCGCTCATAGGTTTGCACGCAGTAGCAGTTCCCCCTGTTTATTTTATATGCTAAAAGATCTGGGAGGCCATAACTCTCGGGCTGCCTTAAAAGCATTCTCTTCCGGCCCTTTGGGCCCATATGGTAGTAATTAAGTTCTCTGGCTCCACCACGCAGGTGACTGACACTGAGTGACCACTCCTCAGCAGCCATGCACGCGCTAATGAAGCGGAGTTTACCCGCTGTCCTTTGGATTTTATATAAAAGCGAGTGAAACATACGATTTGCTGCATCTGTGTTGTTCTGCTGTTTTCTGTTCTTTTTCTCTTTGACCTGGTTCTGCCGTGTTTTTTCCTGCAGGTGGGAGCGCCGCCGCCGTAAACCTGCGTCCATCCATTTCAGCGTGGATTGCGTGCCAGTTGCAAAACAAATAAACACCGGCAGCGGAGGTTTTCTATGGTCAAAATCAATCTGCGGAGGGATGTCAGGATTGTTTGGAGGAAAAGGTAAATAGTGAAGTGGAGTGGCCCACAGACTTTAATGTAGTGTTTACACTGTAATTAGTCTTTGCAGAATGAGATTCCTGACAGAGGGGCTGAGACGGCGTGGCATGGTAAAATAAACTCTAAACAGCGCTGTTTCAAGACACACTCCTTGGGCCATAAACCACGACTACAACCACCCCTCTCTAATTTTCAAAATGGGTGGTCGCGTTTTTTTGTTTTTTTTTCCTTCTCCTCCATCTCTCGCTCATTTCTCTGTGTTTTCCTGTCCTCCCCTGTTTATGCCACTCATTCTCCTCACTTCTTTGCATTTTTTTTGTGTGTTTGTCCCCCCGGCTTCCTGCTCCCTCCCGTCCAGGGTGAACCCGGGTTCCAGCTCTCCGCAGGCCCCTCCGGACCCTGACTCGATGACACCGTCTACAGCCATGCGAGGCGTAAAAGGGGGGGGGGGGGGAACTGTGTCACTGTCCACCTGAGCAAACAGAGAGAAGTGGGGGGGGGGCTGGTAGGGAGACCAGGAACCAATTGGTGAGGGAGGTCTGGCAGAGTGACAGCCGATGTATAACAACATTAGTCTTCCGCTTTGGCCTCGAACCGGCGCTGGATCCTTCTGGACACGACTCTGCCTCTACACTTCTTCTTTCCCCCTTTTTTTTCTTTTCTTTCTTCTCCTTCTCTTGCGTGGAGCTCCCTCCAATGGAAACACATTCTTGTCATGCCTCGCTGCTGTTCCCTGTTTAGATTTCTCATTACAAACAGCATTACACGCATGGGCTGGAGCTGGCCGGAGCACAAGCCAGGGAGAGGCCGGGGACCTCGGGCCTGCACCGAGGGGAGGGCCGGAGGAGCTGGGTCCGTCACACGGAGACGCATGGAGCATGGATCCGTCTGGTCGTGCAAACTGAACCGGCGTGGAACCACGAACATTCTGCTGTTGCAAAACAGAACGGAAACAGTGGGGAGTTTCAAAATCGTCCCCCTTTGATATTAAAATGCCATGATAACTGCTGGTCAACGTTGATTTAGAAACTTCCCCATTATGTCGATATATATATATATATATATATATATATATATATATATATATACGATCCCCCCAATTTCCATTGAGACGATTTATGATTATGAAGTGGAGCTGCCTCGCAGGACTCTGCAGCTTTATGGAAAGCAGACCTCCGTCCTTCTCCTCTCATCTCCGTCCAAGTGCAGCACCAGAGGACCGGAGCTGCCATGACTCCCCGCGCTGCCTGGGTACTGTTGACGGACACCTGACTATGTTGATTAGTGTAAAAAAAAATGGAGCCACAACACACTACCTGTGCAACAAAAAAATTTGCTTGTTTTCAGGATTCACCGGTGACGTTTTTTTTTTTTTGTCCAAGCGATGAGGGAGATTTTCCCTCCCTGTATGGCGACCAATCAAATAAGGCATGACCTAACCCCGAAGCTCACAGTAGGTTCCACCTAATATAAAATAGCTTCCTGTCCTCGCGAAGTTTCCACTGTCGAAAAAAACCTCCCTCCGTCGTCTTCTGATCGAAACGTAAATGAGATTTCTGATCCTGGAGCCTTTTTATAGAGAACGCTAACGGCGGTGATGTACTGCCCCGTCCCCTCGGCGTCAGACAATCTGCTCTCAATTTCTTCAAATCTGTGGGAATCGCGCTACGTGCCGCCGCCAAGTCGTGGCCTAAGTGATAACAGTGGACGGGATCTTTTGAAGAGACCACACGATGTGGGCATCGTTTCAAAAAGGAGACGGTCCAGAGCTATTAGGCCTATATGCATGAATATTTATGCCCTCTTTTTATCTCAGGTATAACAATGGGAGTTTGATTTAAAGAAGATGTGCTCGGGTCGTGCAATCGTGCGTCCTCGCCTCGTAAAGAGTGTTATTTCCCGGCGTGATAAACACACAGCACACCCTGCATCCGTCATGTGTGATTATCGGTGCTATAAAACATCAATCCACAATGATCTCAGGAGAATGGAATTTAAAAAAGAAAATAAAAATGTATTAACAGCCTGTTTTTAGTGAACAATGCTGGTGTAGAAGTGGAAGTATAATGACATGAGAATTTGCCACACGCCTAATCTTAAAGCTTATAAAACAACAAATAATTTAGCTTAATGCTAAATACTATCACCTTTCACTGTTGCAGTGTAAGACTTAAAGTGACATTCTGACATTTTCTCTCCACAAACTGCAGAGAGCTGCTGAAGATGGAAGGGCCTCATGAGAAGTAACTCAAAACCACTAAGAACTCTATCATTTTACGCCTCTTTTTTTTGCTACGTCTCTCTGTCCATTGACCGAGGTCATGACACGAGTCAATTTAAAAAAAAAAATAAGTAAAAGTTCCCAAAAATCAGCGCACTAGCCCTTTAAGTCCGCTGATTATGTTGGAAAATCTGCCATTGCACGCATGCACATATGTAAACACTTCAGTAATATTTGAGGTTTATTTTCACTCGCTAATAAAGTGGCTCGGGAGGAAATTCCCCCAAAGAACGCGAGCTGTCCAATATGTGCTGCGAGGCTTGTCCCCGGTCCAGGAATGAGAGAGAAAGTGGAGGCCACCTGTTTCTCACTCACTTCTACTACACTCTTGGCATAATGCGGGCTTATTCATGGCAGATTAACACCAGGCCACATGAGGTGGCAGTGCCAGCTGAACTCCAGTACACGAGGGGAAGCTGCCGTTAATCCGCAATTTGTGGCATCCTGTGCATTTAAATGCGCGTGATCCCCCCTCGTGTAGATGGGCGAATTCCCCGCTTTGTCAGAGAGAGAAAAAAAATGCTCTGTCACGATGCTTAGCGCCGGCGTGGGCACGCATTCCCGTCTGGTCGGGTAACACGTTCTTACGTTACATTCTGCAGCGTGTTATGTTCAGTGAGCGGCGTGCCCACGCTGTGCTGTTCCGTTGAAGCTGTGATGTAGCGCCGTGGATCTGTCACAGCGCCGCCTGGCCGCCACCCAAACCAAGTCACGCAGCACGAGGTCGTGCAGCTCCGTTCTCGTGTGAATTATCTGGGTGGCGGTGGAGGGGGGGGGGCACATCGAGCCCGTATATTGTCCAGAAACATTTGCTTCAAAACTGCCCGCGGCCCCTATGGGATCCCGCGGCGGCGATAAACAACGTTCGCCGAACTGCAGCCTGATTCAAATACACGGCTGCTTTAATTTGATTTGTCTGCTACAAGAACGGGACTAACTAGCTCCATACATCACGCCATATGCTTCCATTTTACAAACCCAAAACTGGTTATAATCTTTTTTTTTTTTTTAACGAAGAATGAATCGTTCAATTGCCTGAATCTTGAATCTCCTGCATGTTAATGTCAATTTGTTGCTGCTAATGCATCTGTGAAGCATTACTTTTTCTATTTAGGTTTACAATTTGTTAGAATAATACAATCGATCAAAGCGGCAAAAGGGATTCATGACGGCACAATAACGAAATAGCTAATTCCGTGGGAGTAAAGTTTAAGAACTATTTTAAGCATGTGCCCTCTGAGGACGACAAAGAGTCTTTCTCTCCGTTGGTGAGATGATTCACTGCTTTGGTCCAGGCTGAAATAGCTCAACAACCAGCAGATGGATTGCCATGAAATTTGGTAGAGATACCCATGGTTCCCCTGAGAATGAATCCTTGGCATTTTTGAACAAATATCTCCTCTATTAATGGCATCGGGGCCTGCATTCTAATCGTATTAATGTCCGAGGCTATGATTTTCGTATAACAGCAAGACATTTAACACAAGCCCCCCCCCCCCACCGGCTTCTTTGCTGTATGATTTGAGTGATGACGTTATTTGGAAATTACACAGATGAGCAGACATGGCAGCAGCGACGTTAATGGAGCCTGGAGCCCTGATTTTCCCACTGTCTCCAGCCGGCTACTTAGTCGCACCAACACGTGCCTCGTGTGTGCACAAACAGATGTTTCCCTCAGAGATTTGCCGGTGATATAGTGTGCAGCGTGAAGGACAATCAACTCCCTCGCATGCACATGCCTCGGGGACCTTTCCAGGGGCCCTTATTTTATTCTCTCAATATATAGTGATAATGAGAGAACCCTTAAACCCTTCTTGAAAAATACTTCCCCTGAGCAAGTCTCCCTGAGGCCGCATTCCTCATGGCCTACCATATCTTTTGCCTTAAAACTGCTTGAATATCGTAAAATATTAGAGGTGAGGCACACAGCAGAAGATTTGCCTTTTGTTGAACACAATCACTGATGATGAAGGATAATTTATTCGTATTTTAGCGGTTACATTTTGGACGGTTGACCTAAATATTTTTCGATAAGTTTAATTCGAAGAGTGAACTTATTATGTGGCGTTCCTCAAGCCCATTGTTATTGGCATTCCCCGGAGATTATGTCCCTATTTATCACATATCGTTTCCCATGGCGTGTAGATCACAAGGCAAAACCACAGCGGTCCAATGGTCACAAAAAACCCCCACAAATGGCAAAGTTTTAGAAGAACTGAGCTGGAACTCGAAATGCTCTCTTGGCATGAGGCGGGAGAAGAAATCAAGTCTTACGAGCCCTCGGGGTGTCATTTCGCCCGCCGGTGCGTTCAGGCAACACTTACAAACGCGTCCTGTCCAACTATTTGGAGAGTAGCAGACTTGCTTTATGGGCTCCGGGGGTTGGCTGGTGTGAGGGAGGAGGCAGGCACGTTAAAAAAAAAAAAAAAGAATCAAAGAGAGGAGACGGCATCCCAGGGACGCCGGAGCCCCACTGACGGGGATTCTCACAGACGGGAGAGGCCAAGTTTGACAGCGGCGTTCCCGGAGCGGAGAGGCCACTTCCCCGGGTCACTGTGGTTCCTCAGTATCACCTATCAGCCGGGTCAATCAGCGGCTGAGATAAAGCAGCTCCTGAGGCCGCATGGCCTTTGAACACGGCAGGGGGAGAACTCCCCCAGGCCTCTTATCTCATTAAACTTGAAAAGGTGTATTAATCCTTGAAAGGCTAAGATAACAGTATGGATGACACTGGTCAGCGACTGACACCAATATAAAAGCTATCTGCGTTGGGTCATCAATGTTTTATCTCAGGAGGCAAGAGGAGAAGACGTGGAATTCTTCCGCTGCTCTTAAAAGGATGTTTTTTTGACTTTGGTGGGTTAGTGTGTTCCTTGTGCTGAGATGACACGTGTTATTTAATGTAAATATAAGAAACATAGGTCAGTTGATGCTTTTATGGACCCTCAAGGCGAAGTTGCATTTTTACAAAGTGGTTCAGTAAAGCGATATAAAATGATATATACCGATCCATAAATGTAAATGCATTAAAGTGTTTGACTGAATAGATTCAGTCTTCACATATTAAAATGTAGCTTTTAGATTTATTAATCTATGATTTAATAGGAGACGACAGGCACACAAGCCTGTCGTTTCACGTTAAACACGAGGAAGAAAATTTGGCCTCGCAGACGTCGCGGGCCGCAAAGAGAATCCAACAGAAATGAGTCGATTGCACACCCATCTGACATCAGTCCCGCTTTTTTTTCCCCCCTCCTCTTTTTTTTTTTTTCGAGCTGCACTTTTTCACACCAGGACGCAAAACACTCTCCCGTTTTCGCTGCCAGCTCCGCGCTGTCCTACACCTCGAGCATGGTTAACGGCACATGGAAAGAAAAACACCACGTCGTGCGACTAGATGCCAGATCCGTACAAATCTTGACGTGCACACAAAAAAAGTTGGAAAGCTTCCTTCGTGCGCTGTTCTAAGCCCTCTGTCATCTTCGACTTTGGTGGGCGCCATTTGAAATAGTAGAGGTCCGTCGGACAAATGGCTCCCTTAATTATCTGGGCTTATGAGGCAAACACATTTATGTCAAACTCAGCCGGCAGAAACCCAGCGCTCGTGTTTGATGGCGTTCTCACCTATCATTAGGACCTGCTGTGGTAGCATAACACCAAACAAATCCCTCTGACTTCAGACCCCCACCAACACACACAAGACAGACGTTACATGAGAGGATAGGCCAACCTGTTATTTGTCATGTTATAATAAATAATAGGCATTATATATATATATATATATATATATATATATATATATATATATATATATATATATATATATATATATATGGAAAACTTCCTGGATTCCTTTTAGATGTACAACCTGCAAACTCACTTTTAGTTACTAGACTACTGTAGTTGAGTAAAAGTCCATCCATCCACCCACTCAACTATCCATCCATCCATCCATCCACTGATGCATCCATCCATCCACCCACTCAACTATCCAACCATCCATCAATCCATCTGTATATCCATTCATCTATCCATTTATTTACCCACCCATAGATACATCCAACTATTCACCTATCCATCTATTTACCCATCCATCCATCCATCCATCCATCCATCCAACTATCCATCCATCCACCCATCATCCATGCATCCATCCAACTATACATCCATCCATTTAGCCACTCAACCATCTTTCCATCTATTTACCCATCCATCCATCCATCCATCCACCCACCCATCCATCCAACTATCCATCCATCCACCCATCCATCTATACATCCATCCATGTAGCCACCCAACCATCTATCCATCTATTTACCCATCCATCCATCCATCCAACTATCCATCCATCCACCCATCATCCATGCATCCATCCATCTATACATCCATCCATGTAGCCACCCAACCATCTATCCTTCTGTTTATCCATCCATCCATCCATCCAACTATCCATCCATCCACCCATCATCCATGCATCCATCCAACTATACATCCATCCATTTAGCCACCCAACCATCCATCCATCTATGCACCCATCCATCCACCCACCTATCAATTTATCCATCCCTTCCTCCATCCATCATCTGTACTTGTACTTTTACATTCATTGTCCATGCTTTAAATATGGAAACACAAATTAATCAATCTGCTGCAAATACATTTAATTCTATAGGTTTTTAAGGTAGTTTCTAGAGGAATTATATATTTAACAGTGCAAAAAATAAGCTGGTTCTTCCGCCATGGCATTCATACACTGATCCATTTGATTTTCATCACTGATATATATCAGACCACTGATATATGATTGTGACAAGAATGCTAACATATCACAAAGGCTGCAGTAGACCAGTAAGGGTTTTTGGCCTGCTTGCACCAAGAAACAACCAAAACTTCAATAGAGCAGCAAATATGAGTGGGGGTTTTTTTCGGGTCGTGTAAAGCCATGCCAGCCCTGGAACTGTGCAGTCATGGTAACAGAGCTTGTTAGGTTACAGTAACATAAAAAAAAACCATGCTGCGGACCCATAAAACAAGTGGTTGTAGGAATTGATTTTCCGGTTGGTGATCTGACGAGCTGGGTGGAGAACGTTGGGGATGAAAAAAAAATACAAAAACAGGCGATATAGGCTTTTTTTTTGTTCCATGTTCCAGTTGAGCAAAGTCATCAACAAAAGCTGTGCGTGCATGCATGTGTGTGTGTGTGTGTGTGTGTGTGTGTGTGTGTGCTACTCTTGTCAAAAAACAGCACACACACACAAATCTAGCCTGGAACATGTATTTAGTGGCATGTGTACTCAATTAGGCAAAACAGTGTGAGCCTCATGTCACAAAGGCCACAGAGCGTGAAGCGTCCACATATGTTCCGTGTTATCTGGTGAAACCGCAGTCCGGCCCCGGCCAGGATGACCAGGGGACGCCAGGTGGACGTAAAGACCCCCGCACCCTTGAACCGGTGGCATCGCCGTGGTGACCATCTGCCGTAAACAGCTGCCGTGATGCTCTCTGACGGCCGGGCAGAACGCCGCTTAATCACCATTGGTGACAACCGGTGTGCAACATTAGCGGTGAGTCACCGGGCTCCGTCACGTTGATGTAGGAAGCACGAAGCTGATTTAGAGTTTTGAGAAGACCTGATAAATGCACTTTTTTTTAACTGTATTTTAAAAAGTTTTTTGACTCATGCGGCCGAAGTGATGGCTGTGATGTGAGGCCGAATCTAGTGGTGAATAGAGCTTTTACTACAGAAGTCATATTGGCATAAAGTAGTAGGTCAACACAGGTGTTACCAATGATACCCATTAGGATTCTGACCCTTTCAGGTCAAACTCATACGGTCAATGGGTCACACTGAGTTGTGCGTGTTGCACTGAATGGAAGTGAACCACATTTAGTATGTTTGGTAACACCTGTGTTTACTTGTTTTCCTGCTGTTTCATGTTTATATGAATGCCGTGGAAAAGGTGGATAGAGAGGGAGCAGGGAGGAAAGTAAAGCTTTTAAAGTTTGTTCTTTAGCTTACAGCTTCATTATAAGCTGTAATCTTTACCTTAAAATGACTGAAAAGATCGTCAGACTGTGCTGAGATTTGTTTTGTCTTTTTGCCATTTCCTATTTTATTTTGAAAGTACAGAATTCTCCTCATTGTTCCACATCCTGATTACGGTTGACTTCACAAGATCCTCCATGTGATCAAATAGTTTGAAGGACACATTTAAGCTTTTGACTGTGATATGAGGTGTTTTTTTTTGGTTTATAATTTTTATATCTTAGTTTAGGTTCACAGTACATACTTTCTGTTCATAGCTATTTGTTGAATTGTATCACTTAGATTAGATTCTCATTCATAGCTGTTAGGAGTGATTTGAATATAGTGATTAAAAGTTTCTCGCTTACCTTAAATCACACTTGGTGGGTTCAGGTTTCTGTTCTGGCCAAGGAGTCACACCTGATTCTACTGATCAACCGCTCGAACCTTCGTTAGTAGAATCAGGTGTGACTGCGTGGTTGGACCAAAAACCTGCAGCCACACCGGCCCTGCAGGACCTGAGACCTGAGCAGTTTTATATTTTTTTCTGCAACTCCTCCTCTCGGAGCATTTTGTGTTCACCTTCTTTTCCCTTTCCTTCGATCTTTTGAGATTAGTGTGTCGCTCCTCATAGAGCCAGCGTAGCTTCTCCGTCATTTCATAACCAGTCATTTGTCACTCGGTTAAGAGGTTTTTTTTTTTACTAATAAATTCTGCTACGACTTATTCTCCCTGCGTCTGAGTCCTGGCCTGACAGAGGTATGCACCATTAGGAATGAAGCCTTAAACTCCGCTGGAAGCGACTCCGCTTCCCCCCCAATCCTCCCTGTGTTTCTCCTCCATATCGAGCAGGCCACAACACACAGCTACAAATCACCACAATTCATCACAGTTACAGCAGAGGAAAAAATGAACTGCAACCGGTTAAGCACTTTCCTGTTGGAGCACAGACATACTGAGGCGTCATTTGGGTTTGGGAAGGGATGGCACTATCATAGCTACGTTTTCAATTGGGGCTTTGAAAGTTAAATAAAACCTCACGGACGTGTCCAGGGTCCTGGTTGTGCATCGCTGCGTTCACAAGTTGGACGCCACGTTGTGTGAGCAGGACTCATATTACTCGGTAAATGTTAAATTTAACAGGTCAGTGTGACTGAAGCTCGCTTGATTTGTGTTCGCCATATTTTTCTGAGCATTTTAAAAGCAAAACTGAGGTTTGACGTAATTGAGGCTCATTACTCATTGATCCAATGACCATAAACACTTGCCTGAAGCATATTTGTCCACTCGCATGTTAAGAGTGTTGAAAAATCTGAGAAATACTACTTGAAGGTACATTTAGAACACATAAAAGTGGGTGATTAATTGGCAAGTAGCTCAATCTGGAGGACATTTTTATGGTTTAGAGTGATTATTGGTATTCTGTAGCTTCTTGATTTTGCTCTTATTTCGAACCAGGGTTGCATTTAAATTTGAGATTTTTTTTTTCTCTTTTATGATGCTGTATACGTTTCCATGCACTCACTTAAACTGAAGTGACATCACTTTCTGAAACAAGCTCTGATTGGCTGAGACCTTCTCAGGGCTGTTTACAGAACCATGGGAACATACAGGAGTCAATGACCTGTCAACTACAATATATATATACTAAAAGGTTATTATTTTATTGTGCAATTAAATCAACTAATAAATTGTCCGATTCTGCTTTAAGCATCTGGAGAAACTTGACTTTTGGTTGAGATGACTTTAATTAAAACGATCATGTGTGTTTGCTGAATAAACATAGTCCTATGCATGATTTTATTTGGCAACATTGGTTTTGAATAATGAAACATGTGAATAATGTTAAAATGTGTGTGTGTATGTGTGTGTGTGTGTGTGTGTGTGTTTGTGTGTGTGTGTGTGTATTGGGGTATTTTTGTGTGCTGTCAAGACAAACCGTAGCAGTCCATCTAGTAATTATGGATGTTCAGGATCCCTGTTGTTTGTGGCTGCATCTGCCTCTTTAAAAGGTCCGTGTCATTGTAGCTGGCAAATTTCAAGACTTTTTTTTCCTCTTGTGTCTTGTCCCAGAGCTGTGGAAACACTCTCCGAGTCTAGATAATTTGAGGGATTAAAAACGGCTAAATTGATCGTGCCGCTTTCTCTCTTTGGCCTCATTTAAAGCCGCTGATCGATAAACTTTAGGTCACGTCTGTCTGGATCGCTGCGGGTGATGCGGTTGCTAATGAACTGTGACTATTGTCAGTGATCACATCGTTACCATCACGTTACGACTGTCACTATCTGTTCAGGCTAATGATGAGCCTGATGAGACTGGGATCCGTGCATAGGGGGATTATGTTACCTCTTTTCAGGGTAAATAAGGCCTTTCCAAAGGCTGTTCATCTACTTCTTTTCTTCTAATACTTGACCTTCCAGGCCCATCAGATGGTTGGAATGATGACCTCAAAACATGTGTTGTAGTAGAGGTTCATCCATTGGAATAATAGTAATTTTTTAAAAGTACTACATATGAAAACCTTCTTCTTGCAAATCAAGACAATGCACTGGAATTCATCTAAACGTGGTTTGAGCCTTTAAGCCGAGTGTGTGTGGATTTGGGGTTTCCAGCAGCACATTGCTTAAGAGGCATTTTACTCAAGCACTTCTGATGGCTGAGACATTATTTCATGATTTGGCATGTATAACGGTGTTTTCTTGTTGATCCTCCTGCATAATAAATGAAGCGATTTGAATTCCTTCGCAAATGAATCATCACCATCATCGATCAAACATGTTTGCGCGCCCGTATGTGTGCACGCGTAGCTTTTATAGCGCGGCCGGTTATAAAAATGCAGGCCTCACTGAGCGTCTGATCCATTTACTGTAGGGGAAATGGGTCGGCTTATGTCTTCCTTACTTCCTTACACCTTTAAAGTTGCTTGTTTGCTTTTACAACTGGGCTCTGAGGGGAAGCTGGTGAGGGGCAGCGCAGATGGATTTGAGCTTCATTAAGACAGATGGATTCTACTTAAGAGTCAATGCCTTATTTAACTCAATGCTTCCTCCTGAAAGAGTATTTGAATATAATACATTGTTCTGTGCAATATACCTAACTTTATATAATCATAACTCCTGTGCCATTGTCTTTCTTGAAGAGTTCTCAGGGCAACATTAGACTGTGAGGGAACTTTTCCAGGCTCATCATTGCGTGTATAGCATATCAAGCTTGGTCCCATGAACTAAGCTTCCTGTGAAATTGCTTAAGCTTGGTTTTTAAAGTATCCGCGCAAGTCATATATCATTCGCTCACGGCTCACCTTATCTCGACGGCCTCTAATGCTGCCACAAGAAGCCTCGCTCGCTCACATCAAAGAAACGTTTGGAAAGCTTCCTAAGCTCCCTCTAAAGGGTTACATATATCCCCCGAAAATAAAGAGCTGGGTTGTAGGACGCAGTGTGGGAAAAGCAGAACCAGGCTAATGATTTAGGCAGTCCATTTGGAAAAATGAAAATGATCAAGAATGTAATTTGTGAATTAAAATATACGACAGAAACTTTTTTTTTGTTTTCTTTCCTGTGCATGCAACCTCATAACGCGATGGAAATGCGTATGAACGACCTCCGAAATGCTTGAGGTAAATTAACTTTATTTTTTTAAAAAAAGAAAGGTTTATCACACAAGGCAAAAGAGAGAAGAAATGCAAACTGCTATGAACAGACCACAGGACCCCCCCTCCCCCCGACCTCCCCCCCACTGGCAGCAAAGGGGTTCTCATTACAACCAAATCAAAGGAGCAAGAGAACAAGACTCACATTGTTCTGATTGTGTTCACTTACACTAAAACATTAAAACTGGACAATCTGAATGTACAGTATAAGACAGACAGCTTTGATTTTCACACGAATCCAAACACAGAATCTCGTACTAGCATTTTTTTTTTTTTTAACATTTAGTCGACGGTACAAATGAAACAGGAAGGTTTACAGCTATGCAATACATTTGATTGATCACTTTAAGACAGACTATACATGTCGCAATGGGCACTTTTAGGGGAAAAGAGGCTCAAAAAAAACAAAACAAAACAAAAAAAAGAAGAAGCGAGGTCCCGTCCAGGTTTTTTTTTTATTGAAGTTACATCAAACCTGCATGTTGAGGTAAGCATGCCACTGGGGAATATGAAGGAAGCGATTCCCTTTATAAAGGACTCCCTTAACCATATCCCAACTCACTCTGTAATTCGCCTTGACAGTAAATCAATTCTCAAGCCTGGCCCCTTGGACTCCTCCAACCCTAGGTCCTCCACTCTCAACATTCCTGCACACATGAATCACTCCAACTCCTGGCTTCTAGAAGGCATTTCCTGCCCGGCCCTCTCTCTCTCTCTCTCTCTCTTTCTCTCTGTCTGACTCCTCTGCTGAAAGCTGGGCAGGAACCCGGCTGAGCTTTGATTTGAACCCAGAGGGAGAGAGGGAGGAGAGCTCGGCTTAACACAGGGTCCTGGCTCTGGGACTGCTGAGAGAGAGAGAGAGAGAGAGAAAAAGAGAGAGAGACATGGAGACTCTGGATGTGTTTGGAGATGCCTGCACACCCAAGCAGGGATTTAGTACTTTATCCTTCAAATTGCAATACGAGCAGTGGACCATTATTCCAATGGCAGTATCACTCCCGGTGCATAAGTCTGCCCTGAGGGAGCATCCTCTGTTAAGATTAGTATACATTCTCTCTAAGACAGATGTTCATTATTTCAGTCCACAACATTTAACATCATCACCAATTTTCCAGAACAACAGAGTTTGTAGTGTGTTTTTTTTATATTCTTGAGCATAACTTCATCATTATTTTTAGCGTTGAAGTGGACAGAAGAGCATTCAAATGTTTGCGGCGAGAATGTACAGAAGGGGAACGGACAGAAGTTGGCTCTTCAAAGCTGTACACCTGTTTGACCTTTCCTCTAGAAATCACCTTTGTTGCTAAATCCACAGCATACGGTGCATTCAGAAAGTATCGTCGTGTCTGGAAAACCAGGCGCCGCTCATCACCTGTCCGGGATCATCCCGACAGTGAAGCGTGGTGGTGGCGGCAATTTTTATTTTCCTTCAGTTACAGGAACTGGGTGACTGATCATGGCTGAGAGGAAACTGGACAAAAGAAAACCTGGTCCAGAGTGCTCAGGACCCCAGACTGGGCTGAAGGTTCACCTTCCAAAACGACAATGATTAGCTATTCCTAAGCCAGCCAAAGGCTTAAGGACAATGTGAATGTCCTCGAGTGGCCCAGCCAGACTCCTGACTTGAAGCCAGTCACACATCTCTGGAGAAAGGTGGAAATGGCTGTCTGTCTTCTGATGGTGCTCGTCCAACCTGACAGAGCTTGAGAGGATCTGCAGAGAAGAATGAAGAATCCCCAAATCCAGATGTGCAAAGCTTGCTGTGTGTATGGGTCTCAACACTTATGTCAGCGTAATATATCAGTTTTTCCTTTTTTTTAATAAATTTGCAATAGTTTTTAAATGGGCTATTGAGTATGGATTGATGAGGGAATAAATGAATTTCAACATAACAGACTCTACTTTTTGAATGCACCGTACGCACACAGATAAGTTGTTGTCAGATGAGCGAACTCATGACGACCGAAGCAGCTCTTAAAAAGAACAGTCTAAATTGTCTTCATATTATATACACAAAAGTGTAACATACATATTTTACAGAGATCACAACACAAAGATCACAAACAGAGAGTCTTAGTGTGGGATGAGCGAGGCTGCAGCTGAGGGAAAAGGGGTCGTATGTTATGACAGGGAGAGCCGGCCTACTGTGCAATGGCTGCTGTTTGTGTGTGTGTGTGTGTGTGTGTGTGTGCATGTATGTGTGTGTGTGTGTGTGTGTGTGTAAACTGCAGGGATGTAGATGCACATGTTTGTAGAGACTTGTTTATCTGCGAATGTTGGAGTGTGTGATCTCCTCCTCTTGGTTTCTCAGATCATGGCTCTTATCACCAGTCTCCCTTTGACCTGGTGAAGATAGGTGCTCTGCTCCGACTCTAAGCTCTGATTGGTCAGCGCCTCGTCTTCGCTGTCGGCCGGCTCCTCCTTGACCTTGATGACCCCGTAGTGAGCGTCGTGCAGCTCCCCGTTGGAGCCGCCGCTGCTGCTGCTGCTGAACGTGTGCTTCCGGATGACTCCTGCAGGGGGCAGCCTGTCCTCCTGCATGCTCTCCATCAGCTCTCGGTGCTGCTCCTCCTGCTCCTCCTCTGACTCCTGCAGGTGTGCGTTGGGCTGACGTAACTGCTCGATGGACTTGGACAACAGCTGCGAAACACATTGATGCTCTGTATTAGTGATGATAGTCAGTCAGTGATCTTTACAGAATCAAACTTTTACCGTATACTCTTAAACACAAATTGCTGCCCCTATTATAAAGATTTTAACCAACTCTATAACTTCTCTAGCTATATGCTTTCTGACAGTTGCTGCTTTTTACAGGCATATTATTAATATAAGGCACATTATTATGCTGTAATAATGTGCCTTATTAATATAAGGCACATTATTATGCTGCATGTGAATGTTTAGAACACCACATTCTGCAGTAAATATAAAATAGTTAATTGTATTTGATAAATTCAGGTTACCAGTAGTACATTGATATTTATATAATGTGGGACCTAATCTAATGTAGATAGTGTAGTTTTAGTAATGTGAACTAAAGTTCTTGGCTACTGGCCTGGGTTGATTACATGTTTTGCTGGTTTTAGAATGAAAGCAAATTAGCTTTAGCTTTATTTGCTAATATGAGCAAGATTTAAATTTTAGTTCATAAACGTGCACCGAGTGGTGTCAGTTGTGGTTTATCGTTAGAAAATATTGCCTGAAAATATACTTAAACTTGCCTGAGATAAATCATGTTTTATATCCCTGCAAGTTGTGGTTATGCTATGCAAACACTGGAGCCAGCTATGCTGTGTAGAGATATGGACGGCCTGTTATTCTATAGGCTTCCATATATCACTCTGCAACACTCCACTACACCAGAGTCTTCTCTACGAGCAACGAATTGTAGCAAAAGAATGTCAGACTTCCCTGTGAAGATGGACAATGCATGCGCAGCTTTTAACCAAATAAATGCACCTGGAATTTAGTTTAAAATACAGTGAAATATCAAGAGTTTTTCATTATTAGGAATGAGTCAGGAGACTATAAGAACTTAATTTTAGGGGAGTCATGGTGAAAACTTGTTGTTTATATATTTGCAATCAAAAAGAGTTCATTCCTGACAAGGACTCTATATAACGGGGATGTTTCACTGTCTTGCAGCTTTGTTAAATCAGAACTACTGTAATGGTGCCGTGATTGTTTTTCTCACTCCACCACAAGGGGGCTCCAAGACTAGCACTTGAATGTGTCTTCCCTTGACAGCTGGTAACCAACAACGTTATTGTCTACAGAACGCAGGCCTTATATAAATATCCCTTCCGCTATAGGAATTAGCCTCTTTAGCTCGGCATTAGTAAACACTGTTCATACCTCCTCCTGAAATCCCTAAGCCCTTGCAAATTTCCACTAGTGCCCCCTACTGTTGCTGGGGCGTTGAAACGCAACCAGAGACAAGCCTTTGCTAGGAAATTAATTAGGGCAATGTTTCAGAGATCCTTCTCAATAAACACTGTGGGCTCATCCCTGATTAGTGGCCATTTATAACCTCCACTTAAAGAGGCTTTACTTGCTCACGCACTTGATCTCATTGGCCCGAGTGATCACAGCAGGGCTTGTTCACATCTTTCTAGACAAGATGTTACTATGGTTCCAAAGCTGCTTTCAAATCAAATCACTTCCCAGTGTACTGCTTTAATACCGACAGCTGATATTAAAACTAATTTAAGCTGAAATGCGATTGTTACTTTAAGCATTGCAGAGGAATTCAAACAGTTAAAAGTTATAGGCCTACATCTGTACTGTACAGCTCCATAACTGCTTATGGTGCTTTGAGCTTTTTATTGCTTCTAGGTAAGGGTTGCTCTATGGTTCCCATGGCTCTTGCAGGGCCCAGCGTTGGGACACATCAGTATGTGAGCTCACACAATGCTGCCTTTCACTTGTGTCTGCCACCTCACACACGTCCCTCACCAGAATAATTACACTCTGTGTATAGCGAGGTCACCTCGGCCAGCTTACAGAAACACAAATATTGCCACAGAGGAACAAAATGTATTCTGGGCACTTTTCCTTCATTTGAACTTAGCTGAATTGAATTTCACAGAGTTAGCATGTGAACAGCACTGATGCCTTAAGCTATGATAACAGAATTAGTGCAGGGGAAGCATTTCTTCCCCATTTGAAGTCAGGCAGAAGTTCTTTGCTCTGCAGAAATAACACCGGGATTCCAGGGAAGAACAGACTACGGCCCAATGCTTTTACAAAAGGTTAAAAATAGCATTGCATTTGTGTGCTTACAATGATTAAATCAGACTCCCCGCAGTAGAATAAGATCTCACGAGACCTTAAAAATGAACCCAAAATGCAGCAGAAGGCAATCTGAAAGTCAAAATCCTCCCTCGCGATTTGAATATTGATGAGCAGCACAATACCTTATTTATATGGATCTGCTGCTGGTACTGTTTCTGCTTCTCCAAGAAGTACTGGTGTTGCTGCTGGATAACAAGTTGGGCCAGTGTGTTCTGAGGCAGCGGCGCCGACTGGGTCCTGTTCAGGGGTCGGTGTTTGGGTAGCTTAGGGCGAGTGCTGGAGGGACGATCCTTCATGGCCAGAGGGGACTGAGGGTGGGATGAGATGGAGCTTGGGCCTTGACAAATAAAAATAAAAACTCATATTAAAGTCATATTCTTCAATTTGCAGTATAATGCAATATTTGACATCAAGTAGCAGTCTTACCAGAGGAGAGCATCTTCTGCTGCCTCATCTGCTCCTTCTGGAGGAGGTGTTGAAGGAGTGCCTGGTGACTGGGGCTCACCTTAGACTCCAGGCCTGTCTGCAGGGGCACGGGACCCAGGAGGTGCCCAGGCAGTCCGTGCTTGATTTCTGTTGATCTGTCCTTCAACCCAATGGCCTGAGGAAACAAGACACGAATCAGAAAGGAATGGGTATTCTTTAATTCAAACTACACTCGCCACGTCATGTAAAACCATTCATCATGATTACAGCTAAATTAAATAATATCAGCTGTTTGTGAATGAACGTCGTTACTGTAGTTACAAATTTTTATGCTGATCAATGGTTGATGTCATAAGTAGTTGATGAACAGGCCTCTGGAATGCGCCAGGAAGCTTAAAAGACGATATATCATGTGCCGTGTTATCAGGAGCTGTACTTGAGTGGACTTGGACTTTTTAAAAGCTCTGATAAATGACGTAATAGAGAAAGATAAGAGAAAGCTTGACACAAGACCCTGGAGAACAATATTTATGTAAGGGCGATAAAACCATTTGGGGCCACAGGTCGTTGACCTGTGGTCATACAGATGAGCCCAGACAACCACAGATGCTCACACACTGAGTTGAAAAACTTACCACTGGTAGCAAGAATGCATTCCATTTAAAATGCACAGGTCATCTAAAGATTTCATAAACTTTTTTTTTACTTACACTAATGGGTGAGGAAGCAGGTGAAAGCCCCAACGAGATGTTCGGTAAAGAGGGGGATGTGTATAAACTCAGCATTGACACGGAGCCCTCGGGTCGGAATAATCTCGGCTGTGAAGGCCATCTCTGCATCAATGACACAGGAAAGAAGCACAGGAGACTTAGGAGGAGGGGGAGATTAAATCTGACCATGGACAATTCAAAAGGGTAACAAGAGCAGTGGCTAATGCACTATGAAAAACAGCAGCCCTCCCTGCCTAAACGGAAATGATTTTTTATGATGATGGTATGAAGGAATGGCAGGCAGAAAATGTGGCGCTTCACAGAATGCATCCAGCGAGGATGATACTCTCAGCTGTTATAAAACATTGCAAAGCTTTAAATACACCGCTCCACCCTACTCCCGGTCCCCACCCTCCCCACCCCCGGGCTACTCTCTCAAAGAACATCAGCACTGGGGCATACTTCCTGTACCCAGCAGAGCAGCGGACCAGCATGTGGTTTTGGAACAGCCGTGTTTATCCTTCCAACCCCTACCAGTACTCAGTGACCTGTATGTGGATATCCGGCCCATATTTGACCCGAGGGACCTGTTCCCTCTGAAAAAGGATACCTAATGTAACGGTGCACAAACAGGCCTTGCTTTTGCAACAGGCATGAGGTCTACTGGCAGCCCCGCGGTCCACCAATGGCTTTTATGAGAGCCTCGGCTTGGGCCGATACAATAGCAATCCTGTGTGTTTATGTTGTTAGCATGTGGGTGTCTTTGGCTACCAGTGCCTGGGATATCAATTAAACTCCACAGTTCGTCTGTCTCCCTAAGCCCCAACCTTCAGCCTGATGTCAGGGCGTCTCTCCCTACTCCGTGTCACTGGAGGTCCCTGGGAGAGTAAACAGCGATGGTTAAGGAAAACACAGCTGTTCTGCTAAGATTGTTCAGAGATGTGTCATATCTGCCACCCGCTATAATGGTCTGCTTTGTGAGCTCGGTCCAAGGGGAGTTCTGGTCAGTAACTCAGCCATGAATCTATTGGGAAACGCCTCAGAACAGCTCAGAACAGGCATGCGGCCAGGGCAATGAAAGAAGTATAATGACAAGCCAACAGCAACGTTACAGTCAAGATGTAGCTTTTTTTTTTTACAGTACAGCACATCTGGAAGAAAAATGTTGGACAGAAAAATGCAGAGGATTTAAATTTCTGTTGTTTTTGCATTGTTTGTGTTCAACACTTTAACACTCATACAGTGCATCTATTGTCCCGGATAATATGTCATCTTTAAGCCGGCAAAAGTTGGGGGAATCAGACATGTGGGTCACGCTGTGCCACTTTAATATAAGTGTGGGCAGCCATTTTCACTGGAGTGTAACCGGCAGAGGACAACTGGCTGTTTTTATAGCTGCAAGCAGAAGGGCAAGCTGGCTTTTTGTGGCCTGATGTGACATTATATTTCTAATAGCAACACAATTTGCATGGAAAGCAACATCAGCAGTAGGCTTTTATATTTTTTGGCAAATCAATAGCGGCGCTGACAATTTACAAACATACCTCAGTTTTTGTGGTAGTAGGGAGAGAAGAGGGTCCATTTTCAGCCCCCAAGGCACTGGAGGCCCCTATGGGAGAGCTGGGGCCGGAGCCAGGGGCACTGTTAGTGGGCGTCGAGTCTACAGAACATCAGGGAGTTAGCAAGTTAGTTTAATGTGTTTGAGCATGGCTACCTGAATACAGTACATAAAAGCATCATATGAACAAATGCAAAGTGATGCAAAAATGGCTGATTCTTATGCAGCTATGCAATAAAATCGCTGACATATAAATGAATTGTTTTCTATAAACATTTTAGATGATAAGACACTGAAAATACATGTAACAGAAATAATGCTTCTCAAGGAAGTCAACTGTGTTATATACCCATTAGCTCCAGGGCCCTCTTCTTGTAAGGAGTCATGATGTTGCCGTCTCTCCTTTTGAGCATTGGGCTGCTCCTCCTCTCCGCTACCTTCTGCTTCAGTCTGGATCGTACCTTCAAATTGGGTTCAGAGGCTAAAATGCAAAGAGAAGATTTTTTTCGTAAGTCTTAGGATGAAAAAAAAGCGCCACCGCTTATATTTAGTTAATTATATGTGAGTGTTCTGTGGCTATTTTTGAAAGACTCAAATAATGTGCGTTTTTACAGGCGGAGCGTAATGAGTAACATTATCAAAGAGAATAGTAAGATCATAAAAAAGTGGAAACTAACAGAAATAAGGAAAAGGATATAAATCTGTTTTAAAAATAAGAAATATTGTCACGCTTCGACTTGTAACAATTTCAGTCCCAGTTCGGAGCAGGTTTCAGATAAATTAAATGAGTCAGGATTGGGCCCATTTCCACCTCATCTGGACTAAATTAGGTTGAGCAACACACAGGCTCTAAGTGAAATAGTCCGCTACCTGCCGCCCTGGTGACCACAGTCTGATACAGTAGCAACAGTTAAACTAACACAAAAACATGGCAGATGTTTCAGGCTCTCCCCACGCCCCCTCCTCCTAATGCAAAACAGAGATACCCAAATACACACTGTGAACACGCTCCTCAGTCACACACACTCACACAGCTTGGCCTGAACTGATCCAGACTTACAAATCTAATCCAGTCCATCAATGTTGACAGAAACACTGACGTAATTTCACAATAGACATTACGCTTTCAAACTTTTCAAATGATATAAATGATACTGATATTAAATAAACAATTGGAATTTTGTTTCACTTCAGGTTAATCATTTATTTTTAAACCTCTTCTTGACCAGGGCGGATTCACCCTAGATTCTCTCTGCAGGAACACCCTGCACACTAACAGTATTACACATAAGTAATGATTCATTTGCTTATGCTATTTCTGAATTACTAATCAGGAACAAGTAACTTAATATATAAAAATAATAATAATAATAGTGAGGTTAGACAACTCAACAGAGATAGGGTGAAGTAAGATATGCTCTCTATCTATAATTTGGTAATGTTGTTAAAACCGTGATGTAGTGGAATAATGGAAAAGTAAATATTAAAGGCAATTCCTTCCCTGCTAAAATAATTGTCACTCTACAGTAAGTTGAAAAAAATCTAATTAATAATGAGGACATGACCTCTGGGTCTTAATAGTATTAGTGTGTGTCCTTTCAACCTGTGACAAAAAAATGTGTCAGAAGCTTCAATACAAGTGCATAGCACAGAGGGAAAATTATGTAATACAAAAAGTAGAAAAAAATACTATAAGTGGAATCTAGACAGTTATTTATATTTATATTATTATTAGTTATTTCTATTATATATATTATAATATGATTCTTATTATTGTAAGCATCAGTTATGCAAATGTGAGTAAACCCTTTTGTGTATGACTGTAGAGTCGTGCTCCTCTAGTCACAGCGACAGTGACTCACTGGGTCAACACAATCTCATATGGACTTCCCATCAACCCTTTGGACATGGAATCCCACAGTTGGCTTTACACACTCAAACAAACAAGGCGAAAAGATAAGCTGCTCTTTTGACTGAAAGCCAGGACACAAAGCGGTATTGTAGTTATGTAAACTTTCTGTTGCACAATGGCCAACCTATTTCAATTATTCAGCTCTGATCAATAATTAAAAAGGCCTTTTTCAATGTACACAACATACAGCTATACATAGGGAAGCGGGGCTATGACGTGGAGGCACTGCAGGGAGGAGGAGAGGGCGTAGCGATGGGGGCACAGCTAGGAGAGTGGGCCAGATGCTGCTATTTCTGGCTTCTGTCAAAAGCAGCAAAACCTTCTCCCCTAATACGTGGCGCAGACCTCTAATCCTGTGGGTGTGAGGTAGAATAAAAGCGAGCGAGGGAGGAAGAAAAAGAGGCAGGAGAGATAAATGGAGAGAAATCGCTGTTGGGAGTCATATGAATCTGCTTCACGCCCTACTGCCTTGATTGCTTTCTATTTTTATACACTGCTGCCACCAAGCAACGCATCCCAATTGGTCGCCACGGGAACGCCAGACAGCAGCACAGGAACAAACACTTTCTCCCTGGTCTCGGTGGAAAAAAAAAAATGCCCTGGTGCACGGTGCAACAGGAGGCAATGATGGCAGCCGCAAAACATATAAACTCAAAACACCTGGGTCACTTCTGCTTCTCAGAAAAACATATAGGATGCCTGCAATACACCCGAGTCATAAATCAATCACCTTATTACGTTTGAAAGTGGTGGTGCAGGGCTGGTGGCTCCGCAGCTGAACGTGTTATGCTATCTCCACTTAATCAGAATTTTAACTCTGCTGTCACTGTGAGTGCCTGTGTCCATTAGAGCCCGGACGTGGACAGATGGCGGTGTGGAAAGCTGCGATGTGTGCTCTGGACAAAAAGACGTCTACTATGCATTTTGCCTGACATTCCTGTGTAAATTGATACTGAGATGAATATTATCATTGGTTGCTGCTTCTTAACCGTTGCAACACTAGCAATAAACGTTGTTTGTGTTACACGGTGTGTGATTATGCTGATCTCAATCAGCAGGTTAAATTAAATGAATGCTTCTGATATTAAATATTGTATGATATTCCTGTCATGGGGAAAATATGCTTAGGGTTTTACAGATTTACCTTTGTAGGATTATTTTTGAAATTCTTTCTTGAACCTGCTGAATGCACACATTTGGTAACTGGGTCAAGACCAGAGAGAGTGTTGCACTTTTTACTGCTAAGCTGCAACTATTCTTGCTACAGACTATCCGTGTGCCCTCGGTCCGGTCTATTCTAGTCCCTGGAAGTGAAACAAAGCGGATATATACTCAAGTAAACAAGCTAATCACGTGAAATTATTTGAGTAGGGTGAAATAAAGCCGATGGCATCCGAGCTATCCGGTTTTAAGGATCACAAAACTATTAATAGGACACCTAATGGTAGAAATTTAAAGCACAGATTCTTACTTCAACAAGGTATTTTCAGTACCTACTGCTTCATAGTTCATAGTCAGTTGCTACCATCATGTCCTCTACCTATATGTATTAAACAGTAATGTAATTTTGAATTAAATTTTTTTATTGTGCTTACATAACGTCGATAACAACCAAATTGGAGGAGTTGAATATATATAGTAATAGCACTTTGATATTATTTTCATGTCTGTTCTGGACACTGGTATAAATACACTAACTGTGTACAATAACTGTAGTATTGGCCAAGCAAACTTTACTGCTTATACCTGCGAATTAAATACAAGACACATGCTTGTCTAAGAATTTTGAAAATACATGATAAAGTATACTTGGTATGGAAAAAACATGCTTTGGTTGGTTCCCTAAGGAAGAAATGTATGTTAAGCTTGCATAAAATTCATATTTCATGGGCTGTCTATTGAAACATAAATGTCATGAGTTTAATATGAACCATACACAATATAGATCACTCACAATCCTCATCGTGAACCTCAACCAGGAAAAAAAAAGATGGTGCAAACGAAGCAGTGGGGAGTCCGACACAGAGCATTTGAGACATCTCCACTTTGTTTTTAGAGAGCTATCTTTGCTTAAGCAAACAGTCTTGCCGAGGTTCATCCTGCCTGTGCCAGTCCTAACTTGGCAACACCTGCCAATCAGCTATCAGTGACAGCCAGTGGCTCGAGGGAACAACACTACCTTTGTGTATCCCCCTCGCGTGCCAAGCTCTCAGAGGACTTTAATGAAGACAGACAGGAAGTGGGGGAGGAAGGCCTAAGCAGGAAATGACCACATATAGATTCAGGAATCCAAAGAGCAAGAAGTCATTTTATCAGTGCAAGAGTCAGGCACATAAATGAGGGGATGATTTAACCAGAAAAGAAAGCATAAAACAGTCACGTTAGAGCAGCAGGGAAACTGAAAGGTTATCTCCCAATTATCTGTTACAGCTTGCTTTTTTTGCATTTCTGTTAGTTAACCTGTGAGGCATGGGAGACATACATAAATATTTATACTGGGTATTTCTCTGTTTTGAAGATCATATGATTTAAAGAGAAAAACAATAAATAAAAACTGTTTTTCATTCTAATATTTATTTTTGCCATTGAGGGACTTTATTTTCGAAGATATAATTATTGGTCTGATCTCTAAATTGTATATATAAACAACATGACAAGTATGTACAGTGGTTGAATAACTCAACGTGTATAATTGTTTTCCAGTGTAATTAAAATAGACGCAAGGGGGAAAGGAACATAATTTGGTGACCTCATTGTGGAATTATGAAGTTTTGAGCCTGGCGAGCTCTGGTGCTCGTGCAAACCAAAAGACCAGGAATTATTCTTATTTATATAGCCATCCCCGAAGGGTTTCTCAAACTTAAAACAACAAACCTGAGCTGCTTTTTGGTGGAGACCTGTGTCCTTTCAAAACAGTTTTTAAAGCCCATAACTCAGGAGAAATTAATCTGCTTTAATTCTCCCATTTACTACTAACCAGTTCAAAGAGGCCTTGAAACTTGGTTTATTATTGTAACATAGGGACAAATATGGTACCTTTTAAATAATGGCAAGACAATTTCTGTACAAATAACAGTAATTAAAATATAAACGTGAACTGAAAACATACAATTAAACTGCGCTCTGTGCTGCTATGTGTTTTAGTATAATCCAAATGAAAGTGAGGAAGGTTTAAGTTACTTTTCTGGCATGCGTCAACACTCATGAAAGTTTTGTGGCGTGCCCTGGAGGAATGAGGGGAGTGGAGGGTAGGGGTCATAATGAGCCTAACTCATGTTATTAGCAGGTCATCAGCAACCTCAGGAAATACTCTGTGGGTACACCGACCTCTTGATTGACACGGGTCAAAAAGACAGTCACTGTCTTAATAAACCGGCGTAGCAAATATAAAATGACTAATTATAGACAAGACCTCGACACTCACAATCAAATCTTTTTAACTAGCTGTGCGGCGATGAAGATTTATGTGTGCATTTGCATTTTTATGTTCGCTGTGTGCGTGCATGCAAATTAGCAAACCTGTCTTTCTCAAGGGGAAGTCGTCCTTGCTCTCGATGGGTGACGGCAGAGTATACTGACAGGGGGGGGATGTGCCTCCCAGAGGTGAAGAGCTTTGGTCCAGAGATGTGTGGTGAGAGGACCTGATCACACAAGAAACCATTAAAATTATGAGAGTGCACAGTGAAATCATGTGGTTCAACTATACTGTCTACATCACATTCTGCCAGGCTGAAAGCAAGAGAATGCACTTACGTGTACCAGAGTTTTGAGTGTTGGATAAAAGAGTGATTGACTCCGTTGCTAGCAGGGTCCTTTGCTGATTTGCTTAACAGAAACTCTTGGAGTTTCTGCTTCACCTCGGTACTGGCCACTGCACCTGTGAGACCAAAAGGCGGAATCACAGGGATTGGGGTTACCCTAGGGCTATGGATGATGATATTCATTGTTATAACAGACCTGCATATTTCTATCTTGCAACTTCATCTTCACTGTTTCTGCTATGACACATTCATCTTGAAGTACATCAATTTAGTTTTTACTTTTCTTTCTGCTGATTGAGTTTATATTAACTTCCAGAGCAGCCACAACTTATGTAGGAAGATCTCCCCCTAGTGGTCTGAGAGCACAACTTTAATTTCAAGCTGTTAAATACTGCAGCTAAATGTTCTTCCTCATTGGAGGGTTATAGTTGCAGGGCACAGTTTCAAATTACCTGACCTGACAGTCATAACTCTTGTCTATTATTAGGTATAAGGTAAAAACAGAAATGATACTATACCCAAAGCTATTTTCGCCCTGCTGTTGAAAGACAGTTTCTCCTAAATTCTAAGCCTAAATGGCACCAGCCAAACCTATGTCATCACCTATAGTTAAGTACCCTTTCATTATCAACACCACCATCACATTTCAATTATTGTCATCTTCTGTTTTCTACGATGAATTGAGTGATTCCAATTTTATACTTTAGACTAGGAATCCTCTAGATGAGTCACTAGAAAATCAAATTATAAAAACGATTTTTAAAGAAAGAAAGAATGAAAGAAAGAAAGAAAGGTTTTGTGTATTTTGCGTATTATCCAAAAGGAACATTTAATCTGAAAACTGAAATTTACCCTAGTGTTATCTTGCCAAACTAATAGTTTTAGTGTCTCATAAAAGATTTTATTGTATTTTTGTCCCTGTGTTTTGTTGTTGTCATTGTACCCATAGATGCTATATGTAAGCATTAAATATGAATGTTCTTGTAGACCCCAGGACAAGAAATTCATCCTGTTGGGTCTCTAGACCAGCTCTTGTGTGCTACTTTTATTATGACTTGGCGCTATCTAAAAAAATAATAATTAACTTGACTACACTAATATATAGTGAACCTCTAATGTAATCCTGCTACATGAGTTAAAGCCACTCTCTTTTCTAACAGACTGATATTAAAAAATCAGTAAGTAAAAAAAGTAACACAAACATTGAAATAAAAAACCTTTTCATGCAGTTCTCTGGTCTTAGCAATATTTCCACTGCTGTAATGCTGAAAAAGAGGAAGTTTAGCAGCTGCCATGTGAACTAATCTACACAGCCAGGACATCTGAATATCATAAATAGTAATGATGATAGCAAAACATGTACATGACCCAGTGTGAATTTATGAATATTTTCTCAACCAGTGGAACATTCAGCTACAGCAAAATCATTCCTATCCCGCTGTTACATGCATATTATGCGCAGGCCCCACTCTAAGGTAATGTATTAAAAAATGATTGAAAAGGGCGAGGGTTATGATCTCAGGGCCCCCATGAGTGCTTTCGCCTGGGGCCCTCGAAATCACAGATTCCAGCCCGGATGGTAATGGTGGCGATGACGGTGTCGAGCTCTTACTCTCTCTGGAGCGCTCTTTGCCCCGGAGGCTCAGGCTGGAAACATGCTGCTCCCGCCGATGCCTCTCTTGCTCTTTCTCCTGCTGGTTCTGCTGCTGCTGTTGCTGCTGCTGCTGCTGCTGCTCCAGACGACGCTCCTTCTCCGCGAGTTCCTGCTGCTGTTTCATGGCCTGAAGCTCCTGCTGGAGCTGAGAAACAGTGGCGTGTGAACTTATGCAGTTTCCATTTTGCTGTTATAGACTGTTTGGTACTTATCCGTAAAAACAAAACCCCTGCTGTGCTGTTAGATACTGCTCCCCCCCACCTTTCTCAGTTGTTTTTCTGCACTCTGTAATGTTGTCCTGAGCTATAATGTTTTCTACTGGTCTGCACTATGCCAAGCTGTACAATGCTCTGCTGCTTTGTTCACTGCTGTCTGTGCTGGGCCACTGCTGGGCAGTGCAATGCTGACCTTGAGGTGCTCCTGGAGCTGAGCCTGATGCTGACGGGTCAACTTCTCATGCTGCTTCTGGAACTCGCTGATTAGTAGCTGCTTCTGGACCTGCTGCTGCTTCTGGATGAGGAGCAGCTCCTGCTGCAGCTGCCTCTCCCACATTCCCGGATCAGAGCCCGGCCCCAGCATCCTCAGATCTGTGCGCAGGTCCAACGGAGATAGGGGCTCCACAGCCAATGGCACGTCTGGCTTAATGTCCACTGTGTGCCACAGAGAGAATAAAAGCAAGAAAGATATTAATCATTCAACAGGACCTGAAATTTTTATCTAGTTCCAATCATACCACCACAGGTGAATGTACATAACATAGTACCACATATTGTAAAGAGGTAGTAGGAGAGGAAATCTGAATTTAAAAATGGTAGAAATAACGAGCGGAAAGGAAGGCAAAGGGTCAGAAATCGGGAGCACAGCTTGCTCTACAGCGATCCTCAGAAACCTACAATTAAAATGGTTTCTATAAACAAACACTGGATAACATCCGTCAGTGTAGTCCACTGGGAGCAGCTGTATAGCAGCCTCAACGGACATTTGGCACGAAATGTTGGAAATGGTCATTTAAAGTATTTACATAAATCCTATCTGCCCACTGTTTTATAAATAAAACAAGGGAGTTCTTCTCCTCTGATGACCAGAACACCATGTAGATAACGCTTCTTCTTACCATGAATGATTTAAAGCAAAGTAGAATTCGGCATGTGTGTGTGTGTGTGTGTGTGTGTGTGTGTGTGTGTGTGTGAATTCATATTCATTCCTACGATCATTCCATCTATGATGAGCGCAGACATCGCAACATGTGCATCAAAAGGGACCGCGTTTGTCTTTGACAGCTACCTCCAGTATAAGTAATTGCCAGATACAAAGTGAGAGGACATCCCTTTGGTCCCTGAGCTCTACACTGTATATAGCCTGTTCCACAGAGAAAATCGATTGCCAGGTAAAAACATAGAAGACAGAGCTACCTCATCTCTATATTCCATAATGTTTTCTTTTTTATTTATATATATTAATATCCCTGTGTTTTTTTATTTAGTAGTAAGCAGTCATTCTAAGATCTTTTAGGCAATTCTAGATATTTTATGAAGAACTGGCATTGAGGCTTATGTTTGCTTACTGAATAAATAAAAAAATGTCCAGTTCTTAGAAAAAAAAATGGTACGTTAAGTTATGCTGATCATGATGTGACATTCAAGGAAGGGTACGCATTGTCCAGACTGTATAATGTCTCTTCCATTTCGAGACCGGAGAAATATTCAAACCTACTTAAAATTCCAGTGGCTGGTGGGAGATTTATTGAGTGCATTCATTGCCTTAATCTTCTCAAGGGTCACATTTGAGGGAACAAATACAGGCAATGTTATTACGCCACCTGTTCACTGGAAGCGTAGGAGATAACTGACACGCTACACTTTTTACATTCACATAAATAATCTTGAGTTGTGATGTCACGCATTTATTCCTATAAACCATAATAAAATGGCAATAAAAAAAGAGTTTAAATCTGCCAAAAAGAAGCAGTGTCAGTCATCAATTAGGAGGTGGTGCCCTCCTGTTCGCTGATGCTGTGAAGCACACTGGCACCCATTTGTTTTGTCATGTCGCCTGTTTTTTTCATCGCCACCATTCCATGTGTATGCGGCGGCGATGATTATAAATAGAAACATAAAAGCAAGTGGCGCAATCCTGGTCTGTGACAACCCCCACACCCTAGTATCCACCACCCTAACTTGCCGCTGTCATGGCAACGCTGGCGACGTAATTATGTCTCCCCGTCCTGCAGATATTGAGTCTCACTGCATGTCATCTCCTGCCTACAGTAGCGATGTGACATGTTGACTATTATATCAGCTTTTTTTCCCTGGCAGAAAGAGACAGAGAGAAAGCGTTACAAAACCCTTACATGCATGCGCAAACACACACACAATACACATACACACACACACACATACAGTCTGTAGAGACTCAATGGATAAGTGGTAACTTTTTTAAAAAACACGTTCAGAGAGTGAAGACAGCTAGAGGGGACCCCTGTGCCGTAATTTCTTCTGTGTTCTAAAAACAGCTCCAATCAAATGATGGAAGAGGGCAGGCGCAGAGAACAGGCACCTGTAGAACAGACCCTTCTCCTACTGAGAGGCAATATTAATCTTAGCTTGTAAGTACAAAGGACTCTTTTGTAGCAGGCGCTGTTCCAGGGGCAGCCGTGAACCTGTGAACCGTTGAAGGGTTCGGAGAGTCAGACAGGCCTAGTGCTACTTTTGCATAATGGACCCAAATATAGTAATACAAAACACCTGCTGCCGAGGAGAATTCACCACTGTGATATCTAATTAGTCTCATATTTTATTCTGTGCCCTCACTGCGATTGGCATTAAGGATCTCCACTTTGATCAGCACATCAAGCTGAGGCTTCATCAGAACATTTCGTATAGTAAAAGGGAGAGGGGGGGGGGGGGGGTGGGGAGGAGGTGGCGTGTGGAAGCTTAAGCCACCTTTGATAACCAAAGCTATATGAAATGGCCCTTGAGGAAACCACTACTGCCCCATGTGTCTGTTCTATTCTCGTCCACCTGCCGTCCACCGTGTCGGAAAGACTAACACTGGATGGAATGACACTGGATGCATTGTTTCAGTTTTCCTTCCTCATCCTCTGACTTTTCTCTACATGCTAAGTGTGGAACAGAAAAAGAAACCATTTTTCTAACAAAGCAAACCTTGCCTGATGGTGTATGAGGGAAACCCACGGACAAACCTTCAAGCAGTACGCTTCATAACAGCAACAGCTGAATGAGAAGCTACACCTGGCGGGCCGGTTAACCTTGTTGTGGAGGACGAGGCTCTGCGTGAAATACCACAGCTCACATCCAAAAACTGCATCAGGATTTCCATCTA
The DNA here is from genome assembly GCA_036785175.1 of Eupleurogrammus muticus. Lineage (NCBI taxonomy): Eukaryota > Metazoa > Chordata > Actinopteri > Scombriformes > Trichiuridae > Eupleurogrammus > Eupleurogrammus muticus. The sequence continues at coordinate 4,884,234 of JAYKQN010000026.1, forward strand.
GAGCCACCACCATATTGATACTACATATGATGGCTGAAGAGCGAAAGTAATATTCTTTCCTATTTGATTCAGTTTGTATTAAACTGTTTTTTATGGGCCTCTATTTTTCCCATATGGGGATGGTCACAATTCCATTGTGTGATTTGTTTTTGAAGAGAAGAATCCAGAGAGTCTTTAATCAGTGCTGGAGTAATGGAACATTTAGCTGCCAATGTGCCCATCTGCTACTTGTTGAGCTTGAGATTGCCATAAGTTATAATTTGAGTATATTTCCGAAAGCTAAATTTAGATTAATCAGGGTTAAATATTTAATCAACTGAGACCACTAATGCAATTCTAATGCACTCTAAAACGATTCAAAATTAATATCCGCTGCTTCTGTAAAACAAAAATACTGCTCTGCCAGAGAAGAATACGGAACCACCAGTAACTAGGCCTAAATAAAAATGCTTTTCTGAGCATGATCTTAATATAGACAATGTGCGAAAGACTGTCACAGTTGTGAGGCCGCCTGCTCAATTTAACACAGGCAAAAATAAAAGCGCAGTGTTGCATTTATGTAACTTTCGGGTCACTTTTGAGATGATCACTCATATAGAAGAGCCCGCCACTTTTAGATTCAGAGGCCCTATAGTGCCATCAGTTATGACCCTTGATATGAATGTGTTTTTTTTTTGAGTGAAAGTAAGGAGCCACCCGATTGGTGGAAGTGCACATAAGTGTCTCTAGGCACTGGTAAACAAGAGATTTATGAATGACAGGTCCCAAATTTGTTTTTAGCACAAGGGAGCGACAAGCACCCTGCCCCATGCCCAAATTCCTCCCTGTGGAGGGCCTGCCAAGGGGGATAGGGTGACTCATGGCCTCTGACCACACTCCCACTGCAGCGAGCACGGCCAGTGTCCCCAAAGTGTTTATTTCTATAACCGATCCGCCTCTCATTAGCTTTGATGCTGGTTAGAGTGACAATCACAGCCTTAATTTGAGATGTTGGATGGCTGTCTTTTTGCCTCAGGCCACATTAGCAGGCTTCCCACCCGGGGAGAGAGAACACATCACCTGTGACATCAATATTGCATGTCAGGGGTCTGAAACATATGGATACATATAGTAAAACATTATTAGTCACTAACATTACACGGAGACTAATTTAGGACCCTGAGATTTGAATTTAGCCCTTTTTAATCATGCTAGTGCTTAAACTGACAACCACCAGGAGGAGGGAGTTATTAATATTGTAAACATGAATATAAAGGGTGCAGCTATTCTTACACCTTAACAAATTAGTTTGCACCTCCAGGTGCCCTTTGGCGTCACTGAATAAGGCTAATAATATTCAGATTTAATAGGGAAGAACTTGCTTCACAGGCACATTAACATATGCAAATGAATAATATACCAAGTAGAGAGTGCAGAAATTGATAAGAGCTGCTTAACAATTTCACTTTTTATTAAAAATTGCTGACAACTATTTATATAATAATTGTGTAATTACACAAGTACTGTTTATACAAAAGAATGTCCTGAAAGAGTCAAAATTAATTCATTTCAAGATACAGTTGTTATAGATTTGCAAAAAGTTTAATAGCAGCACTTGAATTACGAATGCTATGAATTATACCTTCATCGTCACTAGTCTCAAATCTTCTGCAAAAAAAAAAAGTAAAATGTTTGTATTTACTATATGAATATGATGTAGCATATGGTTACAGATTGCTTTTCACCAGTGCATAAATCACTATAATACTGTTACCTAAGCCTGTTTTTGCTTTTCAATCTCCAGTAAATCACATTAGTATGAAAGATAGGCATTTAGAGCATTTTAAACTAGGGTTACACTGACCACAGATCATCATTTTTATTGAAACACCAGTATTGACTATATACAGACAGTAGCAGCACACTTTTGTTTACACTTTCAACATGTTGTATGTTGGCTGCGTTTAGTAGCGATGGTTCCTGATCTAAATTCCCTGTCTGACGGTATAAATAGAACCAGAGATACAGAAGGTGTTTGAGGGCAAAAATAAGCTGATGCTTGGGACTGCAATGTGGTGCTGGATCTCTCATTAAGTGCCTTGTTATTTTGAGCAGCTGGCATGTCTAAAGCAGGAAACGGGTCTTTATTTTTAAGACTCAGGCTCGTCCTTGCAGCTGAGCCAGAGCTGCGGTTTGCAGGCTATCTGCTAACAAAGAGAGCTGAGCTGAGCCACCGAGGCCCTCTCAATGAGGGGAGCCAGGAGACCAGCCGTCTCCTGTCCTGCTGTTGTGCCAAAACGTCTTGCAAAACGACATCTACTAATTCTCTATCCATGCAAAGAGAACGGGGGCGATGCAGGAAATTGTAGGTGATGATTAGCAAGTTCCTCTGTAAAGACTTTATAATCAACCTATTCTCTGCAGACTGTAGTGTATCCAACAGTCAATGAAATTCCAAATAAATCAATCAACAAGAGTTAATTATCTAAATGCCTAAAGCAAACCCCCCAACCAGAAGAAAATCATCCAAGATTCTATTTGATGCATTAAGTAGCAAAAGATGAAATTTCTATATATAAATATTATTACCTATGATTTTAAAAATATGTTATACCATTCTCATGATAAGTAATTGTTTATAATTACTAAATTAAAATTCTTTTATTCCGTTTTCCCTGCTTTTTAGCGGTGAGCACTTCAAACACATGCAGTGAAACAACCTGAATAGATACACGATACAGATGAGAGGACTTGAAAGGAGGTGCATTGTTATTGTCTGAAAGGCTCTATTAAATAGAGCTTGCATGATATTTTACATGATACTTTGCACTCAGAGGGAACTAATTATTTTTCCCTGGGTAGAGATCTGAGCACAGTTTTTGGCAGAACTTTGATGTTACAGACACTAATCAAAGTAAAATTATGCCCTTTATTTTCATGAGCCACTTGAAATGCACCAGCAGAGTCTATCATATAAAATGTCAATAAGTTTGATTTAGCAAACTATTCGCTAACCTTTTTTTGAGCTGACACAAGGATCCCTTCTCAAACAATAATCATGAGCATATTAATAGTCCTAAAATATCCTCAAGTCTGGATTAAACGAAACCTGTATGCTCCCCCGATGAAGCATAGACCCAGAGAACTGGTACAAAAGCATCCCAGAGTTGCAGTTTTAGACAGATAATGTTAGTCACAGTCAAGTGATTTTCAATAAAGTGGAAAGAACAAATTAAACAGGCAAATGACAGAAATCTCTATAAATATCTGTTCCAAACCACTGTTATATCAGGAGCATGCCGAGATGGAATGATAACGCACAGACGCCTAATCTTAGCAGGCTAATGCCATAAGCTGAAAATAACTCACCTAAGAATAGCTGACCCACAGAATAAGCAAGAAGCCCGAATTCAGGCGCTCGGTGTGTCTGTTGTTTGGCTCACAGGCCTCTAAGACAGGGATCCTGTAGCCAATAGTCAAATAACCTGCTCTATTGAGAGATGGAATGTGTCACCCCGCTGTCATCCTCCTGTCTTATTTTTAAATCTCCTCACGTTTAGCCCACTGCCTCTGCAAGTTTTCACTCAGCCGTTTTGTTTGCCTGAAGACTTGATGGCTAAGAGTGTGTTTTTTTAAAACTCAATTTTTTTCAACAACAATATTGTGTTGACACTCTAATACAATACTTAAAATTAAATCTAAATTCTAAATTAAACAATTAGATTGAATTAATCAACGGCATGTTGTTGCTCCTTGTTGTCAGATAATTGGAGCTAATCGAATAACAATAAAAGGTCATAATACATTTCTGAGTAAATTAAGAACTCTGATTAATCAAGTGGCACTCTGTCATTAAACAAGCTACCAGCAACCCAGCAACCCACATGACAATGTTTTCACAGAGCAAAATGCTTCAAACCTTAAACCCTTTCCGGGGACATTCTTCGCATTTAATCAATAGCCTTGTACTGAAAAAACAAAGCAAATAAGGTGTGACTCATCTTGTGAATAGATGTTACTCATACTGATGTCAGCCGTGTACTCTTCAATTGAATTCACAAGTCAAAAATAGAACTGTCAATGTCTGTGGTAAATTTCCTGAGAGAAACCTTTCAGTTGTCCCCTCAGTATTCCTGTCACAGTTTTTCCTGTTTCCCCGAAAAGTGCACACTGACATGGAAGCTCGCAAAACACAACAACCCTTTCATGTTCTGTGACTCATTTCTGGCAACTAGAGCATGGGAATAGTTTTAACACGTTTCCTCATGTTAGCATTCAGTAGAAAAACAACCTTAACAATGTTTAAATATACATTGTGATAATCAGCGGCACTTTTTACTCATTAGAAGAGTTTCTAAATACAGGCTGAGGTACCAATCCCACTGAGAAACACAAATTAGGAAGCGGCATATGTCATCACAAGAGTAAATACCTTGATTCAGGAAGAAGTGCCTGATCCTACCACGTTGCTGCTGTGCTGAGAAGCTTTGAGTTCTCTTTTCACACAGAATGAGAGACCGAGGGAGTGCAAAGAGTTGAGAGTGAGCGAGAGAGGGAGAGAGTGAACATGTGAGAGACAGGCGAAGAGGATGAGAAGCGGGTGGAGAAGTAGGAACACGTTCAGCGACAGGGGAAAGGCAAAGGTTGGAATGCAAAAAAAAGGGGCAGGAAAAAAGAAGGGAGAACGCTGCGGTTCCTCGGGAAGAGCAGAGGCTGAGTGATCACCTGAGTTGTTCACGTTGTGCATCTTGCTCTGGCTGGGGAACTGCTGGTGTCCGACGCGCCGTTCTGTTGTGGAGAAACTTGACTCGCCCTCGTAAATCGTCTGCAGCATACTCCACTCAGCGCTCAGGTCTCATCGCAAGCCGTGCGTTTCCTGTCACCAAGAGCCACCCCTCAGCCACTCAGGGGAGAGACCACGACAACAGGCGACTCTCTCCCTTCCTCTGCCTCCTCCTCTGAGAAACCACTCTCGCTGTAGAGCAACAACACAAACTGCACACTCTCTGCAGGGCTGCCACACTCTCCTGGTGCCCTGCTTCAGTCTAGTCTAAACACTAACACAGTGTTAGTGGATGGTAAGACCGGCTTCTTTTTTTTCTTCTTATCTGCCTCTCTCTCTCTCTATTTCTCTCCAGTCTGTGGCTTTTTCTCTTCTCGGAAAAACGTCTGAGCAGAGAAAAAATGTGAGGCTGAGTTGCTAGGAAAGCCGTGTACTGAGTACTGAGTAGTGAGCACCTCGCTGAGGCAGTAATGCAAGCCGGGGAGGGAGCAGGCTTGATTTGCATGTGAATCAACAACTGCGTGGCCCACAGGTGACAGAAATAGAACAATGGCCAGCCCTGGCTAAAAATAGGTCAGGCGAGGCGCGGGGATTGGAGCAGCATTGATGCGTTTAAAAATACCACACCAAACACAGCTGTCTTCTTCAGCTCCTGCCAGAAGGCATGTCTCCTGACTCCCTCGCTGCAGATGGGGGCTTGATTTTTCTCCCTCTCGCTCTTCTGATTTGTTGAACCAATCTCTCTCAGCCTCTCTATTTATGTCTTCATTTTATTCTCTCAGGTACGCGGGCAGAAAGATCCATTTTTACCTTGATGTAGCTAAAAGAGGCACATGTAAAACCTCCCCTCTGTGCAGCCTCTGTCAAGGGTTTTTGTAAAACTGCGACTCGTCTTTCATCTGATTCACCAAAACAAAAACATTGTGTGTTTGGGAAAACTGTACACACTCCAAACACGGATACAATAGCATTTGGTTAAAATCTGCATATGCAATGAATAACCAACAAAATGTGTGTTCAGTCAAGTGGGACACCGAATGAACAGTGTGTTCATTTAAGACTCAGCGTGTAACCTCACTGCATTAGCTCACCGTATGTATGTGTGGGGTTCAGTGTGTATCCAGGGCAGCGCGGCTGCTCAGGAAGCATGCTTTCAGCAAGCCAAGGAAGCCAACTGTAATATGCCATAACGGCATGATCACTATTACATAAACCGTTGTGAACACCTCCAGGATTACACACAGAACTTCATTGAAAGACACTTGCTACTGTATAATTGGGGATGTGAGAATAATACAAAAACAAACACAAAGGTACACAAATGCATCTTAAAAACATGAATATATGAGTAGAATGGATAGATTGGGGTATCAAGCTGCTTTATAGTAGGACTTTTCCCAATCGCACTAGGATCCATATTTAATACAATCCGACTCCATCCTATAAAAGTCAAGTCAAATGTTCTATCTGACCACTGATGCAGGGCTGGGTTTGTGGCCAAGCAGCCTGTGCCTTTAAATTTTTCATCTTCCTTCATAATTTGACCTGTCCCCCAGCCAGGGGCGTGGAGCCAGCGCCGCTATTTTTAGTTCCCGAGCTCTGACGACTCGGCTGCAGAGACACAGAGAAGGAGTTTTACTGTGTTGTTTCAGCTGGACAAACATTTAACCCCTCGGTCCTTTTATCGCAGCACAGCGAAGAAGCCAAGAAGGAAATGCACAGCTTGCAGGCTCGCCCCAGACATAAAACAACTCAGGCTAATGCGTGATATATGTTAAATAACTTGATTAAATTTAATTCCTCACTACTTAGCTATCTCAAACCTCTAAACTTTGTCATCTGTGTTTAATTTATACAATAGTTGAGAGAATTATTTGCACAAAAATAGTCACAGAACATTGTGGAAAATCTATATTTAAACAGTTACTCAAATCTCCCTTTGGTGACACATTGTAGTGTGAACAGATTTAGCAAACCCCCGGCCTTCGTGAAATAGTTTGGCATTCAAGCTGGATAAGATGGTGTGAGAGATAACAACCTTTCAAGTCCAAGGTAAAACACCCAGAGCTCCATCTGTCATAGTATCTGTCAGACCAGGAAAGTTCTGACCCTGTAGACTGACCTCCTCAGCACAGGCCAGGGCTTAATTAATCAAAAGAGGAAGTGAGGCTGTCACATGAATGGCAATTTTCATGAGAACGGAATCCCTAGTTATGTGTCAGCAATCTTGACTGAATCTGTCTAAATCCTAAAATTAATAGATCGGAACACATTTTGCAATATTCCTCTCTGTGTAATTTTCCACTATCCTGCAAATTCTACTGGAAAAAAAGGTACAATTTTTGCTATTTCATTCTTAAAATTTATGACACACATTTGTGGTTAAATGTGTGTAACCATAGGAAATCACACACATTTTTCTGCACCTTATGAATAACAATTAGTTCCTAGGGTCATGTTGAAAAACGTCAGTCAACCTGCCCTACTGCTCTCAAAAAAACCCAGACATTTCAGTGGGACATGTTAGCAGCGATTAACCTACACTTTTTTATTTATAACTAGCTTCCTGAGGCTGATGAGGGATTGTGGGATTGGAAATAGCTCCGTCCAATAGGCAGTGTCCAGTAAACCTGCAATGTGGCAAGCCCATTATAGCTCATACTGCGTCACCAGCGGCCTTTGTCTACTTTAGTCCTATTAAAGCATTTAAGTGTGAACGTCAGCGTCCCTGCTGGAGAGCCACTCTGCTGTGCTCTCCAGGGCTGGGGCTTGACTGTCTGTCACCTCCCTCATTTAAAACACAAACCTTGTGTGTGTGTGTGTGTGTGTGTGCGCTTGTGTGTGTTTTTACATTAGAGCACTGACATAGAGTGGGGGGAATATTAGAGATGAGGGAACAAGTGGGTCAGACCAGTGAAGTGCCCTTCGGCACTTTCCAAATTTAAATGAAAGGCCATTATAGCCTATTTCAAAGGACAAGGTACATCAATATAAATACACACACACACATGCATTCAAACACACATCAGCAGAATGTTGCTTACCCAAACTAAGTCCATTTAAATTATCTACCAGTACTAGAAATGAAACAAAGAATGACTTCCCGCCATTGGTATCAGTTTTTTTTTGTTTTATTTTGAGAAACTGTGTGTCATAACCTGGAAATTCGTATTTTTGACCAAATGAGCCCGCTCACATTACCACTATTACTATACCAGTTCCAAATCAACTCCCATGTTCTGTGGCTTAATCACCATAGCACTGCTGCCTTGTGACACAGTGTGCATGATGAAACCCAGCAGGGAGGCAGACTGGAGGAAGGGAGTTGAACATGTGCTGAGCTGAACACTGAAAGTGTTGCGACATAGCGTATATGAAGGGTGGACAAACACAGCTCTCTTTAACTAATTTGATCCGGTTAGAACATGTTTTGTTCCTGTTAATAGCATATGATCCACGTGTGGGAGGGAATGAGTCAGTCATGTTTTGTTGTTCCGTGTTCTCTGAACTTCAAAGACCCCACGTATCTCAAGGGATGAAGGGGGGGTGGGGGGGGGAGTCTTTATTGGAAATTAAACGAGTCAGAGTGAATCTGATGTTACCATAGTAAATGCATGTTCAGAATAATCTGTTTAAAAAACAAAAAACAAAAAGTGTGTATCTGTTTCTCCGAATTTCTGCTTATTGCTCGTCTTCCTTCCTGTGTGGGTGCAGAGTTTCATCATGCCGACTTGGGAGGAGTGCGGCGGATGTGATCGTTGTCATTTGATGGTTTCTCCAAGTCAGAGGGGATGTTCCTCTCGAGAGAGGGGCTCCGTATTAACATCACCTTCTGACGTAACCATGCTACCCCCCCGCCTTCATCCCCCAGGCTTCTTCTCCCTCGTGGCCACCCTACAGCTCTGAGGGCAGCCCTGACACAGGAGGGAAATTAACTCTCCACACCAATTACCTCAATGCCCGCCATCTTACTTACAACAGCTCTTCATGAGTCACCATTGCTCACTGTGGAAGAGTTCCTAGATCAATGTGGGGGATGAAGCCCTGGCTCCTTGTTGCCCCAGTCTCTGCATTTTTGGCACACATTACGCTCTGTAAGCTACCAAGCTCAGCAATTCTACCTGCTAAAAGTCACGAATACATTTTTTTTTTTACTTCAAACGGCCCATTTTCCATTTACCTTGCGGTCAGTCTCATAAAAGCACAAAGGCACCACAACTGTTGATTTGATGGTAAAATCCAATTAGCCCGTACATCTGGATGTGTTATATGAGCGTGTTTCCCCACTAATGATTTGGGCGCTCTTGCTTTTATTGGGTTACTCTGTCTGGCGTCCTGTGGTATTTCCTGTTGGACTTTCAGGGTGATATAGAATGCACTTAACAGGTTGGATCAAATAACATGAAAAACATTTGAAAGCAGTCATGTTTGGCACTATAATCTTGAAACACTGCCAACAAAGTTAGGTAATACGGCTAATAATAACAGTAAAATGGAGCCCAGCTTTAAGAGATCTTGTCTGAGAGATGCTGGACATAAGAAAGACAGAAATGGCACTATTCAAAGCGAGAGATGAATCAATGTACATTCTCAAAAGTAAAAAGCCTCTTCTTTCGCTGTGAAACCCCTTCTTGAGATGTGAAAGCCTATCCGAACCCCAGCGCAATCCCAAAAAGGGGAAAAAACACAATTTCAAAGCAATTTCAAAGCATCTACTTATTGTGTACTGACCTTGAGGTCAGTTTATTTTCTAACTTTGAATAGGTCCCTGATGCCGTGCCTTCATCTGCTGCCATAGGCGCTCTAAAAATAGATGTGGAGCACAAAGGCACACTGGAAACAGAGGGCAGTGCTCCGTATTTTTACAGATCAATGTGCTCATCTCTGCTGGAAATCATTGATCCACTGTTTGTGTCAAATTGACCATGTTGTTGTTGTTGTTGTACAACGTCCACCCTACATTCAATCCTGAAGCCCAAATGTATGTCCCACATTGTCCCCTTGCCCAGCACCTTCCTTGAATGCAGTGGTTCTCAAATATTTTCTGTCGCGCCCCCCATATGGAAGAAGAAAACATCTCACACCCGCCGGCATGACTATAAATAGAATAATTGATCTATTAAATTGTCTCCTTTTGCACTGTCTCCTTATTAACATATGAGAGAATAAAAAAGAAAGAAATATGGACCAACTTCCAACAAAGAAGAGCTTTATTAACTGATTTAAAGTGCATCTGAAAAAGATTTAAAGTGCATCTGAAATTCAAACGTAAAACTGAATCCTTATTTGAACTATGAACATTTTTTTGCCTGACCATGTCAAACCATATGATACTGAAAAAAAATACATAAAATCGGGTCATCAGCGTGATTGGGGTGTAATGTCGTGAATTTATTTGTCTTCATGCTGTCCGCTGCCAACATTTTAGACGCAGTAACAGACCTGTCTTTCACAGTGAAGCCAGGCACTACATACGCTTCGTCATATTTAGGGAGACTTTCGTTTGTCTCTTTATCTCCATCTCTCTCCGCCTGTCTTCTCATCCCCGGTACTCTGTGCTGTATGCTCCTTGCCCCCTAATGTAGTGGAGGTGCAATTGCACTTTATTCTAGGACAGTAATAAAGGCATGTTCCCCGTGGACAAACGCGCCCCCTTTGACGGAGCCTTGCGCCCCCCCAGGGGCAGGAAGGGATGACGATTGATTAGAGCCTTTAAAAGATCATTCTTAATGTCAGTTGTCATTTTAGCAAGCTATTAGCCACTCAACACTGAGCAGCATTAAAAAACATTGTCGCTTGAACCCACCGCATGCAGAAACATTGCATCACTGAAATGCCTGCAGACGTCGACCAACTCATCTGTATCATACACAATCAGTGGCCCAAACAGACACATGTGACTCCGATGGAATCCAGCCAAGCTTAGCTGACCTTAAAAAATCCCTGAGGGATTAATAAAAACAAAGGTTCTCTGTTCAGGAGCATTCTTCCAATCCACATCCTGCTAGTCTAGCCCATTTATGACTGGATTATCATAGCATCATCCCTCCCAAGTGCCCCGGAGCTTTTATCTTAATATGATAACAAAATATATATTTTTGTTGTCATCACCACAGCTTTTGAGAAAAAAACATTTTATCAGTCTTGTTTGTCCTTTTGGCTGAAAATCATTTTTGTTATTTCAGTCACTGAGAGCTCAGGCAGTTTTCACCCAAGTTGCAGATTTGTATTTCTAATGGACAAATTTCACTTCAGTGACCTGAATTTGTTAAGCTAACTTTAAGAAAAAAATAAACAAAATAAGAAAAAAATATGAATTCTACAGTTTAAAAAATGACTGTGCATACCACTTGACTGTTTTTTTTTTTCCTGGATTTTGTCAATGACCTTTAAAAAGACAAACAAAACTCCATTCATGGATTTTAAAGGTCCGGCTGAACAAAGATTACAGCAGGAAATAAAGTTTACTATGGGAAGGGTGGGTTGACGCTTATTGTCCAGGCCACTTCCACCTCTCTGCTTGACCGCTGTACAGTCACAATTCTCACCTCCTGCAGCGTCTCAAAGGTCTTGGACGCAACAATACCATAGAAAAATAGCGCTTCCTCTGATTATTAAGGTAGTGCTATGCATACCGGGAAACGTCCCAGAGTGCACCCACCACCTCTGTCACAATGTTAATGTCTGGGCTGCTCCATATGCATAAACCTGGAGGGGCTCCAGATGTATTTTTAAACACTTTGGGTGACCTTGAGATTCTTGGTCTTAGAACAGCATCATATTCATATATATTTTTTCCATCAAAGTTAAAAAAAAATTCTCCCTGATCCTTTCCCCTCTCACATGTTTTTTTGTACTTGTTTAGGTTAAACAAAACCCCCAAGTAATATGTAAACACAATGTTCTACTTCTGCAATTCCTCTGAGAGTGCCTGAACATGTCAAACAGCTCCGTTCTCCCCTGAGAGGCAAAGACACAGTTCAGGGGGTCACCTCACTTGTTTGGTGGGAAAACAATAGCAGCGCTACAGTTGCTTCCATCACCGATGAACGTCTCATGCTGTTTTTTCCTCTAAATCATGTCTATCACTTTTTCCTCATCTTTTAGAGTTGTCCATTTATTTTTATTATCAATTTTGTACCACCCTAACATAAGTAGTATAATTTATGTCATTGCAAAAATTGTAATAATATATTAGACATTTAGCTTACCCCCAAATTTTTAGACTGTTGATTCTGCTATTTTTTGGGGTTCATCAGCTTGAACTGATAAACCCAAGGCAGCAGGACTTGTAAATGTGGGACATCGTCCAAGCGGGGTAAAACCCCTGATGCATCCTTCTGCAACAGTGCACCCTGCAGGTTGATTCAGAAGAGGAACAAAAATGTAGTTCACTAAACTGTCTGAGAGATATTAGTAACTTTCTGTAGAAAACTCCAAGGACCAGAAAAATAACAATGTGCCAGTGAACTAGAAGCAAGAGGAGGAAAGGCTGTGCCTACACTTACAGTGAATAGGTTGCAAAAGAGCAGAGATACTGTAGAAATACAATGGAAACGTACAAATCTGTAAAGAAAAAAAAAAATAATGTACAGATAAACACACACATGTGTTCACACAGCAATGCCACCATGCTGTGCTTGGGAGTAGCTGCAGTGTTCCTGACCTCTTCCTTTCATCCCAGATCCAGTAACCAAACGGACTTTTCAACCCAGCCCCTTCAAAAATACAGCACCTAACAAGTGTGGGCTGCCCCTTTTTAAAATATATAGAAATTATTAGAAGCACTACCTTTCTTAATTTTCACCTATAAAATGTCAGGAAAATGTGAAAAATGTCTGTTTTAATTTCTAAAAACCCAATGAGAGTCTTCTTAACTAAAAATTAATCACAATGACAAGCATTATATTTTCCTATTTGAAAAGTTGTAACTATCAAATGTTTGGCAAAAATGTATTAGAAAATTAAAAATGAATCAATTAAATAATTATTTTTTTCAATGTCAAGTTAGGAAGTTGAATGTTTACTACAAACTAAGTATGGAGATTCCTTCGATAAAAGATACCATTAGTGATGTCAATACAGAATGTGCCTACAAATACCACTGAAGGCTATAAGTATAACTCGCTTTTTTAGATGAATGTCATTATTCTGATTTAACGAGCACATACCTTTCATGCCTCCGTGATTGAACACCTTACATTTTGTCGGCAGCTTTACTGTGATAATTCTAGTCAATGCTAGAAGGGAGAATTCAGGGAATGCTCTAGGGTTGTCACCTCAAAGGGGCTAAAACATTCTGTTTTGGAAACAGATGGGCTGGTAACCGTTTCACACCTATCTGGCCACAGAGACATTTACGAGGACTCTGCTCTTAGATATCCAGCCGGTGTGTCCAATCTCTGTGTAATTCCTGGATCAGTTTGTTCTGCACATTTCACGCCAAGTGGGGAGGGGTTGTGGCCGTGACCTCCTGCAGTCCCATAACTCACAGGATGGGCCGAGAGAGGTGGCAGGTACCCGCAGATGAAAGGTAACAACAAAGAGAAAAGCTGGCCCACCCTGTGACAGCTAAGTGACAATCTGGCCATCAGGTTGGGAATACCAAGAACTCTGAAGCACAGCTCATTTATCACTTTCACTGATTTGACCATGCAGATTTGACAGCAAGGATCAAGTCAGGGCGGGGGCACTCACCACAGCGCCTGTCAATTGGCATACAGGCAGACAGTTAAGCAGAAGATAGATAAAACAAAAGCAACATTACACAGAAATCTCTGACATAAGCAGTGTTGGATAAAACTAAAAAAGTTGTGAAAAAATGAATTAAAAACATTAAAAACATTGACAAAAAGCAAAGCATATTAATCTATTTTAAACACTTGAGGCAGGAGCCTTAAAGCTCCCCATTATTCATCCACACAAAAGGCCTCTCCAAGACATGAACGATTCATCTCTCGAAACTCCATTTGTACGGGAAGTGAAAACAAATGGAATGAGGTCCCCTCAGAGAGTCTGGGGGTCTACAGTGGGGCTGGATGAACAACACCAAAAACACCAGGTGAAACCCACCAAGGTCTGCAACAGGAGCCAGATTCCCCCTCTGGGCCACTATCTATACAGAGAGAAAAATATTCCCCACACATTCACCACAATCTACTCTTTTATGCACCAACAGCCCCAGACACAAATCTGCACAGACTTTTTCACCCTGCAGGAAAGCGGAATGTTTTGTAAGGAGGTGACATTGAAATATAATGCGTAATGCATCATTGTGTTGATTTAAGGACTGATTCAAATGTTGTCTGTGCATGCAACTGTTGCAGATGGTCAAACTGATTTGAGTCAGAATAGTTCTGTGGAACCTGGATTACGTTCAGATTGTCTGCACAGTGTCTGTAATACAGCCACACTTTAGCTTCCACTGCAGCAGCAGCTAAGAATAGCAAAACAAATAAAGTTGTTAACATGGTTCTCTATTTCTATTTCATGACAACATGCTGAGATAAAACCCAGGACTTCACACCACATGCTTCTGTTTAACTTCAAAACACATACAGGCACAAGAAGAAGAAACTGATCAAACAGAAAACATAATGTATAAAGTTATATTAACTTCTAGACAGATAAGATGATTTTAGCAGCGCTGTTAACAGATTTTTAACACGCATATAAATATTTTTTGTCATTGCCAAATTAACAACGCTCTAAACTATTTACTGCGACAGAATTGTTCTCCATAGAGGAACAGCATGCTGCCATGTTCTAGTTTGTCATAATCATTCATTTATAACTTCAACTTCTCAGCAACTAAGAACAAGAGCCTAGTTTCAACTCATCAATGACATACTTTACTTTTTAAAATGTAAGTTTATATTATATGAGCTATAGGGTAAAGAATTTCCCCAAGGCTGAGAAAATATATGGACTCGAAAATCACATATGTTGGCGTGTACAAAGTTTTGACCTGATAATAACAAGTTGTATTGTTAGTATGGGTATCTCGTGAATATTACAGTAATAATACCCTTTGTTATAAAGACCATGTTTTATCTCAACACATGTAATTGCTAGCTTTATCCTGTTATTTAAGCTTCCTGTACGGTACAGATGAAGAGACTATAACAATGAGCCACTGCAGAACAGAGACCAGCATCATCCTCTGGGCATCAACAACACCCCTCCTCCCGCAAAAAACTCTCTGACCCAAACCCATTTTTCCAGTCTAAGAGAAATGTCAAGTCCAGACCTAGAACTCGTCACTTTGAAGGGAACATACAGTAGCAGCCAAATATAGCCTGCGAACCTCTACGCCTCCTGACATACATCAGGCTCTACAGGCTCTACAGTGGTTCATTTTGGCCGACTGCCATGCAGTCACTTACTATTAAACATCATAACTATACAAAGAAATAGTATAACCAAGCAATAGAGTGTACACTGTTGCCTAGTAACCTAAAGCCTCGTTGGGAATTTTTCTTGTTATGGAACAGAAAACACTTACAGCAAGAGCCAATAATAGACCATGGCCTGGACCACACAAAAAAATAGTTAAAAGGTGTCAACAAGCATGGCCAACATGAATCTGAGAAAAATATCATGAAAGATGAACTGAATGACTAAGATCTTGGTGGTTCTGTAATATCAACCGCTGGCAAAATGATATAATGGTTATTCATGTGTCATGTTACAAGTGAAATGACGGGTAGAATGAGAGCTTGTTTCCAATTGTAAAATCCAGCTAAAGAACACTTTACGCTGACTCGCATCTGGTCCTGGACTAATTACCAATGTGGTTTTTTTAAGTCTTTTGGATCAAACAGGATAATACAAATTGCCCTCTTTCCAGAAATATGTGGATCATGACAAAAATAAGAGGAACAAACACAGACCTACAACTTCAAAGTACCTCCCAATGCCTTTACCGTAATATAGGCTTCATGTAAGCAACACAAAAACATTGCAATTAGACGTTAGCTAGATGCCCCAAACATTTCAGAAAATGTCATAATAGGCTATATTCCGTAATGACATGGGTGTTATGAGTCTCTTAGGCATGCTGTTTTTACTTGTAATTGCTTTGTTTATAGACTGTATCTCATCACACATAGCCTATCCAAAGCTTGTCTCATATTGTCTCAGTGTAACCTTTAAGAGTTCCACAGAGCCAAAGAAATCAGATTAGATGATGTGTTATAAAACATACTTTAAAAAGTCATAGCAGGAATTTAGTGTGAGCTTATGTGAAAAAGGCCCATATAACAGTTTGGAGAGGGGCGATTGCTTGTTACAAGTGCTTACGATGTGTGATATAACATATAAACATGATATTCATTATTAAGTCATCATCACTGTCTTCCATGTTCTAGGGCTTCTTGAAAAATCGTTTCAGTTGCGCAGCTTGTCACTGCAGCTTTTTGCGATGCGGTTAAGAGCTCGGCCCATATTGTGGTAAAGCGATTATTATCACAGCCCTAGTGTGAGCTGTAAAGGTTTGGCGGGAAAACATATATAAACTTAACATAAATTATGAAGATGTGTTGTTTAATATATTAAAAGTCCTGTGCTTAAAACATGACTTAGCCCAAATTCCTAATGAGTTTTGACGTAGTTTGAGGCCAGTACGTTGTATCTGTGCTGTGCTTTCAAGTGCTCTCACTGTGTTATAAAAGAATTAAATAAGTGAGAAAACCTTGGGGCTGTAGTTTAACACTAGAAAAGAAATCAGATACCCTCATCTAACAAGAAAGAAGAATCAAGTAAATAATATTTTAAAAAGAACTGATACCATTATTATTTAAGTAATCATCCTAAACAATCATTGCTTTACTACAGACTTTCTTTTATCTATATTTTAACATATCATTACACTGCCACAGCTGTACAAACCTCCATACACTCACACACAAATAAACACACAAGCTTACAATTATGAATTTCCTACATTTCCATTTTTTTTCTTTAGGGCCACTTCAGGCAGAAGATTGGCTCGATCATTTCGTCATGTCATACTTTCTGTCACCCGCACAAAACACCACAACATTGTTTGTCTCTATTGGAACTGCAATTTCTGCTTCATGACATGAAGGCTGCCTTCACACTGTCACAGTGAGTCAAGATGGCTCACAAACACGGGAAATAAAGCCACGGTGACGAAGCGTAATTGAAAAAAAAAGAAAAGGGCATTGTTTTCTCTCCACTTTGACAAACAGGATTGAGTCTTACTTCTAAAGCCACCTCTGACAGCTAAATGATTATTCTTAAGTGTTTATAGAATATCTTTACTAATAGACATATCTGCCTGAAGCCAAGGTTAAGTTGCTGTTTCTATAAATTCTTTACTCTATAGCTGAACATGCTGTCATATCAGGTCCAGTGAAAAAGTCACAGATGCCTGCCAAGATTTATTCTATCAAAAACATTTTGTCTCATTAACACATTCATTGGTACTATGTAATTATGTGTCAGGCCAAGTGTAAGGTGCTGTTAAAATGACTCTCTCCCTGACACAGCTCAGATGGTACCTGCCCCCTCAAGCCATCTGAGCAGTGCAGACATCTGTGAGCATTAACCTGCCAAGAACAAGTCTAATGTAAAAATATCATAAATATTCTGCAATGGAAAGATGACTGAAGAGTCATTTGGAGTGGCTGTGAAAGGCTTTCATGTCAAGTATGAGCTGTGTTTTTCTTGTGTCACTGTCTAAGTGAAAATGTCATGTGTACACTGAAGGGTCTGTGGTTCTTGTGTTTTCCTTATTCGCTTTCACAAAGAAGATTGAAATCCTGTCACCATATGACACCTGCGAAAAGAGCGCCGGCCACTAAAGCCATCAAACACAAGCCATTTCAAATGTAAAACATCTGCTAACCGTTATTGTTGGAGTGACAAAAATGTACGGTAAAACAACCAAGAACCAAACTAACATTAAGATATAACCCCGCAACAGCTGCACTGTCACTGCACTTTAATTTACTGGCATCGAAAAAAGAAGAAACAAGCAACTTACTTTTGACTCAATGCTACTCCAGCATATTCATGTCTTGCCCCGTTTGAATTTACAATGTTGATTCTTCTATATTTGTAAAAAGAAAAAAAGAAGAAAAACAGGAGCATAAATTAAAAGTATGTGCAGTGCAGTAAGAAGTAGAATGTAAGTACAAAATAAAATTAGATATGGTGCATGAAATACTCAGCTATAACAATGGAGAACAAAATACAATGTGGACATTGTTAATGATAGTAATATAAAATGCAGGTCAAGATGTAATCAGTATTGGAAATAACTGAGTACATTTACATATGTGCAGAACTTAGGTACACTTTAATATTTCCATTTTATGCTACACTTAATATTTCTGAGGAAAATACCATAATGTTTAGTTCTTATTTCTCGTTTTTACAAATGATAATGGCATAAAGGAACTGAATTCTTCCACCATCAATGTAAAGTAGACATTGTGTAAACTTTAAAGAGACATGACTCTAAATGCTAAGGTGTTTGCAAACAGATGCTTTATTGATAGGAATGTTAATAATTGTATTGTAATGTAATTTCTTTAACATTAAGAAACTCATATTACATACTAGTTTAGTGCTTGCAATCACATTCAATAATGTTATGAGAGATTGTTAATAAAAGTAAACAGCCCTTTTGAGACTGAAAATTGCAGGTTGGTCATTGGTCCTAGATACCAGGGTGGTGGCCTGTTTATTATTAATTCTTATAAATATTTTAAATTATATTTATTAATGGTCACCATTGTTAATTATGAATTAATGCTGATAACCCTTTTAAATTCCAACATTATGGATGAAATAACTAACTATAAATACCTGTACATGTACAGAAATAAAAGAGTAGCATGTCTAATACAATGATTTCTATACTTCAGGAATTCACTCTATCAGGAGATTATTACATACCATTAAGTTTCTGACTCTAAACGTTAATAAATATAACGTTAATAATATAAATGAACACAGTTTATGTGTATACTGTACCGGGGTGATGGAGAGCAGTGAATTGACGAGTTTCTGAGTCAGGTTTTTCCTTTTACCACGTTTAGTGAGCTCATACATTCGTAAGCAGCAGCCTATTTATATCCAGCGATGTCAGTCTGCACCACAATAGCCTAAAGCAGGGATGATGAGGTCAGTTAGTACTTTAGCAACAACCCATTTTTCCAGTTATTTGGGTATGTAGAGAATGTCACAGCTTTTTATATATATGAAAAAAAAAACGTAGAAAGGGGCCAGTTGGCGGAGTCACACTATGACACAACGACCACCTGTGACCGCCGAACCAACCATTAATTCAAATATCAATGCGCCGCTGACAGTAAATTAAGCTAAGTGTTAGCAAAGTGCTTTCACTAGCTAATGTTCACATATAGCTTATCTTAAATAGCGTAAAGCTTGCTGAGAAAAACATGTAATATTTATTATTAAAGGCTATAATTATTAATTATTCGCCAACTATTAGTTAGGTATTTGAACTCACAGTATATATATACATAACGTTAGTTACCTATATAAGGGTAGGCTGTGAAAAGCAACGGTAGTTTTGATTAATAAATACGGTTTAAATTTGCAGTTGTATCACATCGAAGTTGCTCAATGCACATATTAAACATATACAAAGACGTTATTTGTCTACCTTGAGGACAGGGTTGAGGGTTTGCTGCTGTGTTTGCACTGAAGTACGTGTGACGTTTTAGGATGCGTTCTGTGTCTGTGGCACTAGGGCGACCGGACTATAAATAGCCTCACGTGTTCCGAGGAAGGGACAATATAAAAGCCCCCGCCGAGGTAACGTCAGCGGCGGCGTGTCCGCTCCACGGTGCTCCGGTAAACGCCAGAGGATGGAAGAAGGGAAGCTCTGCTCATCAGCAACAGGTGCACTCCGTCCACAGTGGACTCAAGTTAGACAGGACTGCACTTAAATACAGTATTTACGGTACCTCGGTATTTCCATTACATGCTACTTTATACTTCCACTCCACTAGAATCCAGATGGAAATATTCTACTTTCTACTCTATAATTTATTTGACAGCTTTAGTTACTTTTCAGATGAAGATTTGACATACAATTTATATATATATATATATATATAATAATATTTCGACTTTTACCTAAGTAAAGGGTCTGACTGACCTGGTACAATGTTTTATTTGCACTGTCTCTGATAAATAAATGAATAAATACAAAACAGAAAATATCTTTTTCTCTATAGCCTAAACTAGCTACTGCCACACAGCTATTCTTTATGTTTTTTTAGGTTTAAATTATTTTAATAGCTCCAATGTAGTGATTGTAAAGGAGCTATTACTTGTATTTCATTGCATGACAATAAATGTGAATATTATTATAGCTGTATGTACATTGGGTTGGCAGTGACTCACCTCCTAAAAATAGCACCTGTAGCATCTCCTGCTACCATAGGCTGTATAAAGCGCTACTGGTCCACAAAAAGGTCATTAAAATGGAAACAGTGCCCTCTGCTGTCTGTTTGTAAATGCATTTAGGACTTTGACTGGAACAGGCTCAGCCTTGTCTCATCATGTATTCCTGTGCAACAAAAATAATCTATGAAATTGAATTTGACCAGAGGGAAATTAGATGCCCTGTGGTTCAAAAATGTGCACTGATAGTTTGTAAAGCCTGTTATTAAGAGCTGGGAATAAAACTGCAACTGCTTGTCATTGCACCCGGTCACACACTTCAAAGCTTAGAGTAACAGTAAGCTGTGAACCTACCGACTGAGCACTTTCCCACTGCTTTGTCTACATAACTACCCACTGGCAGGAATTTTGGTGAAAAGGGGAGATGCTTTTATCTCAACTAGAAGCAAGGCCTACGTGATTAGCACAGATTATATGCAGATTTGTCATCGTCATAAATCTACAGCTGTCCACGGTCTCACATTTTTATTTGTCACTTCAAAGCATTCTTCACTACCTCTCTTTGGTTTACTGTTTGGTCCAGTGGACAAATGTCCTGCCTTTAAGAGAGGAACAAAGCACCTCCTTCTCTCTTTACACCTGTTTCATACATCACTGCTCTTCAGACATCACAATGTGTTTAGGTGTTCAGATGTGTCTCCATCCAGTCTGTTAAACCCCGTCCTATATTTATTTATGCTTATCTGCTGTGGATCTTCTGATGACGTGGTCTGTCTCATCAGCACTCCAGGAGCAGTGGTGGGAATCTTTGGGCTGGTATTCTCACTCTTCCTGTTGCCACTGTCCCACAGCAGCTGGCACTGACCCGGTCGATGACACCGTGGGACCTCGACCATCCAGCTGTTTGCGATCCCTCACATTGACGGCTGAGCCAGGATTGCAGACGAACATCAGCTCATCTCAGGAATGATCTTGCGTGCATGTCACCGTGGTCATCTCTTCCCTAGGCAGGACCCCACAGCTGGCACCTAAATGCTAAGGACTGTGTCATTTCACAGCAAGAGGTGTTGGTTCATACAGTTAAAAGAATTCACAGACATGTGGACATCTGCCAGCATGTTCTATTGTATTTGCTGTGGTAGCGCTTCATCAACCTATGCAGTTAAACAACTGTCCCCTGATATTGTTTCAGCCATGAAATTCATTTTGAGGAGTTAGAAATGTGTTAAATGCTGAAATGACTTCCTCATTACAATAATAGAAAACCAACCTAGCAAAGTTTTTCTATTACTTTTTGGGTAGTTTTGCTCTTCTCTTTGAAAGCATACCACTTTCCCAATATCTGTCTGTTAATGAACGACTCATACAGGGCATAGGTGCATATTTTAATATTTGCTCTCTGTCAATTGTCACTATTTCTATAAATCTTGCTACATTCTTATTTTTCAGAAGGTGGAGGGACCTGAATATTGGGGCATTGTTTTTTTGTCCCGCAGAGTATCTGAATATTTCAACAAAACCAATGAAAATGTAAAAAAAATGTAAAGATGGGGCATTAATGTATGTGTTGTCTTTCTTTACCTCATCTTCTTTTTCCTTTCTCTCCTCTGTCTCTCCCTCTCTCTCCCTCCCTGTCTTACACACACAGACACACACAGTCCTGTAAACAAGAAGGGTGAAAACACAGGGTCAGGGTGCAGTTTTAGCAAGACGGGTGGGGGCTATATGTGCAGGCATCTGTTTTCTTCATTTATGGATTTACTCCCTTGTCCGCAGTTTCTCTTCTTCTTAATTAAATTTGGGAAACCCCCCCTCCACCAAAGCCTACCCACAGTGAGAAAGTATTCCTGCTGGGGTTACTGTGGCCTTCAGGAGGCTTAGTGATGGATCCAGGAGGATTATTCCCAGCAAAGGCGACCAACCTACACCCAAAATCATCAGCATAGCTTCGACAACCTTTTCCCTCTACCCTCTCTTTGTATCCAACGCCTTGAAATGTGAGACTACCCTGGAAAGTTGCCTGGTGTGCATAAACCCACATTCTTTCACAGGACCCCTGCTACCTCCCTCACTCACAAAAATGTACTACTTTCCTGTACTGCTTTTTTAAAAATTATTTTATAGTGGGACAGATGCCAGTTGGTGGTAAGTTATCATTTTTATCATTTTATAAATTTTAATTATAATATTCAATTGTGGCTCACTTGTATATATAAAGACATGTAGGCTTTTAATAAACACAAAGTATTCATCATAAAGATAATCTGTACCAGTGTCATTTGTATTATACCTCAGAAAACCCCTTACTAATAGCTGTAAACTAACTAGAGTTTCTTATACACATGTTATTATAATATAGCAGCTGATCTTTCAGTGATGAATTTCTGCACTGTGAACTTTGAGATATAAATGTATTGGGTCAGTGTCTGTGAAAGAAGCAGAGCCATTGAATGCACCATCAACAAAAAAGTTGTGTGTCCTGGCCTTTTTGGCTATCTTCCATTATGTCATCCCCGCCAGGCCTGTCTGGTATTTTCACTGTACAGAGGATATTACTGTCCCACGTCATCATCTGTTGTGGTCATAACATCCCTTGAGCAATTCAAACATGCAAGTGCGGACACACTTATTGCTCTCAGGAGTTAGAGGGGGCCGTCCATTAATCAGCAGGTCGGCAGGTCACTCCCCAGCTCCCTAAGTCTGCATGTTGAAGCGCCTTGGGCAAGAGGCTGAACACCAATCAGTGTGTGTGTGTGTTGTGTGTGTGTGTGTGTGTGTGAGTGAGAATGAGAACCATTGGTAAAGAGCTTTGGATTAAAAGCACTATAGTGCATCCTTTAGTGGAATATAAATGCATTCCATGTATCATTTATTTAGATTCTTCTTTATTCATTAAATTCTTGTTCAAACCCCCTATAGCAAGAGTATTTATTTCAGGAGGTGAAATATTTCACTGGAGTTTTTTGAAAGCTTGACCATCCACAATCATGTGTCCTTTGTAAAATTTGAATTTAAACATGTTAAAAGTTATGTTTTGTTTGTCAATTCTTAGACTGGGACACAAAAACAAAAGGTCAAACCCAGTCTCAAATTATTAATCAAAATGTAGTATTTTAAACAGGTCTGGAATAATCTTTATGTGCCTATTCAAATTAAATCATAAATCACATCAGCTATTTCCAATGCCTGCTTGTAGTTCTAGGATTAGTCACTAGAGGGCCATATTTCACCACATTTTATTATTAGGTCGCACACTGGAACACACTGAGTTCATATTTAAGACATGGAGAAATATACTTTCCTATTGTCTTACAATAAATAAAATGGTATGTTCTAGAGCCGATAAGTCAGCAAATGAGAGATGTATATTTAAAGATGTACAGGTAATTTAGGGGATGTGTATCTAACATTTTCCCACTAAATTAAAGACAAGAGAGGGTGAGTTTTGCATGTTGTGGCAAATACGTATTCAAGGCATTGCCCTTTCAGTGAGTAATATCTGTTTGCACAACACTGATTCATGGGCTCATAGGAGACATATTAGCAATATATCTATAATGTATAATTTGTGTGTGTCAGTCAGGGTATCATCACAACAGATGCTCGTTTTCCCCCCTGGGAAATGTGGTTCCTGATGAACACAGAAGCCCACAAGGCCGCACTAGAGTTTTATTGATGACGCTTTTCGCAACTTCAAGATGAGTCACAGCGGTGTAAATAAAACAAACAGCTGTTTTCGTACCGAAAAGCCGACCAAACGGAACCATATGACTCAGATTCATTCATAACGGCGCATTAAAATATAGTAGAATTGCCGCTAATTTCACGCTGGTTAATACATTAAAACGATTAAAACAACGTATCGACATATGAGGAGCGTAGTTATCGATGCAATATTCAACACAGTGCGTCTCGCTGAGAGGTGTTAGCGTCAACCAATCAACAGCGACCTTACTGACACGCAGCGCGCGCTCAGCCAAACGGGTCGCCTCTTTGTGAGAGGTGGGGTATGGTGGCGGCAATGTTATGGAGTTTCCGCTGCCCCTGTACTTTCATGCCATCACGTTAGGAAGCTAGCAGTTTGCTAAGCTAGCGAACACGCTAGGCCCCCAGCGGACCAACGGGAGAGCTAATCGGAAGGAGAAAGACAAATATCCCTTTCATGAATCTGCATGAGAACACTTAAACTCCCAGAAATATGGTGGTTCTCAAAATTAGAGACCAGGTGAGTGATCGTTATATCAAAATTAGCCGAATTCGAGCTAATGTTGGCTTGGCTAACGTGAGCTAACGTTAACGTTAGCTCCCTCGATTTCAACATTTGGCAGCGGAATGTAATACCTAGTCTCTCTACAGCTATTCCCCGCAACGAAAAGCATTCCCTGAATCGTGAAACTAGATATAGAATTGTCGCATATGAAGAGCAAGTTAGATGCAGTGAGTGGCTGACGGTGTGGATCACATTTGGAGTCGTTTTTTTTTCTTCATTTTGGTTTCACGTTTACATGGAGACACATGCTCAGCGGGTTGTTGAGTTGTAACCAGCTCTATGTTACTGTTTATCTTCCAGCAATTAGCCAGAGCCTGCGAGAAACGCAGCTCGGTCGGATAGGATCAGGTGCTGAAGTGACTGTGTAGCATATTGTTACAAGGCAATACAAAACTTGGCTCGGGGAAGTCGCTTCCAAGTGATCGTATGATTTAATAATAGCCACTAAGTCCCTGTAATGTAACATGAGGTGATTATCAGACAACCCGAGCGATCTGTTGACTGTGGCGTTGCTGTATAGCTGCACAGACGCTGGCAAACTGATATATTGCTGAGAAATCACAAATATAAACGACCTGACGTTTGTGACATAAAAGGTTATTATCTTAGCTTCCTCTGCTGGGGAGGTTTTGTCTTGGCTGTAAGGTTGGAATACATGTTTAGTTATGATATAGTTCTTATGCACCAACTCATCTCCTCACATACAGAAGTTAATTATATTAATGTGTAATATGTGGATAACAGCTTTGTAGATGAGTAATGTCCTCGATCATATATCTCCCGTTAAAAGCTCACAATATTGTCTGTTAGACAGTCTACAAAGTTAACCTAAGTCTCTGTTTATCTCTTATATAAATGGAATACATGTAGTTTAATAGTTGTGTAATGGTGGTAATAATAAATACTTGTGGTGACTGGCAATGTGACAGGATTAGAGGTGTGTCGTCTAACCGTATTAAACACTTGCTATCTACTTGTGAGAACAAGAATAGCATACTGTTATCGTTTAAAGACGTGTGTGTTTTGCACATGCCTGCTATTCTTGTAACATATGTACTTGCATGAGTCTTTCATTGTGTGTGCTTGAATGATCGTGTGCCTGGGCTCCTGTGAGCCGGTGGAGTTGCCAAAGAGCCGTCTCCATGGTGATGGTATTAACTAGACTGGCTTGTACGTGGAGAGGAGGTGCACACGGTCGTGCGGCTAGAGAAGCATAGAAAATCTCCTACATCAGTTGTGCAGCGCCGCAGAACTGAAAACAAAATGCAGATTTGTCTTTTCCTTTTCAGAAATCGTCCAAACGAGACAGTGTAAGAGGCACAAGTGCCTACTTGTTACCCTGAATTTATCCCCAGTCATTCTAACCTTCATTGTACCCTGCAGATATTCATGGGTATTACAGAATGAGAGAATTGTCTCGTTGTCTCTTAAGATACTGGATGGTAATGGCAATTCTGGCTTTGCCTAAATAATAATGAGCAGCAATCCACACACTGAAAGTGTTATGGCTCAAATTTGTAAGAGGGGATAGCTTATAATATCATCTTGGTTTCCAGTATGCCTCAGAGGGTGATAATCTTACGTGTGCCTCCATAGACAACTTTAATGGCTTTTGAAATTGCAATATTACAATCTGTGGCAAATTAATTACAGTATATTTTTTCTTTGGATTCCCTTCAATGTTTATCTGTTTCTTTCAGGCCTTGTCCCAGAACTGTTGAGTTTAAAGCGTTTAGGACACATCGGTACAAATTATCTCTGTCAGCTTGTGTTGAAAGTGCTTGACTCGTCACTAAACATTTCTTCAAGCTTAACAAAGTGCCCTGTGAATGATAATGGATAAAAATGTGGTTGTGATCTGTTATGAAGCAGCACAGAAACACTGGTAGGATCTAAACAGAGTGGATCCTGTTTGATTTTGTAAAGTATGTTGCTCAAATCATGACTATAAACTAATGTCTTGGTACATGAGGTCCTATAAGCTACAAGGCTGCACATTAGCTAATTGGGTAGCTGGGCAGCCTGGTGGGTTCAATGAGGGATGAAGTCTTAATGCGTTCTGCTCTATACATCATTATGACTGTTAGCAGGGAAATATCCAGCTGATGGAAATGTGTGTGTACAGAGAGATGGATTTGCAATGAAATGTTTGGTCGTTGCGCTCATTTCTGCACAAAAGTAAGGCACATTCAGGATTTGTCTTTTTTTAATTCACTGTTGCACTTTTCCTTGAAGTATAAAGCTGCAGGCTGTTTACAGTCTCTCTAACAGGACCTTGCTGCTTCATCCTATGCTTTGTTTTGGAGACACACTGCAGGTTGCTCTCTCAAAGGTTATGATTGCTCAAGTGTGATAGAAGTGCAAGATATACATATCTCACCTGGCACTCAACATTTAAGTATCACAGAATTTATCATTTATCATTAGTGGAATCGGCTTTGTTTGTTTTTTAGGGAACTTGACTAAAGTCAGGGAAGAGTTAAGTTTTTGTGGAAGCCAGGAATGTTCCATCTGGGTCTTTCATGGGTAACCAGTTGCAGCCTCTGGAAGGGATCCCCTGCCCTCACTGTTCTCCCCATCCATGCCAGCCTCCTCCCACAGGCGGTGGAAAACAGCCTGATCAAAGACTCTCTGCTAGTGTTATGGTGGAGAGATGAGAGCTGCAGCGTTGGCTGGCTCAACATGACACATGAGGGTCATTTTACTGTCTGCGACCGATGATAGTGGGATTGATTTCACCAGTTTCCAAATAAATTTGATTAGTCATAGGGATGTAACAAATGTTAATGACATAGGATGTCACTATGAGGTTGTCTGTCTTTTTTTATTTATTCTACTCGTGATTATGTACAGTTGCAGATGAAAAAAGGAACACAACAGAAGGACATTGCAAATGTGCGTTGTGCATGTACTATGACCGAAAGCAAGCAGGAAAAAGAAAAGAGTTGGAGATCTGCAACCAGCTCGGTACAAACTGGTTTTGGGAGACCAGGCTGTTCTGCATGAGAGAAAAACTTCTGGATTGACTTACTTTGTGACTCAAACCTTTTGTGTATATTTATTGGTTTGTTTTTTTGTTTTGGAAATACAGATAGGATGTAGGCAGCAAGATGGACTAGATGTTGTAGGCGTTAGTTATTGCCAACAATTATTAAGAGATGTTGCAAGTGTTGTGAGATCACCTCATCTTACAGGAAGTCTCGGCAAGATTCTGCAGCCGTGTCACTATAAATACCTTGAGCTACAAGAATAACTATGAATATGTATTTAATGTTATAAATAATTTAAGGTTTCAGGTTTCAGGTCTTAAAAACAGAGTCGTTACTATGGCTGAGCGTTATGGATGAAACGTGTTTGTCCGTGTACACGCCCCCGAGAAGGGTGGAGCCAATTTAACTACTTTTTAAGGAGCCAGGACAACAAGCAAGATCCACGAGTCTTCTTGAGAGAATCCAAACAATTGTCAAGTTTATCTCAGCTTCACCTTTAAAACCTTGCTTTGATTTGGCACCTCTCATTCAATCTGTCATGTTGGATCTTTTTTAAATGGGAACCGGCTGTGGACACATTGTTCTTTTTTCCCCCTTCTTTTTTTCCTCTGTTGAAGATGTAGACACTCACAGCAGGAGGCTGGTCTTGTGGAAGCATTAATTCTATCTGGATATGAACTGAAGATGGACAGAATTGTTAAAACCTCAAGAACATTGACGTCACTCCTCTGAAGCATGTAACCGGAGTCGCATTCATCCGAAAATTGTGACATTTCTCTTGATGCCATGGGATTGCTTCAGTTTTCTGGTCTGTGAACACAATTGGCTGCTCGGCAGTATCAATCCAGACCATCAGCCTCCAGCATCCTCTGATATGTCACCATTGTCTTACAATCAACTGAATGTTTATAGCAGCCTACTTGCTCTTTTTTTATAATTTCTCACAACATTTTAACCAGAATATTTAGGAACCTTTTTAGTAGCCAGAATATGATTGGGTCGACGTGCTCGTGGAGCAAATGAGTCGTGTGTGTATTGTGGTTCTTGAGGACGAGGATCCGGGAATCGTTCATATCTCTGAGGTCTAAATGAGTACTGTTTTTCAAGTTTTGAAATGAGTTTTCACTCATGGGTCACTATTATTATTCATCATATACTATCTCCGTAATTATTCATTTTGTGTGTCAGTAATTCTCCTTTTCTCTCCCTCTTTCACAGCCTGCTTTGCTGAAAGCTATTTTCAATGTGGATCCTGATGAAGTACGCTCGCTCATTTTTAAAAAAGAGGATGTGAATGCACAGGTAATCTCAAAGGACTGTCACCAATCTCCACATCTGTTTCCTCATATTATTCTGTTAAATTTTGAAAATGACTAATTGCCCTTGAAAAGCTTCATACAACTCTCAACAAGCTAGTGAGTACAAAACAGCACATGGTTCGGTTTTTACAGTTCCCCACTGTATGCTCCTGCGCTGCTTATTTTATTGCATTCCTCACCATTACTGCTTTGGCGGGGGTGTTTGCTTCAAAATAAGGCTGGTTTGTACTTGCTTGTTTCCCCAGAAAGCTTTTTGAGTAACTGAATTTCTTTTTAATATAAATATTGCATAATACAGATTATGAATGTGGGGGTTTTAATATTTAATCGTTATTTCCCCCTTCTTGTATTATTCTCTCAAGTAATGAAGAGTAAGGTGTTTATTGTTTACAGGTCTGGATTATAGTAGCCCATATGTAGTAAAGAAGGAGTACGAGGTTAAAATGGAAGTACACAGTATTTTGTTTGCGTTTATTCACTTCTGTTTACCTATTACAGGACAATGAGAAGCGAACTCCGTTGCATGCTGCTGCTTATCTCGGAGATGCAGAAATTATAGAGCTGCTGATTCTTTCAGGTATGTTTTTTTTTTTTTTTCCTCTAAAAGAGGATTTATGTACATGGATCAGCCTCAGATCCTGCCCTCTACACGCCCACATTCATTCATGTAAAAGCCTTTGTGAATACTGATGTGCCTGTGTTCCTTTCACCGGACCCGTCTGCCTCTTTCACTTCAGACGCCTGACCAATCAGTGTAGAGAATCAGTGTATAAGGCCCCCTCACGCTTTTTAATGTAGACTCTTGAAGTTATTTGTTACCCAAAACAATCATATACAACTTTAAAAAACACTCCTGTGGCTTGGACATTTGACATCTCTGTTTTTACAGCACCCTGCAGCTGGACAGTTCCCAGTTAAAAAGTATTTTTTACACCAACACATTCAGTAATGAAAATACAATAAATTCAGGATTCTTTTATATTTAATCTAAATAAATGATGATGCCCTAACTGAAGAAAGCAGTGTGTGTGTGTGTGTGTGTGTGTGTGTGTGTGTGTGTGTGTGTGTGTGTGTGTGTGTGTGTGTGTGTGTGTGTGTGTGTGTGTGTGTGTGTGTGTGTGTGTGTGTGTGTGTGTGTGTGTGTGTGTGTGTGTGTGTGTGTGTGTGTGTGTGTGTGTGTGTGTGTGTGCAGCCACCACAAAGTCTCCAGTGGTAGCACAGTTGTGTTCTCTAGCAAGTTCTCACACAAGAACTATGTGAAAACTAAAACGATCCCTGTTAAATTATGCACAGTGAAGGATATTATTAAAAATCCATTAGTGTTCTCTTCTGCTATTTTTTATTTATTTTTTGATTTGAGGTCATCTTGGATTTCTACAACAGATGATCAGTGATATGTGAGTGTTTGTGAGATGCTGATCTTGTCACTGATACCAGATCTTTTGAGACAAATTATACAGGTCTTCATTTGTTTTGGATCCACTTAACTTTTAGTTACTTTATATCTTAAACAGTAGAAAATCATCAGTATTCTTAAACCATTCTTGCTGATAATGATATTTGTCAATGGTGGAATTCAATGGACGGTTTTTATGCTTCTTTTGCCAGATGGTACATCTGCATTCAATATTGCCATAAATCTCTACACGCATCCTTTTCAGTCTTTTCCTGACTTATACAGCTATGGATATGGTATTGGTGAAGTGTTTTTCCATAGCTGTCCAAAGGACTGAATTAATTCTGTTACAAATGTTGCACCACATGTGTTTAAAATGTATGACCTTAAATAGTCTGACAGCCAGTGTCCTCTATCTTGTAGGTGCCAGAGTAAATGCCAAAGATAACAAGTGGCTCACTCCTCTGCACCGGGCTGTGGCCTCCTGTAGTGAGGTATGTGAATGTTCCTATGGTCGTCCGGTGCGTGCGCACGCACACACTGTTGCGTGCTATTTTAAAAACTTCAAGAGTGCGAAACTAAAAAAAAACCCCGAAACATGTGTCATGTCTTGTTGCAGGAGGCCGTCCAAGTATTGCTGAAACACTCTGCAGACGTAAACGCCCGAGACAAAAATTGGCAGACCCCGCTTCACATCGCCGCAGCCAATAAGGCTGTCCGCTGCGCCGAAGCGCTCGTCCCACTGCTCAGCAATGTGAATGTGTCCGATAGAGCAGGCCGGACCGCGTTGCACCACGCAGCCTTCAGCGGTCACCTGGAGGTAATATATGGCCTGTAGTGCTCTTTATATCAGCTGTGAGCTACGGTCGCGGAAGCACTTTAATCCTTTTAGTATTGATATTGTTGCCGCTTAATGGATAGAAATGCCAGCCCATTTGAATGTAAATTGGCTTTAAGAAAAAAAACAAGTGCAAACTTTTGAAGGGTGGGTGGTTGTATAATCTGTGTCCTTCCTTTTAAAACTATAACCACGTCAGTATTGCTTATGTTGACAACCGGAGTGTTATTCTCTCTAGAGAGCGTGTACCACATACAGCACGCACAGTTTTTATTGGCAGACTATCAGACCAGCCAGGCTTGACGTTGGCTGTGTTTACAAGGCTGTAAGTGTAAGCTCCTGATCATTACCACTTACTGACAGGAAGTGTTTCTGCTTGCCTCATGAATTTGTAAACACAATGGGCATTGTATATACTATTTCAATATAAAATTGAACAATGGTTCTGCTTTTGCCCGTTAAAGGAGTGTTATTTGAAACAATCAACGTCCCCCATTTAGCTCTTCAGACAACATACTGTCCAACAATGGCAGCCACACCTGTCATACTCACAGCAAATGTATTATATATTGTTATTGTATGCAGTTCCTCTTCCGTTTAGAAGTGGTTATCCTTTTGTTTGACTTTGACAGTGTTTATTTTAGTGTAAAAGTACATTTTTGTTCACTTGAAAATAGTCAGCTCCTTTGATATGAGTCTGTTCCACAAATCCATCTTCAATTCTGAGTTTGTTAAAAGACAAAAAAAATACTTTCTGACGCCCCATGATAGGCTAGTAATGTGTCTAGTGTATATTCCTGTCATAGCGGGTACAGACAATGAGCTATAAATGAATTGATGAATCATGAATCAACTTCATGTGATTAGATTAAATCACAATAATCTGTATTCTTTTTTACTGTGTAGAACAGAGGATCAATACATTTACCATAGTCTCAATGCATGGAAAACTATGTATACACAGTGTTTGTGTATTTCTCCACACTGGCAGTGAAAGACAGCACTAAAATATACTAATGTTCAGTTAACAACTGCTCTCAACACCATTTCTGATTGCTTTCCCCCCCTCTGTTGCTGCCGTTAGATGGTGAGGCTCCTACTCTCCAGAGGAGCCAACATCAATGCCTTTGACAAGAAAGACCGCCGTGCCATCCACTGGGCAGCCTACATGGGTAATCAATCAACCGCAGAGATTTTACAACATATTGTTCATTTTACTCTGTCACTTGGGGAGTTCTGCTCATCTTGTGGACAATGAAAGGCTCCAGGGCTTGGTGGGGGAAAAAAAGGAAAGCTGCCCGGTTTCAAATAGTTTGCATCAGTGGTTATTGGGAGGGAGGTAATTAGATAAATGTTTAATTTACAAATGATATCAGAAAGTATTATTTAGAAAACATTCAAAGAATGAGTCAATGTTGAATATATATTACAGTGATTATGTAGCATGTACTGAGACATCTGTTGTGTTGAAGGAGAACTGCCCAGTGCATGTTTATATATGACCAAATTATAATGCAAATACTAATGCATGGTCATATTTTGATGGCATGTTCATATAGTTAAATAGTTTTTTTTTGTCTTCAGGGCACATAGAAGTGGTGAAGCTGCTGGCATCTCATGGAGCCGAAGTGAACTGCAAAGACAAGAAATCGTACACACCGCTGCATGCAGCAGCCTCCAGTGGAATGATCAGTGTTGTCAAATACCTCCTGGACCTGGGGGTGGATGTGAGTACCACCCACAACTGTGCTGCAGCACTCTGAAAACACTGCGAACGAAAATGAACGCAACCTATCGTTATATCTTGATGTTTTAGTGCATAAGGAATAAAACTAAGTGCTGTTTGTCTCTGTCCAGATCAATGAGCCCAATGCATACGGCAACACACCCCTCCATGTGGCCTGCTACAACGGGCAGGACGTGGTGGTGAATGAGCTCATAGAGTGCGGGGCTAACGTCAACCAGGTGAATGAGAAAGGCTTCGCACCTCTCCATTTCACCGCGGCTTCACGCCACGGCGCGCTCTGTCTGGAGCTGCTCGTGTGCAACGGGGCAGATGTCAACATCAAGGTGAGTTTAAAAAAAAAAAACTGAATTTACGTGCTTCACTGTTATAAAAATGATTAAAAAAAAAAGATTGCTCACTTTGATCTGGAAAATCTGTTGCACAATAAATGGCACTCCTTCTCCGGACACTGCTGCATCATTGAGAAATAATCACACAAGCTTCACCAGTACTATAACAAATAACAGACTAATTTTAGCAGTTAGAAAAGGTTGCATGTGATTCAACATCTGATTCAACCTTTTTTTTTTCCTAATCGTAAAGAAGATTACACAATGTCAAATAGTGTTTTCATAGCATTTGGTTGCTTCATTCAATTCAATCAATCCGTAGACTGTTGTTTATAGATGAGGGCCATGCTAATAACTTCCAGAATTCTACCAGCATGTCTCTGATTCTCTCCAGAGTAAAGATGGTAAGACGCCACTCCACATGACGGCGATCCACGGGAGGTTTTCAAGGTCTCAGGCAATCATTGAGAATGGTGGGCACCTCATTGATGTTTTGTCTCACGCTGGACAGCAAAACTAGACCTGCCTCTCAGTGTTACTCGGGCTAATTGCTTGCTCGTCCTTTTTTTTTTTTTTTTCCCCCGGAAGGTGCTGAGATTGACTGTGAAGATAAGAACGGAAATACACCACTGCACATTGCAGCTCGATACGGACACGAGCTCCTCATCAACACACTCATTACCAACAGAGCTGACACAGCTAAGTAAGAGAGCAAGCTGCCTTTTCTTTGTAGTAAACATCCAGACACATTTAACAAATTGTGGTATAGTCATTAAATTGTGTATATGTCATCGATAAGTCAATTTCACTTATGTGACACAAACTCACATTCATGTATATGCTCGACTGCATTTCTGTAAGATACAGCAAAACCATTAAATCATCTTATTTGAGGAACAGAGGTCTCAGTAGTCAGGTGATATTGGTGAAGTAAACAGGATTGTGTCTTTTTCAGACGAGGGGTCCACGGTATGTTCCCACTGCATTTGGCTGCACTCAGTGGATTCTCAGACTGTTGCAGAAAGCTCCTGTCTTCCGGTAAGCAACTCTATAGCACTTAAAGGTCCCGTATCATCTACCTTTCCTAGGTTTTTATTTGAAGCTTTGACATCCCTAACAAGATACTTGTTTTTTTTTTAACTAATAAAAAGTATAGTCCGACGCTCTAGAAAGAACAAGTCTCGACGTTGATAATTTCGTTGTGAAATGGATCTGGGGTGTATTGAATTGGGAGTACGAGCTTTTGTTGAAAGGGAGTTTCAAATGACATAAAACCAACATGAACACAAAATGAACATTTTAAGACACCTGGTAATCGCTTTTAAAACTGTATTTTAAAAAGTTTTTGACTTTTCATTTTTCCGAACACTATGTTTACTGACCCACATACAGAAGTGTTACTTCTATTATGAGATATCTTTGTAACTAAACCGCTTTTTAGTTGTTATTATTATTATTATTGGTTTAGTCGGGATGGGTGGGTTCATGGGAGGGGGGGTTTTGTGTGATTTAAAAGAAAAAAAAAAAAAAAAATCCTATGTTAAATCTCACTTTCTACAATCTCAGACCTATAACTAAAGCAAAAACCTTTACACTTTGTCACTGTGATTGTTCTTAACTACACCAGCTCATTTACAGTATGTAGTTGTATGTAAATGGATCAAGCTCACGACCCTTTACTCTTGTGCAGGCTTTGATATAGATACTCCTGATGACTTTGGAAGGACCTGTTTACATGCTGCAGCTGCTGGAGGGTGAGTTTAGGACAGCTGAAGCTTATATGTTTATTTAGAAGTGCTCCGATAGTTCATGACCAATGACGATGAGTATCATCGTATTTTTCATTGGATCTCGTTTTTAAATCTTTTCAGAAATCTGGAATGTCTCAATCTCCTTCTCAACACGGGAGCAGACTTTAATAGGAAGGACAGCTTTGGCAGGTTTGTGGTGTTTAATGCTGATTTGGATCTAGACTGTGCTCTTTTGAGGAGTTGCTCGGTGCAGTTTGAACAGTGGACTAAGCTAATGTGTGCTTTTCCAGGACCCCTCTGCACTATGCTGCTGCCAACTGTAACTACCAGTGCCTGTTTGCTCTGGTGGGCTCTGGGGCCAGTGTCAATGACCTAGACGAACGGGGATGCTCTCCCCTCCACTACGCCGCTGCCTCTGACACAGACGGAAAGTCAGTAATGCATTAAAAAAAAAAAAAAGCCTTTTCAGAAAAAAAGTGGTTGCTATGTGGGAGACGAGTGATGCTTCAGGGTTTTCATGATGTAATAGATCACGTGTGTTATTGGTTATGTTGAGTAACCGCTGAAGACTTGAAAGACGATCTTGTTTCCTTGACGACGGCCTCTTTGTTTTGTCTACAGGTGCCTGGAATATTTACTGCGAAATGATGCAAATCCAGGGATCCGAGACAATCAGGGCTACAATGCTGTGCACTACGCCTCCGCGTATGGACATCGCCTCTGTCTGGAGCTGGTGAGAAGCACACCATAAAATGTCTTTTTCTATTGCTTTATCGCAGTGATGTCAAATTCATAAGTGATTTCCTTCTGCTTCATTTTTCAGATTGCAAGTGAAACCCCTCTAGATGTGGTGAGTGGAATTTGTAATTTTTCATGTGCATGAAGAAAACCATGTGCCTTGTATTTCTGTAGTAATAAGCATTAAGGCCAAGCATATAATTATGTCCGTTGCAATTTGTCTACCTGGTTTGATCAGCTAATGGAAACCTCAGGGACGGACATCCTGAACGACTCTGATGTCAGAGCCCCCGTCAGCCCCCTGCACCTTGCTGTGAGTAGCAAATGAGGGGAAAACATCTTGTGATTCTTAGTTGTATCTTGTTTATGGTTATTTACTCCTGCTCAATTATTTTTCTACAGGCATACCATGGGCACCACCATGCCATGGAGGTTCTGGTGCAGTCTCTTCTGGATCTGGACGTGAGAAACAGCCAAGGCCGCACACCTCTAGACCTGGCTGCATTTAAAGGCCACGTGGAGTGTGTGGACGTGCTAATCAACCAGGGAGCCTCCATCCTGGTCAAAGACTTCACCTTGAAGCGAACCCCCATCCACGCTGCAGGTATGGACCTGGAGTGAGTTTTTCGTATTTGGATTCGTAAAACTAACAACGTGATGCACTAATGCAACTCTGTCCTTTTAAATCTCTGCAGCTACTAACGGTCATTCAGAATGTTTGCGTTTGCTGATTGGAAATGCTGACCTTCAAAGTGCAGTGGACATTCAAGATGGGAATGGACAGTAAGTATATTTTGTGACGTTTTTATTTAATTATGTGTTGCGCTTATAAGATGTAAATTGATTATGTCGGTTCCCCCTCAGAACTCCTCTGATGCTGTCAGTGCTGAGCGGACACACAGATTGTGTTTATTCTCTGCTTAATAAGGGAGCCAATGTAGAAGCCAAAGACAAGTGGGGCAGGACGGCCCTGCATAGAGGCGTGAGTGCACCATTTTTTGCATACACGGACAGATACTGTATATGTAATCAACTATTACATTTTACATTGGTACCCTTTGCACAAATTTCACCACCAGGGCATGATCAGCCATAATTTATGGTGCTAATATCTGTTCTCATCTGGTCTCAGGCTGTGACTGGTCATGAGGAATGTGTGGAGGCTTTGCTTCAGCACAGCGCCAACTTCCTGGTGCGGGACTGTAAAGGGCGCACACCGGTCCACCTGGCAGCAGCATGTGGACACATTGGGGTACTGGGAGGCCTGCTGCATGCTGCCCAATCAGTGGAAACACTCCCTGTCTTAACAGACAACCACGGCTACACCCCACTGCACTGGGCCTGCTACAATGGTACAGAGATGAGGGTCTTAAAAAAAAATGTACTATCTACTTGTATAAATGTGAATATAGTAGTAAATAAAGGCATGCTTCCAAAAAAGGGGCACTTATGCAAGTATAGATTTTAAATAGCATGTGTGACTTTTATATTTTATGTTTCACGCTTATACATTTCTTCC
Source organism: Eupleurogrammus muticus (assembly GCA_036785175.1). Classification (NCBI taxonomy): domain Eukaryota; kingdom Metazoa; phylum Chordata; class Actinopteri; order Scombriformes; family Trichiuridae; genus Eupleurogrammus; species Eupleurogrammus muticus. Next base: position 4,921,298 of record JAYKQN010000026.1, read on the forward strand.
TTCACCCATTGGTTAAATGTTGACACACGTTGATAAGAAAACATGTACCTAAACCTGATGGCTGATGCTTTCTCTCTTCTAGGTCACGATACGTGTGTGGAGGTTTTGCTGGAACAAGAGGTTTTTCACAAGGCTGAAGGCAATTCATTCAGCCCCCTCCACTGCGCTGTGTAAGCTTCTGTGCTGTTTCCTGTGTAGATCACTGCGTGTGTGGACAGAACCTGTAACATATAAATTACTCAAGCTGTTTTTTTTTTTGTTCTCAAGGATCCATGACAATGAAGGTGCTGCTGAGATGCTGATAGACACTCTAGGCCCTGCCATTGTCAACACCAAAGACAGTAAAAACAGGTATACACGGCCATATAGAAACAAGCACAACAAGCCTTCAGCCTTGAGTTTTGTAACACACCAGATATTAGGCCACTTGCCATATTCTTCGTATGAGTGCAATTATTGATTACTGACATTGCCTGATTTTGTGTTATTTGTGCAGGACCCCCCTGCATGCAGCAGCCTTCACTGACCATGTAGAGTGTCTCCAGCTGCTGCTCAGCCACAACGCTCAGGTCAACAGTGTCGATGCCGCGGGGAAGACCCCACTCATGATGTCTGCTGAGAACGGCCAGACCAACGCTGTCGGTATGAATGCTTCTATACTTACACCAGCACATTGGGAATTATCACTGAGGGATGTCGTTGATGGTCAGTGAATTCACATGACACTCAAATCAAATTATTGGGTTAATCTGACTATGGTCGGATTGTTAAAATGAATGTTTACACCTTAGTCGGATTAAAATCTGACCAAGTTGGACTTATAATAGTTATATTACACCTAAATTATGCAAGTTTTTTTCCACAAGGTGAGGGAGCAGACTTACTGTTATTGGATTTTTTTTTAGTTGTATGTAAACTGAGACAAGGATGGAACTCCGACTCAACACAAAAATCAAATTATGAGCATAGCTCAGTTAAGCTCTGAATAAAAAGGTACTAGGTATGGGATTCAGTCAAATCCTCATGTATGTTTTTTGTTCCTCTCATTCTTGTTATTAGAGCTGTTGGTGAGCAGTGCGAAGGCAGATCTCACTCTGCAGGATGCAGTGAAGAACACAGCTCTTCATCTGGCCTGCAGTAAGGTGTGTATAACCATTAGGTGACACTGTTTCATTCTACACCAGCTAATATATGGCACAGACTTACAAGTATATGTTAAAATGTTATAAATATTATGTGTTTACTGTGTTAAGGCTATTTGCTTGTTTTTGATAATTACCTGTGTGCTACAGGGACATGAAACCAGTGCCTTGTTGATATTGGAGAAGATTGCAGACAGAAACCTCATTAACGCCACTAACGCCGCCTTACAGACGTACGTATCACTTGTGTGACGTTGTCTCTTGTGTGTTGCTGTGCTGGTGTGATGGAATGCGGTCGTCCTGTTTACTGTGGGGATTTGAATTATTAATGCAGAGATACAAATATTGACTTGCCTGTCAGCACATCCATGTTTTGAATTTTGTTTTAAGGCCCCTACACGTGGCTGCAAGAAATGGTCTGACTGTGGTGGTGCAAGAGCTGCTTGCAAAAGGAGCCAGTGTACTTGCAGTCGATGAAAACGGTAAATACACTATTTTTTTCATCCAGAACCTTTTCATGTATGTTGGCTTTTTTCCAAACTATGGGAAGTGCAGAAATGCATCTTAATTCACACTATATGATCTAAAATGAATGGACACTTATGGGCAAAATCTTTCACAAATTCAGTAGCTTGAAATAACTTCATAAGCATATTTACTAAAAACAAATAAAACCGGGAACAGAGGTGCTGCATTACTTTCCAGAATAAAGAGTGGTGGGTTATCCTTGCTTTAGGTTACACACCAGCCTTGGCTTGTGCCCCCAACAAAGATGTGGCAGACTGCCTCGCCCTCATCCTGGCCACCATGATGCCTGTGTCCCCCTGCACCCCGGCACCCTCCCTCGCTTTCAGTGCCATTAACCACTACACCACCAGCCCCTCCAAGAGCGTCACCTTCGACAGCCTGCCCACGCTGCGCGACGAGCACAGCTCCTACTGCAGCTTCAACAACATCAGCCACCACGACGGCTTCTACAAGGACGAGGAGCTCAACGACTCTGACTCAGAGACGTACTGAAGGACGGGAGGAGGTGGGAAAACGCGTTGAAACACACACACCCTGTGTCTTAAAAATCATCCATCATCAGCTGGGGAGGGCGGAAGAAGAGACGAGCCCCCACAGGAGCCTTAAGAGTCCCACCCAACCACCCCCCTTCCCCCCCAAACACACACACACACACACACACCACCAGAGAGTATGAGAGGGAGGAGGTGCAGCAGGCTGGCCCACACCCACCCTGACCTCATTCAGCACCAGGTGTCCTTCCAGCTGATACTGGACCTCAGTAACCGTTGTTTTACCAACACTGACTTCTTGAGTGCTTATAAACTGTACTTGTTGGGCAGACAGCAACCTTTGTACGGCAATAACATGCTGAAGAGGAATGGTAGCACTTCACACAAAGCTAAACCGACAGGGACCAAAGGACATGGATGCATTTTAACCCAGTTTTAACTGTGTACATGGGATTGAGAAATTTCATTTTTTGGGGGAAGCAGCCAGTTTTTCCATTTTTGGCATTTTCGTGAAAGTTGATATCCGCACACTACATCGATCAGAATGCACTTGTCCTTCAAGTCTTTATGTCACGCAGGGGCAGGATAATTTTTTTTTTTTTTTTTTGAGATCCAAATTTTTAAATATCCATGTTCATCTCTTAAAGTCCTTTAGGGAAAAATATTTACTGACCTGGATAATTTAAAATAATATTTGATGTGTACCAGGTTATTTTTAAATTGATCAACGTTACTTTCATGTATTGACCTGTCCATTGCGGTTTAGTCTTTCAAGAATAAATTATTTGTGTACTTTTGGTTCCTATTTATGTGTTCATTTTGTGCCTTCATTAGTTACTGAGAAGATGTGGGTTTTTAGAGGCAGCTGTGAAAGTACAGTGATGCGCACTAGGTAAGTAATAAAACATTTGTAAGAAGCACTGATCCAATACTGAGGTATCCGAGGCTCAGCTTTGTGAGGAGAAACACTGTAAACCAATGATAGGACAGCGTTTGATTTTCTTCTGTTTGAATGATATTTTTGCTCTTGTATTAGTCAATGTTTTTTGACAGGTTTTGCTTGCTTTAACTTCAAAAAAAAAAAAAAGAAACCACTCAATCTCACAATGATTTAAATCCCCCAGTTTCCTCTGTTGAAAGCTCCTTTTAACTGGAAATATGTACAATACATTTGCTAGCTTCAGTAGAATGGAAAAGAGTTTTGCTTCTTTTCCTTGTTCTGTTTTTTCTTGAAGAGGGATGAAACTACCATGTATATAGAAATTATGACTGTGAATTCAAAGCTCCAATGAATTCTTTCAGTACTGAGATTGCTGTATATTTTATGAGTAATAAAGAAATGAGTTATTTAATAATGAACATGAGTCTTTTTTTGGAGTGCTGCCTTTATTTTGTTAAAAACATCATACACTTTAAGCAGTTTTTTTTGTAAGACACTAATAAAAAAATTTAGTTACAAGTTATAGAACTGGCTGATATTTGAGAAACTTTTTGGTTTTGGCTAGATTTGACCCTTACTTATAAATGTGCCATTTATATTTAATTTATGTTGTATGCACAGCTCTATAATGATGAATAATTCATCCCCAGTAAAACATTTTCCTAACTGAAGTAATCCTCATTGATCTAGTAAAGTTTGAATTCATTTTGTGGTTATTCCTCTTATATTTACCACTAAATATCTCTGAGTTACTTTCAATCTTTGCCTTGTGATGCACTTATGTGTATATTTAATATGGGTTTTCACACATTGAAATGTAATTACATAAATGTATGTATACATATAATGTTCACTTCTGTTCTGTTTAATGAGCTGCTGCTTGGGTAGAAGTTGAATGGAAGTGCTGGAATTACAAATGTCCAGCTACTGGGTAAAGTATGAGCATTAATGAATAGTTTTAGTTTAGTAGGAATTCAAGGTGTACAAACAATTCAGTTACTTCAGTTCACAAACAATCAGGATGCAGAAACCATACAAAATAATAAACTAAATATATAAATAAAATATATTTATAATACATAAAATGGGTATTAATTTAGTTTAATCATCCAAATAAGCCAAATAATTTCATAATTGTGACTATTTATTGACTAAAAGTTTCAGAATAGGTATAAAATATCTCGATTTTTATGTAGAAATTCGTGTCAAACCCAAAGTAATTTAATCGATGCTAATGAATTTTGGAATTTGCATTCGCGGATGTGAAATTTACAAGGATATAAAGAATAATAATAGAGCTTAATTACTTGTTTTCGTATGAGCACTAGAGCTTTATGTCAGCCTGCAAGATGCGTGACGTTTCTCATATGAGACACAGCGGCTCCTGTCATTGGCTTACAACCCGGAAGTTATAAGAACGGGGCGGGGTCAGGCGCAGAGAGGATCGTTGCAAACAGACAGTAACAAGTAAAAAAAAAAAGTAGTTCATGTGTCACCGTGTGTCAGTAGTTTAAGCATTTTATGACATTTTGTCCTTGTTTCGCTGTGTCTGGACAAACATGGACGAGGTGACAGGAGCTCAGCTGATTGCTGAGTCTCTGAAAACTCAGGTAAGTCTTTTTAAAAACATAAAGACAGCAACGGTTTACCAATACTATAAATATAGGTTAACTTACCACCTGTGGTATGTAATAGAAAAGTGAGTGTAGCCACGTAGTTGCTGTTGGAAGTGTGTCAAAGTTCATCTGAAGAAGGAGGGGGCCTCGTTCCTCTAAGATATCAAACAACTAATTTAAAAAAAATAATTATATGCATCAGATTCGCAAATGCAGCTGTGTCGAGTTTGTGGTTGTGTAGCATGTGAATGATTGTCAGGAAAAACGTTCCAAAGTGCAAACGCTTCCAAATCTCCAAAGTTTCTATTAAGGTCCAATTCAATGACCATACGAGGTGTATTTCTTACAAATTACACAACCTTTTGTCTGTTAATGAAGTAAGAAAGAAAAAAAATATGACTAGTGGTAATAAATAGGCACAATATTTAATTAATACATTAAAGGGATGAAACCCTTTAAACAATTTTTTAACATTTTTTAGACTGTACTCCATAATCTTCTATTCCATTTTATAGCAGCTTGATGCTCTTTACATGTTATTATTTGTTTCTAAGTCATTATTCTGTATTATTGAATTGTTGAGCTGCTGTGGGTCATTGGGGGAAGAACATAGGAGGTTTCCTCTTTTTATGTGTGAGATGCAACAAGTGAATCTGAATCGGAAGCACCCGTGCATGAAATCCCACAGGAAATGAATATGGGTCAATTAAGATCCATGTTGTGCATTAGAAGGGGATTAGCATAGCTTGTCCGCATTCTGTGCAGGATTCTTTTTTAAACAGTCCATTTGTGTCCCTGCAGAGGGTGGAGTACATGTTTGGGATAGTCGGTGTTCCTGTCATTGAAGTGGCCATGGCCGCTCAGGCCGCAGGCATCAAATATGTGGGAATGCGCAACGAGCAAGCGGTAAACCCCCCCTACCCCCCCGGTCTTATTCTGATAAGCTACCTGCACGTGTGATGCACTGATTTAACGTATTGAAACACGACCTTGTCCCGCAACAGGCATGTTATGCAGCATCCGCCGTCGGATACCTCACCGGGAGGTAAGGCATTGGGTTAGTGACCCGAGTATTCAGAGCCGGTTTCAGGTGTCTGTAATGTTGCTGCTGTCTCCTGTGCTTAACTGTATCCAGACCAGGTGCCTGCCTGGTGGTGTCTGGACCTGGACTCATTCATGCTCTGGGTGGAATGGCAAACGCCAACGTCAACTGCTGGTATAACTCTGACTGATGTCTGGTGATGGCTTTTTACACTGTATACAGTTTCAGAGCAGTGGAAGAAGTACTCAGATCCTTTATGGATATATCGTAATTAAAATCCCACTAAAAAAAAAGTATCATATAAGTATTATCAGCCTTAGTTTTCATTTTGCAGCAACTCTAGCGGCTTTGTGAGAGTCACAAGACAAAACAACAAGCTGCCAAGAAGATTTCTTTAAACTAAAAAGTGAATTAATGGAGAGGAAAACATGAAACTCTTTTTATATGAGGGGTCACAAGCTAAAAGCCTGAGATATATATCAACACTTGCTTCCTGAATGCTAAACACTGCCTAGTCCAGTTTAAAATTCTGCACCGGCTGCATTACTCATGAGTAAAATGACATACAGTATTCCCAGAAATATCACTCATCTGTGAAAAATGTAGAGGGGGGCAAATCTGCCTCACAGCTACACACTATGCCCCCAACTAGAAAACTTCTGGACCGCAGTGTTTTTATTATACTCAAAGGTCTTTAAGATTACATTACAACCTGATCCAGTCTGATTATATCAGGGACATCATGAGACAATGTGCGTTCCCCTGCACAGGCCGGTGGTTGTTATTGGAGGATCCTCGGATCGAAACCAAGAAACGGCAGGAGCCTTTCAGGAGTTTCCCCAGGTAACACACGCCTTCGTATGGATTTTTACCAGGAGATGGTGCCATTAGAGTGACAGCGTTACCACATTTTTGTTGCAGGTGGAAGCATGTCGCCTGTATAGCAAGTTCTCTGCAAGGCCGAGCAGCCTGGAGGCCATCCCTGCTGTGATAGAGAAGGTAAGGTATAACCCAGGTCTGTTCTTTTTGTTAGTCTCTCCTCCTAGCATTGCTGACGATGCTATTTGGTTGCTCACAGGCTGTCCGTACGAGTATATACGGACGGCCGGGTGCTTGTTACGTGGACATTGCAGGAGATATGGTCAACGCGAAAGTGGACAGAAGTAAAGTCAGGTTTGCCATCACATTCGCTTCTTAAAGATTTTCCTGTGTGCTATCCCTCCTGTGGTTGCTGATTCGCAGCATTGTATTTCTCCTGCAGAGTTGTGGCCTGTTGTTCACCTCCCCCGATCAGTTTGGCTGACCGCAGCGCGGTCACAGACGCCATCGCCGTTTTAAAAGCGGCTAAAAGACCCCTTGTCATCATCGGCAAAGGTAACGTCAAATCGAACGGCTTTGAGTTATCTTGTGTGCTGAAACTTAACCCTCCTCCCTGACGATGTTCTCCGTACAGGAGCAGCCTATGGCCGAGCAGAAACCGCCGTGAGGAGGTTTGTGGAAACGAGCGGGCTGCCGTTCCTGCCCACGCCCATGGGGAAGGGAGTTCTGCCTGATGATCACCCCAACTGTGTGGCTGCTGCCCGCTCCAGGTCAGCAGCTCTGTCAATGTGCACATGAGTAGGATGCCAAACTTTTGCAGAGCATGTACCTCTGCAAAATTGATCATAATATACAGTATAATCTGAAGTGATTTATTTTATATGTTATATCTTGGTGTAATCAACCCCTGCTGTGTTGTTTCTGGTATAAAGAGCTCTTCTCCAGGCCGACGTCCTGCTTCTTCTTGGAGCTCGGCTGAACTGGATCCTGCATTTTGGTCTGCCGCCCAGGTTTGACGCCAACGTCAAGGTGCTCCAGGTACGGAAATGCCAAGTCTTAACCTGTGGAGAATCAGCGTTGTCTTTGGGGCTCTCTGAAATCATGTGAATGCTGCCTAAATACAGTAAAGATAATTATGTCAGGGTCCTTGGGGTGTCCCCAGAGTAAAGGGGAATCATTTATTTTCACTATAATACCTCCCATACCTACACAATGACTTATTGTAGGAGCATTTGTGAAGAGGACTGAAACTGATGGAATTAAAAGTAAATAAATGACTTAATTAATATATTTATTTCCTATTAGTTTCCCTTTGCATGTGAATTTATTTAAATTTAAATTTCCATTTTATTTTACATGAAATGGAAAATGTCATAAATACAGGGCTTATACTGGTATATTCATTTATGTACTGAGTCAGTCGTTTATTTATTATTGACCATGGCGTTTAAGTCCTCCCCCAATTCAGGCCACTATCTAAAGCATCCAGAACAAAAATCTCACCAGATGGGCTCTGGGTTGTAGTTTTTGTGAGTTTAAGGGTTTCATATATCATATCTACTGTATTTTTTACATTAATGTTGTCATTGTGGTGCAGTTTTTCTTACACTCTGATTCAGTGTTTGTAATAACACACTCGCGCTGCTCTGTGCACAGGTTGACCTTTGTGCTGAGGAGATGGGGAACAATGTGAAGCCTGCTGTTGCTCTCCTGGGAGACATCAGTGCTATTGTCACTCAGGTACAATAACAGCACCTCGGTTTGCTCAGAAAATCTCACATATTAGATAAATCCCTCTCTCTCTTTACGGCCTGAGCATGGGGTCTGAGTCATACAATTCTGGTGTATTTTTTTATTTTTCTTCCAGCTCCTGGAGGGTGTGTGTACAGATGGCTGGAATTATCCTTCTGATACCGAGTGGTGGAACACACTGAAAGAGAAAGTGGCTGCCAATGCAAAAATAACAAGGGTGGGTTTGAACTAATTTATGAATAGACAAGGTTACTCAAACTGATGTTAACAATCTGTTTTTTGAGAAAAAGCTACAGAACCAACTGCTGTTGAACACCTCCGTACCAGATACTGGTATATATGCTGTATTAACTTCCATTCGTATGTCATTTTTGAATAAATGCGTTTTCTAAATAGAAAAGAATAGTCATTCATTGTCATTGTATGAAAATCGAGGCTGCTCAGCACAGAGGTGAGCGCCGCAACGAGGAAAGACAAAGACAAAAACAAACATAAGGGGCGTCATAGGAACCAACACACAAGGGACAATAGGGTGAGAACAATACAACATATATATATATATATATATATATATATATATATATATATATATATATATATATAGTTAAAAGTGTCTGTAAACAGTTTTGGTAGGTGAGGTGATACATGTCGGTGTTATCTGTTTATGTGTGTGTGTGTGTGTGTGTGTGTGTGTGTGTTGTCGGGATGGCCCAGGGGAAGCAGGTGTTTTTCAGTCTGTCGGTCAAATGAAGTCGTAATGTATTGTATTTTTATCTTCTTATCCTATTCCCCTCCCTACAGGCGCTGGCTCTTTGTTCGACGCTACCTATGAACTACTACAACGTGTTCCACCACATCGCCCAGCTGCTGCCACAGGACTGCATCATTGTCAGCGAGGGGGCAAACACCATGGACATAGGTCGCACTATGTTAAACAACTACCTACCTCGACACAGGCAAGGCCACGTCTCCTTGAGGCAGAGGTTGAAGATGATTTCTGCAAATGCAAATGACTGCATGATCTGCAAATAACACTCACAATATAATAACACTTAGCCCCAAGTGAAATAAAATTAGCTCATACCATAATATTTGACCACAAAATATTTTTTGGTTGAATGACCAGCAGAAATACTTATGAGCCTCTATTAAGAACAATAATTAGCAAATGTGCCATCTCCTGCAAAAAATACAAATGCTTGCTTTAAAAATGTAAACATTTATTCTGCAGAGAGATGAAAAAATCTGGCATTTGACTAAACCCTTTTTTTTTGGTTTGCTAATCCTGCTGATATACAGGTTGGATGCAGGCACATTTGGAACCATGGGAGTAGGCCTTGGTTTTGCTATTGCAGCAGCCACTGTGGAGAAGAACGAGGATAAAGGCAGGAGGATAGTCTGCGTGGAAGGAGACAGCGCCTTCGGGTTTTCTGGCATGGAGGTGGAAACCATGTGCAGGCAGGTTCCATTCCTCTTCTCTGTATTACATATATATATACGCATACTTTAACCCCCTGGTGCAACCTCATTGCATTCTGTCTGATTTCTTTGCTAACAGGTACAAACTACCTATAGTCATCATTGTGGTTAACAATAACGGTATATACAGCGGAGTGGATCCTGAAACGTGGAAAGAAATGTCGAAAATGGGAGATCTGGCCACCATGTGAGTGACACGTTGACGTGACTCCGCCCACTTTGTCGGTCGTGATGAGATATTATAAAACATGTCATGTGACTGTGTTGTACTCCCAGAGCGCCGCCTGTGACCCTCCTACCAGAAGGGCGCTACGACGAGGTCATGAGGGCGTTCGGAGGCGGGGGGTTCCTGGTGAGGACGCCCGAGGAGCTGCGTGGGGCCTTACAGCTCAGCCTGAGCGACTGGGAGAGACCCAGCCTCCTCAACGTGCTCATCGACCCGTCCTCAGACAGAAAGCAGCAGGTACAGAAACCGGTGTAACGCTGGCGTCCTTCAGCTTTTTCATATCTTGTAGAAACGCCCCCTGGTGCCGCAGTTTTTCTACAGCATCTTCTACGCTGCCGTCCTTGTGGCTGGGAGTTCACTTTGGAGAAGGCACATTATGTAAATGTTATCTGAACTAATGCTCCTAATGAAATCCTTATTGATTTAGGAGCTGTGGCTTCTCCTGAGGATAAATAGCACGGTGTTCCTATCTTTCATTACCACACAAAAGAAGCCATGTGGACAAATGGAAAGACGGCTTCACCTTTATGTTAAATTCCCAGACTGCCGTTCACAGAATTGCAAACGTTATGGCCACACGTACACATGAATTCTTCCCAAACCCACATCTCATCACATCCTTGTTGTGCATTTAATGCAGATTTCCAGAGGTTTGAGATTAGACTGTAGGAGCATAACGTTGGCTCTGTTCTTATCCTTTGCAATATGTTAAATCTTAGCGCATTTTATTCCCCAAATATCATCACCCTGTTAAAATAAGTCACTTTTTGACTGAATGAGTTATTGGCCTAAATCATCTCTTGATAATGCTGCCTCTTCTGGTAAAATCCCCTTAATCCTGAGGTAAAAGGATCAGACTCTTTATGCCCTGCATGACAATGGCCATTTTACTTAGGCCATTTGATTTTTGCCTAGGAGCAAAGGTTTTTTTTGCCCAGATCAGGATAAAATGGTAATTTAACAATAATGGCAGCTCTAAACATGATGCTCGAATAAGTTTCTACTGGTGAGTGATAAAGAGTATTATCATAAAGGCTATAAATAACCAAATTTAATAAATATATATGCAACAAGGAAGAAGAAGAAGAATTTGTTTAATTTACCTCTTCAATTAATTAATGAATCAAAAAGTTTGCTCTATAGAATAAAAGTAAATAAAAAAACAAACCTGCCTAAATCACTTTATCCTTTATAAGTGACCCACATATGACACATATATGCATGTCCACAGTCATCCACTATCAAGGCCTTTTTGATTTAAATGGTTAATAAATATAATATTCTCTGCATTTGATAAACTTTCTTTAATAGGGTGATGATATTTTGAATCCCCGCACACACACGTCTGTACATATAGCAGAAGTCTGAGGATTTTTACCTGGAAGGAAAAGGAAAAGGAGATGGACGGTGACTTAAATGACTCTGACAGTCGCGGCAGTCCAGTCGGACGTGATTTAGACGCAGCAGCGTTTCTGTTGTGTGTGTGTGTGTGTGTGTGTGTGTTAACTGAGCCTCGCCTCATCCTCGTAGAGCCATGTGAGTGACGCGCCTTAATGCACAGTAATCCATACACTCCAGGTGCACCGCAGAACCGATGTATTCCACTCACAATCCCTCCACCTCACACCAACCTGACCTTTCTATTTCAGGGTTCCCATAATTAGAAAGCAAAGGCCCTCTGTGTTTATGTTGAATGTATCCACGCAACCCTTCGCCGACGTGTTTGAAGGTATTGCAGACTGTATCCATGGCGCTGAGCTGAATGGCCGTGCACTCTGTGGCCAGCAAGGCCTCACTGGAGGTGCGCTGCTCCTATTGTTCATCTCTGACTGGATTTATATTTTTCGGGGCTTAAAGTTGAGTCTTCGATGATGCATGACACCAAACTATTCCTCATTCCTCACTTCTGAACAAAGACGTCAAATAGATTCCACGGAAAAGCTCTTTACATAGAATAGGTTCACCGTCACAAGGAGGTTGAATATAATGATGTTTCGTGTGTGTGTGTGTGTGTGTGTGTTTCTAGGAGTTTCCTTGGCTGACCCGCTCCAACCTTTAAACCGAAAGAGAGATCCACTTCCTCCTCCGTCTGGAACATTTCAGAACAGCAGTGATGGTTTTCCACAACAAACCATGAAAATATAACTCTACTTTTGTTCATTTTCTGATTGTTTCCATGAAATAACTATTTTTGTAATGATTATTACCACACAATAGTGTTTTAGCTAACAGAAAAATCTGCAATAAAACATTTTTACACAATATAACATACAATGAACATCATTGCTTTATGTCCAGCAGTGGGGGACAAACATTATGACTAAATAAAGCATCAATCGTGCTAAAACATGCATAACAACGGATTACAATACTGGAACAGTAGAAATATTGTTTAATAGTCAATTTGGTGTTGAAATCCAGTTTTACACAGATGTTTTTTTTTTTCATTTGCATTAAAAACAGTCTTAACATTCAACCTTCTCAGGCTCATGTTCATCTGTGTGTCATCAACACATGGATGAGGGATTTTTAGTGGAAAATTCAAACTTTGCATAATATCCAGAAAGATTAGTTCCCATTTTGTTGCATGATTTCCTCACAATATAAACACATAGATTTAATCACGGAGTAATTTTCATTTACTGTAAACTATGCACAACATACATTTTTCAGTTGATGTGATATCCACATATGTTCAACTCTCACATCCCTCCTCACTTTCTGAGCCTCCTTGGAAAAGCAATTAATTTGTGAGACCATCTAGGTAATTAAACCAATCTGGCCCTGGAGCACATGGCTAACCACAATGCACAGGGGGATATGTACCATAAAGAAACGCCCAAATCAATACACACACACACAGGACTAATGCAATCATGAAAGTTGCACATGGACGTGCAAATGCACCGACACCTCCCTGCAAAAATCCCATTTGAAGCGATCGCAGAAAAGGCCACCGTGGGTTTAGCCGGCGATAAGTCTCCTTGCAGGAGGAATGGAGACAACAAAGGCACCCCCTGCAGTAGTAGAGATCTAATATTGGCACCCAAAGCAGCTGGCGGGCTGTCTCCTGTAATTTTAGCGCACACTGATGCAGAGGAAAGATTTAATGGGCATTGGTCAGCATACCCTCCTGTGAGGGCGTAAAGGAGACAGAGCGGAGCGAGGGCAGAGAGGGAGGGGAGCAGAGAGGAGAGGACGGCGAGGAGAGAGGGGAGAGAGAGAGAGAAGGGAAGGGAAGGGACGCGTGTGAAGGGCTGCTGCGTGTGGCTCACAAATAAAGTCAGGCAACTATCCGGAGCAGCATGACTCTTCTAACACTTGGACTGTATCTGCCACTGTGGTTTCATTATGGCCTGGCTCAATCTTCTGCTCTGGACAGTCTTGTTTCATTCCCAGCAGGTGAGGATACTGTCTTTTTATTTATTTATTTTTTAATGTGTGTGTGTGTGTGTGTGTGTCAGTGTCAGCTGTACATATGCATGCACAGGTGTCACAGGAGACGGGGTGTAAAAGCATGGATTAAGAGATAGTCTCAGGCTTTTATTATGAGGCCACTATCCTTGTAAAAAAAAAAAAAAACAGATAAACAGCTGTTTTTATTTTCTTGCCCATGCGGTAGACTGGAAATGCCACTATAAATAGCGAGAGCAGCTCCAGTCCTCGGGTGAGAGGCACAGGCTCTTCATATCTGTGTCCAGCTTTAGGAACTCTGCCGGCCGGGTGTCATGATTTGATAGTTTGCACCTGTTTCCCCCGTTGCTTAAACTGCTCCTGCATGTTCTAACCTTTTTTTTTTTTTGTACTTGTACCCACTTGTACCGTATGTATGGGATGCTGTGTACGTGTACCCCCCCCCCCCCCCTACCCGGTTGCCCGTGCATGCTCATGTGTCATGAGTTGAGCGCTCCTCCTTCCGTTTTGATGGAAGCAGCGAGGATTCTTTTACTTTTTTTTTTTTTTTTTTTTTTTTAATGCAAGAAAAAAAAAACTCATAAACATGACCTCTTCCTTAATTTTGACACCTGGCATCACTCCCCGTGCGACTGGCTGCCTGCACACCTCGCACAGCTCTAAGATCCCAGGAGCAGCAGAGGAGATTCAACCCATGCTGTTTACTGAGTCTGCCTCCACCCCCACTGTTTCCTCCACCCCCTTCACTTTGGCGCCGCCACGCTCATGTGAGTCAGTCACGTGACTTTCTATTGTGGAATATCTGACTGTTGATATGTCCTTGGGTGATGTCCAAGCGCCCCCCCCCCCTTCCCTCGCTTACTGTCTTATAACCCCCTCGAATGACACTGTTGAAATACTGCAGATGGGCGGAATATGTTTGCAGGGCGAATAAAAAACGGCTTAATGAGTGTTGCTCTGATGAGGAGGAGGATTGGGGATGAACTTTGCATATTAACTTCAAAACTTTCACCTGCAAAGTAAACGTCAGTGTGCCATTGTCTTCTGATGGGAAAAGTGTCACTATTCTTCTTCTTCTGCTTCTTCCCCTGTGAGGATGAGCGTCTCTCAATTTATCAAAACCTATGACCGTTTTGCAGAGCGAAGGCATCTCGTCTATTCATGGAGTTCGACCAGACCTGGACAATGAGGACAAAGGTTCTGCCTGTGTCCAAGGCCCCGCTGGGCCTGCTGGCCCCCCCGGACCTCAGGTATGTGATACACTGCGATACTGCATTGTGAATCTGGCACCTTTGCATTGTCATAATAGAGCGTCACAGCCTGCCTCTGGTCCGTGTTGGTGTTTGCATAGTTTTAGGGTGTTAATACGTGCTCCGGCGACGTATTACTTCTACCTCCTCTCCGACTTGAGAGTTCCTTCCTGAGCAGGAGATGGGGATTTCTCCGGGCCCATGCAACACAGCGGCCCATTAACGCTCTACATTTAGCCCGCGACGCAAATAGCCTTTTTCCACTGCCTGCCAGTGGGCCACACGTCATTCTCAGAAACCGTCCGAAGGCTTGTCTGCGCCTGGAAAGCCGTAGCGGGTCGCGTAAATTCCACGGGTTACAAACACATGCGTGTGTGGCCCGTGTGTGTGTGTTTTGTGCGTCGATGAAAGACGGAGAGATTTAAAGCGTCTATTTTTTGCTTGTGAAGAAGGTCTAGGTGCATGTCACGCAAATGTGTTTCTAAGCACTTCACAGAGAAAAGAAATCTGAATAGGAGCCATCAGGAGGTCCGTCAAGTTGTGATGTCACAACTATAAGGTCAATGCCCCCTATTCACACGCTGCAACAAACTCTGTTTTTTACTACAATTTGTCCAATATTGAGTAGAATTATCTTGTGCACTGGAAGATAATTTTACTTATTTCAATTTCTTTTCCCTGATTTAGGTAAATTTGGTTTGTTGCAAGAAAACAAGTCTAACATGTCCTTAAACAAGTTAAAATTGACTAAAATCAAGAACAAATTTGAAAAAAAAATATCTCCCAGTGCAATAAAATAATTCTACATACTACAAATTGTACCAGCAGTGGTGTATTAACACTAATAAGACACAAAGCAAACCTCTTTTCTTCAGAGCATCAGGCCATATGTTAAAAATATATTGATATTGCGACAATGAAGAAATATCTTCTTGTAAATGTCAAAACTCCAGAAGAAAGCCAGGAAAAATGTGAGATGCATGTGACTTTTATAAGATGCGTTCACACCTAACCTCCTCTGCTGTTGGCTCAACATTTCACATTTTACTTGTTAAGAGTAAACGCTTGTTAAAGCTTATGCTGCGTTTTCCCATCCCAGCCTTTCACTTTATCAAAAGAGACCCGCACGCTACTTTCTAAATCAATAGTGGCCACTCAGCCCTCAGCTAATCGAAAAAGCGCAGTTGTTGACTAACCAGGAGCAGACGCGAGTTTGTGGTGGGATGTTGTGGACGATAAAACCAATTGTGATTAATGCCTGTACTTACTGTTATTTATGTTTACCAGGGTCCACCTGGATTACCTGGCATAGGAGGGCCTAAAGGAGAAAAGGTAAGCAGTTTTCTCCAACTCTTCTTATCAAGTCTCATTTCATTTCTGTGGTTTATTACATTACGCTGCAAACTGCTCGTTATTCCTGCGAGCTAAAGTCTAATTGATCCATTGCTCATGACTGAGAGATGCTTTCCCGGAAATCTATTAAACGCACAATGTCCTTGTCCCTCCTCCGTATCCTGTCGTCAGGGAGAACTCGGAAGACCTGGGCAAAAGGTGAGAGTCTCCATTAATCAGAGCCATATTCGCCCGCTAAGTGGATTTACTCCAAAAAAATGAGATACGATGACTCCGCCCGCTCGCTGGCTGTATATCAGAGCGCTGGTGTGTGTGTGTGTGTGTGTGTGTGTGTGTGAGCGAGCGCATGCAACCTTGACAGGACACAGCACAGACACCCTGACAGGATGCTGCTGAGATGCTGAGATGGGCGTTTTGATGGCGGGGGTGGGAGCGTGTCCGGCATCCAGCATCATGCCTCTCTCCTCTATTAGAGCAGGAACCTCATTTAAAACTCACAATGTTTGATCGGGGGAACAGAAGTGACCCCCCCCCCCCCCCCCCCACACACACACACACACACACACACACACCCCAGGATGATCAGTTACCGTGGCCGGGGCGGTGGAAGTGTCCCAGTGGGGGTGTTTCACTGGCCGGTGGCCGGACCCCACAAGCACCGCAGTGCAATTTAGCTTAGTGCTGCAGCCAGGTCGTAAATCATTTTATTTCCCACAAGCACAGGCTCCTGTTCTATATACAGCCCATCATTTAATTAAATAGAGCAAAGTGACAGGGCTCATTAAAATCATTCCTCCCCTACATGTGCGGCGGTGGTGTCTGATAAATGCTGTAGCCCGTCAGCTTCTGCAGCAAATCCTCCGCTCTGGGTTTATCTTCTTATTTTATCCTGCAGGCATGACGAGTTGCATTCGCATGTTTCCTTTTTCGGCTCTTTTCATAATTTTAACTGTTGGAAGTTTTTTTTTTTTCCTGTGTGTCGGCTCATAAAACGGATGTTTCCCATTAGGGTCGCACAGGTCCTCCTGGACTTCCTGGGAAGCAGGGACCAGGTGGATGGCCAGGACCAAGTGGGTCCAAAGTGAGTAAGTCAGATCTCGTAACGTAGATGCCGTGAAATATGACAAGACCTGCAAGTGGCGATGAGAAGTAGCATACATGGGTGTATGGTCGACATATTATGATAATGGCCTAAGTCATTTTTTCATGCTTTTTGGGGAAAACACAAACATTATTAATCATTTCAATCAAAAAGGCCTTGACAGTGGATGACTGTGGACACATATAGTTAATGTGACTTATGTAACATTAAAGAATATAATGACTCAGGACAATTTCTAAACTTTCTAATGCGACTTTAGGCAACTTTAAACCAGGCTTCAACTGTCTTTGCCTTGTTTTTGTGGTGACACAAATGTACTGAAGATCCTGGAACGTCCTTTCGTTCTTTATATTTGGCTACATATTTAATACATTTATTGATATGCACACGATTTATGTTAAATTTAATTGATTTTAGAATCACTCAAAAAATGACTTAGGCCATTATTTCCATGAGACAACAATACATCAAACTAAAAATCAATTCTATTAAATTTCCACTTTAGATGGGAGACTTTTTTGAAAAGCTGGTTTTGTTTTATTTTTTGTTTTTTTGCGTGTCAGGGTGAGAAAGGCGACTCGGGGCTGATGGGTTTACCTGGAGCCAGAGGACCAATCGGGCCGCGGGTAAAATCCACATCTCAACTTCCATCCATCTTGGATTATCTCCACTTCACACAACTTTATTTCCCTTTGGATGTTTCATTTGTTACCTTTGATTTGTAGGGTTTACCTGGATATAAAGGTGAAAAGGTATGTGACCGGTTTGGTCGTTATTATTTAGTGAAAATACATAGAAATTTACTGACTATCATCTGATCTAATCTGTAATTTGCTAATCAGGGTTCCCGAGGTGATCGTGGTGAGGTTGGCGTGAAAGGAGACAAGGTGAGATTTGACCAGTTTTGTATTTGCAAACATGTGTATCATCGCGTTTCATACATGTACTTAACATGTAATGTTCTTTACCTACAGGGAGGAATGGGTTTCCCAGGAATGCTTGGACAAAAAGTAAGACACGCGGAGATTTAAACTCATTCCCTGGAATTACAACTTGTAAAAATCTTTCAGATGAATGTCAGTGTTGCTGGATTGATTTTGATGATATTTTCTGCACAGGGTGAAATGGGTCCAAAAGGGGAAGCAGGAATCTCAGGAAACAGAGGTCCCACTGGCCGACCAGGGAAGAGAGGCAAACAGGTGAGCTGTTTTATCGTTATATAGTCTATGATAATAATTTATGGAATTATATATATGTACGTGTGTGTGTGTGTGTGTGTGTGTGTGTGTAGGATGGAAGCTTTTCTGTATAGAAAAAAAAATTGTGCAGGAAACTTTAAGAGGCTGCAGAGTAGATATTGTGAGCAAGTAATAAGTGTTAGTTTTTGTTAATAAGATCAACGAAATAATAGTATTCTCTTCAAAATGTAATTTGCGTGCATGCAAAGAAAAGAAATCTTGTAAAGAAATCTTTTACGTGTGTGGTCACTTGTTATTTTTGTGTCTCAGGGATTGAAAGGAGACTCAGGCAGTCTAGGTCCGATGGGACCTGCAGGCCCACAGGGGACCCCTGGCCACCCGGGTCCTCCTGGTCCACCTGCCACAGGTGCAAACCCCCCCCAACCCTGACAAAACGCAGAAACACCAACAGATCAGTTTACAACTTACTTGAGGAAAAAAAAAGCACTGATTGAATTTACATAGGCTTTTGTAGGGGATTGGTTGTGTATGTGGTGTCTGCGCTTTCTGTGTTCTCAGTGTGTGTGTGAAATGCTTCGCTGCCAGTGTGAGGAGTAGCAAAAGCCCCTGTCAGCAAACGGAGCCACACTTAAGACCGGTGTAAGAGGTAACACCGGTTGTCTTATTTAGCAGCAGAGAAACCTAATCCTCTAAGGTGAAACGGGACGCTCCCATCATCACATCATGTGACTAAAAACGGATTCGCAGATGGTGACGCTCCCCGACATTTTTCTAAATATTATGTCATCGCATAATTTGAGTGACCTTTGTTGTCACGGTCAGGTTTCTACAGCAGTCAGGCCTCTTGATAGACCAATCAAAGTGTGTCCTGTATTTCAGACGCTTTTTATGCAACAATCACTCTTCCCCTTCTTTGCACTTTTTTTCTAAGGGCTTTACATGGTTGGAACAAAAGGTGCTCGTGGTCCACCTGGGCCGCCGGGGAAGTGTAACTGCGGCTCTCTCAGTAGTTCGCCATACGACGATCATCACTCCAGGGGAAACTATCCAAAAGTACCAGCGGTGAGCGACACACACAAGCAGAACGCAACACTATCAAGTGTGGAGACGTCGATGTGTTTCCAGCTGGGATATAACATTTTTTAACTGACCTGCCCCCCCCGTTTTGTAGATATTCGTGGTGAGCAACGAGGAGGAGCTGGAGAACCTCCACATGGACAACGCTCTCGCATTCCGCAAAGACCAGAGATCTCTGTATTTCAAAGACATTGACGGCTGGCTGCCGATTCAGGTATCAACAAGAATAAAAAAATAATAAAATAAAAAAAATGACAGCTTTTCCAGACATTGCATTTGACTAAACTTTTCAAACGTCTTGTCGAAGACTTTTCCATTCCAGCTGACCCCGTTCCAGTCCATGGAAAACGCTCCGGACGAGGACGGCTACTGTGGCGACGGGATCGTGCAGATCGCCACCGGGGAGGAGTGCGACGACAGAAACAGGGTCGTCACCGACGGCTGCGTCAGTAAGTCTCGTTCTCTGCTCTGTAAATGCTGCTTATCTGTAACATGTGGCATAACCCCTCTGACCCCCCCCCCCCCCCCCCCCCCCCCCACCACCACAGAGTGTAAACATGCTTACTGTGGAGACGGGTATCGCTATGAGGGCGCCGAGGAGTGCGACGGCAAAGACTTTGGATACCAGACGTGTAATTCATATCTCCCAGGGTGAGCGCTGCATGTGGTCGGATCGTTCTCGCCGTTTGAGATGTCAGACTGACCTGAGGGTGTCTTTGCTTGTTGTGTGCAGGTCGTACGGTCACCTCAAGTGCACGCCCTACTGCGTCATCGACTCCACAAACTGCAAGTACTTCACATGAGGGGGGAACCCGGGGACGGTGCAGCGGGATCCTCCGTGTGTTGTTTGCTTCGACACATAACGGGAAACTTACTTTCATGCAAAAAAAGAAAAAAAAAAAAAAAACGAACAATGACGCTACGAGGGAGAGACTCTGGAGGGAAGAGGCAGCCGACGATGATTCTACGACGAACGAAAATAACCTAAACTTATGTATAACTCCTCTGTATTGCTGCTAAAGACGCCACGTAGATCCCCGGAGTTATAGCGGGAGTCTGTGATCGGAGGGGGGAAACCTTCACCTACACTTAGGAAACACACACAGGACAACTGCACTCCGTCTTAACAAAGCTGGACTTACGACCCGGCCTCCTGGTCCATGCCCGATCGGAGCGGAATCGGCCCTCCGGACGCAACCGGTTTCAACCCGTGTGACATGCCATGCAGAGACTTAATAAAAGTGCCAGTGGGAGAAGTTGCGGAGGAGCAGTAGCCGGGCCAGAGGCGTATTAGTCTTGACCCAGTTACTGTTGAGAAAGGGAGGCAGTAGGACATGCAGAGCCATGGCCCGGGGGTTTTCTACCACAGTGTGAGTGACAGCACACAGCATTTGCATGAGGCTGGGATTACTAAAACCACTGAAGCAGCTGTCACTATCCAAGCATGTAACCTATCACTTTACTCATTATTGCCACGACGAGGTGCGTACCGTGTTCTCTCAATCTCACGCCGACAATTGCAGTTGTAAAAATAACGAGGGTAGTATGGTCAACGTTAAGAAAGCCAGGGATGGAGGCAGAGGTGCATGAATTGTGCGCTGGTGATACGCCTCAGAACCTGTGAAACTCCAGTTGGCTTGTGTTGGTACTGTACTTGACAGGGGCATTCAGAGTCAACTATCATATAAAAAAAAAAAACTCTCAGGAACCAACAGGTAACATAGCTCCACACAGCACGTTTCACAGGCATCCTCCTATGGAAATGAAATGGCAGTGACTGTATACCGAGGCACACCAAAGCTTTAAAATAAAAACACGAGTTCCTTCCCTGTGCTTCACCGACAAACTAAATATACTGTATGTGAAGGCTTGAAACTGTTATGTTCTTAATTTTTCCACTGCACAGGAAAAGGCTGGAATAGTCTGTAGCTGCTAAAGCGGGCGAGGAGGAATTCAATTCCAGTCTGCTCTATGGTCATTACTGTATTTACTCTTAATACCTCTCTATCCAGTCTTTCTGTCTTACAGTAAACAGCAACAGAGAAACTCAACGGTCAAACTTAACAGTGTAGATGTAGTCCGCTCAGTCCCGGGCACGGATGGTGAGAATAAACGTGCCGTTTATAAGCTGACATTTTCCATAACCTACTGTGTGAGCCGCAGTGCCAAGGGAGACCTTTTCTCAGCCATATGTAGTCCTAGTCAGGTGTTGATTCTTCTGTGATTCGCAAATAAGCAATGGAGAGCTGAAGACTGTTACTATACCGTGTCCGCATGCTTGTGACGACGTGCCATGAAATGAGCGTGAAATGCTTCCTTCACACTTTTTGTTTTGTAAGTTCATCACCGCGTAGCAGGTGTCTTAATAAAACGTCAGCCTTGCTGTGCCCGGAGTGTAGTACTGTACGTGTATGTGTGACGCGGCTTATATGATGATGATTTTTTTTTTTTTGGGGGGGAAAAACGGTGTTGTTGAATGTTCTTGTCTGTTCCGTGGCTTGTGCTGTTGTGCCGTGTCTTGTAACTGTGTATGCTCAGCATTGCTGAAACACCATGCATGCGGTAATGTACTGTAAGGCTTTATATATATATATATATGTATATAAAAAAAAAAACAGTATGCACTGTGACCGAGATGGTGAACGATCATTTTTGTGTGATTTTTCTCATATGATTTATACGGTAGTTGTGGACAATTTAAAAAGAGAAGAATAAAAATGGGAATTTAAATGATTCAAAGCTGCATTTTCTATTCCTGCAGGTTTTGTCAGCAGCTTTGCTTCTTGTCTGTCAGTGAGCGAGCGCTGACAGTGATTGGAGGCTTGTGCAAAGAGCCAACAGGCAGTGATAGAGATGTTATTGATGTTTTTTCAGAGCAGAACTCTTACTGTTAAAAAAAAAAGGTCCATCAAGGGAAGGGAAAGGTGGGGGGGGTAGATGCTGTCAGCAGGCCCTGGCAAAGTGCTGTGTGAGACTGAATAGTAAAGAGACCACACGGTGAACTCCTGCTGCTTGCTCAGACATGGCAATGGGCGTTCGGCTGTTCTTTCTGTCCATCGGAGCCCCGTCTGTGCCCTGGAGATGAGGCAGAGACGTACGGATTCGGGCGTCCGGCCAGCGCTGCAGCGTTGGGTTGTTTCGAGGCCGGACGCGACCACATAACTCCATTAGCGTGCCGTATTTCTTGTCTAAATTACATCAGGACAATTTGTCTGCCGAGATGCCCCGAGTAAAAGCTTACCTTGGCATATTTATCCCATCATGCGCATTCCCCCAACCAGGCCAATCAGATTTGTATCGCAGATGTCTCTGTTCAGCACTAAAGGACACAGGAGATGCAGCGGCCAACCTGAATCTCCGGAGTCCATAATGAAAAGGTCTGAGTCCCCCCATAGGAAGTTTATAACTCTCCGAGTTTAGGGAACCTCGTACAAATTAATTTATCAGCCAATACGCTGTTTGTCTGTAATTGGTTTTTCCCACTCCAGATGACACGGGTCACACGCGGCTATAGGAAGCAGGAGCTATTCCCAGCCCTCCCCGGCAATAAGATGCCGGACTGAAATACAACACTTTTTCCAACAAAAGGGTTTATTTTAGTGCGGGCCGGAGCGGTGTAGCGTTACGCTGGTGGAACACGGGGCGACGCGAAGGAGGCGACGGTGGACAGGAAGCAGGCGGTGGGGGGGGGGGGGCAGCTGTTGGCTCCGGGCTGAGTGAAAATCCCTGACCTATAGGCAGGAATGGGCGGCATGCAGGGGGCCGTTGTCCTGGCGGGGGACACACACCACCACACATGCAAAACAATCCTCTAACATACAGCAGGGTATGTAAAGGGGTTATTTAAGCTCGGTGCCACTGGCGCTTAGACAAACTACTGCGGAACAGCTGTGCAGACGCGTCAATAATTAGTCATTCATTTCTTTGGTGAAAATGTGAGGGTGAATGAAGTGGGGTGATTAGACACTAAAAGAATTCTTTACTAAACTGTACTGTGAATTTTCAGAAATAATAGCAGAAAATAAAGAATCTGTGAATCACTCAAATAATATTTAGATCATAACCGCTTCTGGGTGTGTGAGAATTTGTGTTGCATGGAATCGACCAACTTCTGGCTCCAATTAACAGGTAATCTTATTATTATTATTATTTTTTCAGCCGCACAATTCCTCTGCACGCCTTGGTTTCGCATCAGAAACTCAAAAACTGAATTTTTGACATCCCCTCCACAAGTTTTCAATGGGACTAAGGTCCAGGGATTGAAATCTTGTTGATCTGGAACCAAGATGCTGTCAATTTCATCTTCACCATAAGGCAACACGACCTATCAAAGCATTTTGATAAAAGGGCAAACTGATCCATGATTCTTGTCTTCGTACTGACAGAAACATTTTGTGGACTGATGATGTGGGGATGTTTAATCCCGTCCCAGTTTCTGAGTTCCTGAGGCAAAACCTTAAAACGCAGAGGGATTGTGAGGCTGAAATACCTGTTAGTAAGTAGATATGAAACAGTGGTTGTACAACTAAATATTACTTTACTGATTCACAGAAAATGTTTCTGTTTCTGTAGTATAATATACAATGAACAGACTCATATGAATTTTTCTTCCATTTTCTGTAAAATTATTACAAAATTGGCACATATTTCTTCACATTTTAATTTAAGATATAAAATGCTAGTGCACTGAAATAGAAAATTATTATACGGATCTTGGTTTCAGATGTTTTTTAAACACACTATTATCTTGAACACAACCATACATACAAATACCTGTTATGCCACCTCTATACTCTCAACAAACAAAATACATGTTGGACACAAACTAAGACAATTTAATTATATTTATTAGGTAAAAATCAAATAGCATCTTATATACATTCATAGAAAAAAACCCAATCAAATGTTTGTAATAGTACAATAGTATATTTTCAGGATTAATATCGAAACTCATCTGCAACAGGAAATCAGCCTGTTGCACATCTCTGCTTGTAAACCTGCTGCAAACGACGTATTCATTGTACACGAATGTATTGTATGCATTCCTGAAAACTCAAAAAGGAGAACTTGGAATAAAAGGTAAAAAATACTGCGTGGTAGGTAAAAAAGCCCTATGAGGATGTTCCTGCTTCGTTCGAATGGCTCAGTGAAACCTACGGCCAAACTTTAACTTGGCCAGGAAGTGGAGACCTACCACTCATCGTTTTACATTGTTGAATAGACATCATAGAATATTAAGTACGGCTGGTAACAACACTCAAGTATATGTAGAACAGTGCATGGGTGAGATGGTGAGGAATGTGGAGATCTGTAGAGAAGCCAGTTACACTTTTGCTGTTCGTTGTCTGCAAACGGGTGAAAGAGAAGCGACGTATTCTACCTTTCAGAATCCTCTATAGGATTATTAATTAAATCGGTTAATTCAAGGCCTTGGCCTGTCTTACTTAACCATGCAATCAATAAACATGCTCTATGGATACAAATACCCAAACATACACACAAACATTGGACTGACATTACCCCAATGATATTAATGTGAACCTTATAACTTAAGACATAATAAATAGACATGAAAATGCATACTATGCATAGGTTTGTGCGGAAGATGTCCACATAAATATTCAGCAGTTTCCAGTACATTAACAGCCACACTGTGTTATTCAATTGTTCCGTGTTGTGGCACTGTAGGCAGCATAGGCTAAAGCCATTCACATGACAAGTTCCTTTTTGGTCCCATTGAACGTCAATGATGTCGAACAAAACAACACGTTGTCAAAACTGCAGGATTGAGATTAGAATTTCAGGGACAGAAACAAACGGAACAAAAATCAATGTTGATCATAATTACCACTAAACTTTAACAGTCAGTGCAGGAAAAAAAATATTTGCTTGTTATAAGAAAGGTGTGCCCAGTATGCAAACTCAGGGCAATACACTAGGCAATGTAACGGTTTGACAATGTCCTTTTTGTCAAAATAGTGCTTTGTGTCAGTTGCATGTTTCACCCTGTTTCATGAATCCAAAGAAATGGGGAAGTTCTGATTAAACCCTCCTTCTGCATTATAATCAGTTCGACTGGGACAACGAATCATCTCTCAGGGTGAGTTACTAGAGCCAGACACTCTGTGGTTACCTTAAAACACATACAAGTACATAAAATCCACAATACAAAATGTGCACCAGAGATAAATGTCACCATGATTCATTATAGTTAAGAGTCTGCGTAACAGGGCTTCATACCTCTACAATGTCAATGGTCTTTTTTTAACGTTCCCAGGAACTACATTTCATTAAAACCGTAATTAATTGTCAAAGACTGCTTTATACCTTGTGTAGGCTCCTAGATACAGACATTCGTAACTTGTTCATAATTGCTCTACTGTCATTGAGTTTCGGAACCACTGGAAACAACTCATACTGACACACTCTTCTTTTGTACACAAGGTGCACCTTCCATCTGGCACCTTCCTTCAGCAGCTAGCCACTACACTGCTTCATTCAGGTTTTTCTTTTTTTTTTTGTCCTTTCTTTGTGCAAGTTTCACACCACCTCATCCGATTCTAGGTTGTATTCTTCATAAAGGGCGTCCAGGACGGCAAGCTGCTTCTGCATGGCCGGCAGGTACACGCCCAGGTCGCGGTGCACGCCGCTCGTGAAGCCGCTCTTCACCTCGTCGCCTTCCCTGGACACTAAAGCGGCGGCGAAACTTTGATAAGACGGAGCGGCTCTTAGTGCCAACTGTAGTAGGGAAAAAAGAAGTGGTCACATAATGCAAGGGGGGAAAAAGGTGGAAAAACTGTGGTTTATGTGAGAAACACCTACAGCAAATACACCTCGCACAACCCATCCATGGTACTGGCGGAGAGTCTTTCCATAGGCGTTGTCTGAAAGGAAAGAAAAGATGATCAGACAGTGAACACGAAGAGTTTCCATGTGATCTGTGCTCGTCGACATCAAACTCACTGAGGGCACCCTGGATGTCCCGTTCTCCTGAATTGACCTCGGACAGAAACTCCTTGAGGAACTTGAGGCCTCGCCGGAGCCACAGCAGAGCTTCGGTAGCGGAGTTTCGCACCTGGGTGACTTCTGTGTGGACTTCATGCAGCACGATGGACTGAAGTGTGGGGAAGCTGTCGGGGTCGGACATCAGCTTCTGTTGAATTTTCTACAGGGAATCGGAACAGGATGATACAGTAAGACACATTAAAAAAAAAATTCATCTCCAATTGCAGTGAGGCCGGCGTTAATAAGTCTGAGTGGTGAAGTTCCACCTTCCAGCCACTTTCTTCATCATCTAATGTTTCATACATGGTCCAGCCGTATACTAGATTCTATTAGATGACACATCAGTCATTATGTTTAGCACAAGCTTAGAGCCACTTCAGTAGAATGTCAGCTATCAAATAAAACACTCATTTGGTGAACACCAAGTATTCCAACATGTTCACTTACCTTGATGTTTCCAACAAAATCCATTTTAACTGGTGCAAACACTGTGGACCCCAGCTTGTCTGAGGAGAAAAAGATCCACCATCATTTCTTTGTTCTTTCTGAAGAGCAGATTTTCAGTTTTATTGCAATGTTGTTGTTGTTATTGTTGCAGCTGCAGGTTTTAAACAATGATGAAGCTGGTAGAACTCACTGTGTAATGACTGGTAAACAATATCTTCTTATGATGTACTAGAACACCTAAAAGCCTAAGCAATTCTCAAATTATGAAAGCTTGGTTTTGCATCAAAAAGCTAATGTTTACATGAGTAAAATATAGTGCATGCAGCTGTTGTCGGTGTCTCTGTTGAGATTTGATGTGAGAGAATTCGTCAACGGGGGCTGTAAATAAAAGGTGTGCTGGCTTAGTCTTTTATATTAGTGATATTTTGGAAGTTCTTTCTTTATTAAAACAGTTTTTGACACAACACTCACACCTCACTTCACTATAACATGTTCAGGAAAGACCCATATACAGATGTTGGTGAATATGAGAAATAAGCAAATACCTGGCCAGCTTACATTAAAAATTAAACCTCCATGAATGATTGATGGTACATTTGCTCTGATTGGGCTCTAGCATGGTGGAGTCACTTCTTTTGTGACTGGTCTGACCACAAAAATTAGTTTTGTTTGTATGAGCACGTTGACTGAACTGATTTGGATTACCCTCTGCACGGATGTGTGTTAATATGCAGTTCAGACACACACACACACACACACACACACACACACACACACACACACACACACACACACACACACACACACACACACACACACACACACACACACACACACACACACACACACACACACACACACACACACACACACACACACACACACACACACACACACACACACGTAATAAAAAAAAATTAAAAACTTTGTCATACGATTAAGCCACAAGAAATAAAGGCACTGAAAAGAAATACATGTGCAGAAGGAAAAGATTGTAAAGTAAAAGAAGTTTATGAAGCCAGGAGAGAAAGCCACCACCACCTCGATGGGAGACCATGTGAGTGATAGAACATGCAGAAATGAGAAGAATGAGAATGTTTCAGAGTAGTTTCCCTTATTGAAGTTAATGAGAATGGGTAGCATGAGGAAATGGAAGAGATTGAGATGAGGAGAGACTGAAGTGACCGGCCTACCTAATACAGGCACTATTGCATAGCATGAGTCCAAAAACTCTTGAGTGGGGATACCATTGTCGTCGTCCAGCCTTATATCACTAAATCTAAAAAAGTGAAACAGATTCAAACAGAGGAATACTGTGTATTAGAGGAATGTACGCCATATCAATTTTTATTTGATCAAATCAAACAGAAAAAAAGAAAAGGGTACACACATCAAAACCAAACCAGAGAAATGGTTCACACAAAGTGTCATGCAATCCTATGCCTGACAATACCTGAGACTATTCTGCTTCTACGTCTACAACTTAACAGCTGTTAACGTTCTAAAACTGGCCCGTCGAATTCTAAAAAGACCAGCTGCAAAACTGCAAAATCTTGCAGTTGAATACTGGCTAAGTGAAACAATTACTTTTTTTCCCCCTCAAAACGTTGAGTATTACAATATTGATCATTTACACGCTAGTCGTTTTCAGTAACACTTTCAAAAGATAGAAAGAACACTTAACATACAGAGTGAAATGTTAACAAGAAAAGCTTTACAAACCCAAATATCAGATGAGGGCCTCTCTGTGTCATGTGATCAAGAGAGAACACACTAATATAAAACACTTATCATGACATGGATTCAGTTAAAATGCTTAAAACCTATTATTAGTAATTTTCTGTGCCACATACAGTCAATAAAAATATTCACAATGTAAGTAACTGTGCAGTATAGTTATATAGATGCAGCAGAAGTGCAGTGCCTCAAAGACACAATTACTACATATAGCTTAGATTGGCTTATCCTAATACTTTACTGGTGACATATCACAGGAACTAATGTATCCTAAAGGATGTGGCCTTCCTGAGTGGCATGTTCATACCTGTGACTCATTGTGCTGAAGAATGTTTCCACCTGATCTGTGTCTTCTGGCTCTGGTGAAACTCTGGACGTTTCGCCTTCACGCCGAGCCTCGTCTTTGTTCGTAACGGCTTCCTGTTGCTCCTCGGGCTGGACAACGTTCGCTTCCTTGTCGCCGTCATCGTGCAATTGACTTTGGTCCACTTTGTGCTCCTGCTCTTGTTCCGTCTCCGGCTGATCACCAGCTTCATTCTCCCCCTCCCCGTCCTCCTCCACCTCCTCTGCTGGATCGTCGTAATGTTCATTCTCAGAGGTATTTGGGGTAGAAGAATCAGCTGGCTCCTTCTGGACTGAGCTGTTTCCATTGGCCGCATTATTGTCTGTATGATACAGCAGAGACATGTACAGTGTTTACAGCCTCAGTGAAACTGTGTGAAGGGCAGTTCTATGCTGGATTTACTATGGAGTATATTGCATTGTATTTTCTACATGTTTCATTGTTTTGGTGTGCTCTGAATGTTGACAGGCAACAACTGTGCAATGTGTGCAATTGAGAAGTGTGTGTGTGTGTGTGTGTGTGTGTGTGTGTGCACGTGCACACGTAGCCTCCAGCCAGTAACAGTGACAGTGTCAGGTGTCAGTGAAACTTGTCCCCGCTGTGATCTGTGCTGCTCTAAAAG
Organism: Eupleurogrammus muticus; assembly: GCA_036785175.1. Taxonomy (NCBI): domain Eukaryota; kingdom Metazoa; phylum Chordata; class Actinopteri; order Scombriformes; family Trichiuridae; genus Eupleurogrammus; species Eupleurogrammus muticus. The sequence goes on from JAYKQN010000026.1 coordinate 4,950,882, forward strand.
TAAAGAGAGACACCGTGGCCGCACCTTCTGCAGTGTTGTGGATGTTTGTATCTGGGATTTAGAATGTAACCAGTGTTGCAGGATTAAAAAAAACAACAGCAACACAGGATTTAATTTCTCTGTTATCAACCTGACCAGTGTAGGAAATCCAAACCACACCTTCCGACAACTAACTCAAAGTTTCGCGAGTTGGTGTGATGGGAGGGGCACAAGACCAGATGTGTGATGGCAACCCCTCAGTTTGGGTTCCTCTGATTGACTAGAAGAGTCTGACTTAAAAACCTATGCGGGTGGGGCAGCAGGCAGCGCAGTGGGTAGAGCAGCTGTCCCATGTAGAGGCCACAGTCCTCACTGACCTCAATATACTTGGGGAAAAAAATTGAGAGGATAATATATCTGTACTGCTGCCAGGCTGTTGAATAAGTCTGGGCTACAGATGCCTGTGACAAAACCTCTCCACATTATCCCTTGAAGCCTATTTACAATGATGATTATAATTTAATGATTAAATTAATGCATTTTTGTATTTATAATGGGAGAATATATAAACCATAACAGGTTGGAAAAACTGGGATTTATTTCCCATCTCCAGCAGTTGCACCTGTATAACAGCTTTAGCGTTGCTAAGGGAAAATGCAATAATGTAACTGGGCATCCATCACTGTCCACTCACTAAAAGGACATTAATCCATCCACATCATTTCAGATGATGCACACACAACAACCAGGCCCCATTTGTGTGCTGTGGTTGTGCCCTTCATGGAACGAAATAATGATTTTCAGTTCAGGGAGCTCTATAGCATCTAAAGTGTGTTGGGGGGGGGTGTGTGTGACATGTGACTCACCTGATTGGGAAGGATGGTTCTCCGATCCGTCTGGTTCATCTGGTCCTGCTGGTACCACTGGTTCCTCTGGTACCTCTGGTCCCTCAACTCCAGAGTCTAGGCTCTGGTTGTCATGCGCAATTGCTTCTCCTGTGGTTTCAGGCAAATCTCTCCATCTGTAATGCATTTGATTGAATAACATTAATCCTAAAACACTGGTCTTTTGGGTATTTAATAAACATTTAAAAAGGGTATTTCATTTGTGTCTCACTTTAGTAAGTACTACTTTAAAACATCTAATTGACAGTGAATGGTTAATACAGTAGCAATGAAAAAAACACAATTACATATTAGTACAAAATACCTACTTTTCTCCAAGGTTTTGATTTAACTGATTGACAGGTTTAATCTGTTGGGATGAAAAAGACATCAGGGGATTACATGTACATTTATAAAAAAAATTCAAAGACTGGTTATGTGATAATTAGTTACTACAGTGTCTGATCAAAAACAGTAGAAGAAGAGTGAAATAGTACCTTCTGAGGTTTAATGGCTGCTACAGGGGGAGATCCTGGTGGACTCTGCGTTACCATATCCGTACTGAAAGTTTGATTCGCTATCTGCATGCATTCCTCTAGAGTCTTGAGGAAAGTGGTGCATGTAGATTTCACCATGTTTCCAGTGTCTATGCCTGTCTGAAAGGGGCAAACAAACATACACATTTACAGACACTACCACATATACCAATTCAGTTGAATAATGCACTTTAATCTAAAAAATTAAACTTTTTTTTTTAAATATCTCGCAATAACATTTTCTGCCTGACAGTAAATATCTGTGCTCTCCAGTAACATTATGGCTCTAGTTGCAAATAGACAACCCTATACTGCAGTTTCACACCAACAGCAGCTGCTCTAATTTCAACAGCTCATCCAAACCTTAACCTTACCTCTGTTGTGTCTCCTAGCTCATCATTGTCCTTGATCTTGTTTACTTGTTGGAGAAGAAGGTCACAGTACAATCTGAGTTCTGACATCTTAGTTTTCAGCGAATCTGTGTTCTCCTGGAGCTCTGTATTAGAGACGGCACATACAAACAACAACCAGTTAGACGAGTTCCGGAAAGCTGTGCAGAGATTAGTTTATAGAAAATAGCAGCTGCATAAGTGAATTCTCCACTGTGTCAGATTTTGATGTAATGGCATCCAATTACCTTTCTCTCTCTTAGTCCGGTTGTCTGTAAGGCAAGCTTTGGCTGTTCCCAGCGCCACCAGCCATTTCTGTCTCTCTGCTGCATTGATGGCTCTGAGGTAAAAGTACTGCTCTCCAGGTATCGTCAGGTCCACTCGTGTCGAGTCAGAGGAATGAACTAAAACACAGCAGCAAATAAGGAGAAGTGCTTGTCAGCACCGCATGTTTCTTTCCAAAAGCTCCTTGAGTATAACACATTTGCAGTCAGAATAATAATAATAATAATACCGACCTTGGATTTCACAAACTGAAATCTTAATGCTGCCCTTGCATCCTTTCCAGGCATCTTCTTGAGAGTCATAGTAAGACAAGGTTCCTCCATCTAGCACAAACCAACGAGGTTGCCAACCTAAAAAAAAAAGGATGTTTACAAATTTAGAGAGTTGCTATAAGATTTATGTTTAATGCATATTTTCTTTTTGCAAGTGAGTCAGCTTCATGAACTTGGAAAGAGTTAATGCTTGTGCTATATTAGTAACAGTGGTGGAATGTAACCAAGATAATCTACTCAAGTATAATTTTCAGATACTTGTTCTTTACCTGATTATTTCAATTTCATGCTATTTTATAATTCCCCTCCACTACATTTCAAATGGAAATATTCTACTGTTTGGTCCACTTTATATATTCTACAGCTTTAGATACTTTTCAGAAGATTTTGATATTTTATATAAAAACAAACATTCATATTTCAGGTATTTTCTAATAAATTGTCACTATTTTTTTTTTAATTTTGCTATGTACATTGTGTTAAGATGGCAGATATTAGAATGTAATACAGTAGTACTATTTCACAGCAAAAAATGAAATTGTACCACGTTAATACATCTTTTAGTTGGTAAAATAAGTCAAGTATTAGGTAGAATTATCTGACTTATCTTGTTTTAACAAAACAAGACAAACATGTTTCTTAAAACGAGACTAATTTGACCGAAATCAAGGAAAAGCCAAGTCTGTATTTAGCGATTACAAACAAGTAGTAGACTATACTATAGTATAATAACAAGACACATTACTGTTACTTTTTATACTTTAGTAATAGTTTTTTATTTAGTACTGTTATTTGTTTTGAGTATTTTTAGGTACTTTTACTCAAGTATAGGATCTAGTTAGGACAACTAAGTCTTTAAGTCAGATTATAATGACAGATGGGTGGTAGCCGCCACCGCAGTTAGCAACAGTGCTAACGATACGTGTTTATTTTTTTAATAAATACGCTTAAGTTCCTTGTTGTTATTTATCCAGGAGAGTAAATAAAGCTGCCCAATGTGTGGTGGCGGATAAACTCCGACGTTAGCTCAACACAAGTGTGCTAACGTTATGTATGACGTTGTCATGCTAGCTAGCCGCTTCCAAACCGGAGAGCTATACCCGGCAGCGGTAAAGCGACCGCGCGAATAACTTACCGCTTATATAATTGGTCCACTTATACAGCATTCCTTCCATTATTTAATCAAGTGTTTGGCCGCTCATTACTTGTTTATCATAGCCTGATATGATGCACAGCTGACCGCAGCGACTCCATCGGGCCCCGAGTTGTGTGATGTGTGGAGTAACGTCGGCGGCTTACAGCCCGGCTACGCGGGGAAAAGTGAGTAAAGTTTTTCGTGAATCCAGAAGCGGCCAAAGATATCCATCCCACGGACGTCAGAGGGATTTAAGTACTGTGGGCGTGGATTGCGGTGATCGGCGGAAAGACGCACCAATGGAATGAGAGGACGCCGATAGAAGGCGGGGCTTAAAGGAATGTGTCCAATAATAGAGCTCGGAGGCTGAACAGCTGAATTGGGGGTTGCGTTTAATGTAGAAGTTTGGCTGCCACGTAGTTGCCAAGCCTGCCATGCATACGTTTTACCCTCTGCCTTTTTTAAGAGAGTGATTTAAATTATCTTTTAAAAAGTTTTTTTTAGCTATTACTTATAAAAATGATCTTGTTTACTATTTGTTCGATACTCCCCTCGCTGTTTGCGTTCGCCGCCGCGAGGAAACTGCCCGAGCCAGAAGTGAAAATTGAAGTTTTACATAAACCCTTCATGTGTTACCGTAAATCCAAATACGGAGACATGCTTCTTGTGCATCACGAGGGATTCCTGGAGAGTAACGGCACCATGTTTTATTCCAGGTAATGTTGCATCTGTACAGCTGTGCACATTTGTCAGGGTCACTGCTTGTTATAGGTGTCAGTCATCATGTGTAATGGAATACACGTTTCTGCAGCACACACTTTGCACTATCTGTGCCAGTGACACAAGGTGGCAACCAGTGCACTCTTCTTGTGCATCTTTGTGATATCAAGTCTGTGTGTACAGGACTTTATTTTTCCCCCCCTCTTCAAAGAACACTGTGATGGATCTTTGTGACTCTTGGCAGCCGCCAACAGGGGGATAAAAATCCAGTGTGGTTCACCCTTGGGATCCGGGAGGTGCTCAAGGGCTGGGATAAGGGTCTGCAGAACATGTGCATAGGAGAGCGCAGGAAACTGACCATCCCTCCAGCTCTGGCCTACGGCAAGGAAGGAAAAGGTAATATTCGGAAAGGGGACTTTAGGGAAGTTTCCATCATCACAAATCCGAGTCTGACTTTTCTTGTTGTGTTACAGGCCTGATCCCTCCCGGCAGTACCCTACTTTTCGACATTGAGCTCATGGAGATCCGAAATGGTCCCAGGTCACACGAGTCCTTCCGGGAGATGGACCTCAATGATGACTGGAAGCTCTCCAGGCAGGAGGTGTGAAATTCTTCTCGAGCTGCTCTTGTCACAGTTTCTGTATTGCCTTAATTGCTATATGTGAATATCCTCGTTATCCGGTATGCGCCGCAGGTGAGAGAGTACCTGAAGAAGGAGTTTGAGAAACACGGATACTCGTCCAACGACACGGATCACGAGGTGATGGTAGAGGACATCTTCAAAAACGAGGATGAGGATAAAGACGGCTTCATATCGACCAGGGAATTCACCTACCAACACGACGAGCTCTGATCGACTGATTTCATCTGTTTTTAACAGCCTACAATTGTCTGTGCCATTTATTTCCTTCTAAAAAAAGGTGAACAAGGTTCACAGGGAGATAAGTTACTGATCTGTTTTACTCTGGTTTTAACATGTTTTCTAAACTATGTGTTGAATAACAGTCTTATTTCTTATTTATGTTGAATTTCTTACCTTTGTTTCGTGAGATCTGTAATATATTCATTCTACATGCACTGATAATGTCACAACAGATGTGTTTAGGCTACAGTATTGGAATATTTGGTCAATTGATTTCATGAAATAAATGTTATTTCCTTTTTTTTTTTTTTAAATAAACAGTTTAAGAATCTGACCAACTACTTTGGTTGTTGTTTTTTTCTGTGCATGTCTTCATTAATCACTAGAGGGCACCCTTATCCTTAATATTTGTGTCATATTTACCACTCCATCTCTGTTTTCTGTTATAAATAGCATCTGAAATGACCAAGATTAGCTTGAAATCACATATTTTTTTTGTAATAATGAGGAAGTTACAATTCAATCTGCTCAACAGGGGTTCAATCACTAGTAAAATGACTTGCAAGTGGGAAGTGGTTCAAGATGAGATTAGATATTACTAAACTGGTTCTTAGTATTATGCTTCCTGTAACAAATACATATACTGCACAAACTAAACCATGTTAAACGTGCAGTATTTTTTTGTAAATTGATTCAACTTTTAATTTACTTACCTCATATACAATTGAAGTAGTAGTACTTATTTATATTTATAGCATTGTTATTTATGTTATATATTTCACTTTACGTATAGAGTTTTTATTTTTTTCCTAAGTACTTGTTTTGTTTTTTCTCCACATTGCAAGGTTGAAAGTTGATTTGTGTTATTGTTTATTGCAGTGTTTTATTGGGTTATATGTTTTTAACCTTATCTACTTTCAGTTTCTTTCTTATATAACTGCTGTCAGTTAAATTGCCCCATTGCGGGATGGATAAAGTACATCTGATCTTGTCTAATCTAATCAAAAACTATGGCAAAGTATTGATAAGGTCAATCATAGGCTATATATCTCAGATACAGTGTAATATAGAACATGGAATGCGGAAGCAACCTACTGATCCACCAAAAACCAGCTTTGTGACCAACAGGAAGCACAAAGTTCATGTATTAGAGAATGTCACTGCAATGTGGGGTAACTGTCTGTTCTCTACAGTCTTTTTTCCCCTGTTAAACAATACATTTTTAAAGTGATTTTGGCTGAACATCGGTCGAGTGAGTTCTTACTTCTTAAGTTAAACTGAGAGAAAAAAGGTTTCGTGATGATGCAATTGAGACGGAGGAGGATGCAATCCTGGCAGCCCAGTGATATTTTCCCCATGACAGGAAACTCTTCCAACAAGCATCGGTGCCACCAGGGTGCATGTGTCTTCGAGTTGTTTAAACTCACTGTAAGACAGATAGTATCACAGAAGTCCCATTAGTGCTCCCAGAGTACGGGAATTGTCCAGAATACATCGTGATAAATGAGCAACCTTGTAGGATAGGTGTGTTTCTTTTAAATTCTATTGATTTAATTTCTGTCACTTGAGAAATATCAGATGGCGTGAGAAGGGATATCACTGTGTTGCAATCTTTTCCTTCCCTAAATTCCATCTCATGCAGGCGGATCTGCTCCTGTGCTGTTCTCAGAAACCTCTGACATGCTTAATACTACCATTGAAGTAGGAAACACTGGCGCAAGTATGGCTCCGCTCACACAGACCGCTTTTTGTTTTTCTCACCACTGCACAAAAATTCCATGCTAGTGACCACACCTACAGGTGAACCTGGAAGAATTTCCAAGGTTAGAAGGTAAGAGTGAGATTAAATGAAGAGATAAGACATTTTAGGTAACGAGAAATACCTGGCATGGATGTGGCAGCAGCTGTCATGAGAAAAGAGAAAGGCTCAAACCGCCTACCTGTGATTCACTGTGCTTCAGGCTACAAAGCAATCATCATTTGCACGGGGCCGTGCCTGAACCGCTCACACAACCATCACAGCGTGGTAAGCTCACGTAAAAACTGCTGAGTAAAACGTGGAGTGAGAAATGTCAAGAAACTGCAATAGCTCACGCTATTTGAAATGGAAGTCATACATCCTTTAATAAATTGTCATTTGATAAATTACATTTTTTTTTAAATTGCACCCATCACAAAAATACATTTTAATAAAATGGATTCGTAAAAAGGATTTACTTAATCACATTAAAACCAACTGTGAAGAAAAGAAATATGCTTGGTACAACTACAGTCTGACCTTTGACTTCTATGGCACTGTGAAGTGGATGGCAGCTACTGCTGCACCAAGCCATGTTACTGGCATATATAAAAAAAAGGAAAAATTGGGTGAAAATCATTTTTTTTGTTTACATAAAAAGATCCCAAATAATAGCATGTAAACTGAAATGTTGCAAAACCGACATGTGCATGGAAGAAGTTCGCTCACGTAGTGCAGAGGCAGCAAAATGATTTGTGCATCAAAAACGACCAGAATTGAATCCACCTGTCTATGTCACCAGGAACAAAAAATGAAAATGGGAGATCTCCACAAGCTGTAGCCCTCTTGACTTTACTTTTTCTATCGTGAAACAGTGTAGCATTTATACATCAATTTTACAAACATCCTCTATGTATTATTGTGACGAAAGGAAGACGATGCGGAGTAAAAGACAAAAAATAAACATCTTTACAAAATAAATCTTTACACGTGTTGCAAAAAAGTGCTTCATGAGCGATCAATTGTCTCGACTTTCGTTTTTTTTTTTAGCTGATGATCACGTCGTCCTGTCGTATCTACAATGAAAGGATCCGCGATGTTCCCACAGAAACCACAATATGCACAAGTCATGCGAGAACGTAAACTCGGCCGCCGCCGTGAGGCTTGATTCACTCCGGGCCTCCGCTGATTGATGATCTGCCCGGGGCGGGTTTCACACGGTGCCGCCATCGTGACTGAGTCTACACCAGGTAGTGGCAGTCGTCAAATTAAAAGGAGGAGGGAACAGCACTGTAAGTAGTCAGACATACTTACCCAATATAAAAATGTTGATCTTGGCCGAGTATGAAAAATAACCCCAAAACTTACAGTAACATGACAATGTCGACACTAAACTGACTTCAACTAAAACAGCCGTGTGTGAAAGGAGCTTTTTTTTTTTTCAAGATTTACAAACTACGCTGAAACTTCATCAAGGTGGCTTGAATTTCCTCTTTGACAGAATAAATTAAATTGTCCTTCGTTTCCGCTCAGTCCTTTTAGAATAAAACGTCTTCATGCTCGATCATGAGCTGCACCACCAGTTTCTGCTGCCTCATGTCATTCAGCGTGGCCAAGGCATTCTGCTCCGGGGGCTGCATGAGCGTTGGGCCAAAGACGATCCCCAGGTTCTCGGCATTCATTAAATTGTCCTTTTCGAACATTGTCACCCTGCAAAGAAAAAGGGAAAAAGGAATATAAATTGCATGTGAGAATAGCATCAGGCAACAATACGAGTAACACAACAGTGAAAAATCAATGCTAAAAGAACAAAAACGTGTTATTCTGGTGGTAGGATGGTGTAAAACAGTAACAATGGACCTCTATGGAACAAAAGAATACTAGTGTTTTTGGTCTTGTCACATTTTTTATATATTATTATAAAAAAATGATCACGCTTTATATGGAACAACAGCTGCAAAAAAATCCATTTTCTTATATCGACGTGGGTGTGAACTGACCTCTTGAGGTGAGCCATCAGGTAGCGTAAGGTCTCGAAGTGAGCTGGGGGAAGCTGCAGCAAACCCTCATGGATGCCCTCCAGTCTGGATTCAGCATTGGGAAGTTCTGCATTATGTTAGTAACATGATTAGTATCAGAGCACTGCAGTGCACCAGTAACACAGCTATGACACAGCGAGGCTCAGGGTGGAGGTGTGGGGGCGGAGCTCTTACTTGCAGCTTGAATAAATTTGGAGTACAAGTCAAACGTAATGACTGGAATGGGAAGGTCTCTTAAGTAGAGCTTTAAAGCACCGGCAATGATGTTGATGTCTGCATAGGCACTGGCGTTGATCTCAGCCTTCTCGCCATCTGTCGATGAAAGGAAACGTATGAGCGACATATGTTTGGTCCCCGATTCAAATAGAAATAAAACCGGGGGGGGGCTGCAGCTGAAACGAGCTTCTCGTCTCAAACACTGAACCTGCAAACCACTGCCTAGATTAGGGCTTTTTCGAGGAAATAATTGAATTGTGATTTTTCCTGGCAGACTTTGCGATTTATTTAAATTTCATTCAGGATTTTCTTCCAAATCAAGTTTCAGTGCACAACATTCACAAGCATCACATAAAGTTACATCATACCATTAAAACAATTACTCTAATGCAAGAATGAAAACTAAAACAACAAGAACAGCTCTCAGTAAATCCCCCCCCTAACAGGAAAAAAAACGGACATTGTGTACATAGACCTCTGTATATAGCCATTGTGTATATAGCCGACAGTGCAATGCACTTATATTTATATTTATATATACTGTAGGGCGACACGGTGGAGCAGTGGGTAGCACTGTTGCCTCACAGCAAGAAGGTCGCAGGTTCAAGACCGCCTTGGGCCTGGGTCTGGGGCCTTTCTGTGTGGAGTTTGCATGTTCTCCCCGTGTCTGCGTGGGTTTTCACCGGGTACTCCGGCTTCCTCCCACAATACAAAACATGCTCAGGTTAATTGACAACTCTAAATTGCCCATAGGTGTGAGTGTGAGAGTGAATGGTGTGTGAATGGTGTGTGTGCCCCACGATTGGCTGGCGACCATCTGGGGTGTATCCCCCTGCCTCTCGCCATAAATGCGCTGGGATAGGCTCCAGCAGACCCCTGCGACCCCGAAAGGGAATAAGCGGGATAGACAATGGATGGATGGATATATACTGTATATATCTATATCAGTCACACTCAGTCGGCTCATTGTTTGTGTTTAATTTTTATTGTTTTTATTTTAATTTAATTTTTTTTTCTTTCAATGCTGCTGTAGCACCGTGAATTTCCCCACTGTGGGACAATAAAGGAGCTATCTAATCTAATCTAATCTAATCTAAAATCAAAAACTGATTTTAAATATAGTCCTATTTATTAAAAAGGTGCATATACTCCTTGGGTGCTTGAGCAACAGCAATTATTAAAACAGAAGAACTAAAAGAGCATCTATAACTTAACTTAGAGCAGGGTAGTCAACCCTGGTCCTACAGAACCCCAGTGGGAGCAGTTTTTGGTTCCAACCATGCAGTCACACACCTGATTCTACTAATCAACCATTAGAGCTCTTGCCTTATTAAGTAGAATCAGGTGTGTGACTGCTAGGCTGGCACAAAAACCTGCACCCACTGCAGCTCTGCAGGACCAGGGTTGCCCACCCCTGACTTAGAGTAAAGCAAAAAAGCATTTTAACTTAAATGCAACGTCAGGGAGGCGACATACACGTGTAAAACCTTTAGGATTAGGAAAACAGCAATCTGAAATCGTGGTTTTTTTATCTAAAATCACAGATCGGTCAGGCCTAGTCTAGATTTTGGAGTAAAGAAATGTGACATCAACAAACCTCGATCGAAGGCAAGCCGCACATCCTCTATGTGCTCTGAGAAGCCAGACACTCGGTATAGACCTTCAGATTTCATACCTGCAACACAGATGTCACACATTCCCCGTCATTGCTAATTAGTGATGACAGAACAACTGGATTAGATTCAGACAAACTTCTTAATCCCGGTGTCACTTCATCGCGTACCTCTGAGCTCTATCTCTCGGATACACATGTCCACCACCATGGGTCTCGTCGTGTTATGAGCCTTGACGAGCGTCGTGAGGTCGCAGCTGAACACTTTCTTTATCCTGCGCAGGTCCGGCTGGCAGTCGCTGGGAACCAGTTTGGAGCACTGTTTGTGTACATTCAGCCCACAGTCTAGAAAAGGAGAGAGAGAGGGGGGGGGTTCGTTTAGAGAGATAAAACCAGCATCACAGCACACTTAAGGCAGCGGGTTTAGAAAGGATTCCCGGCATCAGTTGATAAACTGCACTGTCAGACAGCACCGCCGCAGCTCCGCTGTCTCAGTGCACTGCAGCAAAGGCAGATAACAGCGAACATGGCAGCACATGGGCGGCTGCAGTCTTGTAGTTTAAGTCGCAGGGAGCGAAAACCCGACAGCTGCTGCTGAGAGCCCAGGTTCAGGGAGAAGTCAGAGTCAGGGTGTACGGGTGAAATCTCTGTAAGAAAAGATGTTTTTCTACAGCCTGAGTGACGTAAACGCCGGTTTGCTGATTGGGTTCCTCGCTCTGAGACGATGTAGAAAAGAATAGGTCAAAACCTAATTTATGGCCGGACCATATATTAAACGCTTGGAGGGGCTTTTAATTTGAAACGTCGGAAGTCGTGACCCTCGGCCGAGGCTACTGACGGACCGTGGGCGTGACTTTATCACCCGGTAACTCAGTAAATCAGTCGGTCGGGAACAGACTTCATATGACATTATAGAGGCGGTTTATAGGATATTGCAGCCCGGCCAAAAATAGTCTGAAGAGACCATGAGAGGACAAAGAAGTCTCTCCTGCTTCCCATAGCACATGAGGTGTCTGATGATACCAGTGTTTGCCCCTGGCTTATCAGCACGTCAAACGTCTCAACAACAACACTCTGTTTCGCGGAAAAAAAGCAAAAAAAAAAGCAGGCGAGTCCACCAACGTGCACGTCGGTTTCAGGACTGCGACTGTGCCGTGCACAAACCTTGTGACCGAGGAAGCTTTAAAAAGCCCACTGAACACTAATACGCAATCAATCACTTAGTTCTGCCGCTAAATTTGGTCAACAACTGCATCTGACTTGTGTTTGGCCCGCATTTATCAGTTAAGACATTTACAGATTTTATTTGTAGATTTCTGTTGACGGCGAAACATAACTGAGATTTTGATATAAATGATGTCAGCATACCGCATCACATGCCTTTCGCGCACGTACGTAAAGGAATTAGAAAAGTAGCACGTAAAAAACATCTCGTCGCCTTTCATTATGTTGTGACTGCAAATGAAGACAAACGATGGCAGCGCTTCATATAAATGCATCTGCGTCCTCGTGAATGTGTTTTGATGAGGAGGAGGATGTCAACACATATTTTCACAGATAAATGTGAACTGTGCAATGATGCCTAAGAACTGGGGAAATAGTGTCTATAATAATAATAATAATAGTAATAGGCTATAAATGAGACATAATAAAATTGCTTATTTAAATTACTAGTTAATTACTACTTTAGTTACCTGAGCAGCGCACACCCTGGGCGATGAGGCCCCACATGAAGTTGGCGCAGTACTCGCACCAGTGCGGCCCTCGAAAGGTGTGTACCTGGAAATTGAAGCAACACCTCGTTACACACACACACACACACACACACATATACACACGGCAGAAGCGTCGTCCGTCCAAACTGGGAGAGCTTCCCCTTTTGATGGCTCGGATAGGGAGTACTTTTGTGGCGGACGGGACCCCTCTTGCCAAATGAGAGCATTTGTATATACAAGGCAGATTAAAGGATTTACTATAATGTCTGGCATCTGCTCCCCGGGCAACCGGATACACGCGGCCCGGCTCAGAGAGCGGCCCACGAGTCAAAATAACAGATGTACACCTACTGCAGGCACCCTAAAAAACACTGATAAGACGGCAAATGGAGACACACCTGTGTGCAGCGAACGTGATACACACACACGTACACACTCTTTGAATAGGTAGCAGGAGGCTGGTGAGTGAAGTGGGCATACGGCAGGTGGTGAGTGGAACTCTTTTTGTTCTTTTTTCAAAGTGGGGAAGCATACAAAAAGCTGGGGGGTCTTTATAAGCTGCCTGTTAAACGAAACCAAAGATACAATTGCAAGAATGCTGAGGTGCCCAGAGGCAAGGTATCCCTGCATAATTCATTTTTTCTCCCCCCCCCCCTGTTTTTAAACTCCTCTAACCCCTTTTGCTGCTTCCTGCAGTGAGCTATGCACTTGCAATGAAAGTTGAATGACACGTTTCAAAACAAAAATGGATTTGAGAAATCAATAATAATCAATGCGGCTGGCTGTTAATGGGTTGTGGTACAGTGTGTCCATTAGTCAGCTTCAGTGCACATGGGTGTCAGCTGTCAGTGTGCGTTCTCATCAGAGCAAGTGAGGGAGGCAGGCAAAAACACATCAGTAGGGGTTGGAAATAGATCCGATAATCGACAATATGGGGAATAACATGCTGGTTTATTAGGAGGGAAGCTACCAGCGATATATCACAGTGTGGACAGCGACTCACCTTGAAGTTGTGGATCTTCTCATAGTAGCACTGCTTCTCCGACGTGTCCTTCAAGGCGCTCCGCCGCACCAGAGGCGAGGTGATCTGTGGACAGGAGGCCAACAGTTTAATGGGCTTCCACAGAAGCGCTCCCTTGCTGCCCAGCTTGACTCCCAGGGCCAACGCCAGCAGCTCCTGCCGCTTCCTCTCCTGCCTCTTGGCCCTGTGGGCTATCAGATCCCCTCCTAAATCCCCCCGGCTCCCTCCGGCTTCCGTGCCCGTCGTCTGCTCCTGGTCCCACAGACCCTCCATCTCCTCCGGCGTGAGGTGTGAGGTGTTCGGCGGGCGCTGCCGGCGGCAGCCCAGGGCCGAGGCGGCGGCGGCGGCTACGCTCCACTCCCCGCTGACCCAGGAGGGGGACTGATGGCAGCCCGCGCAGGCTCGGCTCTGCATCCGCTCTGAGCGAGGAGACCAGTGGGAATGGTATCGGCGGTGGGCGGCCTGAGGGCAGGAGTGTGCCTCACACAATGGCCCCTATTCACACGCCCAGCAAGGAGAGAGGAGAGGCAGGGAGAACAGAGTCCCCGGCGGGGAGGGGCCAGGACGTTGGGAGCGAGGCCGGCCGGGGTTGCTGTCAGGACCGTTTCACACAGCTCAGCGGCTCTGTGGAGCGGGATCAATGGTCGGGGCACACTTCCATTAGCGCGCCGCCTCCCGGACACACTCCACTTCACTTAAGTGGAGATAACGCTCGCAGTCAGGGCGCGATTCCAAAAAAAAAATAAAAATAAAAATGGGTCACTTGCCCGGGCGCAGACAAAACCCAGGATTCTCTGGCCTGAGATGTGTCCTCGGAATTTCGAAAACAGATCTTGACCTCCGGCTATATCAGCCGGGCCCGGTCGGGAATTTCCCCCGCTGCCGTCCAGACGCTCCGGCTGCAGACGCCTCCTGCCAATCACAATCAGCCCTTTAAGAAAGACCCCTCAGAGGCAGACAGCGGACTGGGATTGGGAAAGGGATTACTGCCATAATCCCAAACTGTGGGAATAATCCCGCAGTGCTCAAACCCAAGAAAAAAAAACATAGGAAGCTCCTTTGCAGGCCTGCAGCTAGAAGTGTCTCGTCGGTGGGGGGCTGCTGCTGCCTTCATGCTGAATTTGTCCCTATTAGCTGTGCTTATAAACAAACAGTAAACAGGACCACATGGCAGCCTCCTCTTCTCCTCAGTTACTGATTTATAAAACAGTGAGCAAAAGGTCAGGATGTCAGTGAGTATTGGATTTGTGGCGACGCAGAGCTGGAGCGAAAGCAGAGCGCCAAAAAGCCCCAAAGGGCAACTGCAGAGCGGAGATAAAATAAAAAAAAATGGATCTGCATCGCAGAGACTTACAGACTAAAAGCAAAGTCAAGAACTTCCACAGGCCTCTTGCGTATCACCCATGCTTTGTTTTTTTGTTTTTTTTGTCTCAGACGTCCTGGGCACCAGTAAAGCGTCTGATGGACGGATGAGTGACGGGACAGGTGAAGATATTTGTCATTGTGACCGCAGGCATTCTTCGAGATAGACCTACACATACCACAGCAAAACAATCCCCGCTCCGCAGCTAAGTTGGAAGCAACAGATGAGGAACGGACCACTGGGGGAGATATTTTAGCCCCGGCGAGGGAGACAGGAGGGCTGCGCTCTTTGTCCCGCGGGGCAGATGGCTTCTTGTCTCTTAAAGAAGAGCGTAAAAAAAAAAGCGAGGACACAAAAGGTGGTCGCACAACAAGCCCTCGCTTTCTTTTCAGGCGCCCGGGCTCTTTTATTCCCGCCAGCCTTTGTGAAGGCACAGCTGAGCAAGCGCCGTTGTGACTCTGGAATCATGGGGGAAAAAAAAAAAAACACGGCACAGTGGGCACGGACACAGGGAGAAAGCAGGATGCAACAACCCACATCCTGAACAAAACAGCCCTAACAACATCCCTAACAAGCAGAAAAATAGACACACTGTGAAGGGTGCAGCGGGGGAAGATATTGTCCCATTATTTAAAAAAATGGAGGAAACTGACACTTTTGTGTTCATGCATGTGCTAAGGAGATTTCTAAAGAAAAATGCCACAATTGTATCTGTTGTATTTTCCTGTATTTGTGGTTGAAGATTGCGATTTGTTGCATTTTGCAACTAAAGGATTAGAGCATTTCATGCTATTAAAAAAAAACAACTAAAACAGCAATTTCCATCCAAAACAGATAGTTATCCCAAACAAACATGACGATATCTTTGGAAACGTCTCCAGCACATGCAACCAGCCCGGCCTGTCCAGCGCCCCGCTGAGATTCAATCACAGTGATGAGTGTCAGGAGGAATGTGGCAGGAGGCCACCGAGCGAATTCCCGCACATGCAAAAAAAGAGAAGGAAACTCGGGAGCTTGATCTACAGGTCGAGTCAAGTACCCCGCCCGCTCACCTCCTGAGAGGCGTTCTAATGACACAAGCAGTTGCAGTCATGGCGATACGGAAGGCATCAACCTGACACTGAGCACACACACGCACGCACACGCCACCGTACAGTGAAGCCACTGTGCCGCTAATGCCCCGGGGCGCGGCTGGTAAACACGGAGTTCAAAAAGCGACCACAGATCGGAGCCATCAGGCCCCGGGGCCTCCGCTCCTGAAAGGGACGCACCAGATTCCGGCAGAGAGAATTTTATTCCTCCGTTGGAAGTGACAGGCAGGTGGTATTCGCTGCCTGGACAAATTAATCAGTTTGACTTTATTTATAATGAAACTTAAAGATTTAAAGAGATTAACAAGTGACCGACAAAGCCTTAAAACGGATTTAGAGAGTAATGCACACACAAAACAGCTAAAAGCCAATTAAATAAGACAACAATCAAATATGTTTTAGGATTAATGATGATTATTTAAAGATAATGCAAAAAAAAAAGATGAATATTATGAATCAAGAGCAATGTGTCGATAAGACAAAACAGATAAAAAATGTGGTGTATGGAGTCAAAAATATAAAATCACCTAAATAACTGACTATCTGACATTTAGCTGGAGACATGCTCCACTTTTTCTTGCCAGAGGCGGATTATTGTAGATCAAACAGAGAGCAATGTGTGCATGCATGTGTGTGCGTGTGTGTGTGTGTGCGTGTGTGTGTGTGTGTGTGTGTGTGTGTGTGTGTGTGTGAAGGCGCTTCTCTGCTCCACAGCCTCCCTGGAGGCTGATGGTGGAACGTGCAGCACTGAGCTTATTTGAAACCACCACATGTCAATGGACCCCCGACTGATCGATGGCCATTAGGCCAAAAGCGGCCACATATGTGACTTGTGTCTCAAATTACATGAACCACGCTACCGGCTGATGTTAAGAATACTGCGACTGATGCTGCCGCTGACAGGGCAATGTCTCAACTGTCAGGAAGACAAACCGCACGCTGACATTCCGACGAAGGACCCCTAAAGTGATGAATGCTGCTTTTTTTACATCGAGAGGAAAAACAAAAGGATCCAGCTCCTAAAAAATACAACGTCTACCACGAAAGGCTAAGGGAACATTATCTGTCAATAAAAGGAATCTCGGTGCCATCATCAGACCCCAAAAAGGGAGTTAAGGTTGCCACCTAGTGGAGGGAGCATTTGGAGAAAGGAAACAGGCTTTCCTCATTCCTGGCTGGTAAATCATTCGCAGACCCTGACCAGAAAAAAACAAACAAACGGCACATCAGGAGTGGCAACGAGCACAATGTGCAATTTGTCTCAGGTAGGATCGGCGTGCTGGGTAATGCAGCGAGCAGAGCAAAGTCCCCGATTCCTCTTGGTCATCGGCACCTTTC
Source organism: Eupleurogrammus muticus (assembly GCA_036785175.1). Classification (NCBI taxonomy): domain Eukaryota; kingdom Metazoa; phylum Chordata; class Actinopteri; order Scombriformes; family Trichiuridae; genus Eupleurogrammus; species Eupleurogrammus muticus. The sequence goes on from JAYKQN010000026.1 coordinate 4,968,077, forward strand.
AGGGGAGGCAGCGAGGCGTGGAGGCGGCGAACACACCCGCGGCCATTGGAGGGATAATGTACGTCTCACTCACAGGACAAAGTGTCCTTTCAGAAACAACGCTCGTCCTGCTGGAAATGTTCAGTGGCATGGAAGCAGAAACCAGGGTTTTACAAAGGCTCTGTCGTGCATGAACTGAGATGCTTCGCTTGAGAGAAATAAAAGAGAAAAATCATAAAACCATTGTGGTGGTGTTATTATGTCTTATTCAAATGTTGGTACTGGTTTTATTGCTGTAGAAATACTAAACAATAGACATATACTTGAATATGGTTTCGAGCATTTTCTATAGTGAACATGGAGTGCTGTTAGAATAACTGCAGCTATAACCAGAATGTCTCTCTTTAGGATGATAGAAATAGGGACGAATTGAACGAAATTGTTTTGTTTCAGTTCAGTTTTAGAAAGTGAGTTAAATGTATAGAAGATTAATCTTGTCAAAACAGTCCAATCAAAGATGAATAACGTCTTTCGTTTCAGCTCTTGCTTCACAACAGCATCTATAAAAAAAGGGTCTTGTTCAAAGATTGCAATCTGAACTCTGGTTGACATCTTACATCACCTTCAGTGCACAAAAAGTACACTTAACAGAACCTGTGCCATGTGAAGGCCTTAAGGCTCATTTATGCTCAATGTTTAATATCCACACGGATACCAACAGGGCCTTCTGTCTGTACTACACCTTGATTTCATCCTGTTTTTTTTGGCCAGTACCACAGTGTTGCTGTCACTACCCAATATGAGTAGGTGACGTGCCACCGTGGACGTAATATAGACCTGGATACAGCTCCATCTCTCAGCAACATCCTGATTTTTCCCAGTGGCCACTTGTGGTACTTGCATAAATAAAAATCCCATAGACCAAAAAGACCCCCCCAGCTATAACCCTGTTAGTTACTAATCTTTGCATTCTATTCTCCTTTTTCTATATTTTTTTAATCATGGGCTTACGAAAGAATTTTTTTCCTCTGCAGAAAAGCTCTGGAAAAGTCACAGCTGGTAACCTCTTACTCTCACCCGCTCATCCCTCTGGAAGGTGACCCTGCGCGGCTCCGTGCGTCCGCGGCTCAGCCTGTGCACCATCTTGTCCTTGAGCAGCGAGGTGTAGCCCAGGTGCTCGTAGATGGGGTTGGTGGTCATCTTGGCGATGTACTCCGCCGCCTTGGTCTCGATGTACAGCGTGATGAGGGCGTCCGTCACCAGGTCGTGGACCGACTCGAACCGCTTCTCCCCGACGAAGTGCTTCCCGTCGTAGAACAGCCTGTAGTTGAGGGTCTGGTGTCCGAACCTGGAATTGGAGACAAAGGTGTGATTGAACACAACGAGAGGAAGTGAAGAAGCAGCAGGCCGGGGGGGCCACCGCGTCGACCTTTTCTGCCGCATACTGATATGCGCCGGTACCTCAAGGCCAAGGTGTGAGTCCCTGGCTGTCTCTGACTCTCCCTGATGAGGTATGAACCCTCTGCTCCCCCCAGCAGCTCATCTGCATATTCACGAGAGATCACGCCATGGAATCTGTGCGGAAAAAAAACAAACAAAAAAAGTCACAGTCGGTGCAACTCATCCCCAAGAGATTTACATCCGAGACTTTAAACTTAGGACTCTTATCCTGCTTTTCCAGAGAAAAAGACAACTCCTCGGCTCTAACCACATCTGAGGCAAGGCAGTAATGATAAATAAAGCCATGCTCTGCACAGTAACATTTGAGCAAAGGCATGAAAACAAAGACAGTAATTAGGTTACACTTACTCTCTGCCATAGTATTTGGGTCGGCTCTCCATCTGCAAACCAGAGAAGACGCATTTGCCCAGGCCACACGATATGAAAACTCAATTAAACGTCTTTGCAAATTATTCTTACGATTAGTGTGTGAAAGATAAAAGCCTCTCCACCCACAGGACAGATGATCTCCATCTGTGCCCCCCCCCCCATCCTCACCCTGTATAGTCACAGCTACAAAACCATAAAGCCAAAATCACAGAGTGTGGAGACGAATTCGAAGCAGTGCCAGAAAACAGCTGGTGATCAGATTGCCAGAGTTAATATTCAGAACATTAGCGTGTCACATCCGAGTGTGTGTGTGTGTGTGTGTGTGTGTCTGCGTTACAAATGTTGTCCTGGATATATGGCCTAAAAAAACGATTTTTCAACTTGTACTTTAATATGAACATATGAAAGTACTTTTTCTGGCTTTGTTGCTTTAATCATTTAGAGAACTATCAATGTTTAACACTACTAACATATTCACTGGAATGAAAAAAATCATGAATATTGGACAATTTCATCATCTAGATCCCCGCTTTTCTATAGGAAGACGGTGTGAGATGCCATGGCGGCTGACAGCGTGTGTGTGTGTGTGTGTGTGTGTAGTTACATTCCGTTATGATCAGATTGACTCACCAGAACACACTGGTTGAATGTAAAACATCATTTATCTCACACAGCCAGCCCCAGACGTTTACTTTGCTCGTCACAGTGTGGCAGGACTCAAAATATCATTTCTGGTAAGGCTGTATAATTAGAAACTGACAGTTTTCTCGGCGAGGGCAGTAACTTTGTTCCTGTAGCAGAGGAATTCCAGACTGTCTGCTTCATGCATCTGGTTGATATACTTGGTATTCTGAGCTGCGTTCTGTATGAAAGGTGCCATACAAATTTGAATGCTTTGTTTGGGGGGGTTTGGCTGGGCTTTTGGGTTCAAATATGCTATGTATGCAACAAATAATTGATGATATACTGTCACATTTCCCCCTCTGATTGGTTGGACTCGTAGCTGCCAGGCTTCATCGTTTCTCAGTTTTCATATTAAAACTTGAGAATGAAAATGAGTTTGACAGAGTGTCTGGTAAGCTGGATTTCTTCTTTTAAATGGGGCCACCATGTGGTTTCCACAGGTCCAATACTGATATTTGACTATTATCATACATTACATGTGTGTTCCTGCAGTGTTCCAGCCTCATTTTCAACCAGGACCTTCTTATGCAGCTTTTTTTTTGTTCCTGTGGTTTGTGTGCAGCGTGCAGCGTGCAGCGTGCAGCGTGGAGCTCTCTGATATTTACAGACGTACTGACCTCCTGGGGACACGTGATCCTCTTTGGTCTCGGCGCCTCCTGCTGTAGCTGGTACACTGTCAGAGGGTAAACATGGATGTTAATTAAGGCCTAAGCAAAAGTTGCACACGCGTCTCAGTTAGGACGTAATTACACATGTTCACATGATAGATCTGCATCTAAAATAAAAACTCAATGCTTAGGAAGTAAACCATACGTTGCCTGGTGGCTTTCATAGACTGGCGCTGTAGAACATGAAGCATTATCTGCACTTAACAGCCAACAGGCCGGTTTGTGGCCACCGCTCTCACACACAGAGCCGGTGGCACGAACTGCCCATCTGGGACAAATAATAAATGAACTTGAACTGCACAAAAGGAGGCATCAGCTCAGACTGTCAGCCAGTAGGCTTTACATGGTCGGGAGCCGTATGTCCGCAGTCCATTCGCGTGAATTGAAAAACCTATATGCTTGCACCTAAAAAATGCACACGTGCGGCAAATCAAAAAAAAGCCCCAACTCCGGCTTTCTCTTCCTGCTGCGGGCGTCATCGTAGGAAATCAGTGAAGCAACGTGAAAATGAAATTGGGGGATTTGCAGGAGGCAAAATAAGTCGCCCACAATGCACCTCAGCAGCCTCGAACGAATTAGTGCAACTACAATGAGTGATTAAAAAGCTGCGAGAGAGAGAGAGAGGGAAGCTGTTTCACAGAACTAGGAGACCATATTACCAGAAAAGAAGAATAGGTGGCTGTGTATGTGCTTCAAATCAATGTTTTAACCCTTCATGTGTCTCTATTCTGATAAAATCACATTTCCTGTTTCCCCCCTATATAAAACCCTACAATAATAGACTGTATGCATCGTACAGTACTCGTCCTGGAGACTTTATTGGCAGTGGATAACCTTGTGAGACGTGGATTAGGATGCATGTCTACAACCGTGTGTCCTCATCACTAACAGCCGCTGCTACAGCGAAGGAATCGCCACGTGGGGTTGAGCCGAGTCCTCGCCGCGGCTGCTTCTGCAGGCGGCGAGGGGGGGGGGGGGAAGAGGAGACTCCACACTGTGAATTCTCATGTTTTTGTCAGGCTGATTCGAGCCAAGCGGCACGATCTGGACATCATCCATTCCTATGACACAGTGAGCTCTAAAAATACCCCGGCAGAGGACCAGAGGAGTCAGAGAAGAAGATGAGAGACTTCAGGAAAAAAACTGTGTTATTGGAAAATTATACAGAGAGGACGTTTAATTACGGGAAAACGCGAACGGTATACGCTGTATTTGGCAAAATAAAATGTTAGCACCGTGAGGAACGGGGGCAGAACACGGTTTACGTTTTCAACTCGACTAGCTCTCAGGCAGAAGCGATTCGTGCTCTGCTTCACGCTCAGATATATTCTGAGGAGTGAACCCATTTCCTCCCACATGGCAAAAAAACATTGTATAATGAGGTGGGTGTTCTGAGGACTCCATTTGAGCTGAGGTAGAAAACATCATTTTCATTTTCCTCGGCGATGGAAACCTATTTTACTCAGTGTGTGAATGTGTTTTGTGGGCGAGTGGGTTTCTCTCTCTCTTTCTGTGTGTGTGTGTGTGTGTGTGTGTGGGTGTAGCCTATTGAAAAACTGCAGCATATCTAATTGCACTATGCACACCAAAACCCAGTTCTCCCAAATCGTCTCCTTCTTATTTATAGATCACGAATGAACACGCTATTATTTGAGGACGCCGCGCTGAACGCCAAAAAGCCAGGTTTGAACTAATCGGCACGTAAAATTGACGAATTACTCACGGTAGGACTTCCATATGGGAGGCTGGTAATCCTCAGGGTCTGTAAAACACAAAGAGAAAACAGGTTTCCGTTATGAACTGGCTGTGGTGTTAATAGACTCTGCTCTCTCATTTAAAATCTCAATCTCCATTCCGTTCCCAGCGGACGGCCCTTCGGCGTGGAGAGGTCACCATTGTTTATCTCTGTGTTATAATTATGGATATGGATTCACACTGTGAAGCCGCCTGTTAGAGATTGACTAGTAAATACTAATCAGTGACTCTGCTTCAAGGACAATCGATACACATGTGAGGCGGCTTCTGCTGGACACTGTCCGGACTCACTTCTGATCTATGCCGCCGTGACGCGAGAACACAAACACACACCAAAGGAAATCACGGGCAGCGAATGCAGCGGCTGATTTACGGTTATAAACACATTCCTGAAATATGAGATGGCTGTCATACAGGCTTGATAAGAAAGGAGAGGTGCAGCAACTGATAATTTACTACAGCTCCTACTGGGCGAAGTGAGGACTTTAGGACTTCTATTGTGCAAAGTTGCAGGTAGTAAAAACGTCTCGTCCACTCCTCGTGGCGCAAAAGGGTGTAAAACATTTTTATTCATAATATGTTAATGATGTTGACGAAAATTTGCAACTTATTGTTTCTGAAGTTGTTGTTTTTCGCTTGTGCAGCGAATTATCTGCCAATCTGTCTTTTCCAACCTTTTAAATCATGCCTGCCTTTGTTACAGATAGAAGGGAACATTGCCATTTGTGTTTTTGGTTTGTGTCGCTACACTGGATATGAAGTTATAATCATTTCCTCTAATAAAACTGTATTCAGAGATTTCATGACGATTTTCCACAGACACGTTTAATTGCACCTAAATGTCACCGCACAGGCTGCGATGTGGAGTTTGCCTCACGCTGCGAGATGAGAATCAGTCCCATCAGTCATGGTGGCGAGCAGCTATCGAGGATAAGCAGACGAAACGAACAAAAAACACTGCTTTTTTTTTCTTATATCTCTAAGTGCCGGCCCTGCCGAGGCAACGGCGTATCATATCAGTCCAAGAGATACACTTTGTTCACTTAAAACATTCCTTTGCACTCATCAGCAAATATGCGCCGCACCCCTCTGGCCAGAGGGAGAGAAATTAATACCTGACTCAGTCTGATGCAAACCAGTGAGCACTTGTTGCAGAAAAAGTGACTCATTCATGGCATCTGTGTTAGAGCTGGTTCACTAAAGGCTCTGTGTAGATACTACATTTATATATATATCATTGAAAACATATATATTTTTGCCTCATGCCGTTTCCTCTGCTCCTTGCAGCAGGAGCTTGTTTTGAAGCTGGTTGCAACATCATCAAACACACAAAGAAAAACTCATCGCTGCTTCTCATCATGGAGCTAGTTTCTTTTTTTTGGGGAAAGAGAGGGACTTCTTCGCACCATCAAAGACAACACAAGTGCATAGGAAGCGTTGCTGACTAATTAACTGGATGATGAAAAGGCAGCTGGATGTTTTAATGTTGCTAAAGCCCTCCACAGATATCAGCCTACATAACCAAACAGGCCTCCGGGCTCCGTTTGCAGATGCATTGTCTCGACGTCGGGGGCTTTGTCGCTGTGAGTTGCACGGGCAACTGTCTGCAAGATTTATTCCACTGCGGCTTGTTTAAAGAATGTGATTTCATCTGGTCGCCCGCCAAATATTCTCTTTTCGATCCGATTCTTTTTAATGACGAATGGCATTTCAGCCCCGGGGCCCCGGCGGGAGCTTTCACGGCAAGACAGAAAGGGGAGCTCCGGAGGGTTAGGTTCTGATGCAAACACGGGAACTCACATGCAAATATATTAGGCTGTGATACACCTTCACACACCCACATGCATACACCGGCACAGGAGCACACACACACACACACACACACACGCAAATCCAAAGCACATCAAAAAGAATTTGCAAGTAGCTCAGAGTTTGTCTCGTCATCAGGGAAAATTTAGAGTTCTGGAGCAGCCAGAAGGCTCTTCCCCCTGAAGAAACAGCTATTAATTGTGTTGCCCTCCATTACACACCAGGCAGAGACGTTCAATAAAATAATTACCTGTGGGTGTTTTCTCCTGTGACAAAGAGAATATGTGATGAATAAAGATGGAGCTCGCCCTGACTCCCCCCCCCCCCCCCCTGAGATAATGTCTGCTCTGGAAGTCTGTGCACATGCAGGGAAAAAATATTCAACTTTAGCACATAAAACACTAAATTATGTGGAGCTGTTAATACTGTAGGTAGAAGGCTGATGCACAAAAAATGCAGATGCCAGAAGAGGAGATATACAGGAGTCTGTGATGTGAATAAAACCGACACGACAAGTAGAATAGTTTGATTTAAAAAAGCTACGATTCAGCTGTGGCTCTACAGCCAAAGAATCACAAAAAAAATAATCATATAAAATACCAGCAGCAACAAGAGCTTCTGCTATTTCTAGGAGTAATGTTACATGGCTGGCAATGTCATAAGATTTTATTTGTGGTGAGACTGGGGATTTCTCTCTCACAACTTGAACACTGCCAGAGGGAAAGGGTGTTTATACTATTCTTTTCTTTAATATAGACTACACTAGCAGGATAGATTGGATATAATTAGTGGTTATGTGTTCCTTTATAGCACACACAGAAACCGTATCACTGCGAAAACCTCATACCGAGCAGCACAATGCTGAATGTGTGCAGCGGCGACATGCATCCTGTGTTCCTCACACGTCGTATCGTCAAACACACCAAGTACAGTCTTACAACTTAATGTCACTGCACCATATCTCATGCATAATCTAATTGAGAGGAGCTGGCGACGCGTCCGCTCGGCCACTGGAAGGAAAATGTCTTTATCTTTATATCCTACAGCTTCACACACACAGTGAGTCGGCTTCATATAGAATAAAGAGTTAAGAGCGGCACCTTTCCAGCTACAGTGTGTGTGTGTGTGTGTAGGGCTGTTTGAGTGGCAGAGGGTGAATGAGTTTGTGGTCTTATATTTGTCTTGGTGCATCTCCAGTCTTCCAGGATATGAGTGTTCTGGGCAATAACGACATCCTTTGTGATCTCTGATCTCTTCTCTGCTGTCCAGTGTGCTGAGATTTCTCTTCTTTTTTTTCCTGCATCTTTGCTCTCCACTTAATGCCTTGTAATCTCTTTCTGTGCACTAGTAGAGCTAAAGACGCTGAATTAAAAGTTTCCCCTGTCAGTTTGATCGCTCACCGTGCTACTTGGGGTGATTTTAGATGACTCCACACAGGCTTATGCGTTTTTTTTTGGGCCAATTTTCAACACTTTGTTGTCCTGCAGGGAGGATTCATTTCCTCCCAAGCCCTTCCTCCATCTTCAATATTTTTCAAATAACAAGTTGGAGGGTATCATATTCATTTGTTGTGACACAACGCTTCTCTCTAAAGCTCTGAAAGCTGGAAATGTGATTAAACTGATTTGATTTGGCCATTTGATGAACACAAAAATTATAATTTAATCAAATCCTTAATGTGGATTCTTAAGGCTGAATGTTAAAAGACATAGAGACATAGGGATGAAAACTTCATCTAAATCACAATATGGCTTACGGCAAATAAAAATGGATATTAAATATTGATGTCCCAAATTTCAGATTCAAAACCGTCTCCAGTCACCAAGATCTTGAGATCTTAAAAGCTGTGATTTTTTTATTTTGCTGTTTTCCTAACTCAGGTTTTGTTTTACATGTGTATGCTGCCTCCCTAAAATCCTGCCAAGCTGACCAATCAGAAGCAGCAGGGAGGAGGACAGGTCACGTGACCTGGAGTTCAAGCAGCGTAAGCTGGTCATCAATTTGTAAAATGGATTTGAGAAGCGGAGTTTAGGAAAATTGTGAATGAAATCAATCTTTCACTAAAATCCTTCAACCCTTGTTTGGTATATTAGATGTATTTTAATGAAAATGCTAACAATGACATGACGACAGTCATTTCTTCTAATTTCACAAATGAAATCAAATATCGCAACACACACAGACACAAACACATTCATGAGTAAAACTGAGCATCACATGCAAAGACACACACACACACACACACACACGTACACACACACACACACACACACTAGAAGGCCGTTGGGATGTCAGCGGGATGCAGCAGAGCTGCAGCAGGGGAACCATCTGTGTAAGATTCTGTTCCAAAACCAGCATTTAAACACCATCTTTGTGCTGACCAGCAGATAATACTTGGCAGGTACAGTACACCGAGGTACAGTACTACTACTATTACTACTATTACTACTACTATTACTACTACTACTGTACTGGACCACTGGACTTTAGGGGAAACTGTGCTGTTAACATAAATTCTCAGTGAGTGTAAATCAGAGGAAGTGTGATTGTGTAATTTGCATTCTGTCTGCCACTGGGAGACGACCTATTCATATATTTATTTTCAAAGCTCTATTTCCTGGAGCCGTCTGGCAAATGGCGTGCTGCTGGTACAGTGCACGCTTCCATGCCCACCCCCATGCCAAGAATGTGTGTAGGGATGTCCCTGATCTCGACGAATAGCCATAAAATACTCTTTCCAGTGGGAAGGAAGTGGTGTTGTATGTTGCGATTGTGTTGTAATCTCTTTCAGCTTGGCAGCTTATTTTTTTACTACAAGTGCCTTTGATTGTACAGCGGACATGCATTATTTTGTGCAGCTAAAGATTTAGTGCATAAAGTGCAGCCATGCCCACATACCAACTCCTGCTATTTGAATAATCTGCAGCCAACCACTATCGCAATCAGCAAGTTGGATCCTCTCTGACCAATCGAATCCCTCTTAAAAAACACAATAACTAGGCAAACTAATCGTTAGCAGCAGCTGAAATGAACAGACCCAACAGCCAGATGAGACGGGCCAAAACGTGGAGCAGAAATTTGCGCCCGAGTCATACAGTACGCCTCATAGACAAGATTATTCAAATGTTGTGTCTGACTGCCAAAGAGCTCTGCATGAGAATAATCATACCCTTGTGACAACCACTCCATCCCTGGCAGCAGCACAGCTTGTAACCTCTGATAATTATATTGAGAGCCCAGCGGTAATGACAACCCTCTGCTGCCACAGAGAGAAAAAGACTTTCCTCTTAAAGCAGCAGCGGTCAAACGCTGCAATCCGCCGCTTTCTGAGACGCGCGCATGAGATAATGCTTTGTGAAACATGTGGTTTTTACCGCAGGCTATATCAGCTTGGAACAACTTGGTCTGTCCCTCCCGTTGGGCAGTACCTTTGGGAAATGTGACTCTGCCGTGCGGTCGGGGACGCAGAAGAGAAAGAAAGTCAAACAAACACGGCCTGTGCAATGTTCTCACTCCGTAATAAGCATGTAGTTTTATATGCTTGGAAGGTGGGAAAATGCTGCTGTAGTGGTGCATGCTTTCTGCATGTGATCCTGCACAGTCAAACATCTAATAGCAGACATGAAAACCAGTGGTAAGCCTGGTATTATACACAGCCTCTCCCTGTATATCTCTCTCTCACACACACACACACACACACACACACACACACACCCTCTGGTTATTGCTGCTTCCAGACCAAACAGCATCGTGATAGTGGAGTTTGCACCCTGGCAAATATGAGCAGCACGCTTTATCAACACTGAGCTGCTGTATCACTCTGGGTTCGTTTAAACAGCTGCTGACACACTTTTCTTCTTGTTTTGTTTTGTTTTCTCTTCTAATTTAGCGAAAATTAAACCCTGAAAATTGAAACATATACGTGCTAATCACTGACCTTCATTTGAATCAGCTTTTTGTGCACACACACACACACTGTAGTATACATGCCACTGTATTAGGACACCGAATCATAATATATTAAGGATTGTTCACCAAAAGAGCTTTGCTGCTTCGTTTTTTTTTTTTTTTTGGAAAATGGTAGACTGCATGTGCCAAAGATAATGCTCGGAGCCAGCCAAGTGGAAAGTCAATGAGGAAATTATGGAGATGACTGACAATCTAATGATCACATCCAAAGCCAAAGTCACACTGGCTGCTCCTCTCTCCAGCTTTAAAGAACCCCCCCTCTCTCTCTATCTCTGTGCACAACAGACATCCAATGTCTCCACCGCTGCAGATGTAAGAGATTTCAACCCTGAACCACAGCAAGGCACTTTAACAATGTGTTTGTTCAATAGGCCAATTTTCTAAAGCGCAGATAAGGAAATAAACAGATGTCATGGCCCCTGATGACGGGTTCAGGAAGGGATTAGAAGAAAAGTTGGATTTAAGTTACAAGCAAAAATAAACACATGACATGGACTGATAAAGGCTTCTCGTTATTGATAATAACATTATTATTATTCCATGTGTGGAGTGTGGGTTGTGTGAACTCCTACCAGAGGACACGGATGAACCCGAGAGGCTCGAGTTGCTGGATGCTGCCATCCCCCAGCCCCCGCTGCACGGTCCGCGGTTATTCCCGTTCGGCCAAGGTGCGCGCACAGCGGCGGCGGCGGCGGCTCGTCCGCGGCGGCGTCTCCATTCCTCACACCCCCCCACCCACACCCGTACCCGTACCCGGGGCGGCTGGCAGCCCGGTGTCCGGTCTATCCGTGCGCCCCCGCCGCTGACTTTTATCTCACGTCCCCTCCCCTCCCTCCACCAGCCGGCTGAAATCCGCCGATCCTCCGCGGAGCGCCTCTCGGCTGAGGCGCCGCGCGCTGCCGCAGACGCCGAAGGTGCCACAGATGATTAAAAATAGTCCGGTGCAGGAATATGCCCCCGTGGATCAGGTTCGCCTTTCTTTGTAAAACAGAGACTATAGGTGGAGATGCCACGGATCCGTGTAGGAAGCAGCGATGGTTTCCATGTGCCACTCCACGGATCCTTATAAACACACTACACTGCGGAGACGCGCCTTCTTAAAGCGAAAGTTTGGAGCAGCGTTGCCTGGTGGCATCAAAAGCTGCACAGAACCAAACCAGTTACAAGGAAAAAAAAACAAACTAGACATTTTTACCCCTTCCCCTTTCTTTAAACGCAGTGTTGCGTTAGATTCACGCAAAAAAGCCGAACCGGCTGAACCACATTATTGCAGCTCTGTGGCATCCTTCACCAGATGTCATGTTAAGTCACGTTGAGGAGTGAGAGGATTCACAATCTACATCTGTGGCGCCCTCCGGTGGGTCTGAGCTCTCACTTCAGCTTTCTGTAAAACCGTGATATAAAATCCATGTTTTGACACTTTACTTTTTACAGGACATACTATTTATAAGGTCACATGACCAGTCCTTTTTGCTCATAGACATTTGACATGTGAGTGTCATTGTTTCACAACAGAAAGTTGTCTTTTGTTTGAAAAAAAAAATGAACTCATTATAAAGTAAATTACAAATTGACATACATACAGCAGTTTGAACCTATCCTAAAATAATGTTTACTTATACTGTTTTTTTTATTATATATCTATTATTTATGACATTTAAAAGGTTCCTATTCCTCCACCTCATCCTTTACATACACCCTGAAAAAATATATTTCAAATTAGTGTCATACTCAATTTTTTTCCTGTGCTAAATATATTGTTTCCATCCTGTGCACACATCATCCATCAAGAGGAATCATTCTCTATCACTGTTCCTGAGGTTTCTTCCTCTTTTATTCCCCCCATTAAAAGTTATTTTTTTAGGTGTAATTAAGCCAAATGTGTGATTTATGATTCGGAACTGTACAAATAAAATTGACTTTACTTTGACTTAGGCATTCTTAGAATCAAAAAGCAATTGAAATCTATCACTTTCTTCAATATGGGGCCTTTAATGCTAAGGAGTCGTGGGTTAATTCAGGCCAGAGAAGTGAAACGTTCACACTCGCCTCTCTGTCACCAAGGTGTGCCTGAGTCGAGTTCTCGTTGCTCTGACAGCCTCCAGGAAGCTGCTTTTTTTTTTAACAGGTGTCCAGCCTCTGTCCTGGCACGCAGCTTCCAGCAGCGCATGCAACCAAACCTTTAACAGGCCAGAAACAAGACAAAAAGAGCTGAGCCTGCAAGCACCTCTATGGCGGAGTGCAATAGCCACATCAATATCAAATATGTTCAACAGGGGGTCTGTGTCCCCCAGGGGGTCCTCAGAGTTACTGCAGGGGGACACTCAATTACAGTTTGATAATATTTTGTCACAAAATACACATTACCATGAATGGAACATAAATTTGTAGAAAAAAATGTATAGTTATTTTAGAACACCACACATTATTTTAGACTGAGTTTAAGATTCATTAATATAAGTAAATGTGGTAGGAGGTACTTGTTCTCTGTTTCTCATTAGGCAGGGGAGTCAAGCTCAGTTTAGGTTTGGAGACGCATTTAGCGCAATTTGATCTCAAGTAGGCTGGACAAGTAAAAATAAATGTCTACACAACAACGCCTACAAACTTCTACCATTTTTTTATGTGAGGAAATACAATGATATAAAATATCAATCACTTTTCACAGTTTCTCACAGCTGAAGATTCAACCTAAAATGTCTTGTTACTGTATGTCCACAACCAAAAGATCATTGGTTTACCAATATAGAAGAAACCAGAGAATAATCTCATTTGAGAAGTTGTAACCAGAAAATTTGGACATTTTCTTTTTTAAAAGGACTCATATTGATTAATCAGTTCATATAATAGTTTGCAACTAATCGATTAATAAACTAATTGTTGCAGCTCTGCTGAACAATATTTGCTTTTTTAAACAGCAGGTGAAGTTTTCTCCTGCTGTACAAACCGCTGACAAATGAAAACTGTGAATATTTTATCCCTTAAGGCTATAAATGATGCTTCACGTTTCTTTGCTTAAACAGGAACGGGTCTATTTTGGGCCACATCGGACCCTTTAACAGGCCAGGTCAAACCCCTGGGGCCGCATGTTTGACACCCCTGAACCTTGGCCTGAAAAACACTGAAGATCCCTGCCCTAGGATATATTTATCATATGTGAAATATACTTGCAGTTCTGTGAATGAGTGGTGTTGCATGTCTCCTCCTCACCTGTTCACTTGTTCACCTGTTCACCTGAGCTTTTCACGCTGGGACAGAAGCGTCTGTCAACACCTCACTGTGAAAGTGAAAAATCAAGACCAGCTTTCAAAACTCTTAACATGTATGTTACAATAACAATTTTCATCAGAAAAACCTCGACACGTCAGAGCAGCAGACACACAGGCGTGATTAATGACATTAATGACGGCTGAGTTCCAGTTTTGTCTGCAGTTCCTGTATTGGCTGAACGGGACAGAGTCCAGTTAATGTCTTACAACACTGCGGTGTTCACTTTCGATGAATGTGATTTCAGTAACAACCTGCAGCAAATTCTAGTGAAGTGTCCCAGTTTTCCATTCTACCTGATAAAAATAATAATAGCATGTAGGCCTATTTAAATGCAGGCCTTAGTCGTCCAGTATTTTTTAAAAATATTTTGTCCAATTTGAGGAGCCTGTATTAGACAGCAAATTTGTGATTTTATCACATTTACCTACTAGAATGGAATTCTGGAGGGCGTTTTATCACATTTTGTCCAATTTGACAACATCCTAGAGGGCATTATGTCACATTTTGTCAAATTTGGGGGCGTTCTAGGGGAAATTTCGTCTCATTTAGTGGAAATATATCAAATTTGGTCAGATTTGACATAATCCTAGAGGACATTTTATCATATTTTTTTAAATTGTATGGAATTCTAGAGGGTATTCTATTACATATATCCACTTGCAAAGCATTTAAAAGGGATTTTTCCCGCATATAGACATTAATGTGTTTCATTTAGCCTGTTTGGATGCCTTTTGCAATGTTGGTAGCGCTTATAAGACACTAAATAATAGTTTAACTCAGCAAAAGTTTTTATATTTAAAAAAGATTTTAAAAAGATTCTGTGTCTGTGTTGTAACCTTTGTCATGTTGGGCAACTCGTCTCCTGTAAGTCTACGTCCAGGGAGCAAAAAAACAAGCGCGCTTCCGCAACAACAACAACAACACCGACCACGTGATTCAACCGGCGCTCACGTGACCCGCGCTGAGCAGATATCACGTGACGCAGCCTCCACAGGTCTGCAGTCAGCCCGCGGATCCCGAACATCCGAACATGAGGTGAGTCTGAGCGGCACCGGGCCGTCTTTGTGTGAGTCTGACCCGGATCCTGCGGCGTGTACCGGTGCGTACCGGCGTGTAACGCTGTGTGTGTTTCCGTTTCAGGCCGTGGAGGGAAACACTGGGCTTCCTGTTACTCTGGGCCTGTCTGCAACCCGCACGCGCGCGCAGCTGCTCGTCGTTTTTCTGCCGAAAATCGCGCCGCGTCGGCGGCTTCGATGGAGCAGGAAGAGGCGCAGGAAGGGGGGTCGACCCCGGGTCTCCCCTGTTCCTGACCCCGTACCTGGAGAAGGGCGACATATCTGAAGGTGCCCCCACGTGACAGCATATAGCTGCAGGTTTATAGGCATCATCTATGTGTAATGTTTGTGGGTTTTCTCCTTTTTGTTTCAGCCAGGAGGCTCAGTTTGGTGGGAGATCTGCCAGGCGCCAATGTCCAGAGTTATTCTGGGTATCTGACCGTCAACAAAAAATACAACAGCAACCTCTTCTTTTGGTTCTTCCCTGCAATGATGGTAGGAATGCACCTCTCTGTCAGGATGTTGAAATCATAGAATTGTCACTTCTGCAGTTTTGGGAGAAGGGGAGAAGGTCACAAATGACATTATGAAATAAATGGTGAATTTTTTTATGTGCAAAGTAACCCACTTTTTTACTGTCCTTTATCTTTAGTCAACTCAGTCAACATGTGATAAGAAATTGTATGGTGTGTATTTAGTCAGCTGCAGTTACAGGAATGCCAGTTATGACAGGAAGTCAACATTTTGCAAGATATTTTTGGCTTTTTTTGAAGTTTTTTTTGGTAAATCCACCAGTAATAGTCTTATTTCTGGATTTCATTCTGAGGACACATGCCGCCACTTGAATGACCTTTTTAAAACTATGGCTGAATGATTTTGAGGATAAAATTGTGATATTTCATTCAAGATTTCAATTTTCAGTGCACAACAACATTTGCAAGCATCACAGAAATGTACATTAAAATTAAACAACAATAAATGCCATAACTAATGCAAGAAGAAAACTAACGTCAAGAACCAATTTCAAATTTATTATTAACTAGAAACCTGTTTTCCATAGGCTACATTGAGTGCTTGAGCAACAGCAGTTATGAGTGAAGAACTAAAACTAAGCGTTTACAGTGGCCTTCGAAACTATTTGGCCCCCTTGAACTTTGTGACCTTTTGCCACATTTCAGTTTTCAAACATAAAGATATAAAACTGTAATTTCTTGTGAAGAATCAACAAGTGGGACACAATCATGAAGTGGAACACACTTTATTGGATATTTTGAACTTTAACAAATAAACAAAAAATTGGGCGTGCAAAATCATTCAGCCCCATCGAGTTAATACTTTTTAGCGCCACCTTTTGCTGTGATTACAGCTGCAAGTCGCTTGGGGTATGTCTCTATCAGTTTTGCACATCGAGAAACTGATATTTTTGCCCATTCCTCCTTGCAAAACAGCTCGAGCTCAGTGAGGTTCGATGGAGCGCGTTTGTGAACAGCAGTTTTCAGTTCTTTCCACAGATTCTCAATTGGATTGAGGTCTGGACTTTGACTTGGCCATTCTAACACCTTGATATGTTTTTTGGAGATTCATGCCATTGTAGCTTCTGCTTTATGTTTTGGATCATTGTCTTGTTGGAAGACAAATCTCCGTCCCAGTCTCAGGTCTTTTTGCGGATTCCATCAGGTTTTCTTCCAGAATGGTCCTGTATTTGGCTCCATCCATCTTCCCATCAATTTAAACCATCTTCCCTGTCCCTGCTGAAGAAAAGCAGGCCCAAACCATGATGCTGCCACCACCATGTTTGACAGTGTGGATGGTGTGTTGAGGGTGATGAGCTGTGCTGCTTTTACGCCAAACATAGCGTCTTGCATTGTTGCCAAAAAGTTCGATTTTGGTCTCATCTGACCAGAGCACCTTCTTCCACATGTTTGGTGTGTCTCCCAGGTGGCTTGTGGCAAACTTTAAACAACACTTTTTATGGATACTCTTCCATAAAGGCCAGATTTGTGCAGTAAACGACTGATTGTTGTCCTATGGAAAGATTATCCCTCCTCAGCTGTGACCTCTGCAGTTCATCCAGAGTGATCATGGGCCTCTTGGCTGCATCTCTGATCAGTCTTCTCCTTGTATGAGCTGAAAGTTTAGGGGGACGGCCAGATCTTGGTAGATTTACAGTGGTCTGATACTCCTTCCATTTCAATATTATTGCTTGCACAGTGCTCCTTGGGATGTTTAAAGCTTGGGAAATCTTTTTGTATCCAAATCCAGCTTTAAACTCCCCACAACAGTATCTCGGACCTGCCTGGTGTGTTCCTTGTTCTTCATGATGCTCTCTGCACTTTAAACAGACCTCTGAGACTATCACAGTGCAGGTGCATTTATACAGAGACTTGATTACACACAGGTGGATTCCATTTATCATTGTTAGTCCTTTATGTCAACATTGAATCATTCAGAGATCCTCACTGAACTTCTGGACAGAGTTTATTGCACTGAAAGTAAAGGGGCTGAATGATTTTGCACGCCCAGTTTTTCGTTTTTTATTTGTTAAAGTTTAAAATATCCAATAAAGTGTGTTCCACTTCATGATTGTGTCCCACCTGTTGTTGCTTCTTCACAAGAAATTACAGTTTTACATCTTTATGTTTGAAGCCTGAAATGTGGCAAAAGGTCACAAAGTTCAAGGGAGCCAAATAGTTTCGCAAGCCACTGTATGTCTTAACTTGAAGTAGAGAATCCACTTTAAGTTTAAAGGTAAAACTTAGAGTAGTGAAGGTCAGGGAGGCTGAATACAGGCGATATAATAATCCTACATCACATGGAACATGCGTGACGTGCTGGTATGTGAATCATTTTCTTAGTGAAACACTTTTAAAAACCCAAAGGATTTCATACCAGATGTTTTTCTTTGTTCTTATTTTGGTTGCGCAGATCAATAGAGTACATTATTAATCCCATATGGGAACGTTCTGTGTTAAAGCAACTGATATACAAACAGCTGTCATGAGTGTTTTTCCTATTGAACAAAAGCACATAATTTTACGGTTATGTTAACCCTCATCTTTAAACTTGTCATTAGGGCTATACTTTGTGATATAACTGGTAAGTAGATGGGTATCGACTTGGGTGTAACAACATAATGTTTTGTCGTTTTTTGTTTTTTTTGTTTTTGAGAAGCGAACCCGCCACCAGGTGGCGCTGACATCTCGTCTTTGTGCTCCCTGACTTGCAGCCGTTCAAGCAGAACTCCCCGGTGCTGCTGTGGCTGCAGGGCGGACCCGGCGGCACCTCCATGTTCGGCCTGTTTGTGGAACACGGACCGTACGTGGTTTTTAAGAACAATACACGTAAGAGAAGATTCACTCTGATCCCTGTGTAATTGAATGAAAGTGTGTGTTGGAGCTTCTGCTGAACTTTGCTGTCTCTGCAGTCGGTTTGAGGGACTACGCTTGGACGAGCAGATATTCCGTTTTGTACATCGACAACCCGGTATGTGTCGTGCTCATCCAGTCGCCTGAGACGCACACGGGTTCCTCCGTCTGTCTGACTGCATGGTGACGCACGCAAAATGATCTGACACTTTTTTTATTTCCACAGGTTGGAACAGGCTTCAGCTTCACGGATGATGACAGGGGGTTTGCTCAGAACCAGGATGACGTTGGCAGAGATCTGTACAGGTGAAACGCTGCTGGCCAACGCCGATCGAGTTGTCATTTCAGATTCTTTTCTAATTAAATCTGACTCTTACTGTTTCAAACTTTTTTAGTGCTTTAACACAGTTCTTCCAAATCTTCTTCGAGTATCAGCCCAATGACTTCTATGCAACTGGAGAGGCAAGTTTATTTAAGTAAAAGTACTAATACCACAGTATAAAAGTAAAATACTCCATTTAAAAAGTCCTGTATTAAAAGTAGAAGTCTGCATTATGCAATGTGTGTATATTCCCATTATATATTTCTTTTAAAACGTTTAATCAGAGGATTTTACTTCGTCATTCTAAATCTTTTTGTTCGCCCCTTTCTAGTCTTACGCAGGAAAGTACGTTCCTGCCGTTTCCTACTACATCCACAAAAACAACCCCACAGCTAAGGTGAAAATCAACTTTAAGGGAATGGCCATAGGCGACGGGCTCTGCGATCCAGAGGTGGTGCGTATCCGACCGGGATCTTTAAAACTACCATATCAGGAGTGTTCCAGCTCCCTGGATGTTGCTAAAGATGCTCTTCTCTTGTGTGACTACTTCCTGTTATAATAGTTTTCAGTGGATTTGAGCTGAAGGATCAGTTTGATGGTCTCTCCTCCTCCTCCTCCTCCTCAGATGCTGGGTGGTTACGGTGAATTCATGTACCAGACGGGAATGATAGATGAACTCCAGAGACAGTTCGTGGTCCAGCAGACGGATTACGGGGTGAAGCTCATCCAGCAGCAGAAGTGGTTGGAGGCGTTTCGGGTGAGAGACGCTGGGCCTCGCTTAGCTGTCAAAAATCACTTTTGTTTTATTGAAATAATTAAAACTTTTAACATGGGGAGAAGAGCAGTATTCAGTCAAGGGGTCAAAGAGTTTGTGCAGGGCCTCACTCAATTACGTTCATTCATGTCTCTGGCTTCAGGTGTTCGACAGCCTGCTGAACGGTGACGTGGCTCCTTATCCGTCCTTCTTCCAAAATGCTACAGGTTGCACCAACTACTTCAACTACTTGTCCTGCCAGGTACTTTCATCACTCACTCACTCACTCACTAGAATCAATTTATGTTGATACGACACAGCAAACACAAGCAGAATATTGCAAAAAATATGTTTTACAACAGTTTTACGACTCTAAACAAGACCACACTGACCCAAATCAGGAAAAAACAAATTGAAATAAGAAATTATCTGCAATGATAAGAGCTCAAAGATCAATTATTTTTCTAAATTAAAGAAATCACACTGAGGATCATTATAGAACATGAATATATTCTCCAAGGAGATTATTGTAGTCCCAAATAAATGATTGCACAAGTGGCTCAAATCCAAATTAAATATAAAAATAGTTTAGTTGCATATTAAACAATTTTCTTCTATTGTTGATGTGGGTATTGATATTGATGTAACACAAACATTGTGTCTTTACTACAGATAAAAATACTTTAGTGTTGTAGATGAGGAATTGCAATATATGTATAAAACTCTACACTGCAGACACAGATTCCAACAGGTGAAACAGCCTGTGAACAACCCACTACTCCGTGTTTATGCGTGTGCGCCACAGGAGCCTGAGGACCAGGAGTACTTCGCAGCGTTTGTGGATCTGCCGGCGGTGCGACGCTCCATTCACGTCGGGAACCTGACGTTCCACGACGGTTCGGAGGTGGAGAAGCACCTCCTGCAGGATGTGATGAAGAGCATCAAGCCGTGGCTGGGGGAGCTGATGGACAACTACAGGGTGAGAGCTGCCGCACCGTCTACAGTGTGTGAATATCTTTTTAGAAACTGGAACATTTTGGACATGAGTGGGTGAAGGGGCGACTTTCACTTGCATACATTTACCAATAGGGTCTTAAAAGCATGGAATTGATTAATTTGATAGTAGTAAGTCTTTATTCTCATTGCCCTCAAAAGTTCATTTGTACTGTCACGGCCCAAAAGTTCCAAATGTCGTGCAAGAAGTTGTGTTCTACAATCTTAGTTTTGTTGTTTATTTTACCTTGGACCAAAACTGCGGTTTTAAAACTGGCCAGATGTTGGGTTTTATCTGTGCTCGTAATCTAAGACCAAGACAGTGTCTGTGTAAATGTGCATGTTTCAGTATAAATTGATTGAAAAATGTTCAAAAAATATATTTTTTTTTATTGTCGGTAGGTCTCTGAAATAGGCTGTGAAATGGTTATTAAGTTTTATATAAATGGCTTTAAAAAAAACATGAATATAATTTGCAGACACCTGTAGAACCCTGATTTATAGTGAGTTAAATCGTGTGAACAGATGCCCTCGGTACATCACGCTGCCTTGAAACGGTCCCCGGAGACGAGCACTGGCTCCCAGACGTCACGGCTGTGTTCTTTTGACTTTCCCGTCTCGAGTTGAAATGCAGCGTCGCGCTGCTTTTATACCCTTGCACTTTCTGAACTAACGCTAGACTTAAAGGTGATGGTTACATGTGTGACCGCACAAACCTACTGTTAAAGATGCCAGACAAGTGTGTGTGTGTGTGTGTGTGTACATTTCTGAACCACAAGAATCTTAAGGTCACTTAGGGAAGTCGACATCTCTATGTGGGGTGAAAACTTGAGTTTTCTTCTCCATCAATCCAGGTGCTGATGTACAGCGGGCAGCTGGATGTGATCGTAGCTGCTCCCCTGACTGAGCGGTTCCTGCTCACCGTCAACTGGACCGGCGCCGCCGATTACAAGCGGGCGCCCCGCTTCCACTGGAAGGTCCAGCCCGGCGACACGGAGGTGGCGGGTTACGTGAGGCAGGTGCAGGATTTCTTTCAGGTGAGCAGACATCCAGCGCAACATGGTGGACGGTATCCGTCATATATGAACTGGCTGCTTTTAAAACCGTGCCTCTTGTCACGCAGGTCATCATCCGAGGAGGGGGGCACATCCTTCCCTACGACCAGCCGGCGAGGGCCTTCGATATGATCGACAGGTTCCTCTCGACGCAGGATTTTTTTTAAAAAACTGAAACACCCAACGGCACTTTAAAAAGCGTATTGTTAATCATTGACTGTTGATTGTCTCAGCGCATATCAATCAGCACATTGCTGGATTACTTTGGTACATATCGTCACTGCTGATTTATTATTTTGCATTATTAACAGAGGTGCCATTAAGTTCAGTATTTCAGCAAATGAAATTGCAAGGCGTCTCCATCACTGCCTACGTTTTTGAGCCTTTAAGTGGTTCATGTTGATCTAGTGGAGTGACAAGAAAATCGCGTTGCGCTCTGTTTCAGTAGGGCCTGTGTGTGTTTGATTTAACAAATACATGCTTGAAGATGTAAAATAAATACTTGAAACCACACACTTGAGAACAAATAAAACATTTTTTTCTAAATATGAGTGCCTTGAGTTTTTCCTGTGGTGTTTTTACATGGTAGTTCAGTTTTTTTTTGTTCATTTTTTTTAGATCAATTCTGAAAGTTTGTTAAATTCACTAACTGTACACCAGGGGTCACTGTGCTCATTGTGCACTGTGCAAAATGCCAATGCTCAACCTGGGAAAGCAAGACCATCACTACAGAAACCTGCTATAATCATTCTTCCCTATTTATTTTTATTTAAGTCCATGGGTATAATTACAACTTGGATCATAACACTATCAAATTCTTCACTATTTTTAATAAAAGAATAGATGCCACTTTGCATGTTTTTAAAGATGCATGTAGAAAACTTGCAAAAATCATGCTAGTTGTGTTGTAATATTGTGGCTGGAATTAAATGAACCCTCCACTGTTCCTTTTATATATAGTTACTTGACATTTTGGCAGATTTCTACAAGGATGTTTGTGTACTGGATTTAACTGCCATGTTTCAGACAACTATCAAGATGTCTAGACAGATCAATATTTAATGAGTATTCTAAACCTTTAAAACATCTAACTATTTAATGAGCTGTTATGTCTGAAGGACAAGTGTCAGGGAATAACATGGATCATTTGATTTGGACTTTTTTTTTTTTTTATCAAATTCTGTAAATACTTGATGTCTCCAATAATTTTTGCACGCTGTCGACACATAATTGCTGATGTTGGCAGATTTCAAATGGCCTTACCGAGTTGTATGTTACAGAACAAGTGCTTTATTTTCATACCGTAATGTAACTGCAGTGATAACTTTAACATCTGTACAAATGCAAAAACGAAACAAAACAAAAAAAATGGAGACAATGTCATTACAGACACAAAAATGTACAAAGTTATGCAGGCAAGAATGGATTCATCAGTTCATTACATATAAACAATGTATTTAAGCGCTGAAAAGAGCATCGACATACAACGGAAGGCAACAAGTGCTATGCAAACATTATTTACACACGTACCACACATTGACTCCCTTCAAAAAGAAAGGTGGTTGCATTACATGTACAGGATTATAGAAATTAATGACATTATGTACAATATTTATAGTTTTAGATTTAAAATAATACAATTATAGCATCATTAATGTGTAGGAATCCACACACACACTCACACGGTCCTTCCATCTTTGCCTGTACAGTAACAAACCTGGATCCACTGTCAAACACTAAACTACAGACTCTCACATCTCGCTCTATCCAAATGCAGCGACATCCTCCGAATGATTCCAGTTGAAAGTATTTTTGAGGTTGTGACCATATTTTTCACATGCAAGAGGTTAATTTGGAATGGTCTTAATAGTCAAGCCTAAAAAAAAAAAAAAATAAGGCAAGCTTTATTCCGTAGGGTTGGTACGACGAAGCCCTTTTGAGGAGAGACAATTTCTCCTCAACACACACACACACACACACACACGCAGACGCAAAGGTTAAGATGTGACATTTACAGTCTGAAAGCCTCTACAAAACTCTGATATAACCTGTTATGAGAGCATAGAGCATTTTTCTATTTCGTGTAAGCTTTCTTCATGTTTGACAAAACTTTCGCTGGATTTGTTTCATTTCAGGAAAAAAAAGGGCACAAAACAAACGATGCTGGGTCTTCATCCTACAATACGAGTTCCTTATATCGACAGACATGTGACGCATGCCAAACACAGACACGTCTCTCGCTGGTGTGTGAAAAAGGGGGGAAGGGGATCACTGAGAATTACTCGGACCTTAATATGGCTATTCTACCCTCTGGCGTGGCAGAGGACGAAAGTGCATAGACAGCTCTGCGATTGCTCCACCTGTCAGTGGAATGTAGTTCATCCTTCCTACTGTAAAACACAGTGCATTGTGGTCATCATGCTAATGAATTTGACATTCCTGGTCATAAAGTGGAAAGGAAATAAAGGTTTCTGGTCAACAAGGAAGGCTGGAAGGGAGATGGAAGCACATCCATCTCCGGTCTGGAATACAGAGGAGGCCTGAGAACGAGTGGAAGAGATGCGATTGATGAGGAGGTCAAAGGTCAAATGGGAAAAAGGGGGGGATTTTTCTCCTTGGTCGGGCTGGTTTTGCCCAAACATGCAGCAATGACAAAGCCAATAACAGCTAAAACTACCAATAGTAGCCCCAGTCTTTTGAGAATCGACGAGATTTGATTGTTTTTAAAGAAAGCGCGATTACGGTTCTGTTGCGTTTTTTCTAAGAAAACTTCAGGCACGTTGTGATGTTTTGGAAAGCTCCGGCATAAACCACTCCTATTTAGGAATCCTCAAACACTACGCCAGTTGTGGGTTACAGTCAAAAAAAGTCAGATTTTCTCACTGTCTCGCACACTTTTTTTTTGTTTTTGTTCTTCTTTCTTTACACACCCGCCGAACTTTGTTCCGCGGACGAAAAAGAAGGCGAAACACATACTATACATAGTCACATGCACACTCGATCAAATGGTATACTCACATGTTTGGAATATGAAAAGAAAAACATGGATCTGGACGCAAACATAACACACAGAAAGAGGCCTCCATATTTAAAGCTTCAGTTGGTCCTGGAGAGCGCAGGAGTGTGTTTCAACCCCTCAGCTGCCTCACTGGTATCACAGTGTACAGTTCTGTCGCTGGAACAGCATCGTGTGCCCCGGCGACCAGAAGCGGCTTGGCCACGCTGGTCAGCACGAGGGCGACACAGTAGATGATCAATACTGGGATGTATTGCTTTTTTCGTTTGATCGAACTCTCGCCACCGTGCTGTGTTTCATAACACACATTTAAGAAAACCACTGACGGGGATTAACAGTCATATAGGAAAAGAAGAGGGGTCATTAACACCTGCTTGCATATTCTCGTCTTCAAGACGTCATGGCGACAAGTTTGACTTCCAGAAGACAACGTAAAAGGCAGCGGCACCACGCTCGCTTGTTTCGGAGTTTGCCGTGTCGTATCCGAGTGTGACACTCGACATACTCGGACACGGCGGCACACGGGGAATGATTTGACTCGTTATTCAGTCCACTGGGCATACAGACATATATGAGTTGCTTATAGAGATGACCGAGTCCGAGGCTTATGTCTCTTTCCTCTGGTTCCGTGACCGATTGGTCCGTTTTTGTTTTTTTTTGTACCACTACACAAACAGAAAAAGTCACTTAAATGCAGCATGAGATTAGCAAAACTCCCTCTCTCTGCTAAAAAGCACAAAAAAGCATTTTAAAAAAAAAAAAGAAGAAGAAGGAAAAAAAAAAGTAAAACATTTATGCGTTAATAGGGTTGGTCTATAAAAATACATACTGTAGCTACTGTATAAAGAACAGCCTCACAGGCCTTTGAGGTTTTTCTTGATGGAGTGAGGGTGGGGGTGTGGGGGGGGGCAGCGTGTGCAGCTGACTACCCTCAGAAAGCAGGGATGTGGCTGGGGCTACGACCGTCATCGTCTCTCTCTCTCTCGCTCTCTCTCTCTCTATCACTAGTGGATGGGGTTAATGTCTGTGCGGTGGTTGGCCTGCCCGTGCACGCCGCCGCCCCCTACAGTCGTGGTGGAGGTGGTGATGGTGTTGTGCTGGATGACCTGCTGCTGGGAGCACGCCGGAGCCGGGCTGCCCGCCGGACTGCTCTCTGGACCTGAGGAGAAAAAGAAATAAAGACGTCAGTGAGGATGGACGGACGCACATGCAAGGTGTGTGTGAGACTCTGTATGGGTGTGGGTGCACGTGCAAACGTTACGACCTTCGAGTTGGCTTGAAAAATATTCAGAATAAACACAGACCAAATATCATTATTGCAAAAAAAGGTGGCTTTATTAACAGAAAGAGATCAATTTCAAACAAAACACACACTCACTTCACGCCTCAACGTCTCACCTGTCTTTCCCAAATAAATGGATAACACAAAAAAGAAGGGAAAAAAAAAATGGAAAAGTGAATCACTCAACTCCATAAACACGCCTGATGAGTTCTGGACACATCGGAGGTGACATCTGTACACAAGAGACCCATCGATGAAAGTCGCTCCCAGCCCAAGTCTGGGAGTTGGCTCTCCTCTTCATAAAGGAGCCATTCAGCCAGCAGGGATGTGAGCCTTATTTTCCTGTGCTAAAGCCGCACAGGGAGGGAGGTGCCTTATCCTAATTACATGGAAATGTCACTTGTATCCGTATCAAAGGGTGGGGCTCTGATGTCATGCACGGCTCAGCCGAACCGCAGTCCAATAATCAGCGAGGATCCTGGGGCATCGACGAGAATTCCTGCAGCCCGTGACACATTTCTCACGTTGAGTCTCCTGCAGCCGCCGAGTGCCGAGTTACCGACGGATGGAAAAAAGGGCCTCATGTGGGATTCAGACTACCAACTCCCAGCCCCGGACCCGCCACCAGGATGTGCAACACCCACATGTCAACGGAAGAGTCCCGCGGCGAGCGTGGGAGCTGGATACCAGCACATAAGAGCGAAGAGTCTTGGCAGGAACTGTGTGTGTCCGTCACACTCCAGTCTGTACAGTTTATACCTTTCTGTCTGGCAAAGTGAGCAAGCATTTCCACAGCAGCGCTATCTGCGCCGCGGGACTAAAGGCACACGGATGGCGGGGTGTGTTTGGTCAAACTTCCAAATGTGTGTGTGCGTGTCGATGTTTATGGTTTTATTTCGGAGCTACTCACTGAGGTAACCTTGGGACTCTTTCTGCATAGTGGTGATGGGACAGTCCTTGTGTGTGAGGAGAAGCTGCTTGAGCTGGGTCACCTCGTTCTTTAGCATGGTCACTTCATTCTGAAACAAAATCAGACGGCGAAATATGCTACGATCATTAATAACATAAGAGATTGTCCTAAGGGTAAGTTTCGCAATGCATTCTCATTCATGTAGCTCTAAATGAGGACTTAACGCCAGAATACATGCTGACTAGCGAGGATTGTGTGCAGATTTAGGAGCTCTGGTGGTAATCACTGTTTATTTTGTACCTGAAGCTGCATGTTGGTCTGGGTGAGCTCCTCGGCTTTCTTCTCCAGTGAGATCACCCACACTTTTCTCTTCTGCCGGCACCTCGTCGCCGCCGCCCTGTTCCTCTCCAGGAACTTCCGCCGGCGCTCGTCCGGGTCCTCGTCCACCACCCGCCGGCGCCGCCCGCCGCTGGGGGGCGGGGACTGCATGGTCTGCGTGGGCTGCATCTGCTGGGTCGCGGGCGACATCTGAAAAACACGGAGGGGGAAATGGTGTCAGCGGCGCTTGATCTGTCCGATGAGGCAGCGTCTGTCTGTCAGCCTCCAAACAGACATGTAACCATCCTCACTGCAAAACATGAAATTATCCTGCATTTGCCACCATAAGTGTGGAAATATTTGAATTGTCTTTTTTTTCTCCAGATTTTGGTCTAGATTTGTTTTCATATGTATGTTATTTTCTTAATACTAAATTAAAATTGACTGAAATCGAGAAAAATATTATGAAATGAGCTAATTTCTATGCCAAAAGGAATAAAGGTAATTCATGATAATTATAGTCAAAACATTGGGCTGCCCTCAAAAGCTCCAGCCTGTAAACAGGCATCTATACATTACCTCCTGCGGCCCGTTCCGTGTCTGGCGCCCTTCCCCGACAACAACACCTGGCTGTGCCACGTGCAGTGTGCCGGGCAGTGAGTGAGTGACTGGGCCGATTCAGCAGCCTGCCCACCTTGTTAAAGAGGTGTCAGGAGGCAGTTTTCCACCGCCCACTTCCACTCAGACTAACGCCGTCGGACGGCAGTCAAAAGGCCCGTTTCTGCGCGCGCTGACGGATCTTGACATGTACTTGGCAAGGTCAAGTGTTTTCAGTCTTCAGATCATTACCATTTTTATGAGGACCACTGGAAAATATAAGCTGCTTTAATGACCGTGGCGCGTACATGTTGTCTTAATGCCTTAATGGTACACGCGGAACATAATGTGACTTGCATTTCTTTTTCAAAAGTGAAACGCGGGACAGTTTTTCATCTGAGATGCTCAGCGCTAGACAATGCAAGGACAAAGTGTCTCGATCATGTTATTTTTAATCCTGTGAGCAATACTCTCATCCTTTTACTTAATATTAAACCAAATATATTCACAGCTAAGATGTTCCAGGACTATTAGCCAAGGTTGTCTATTCAACATCAGCACCTGGAGCATGTGGACACGTACCGGCTGTCTGGCTGCGAAGGAGGGCGCCAAGCATAGTTTCCAAAAGACAGTGCCGAGCATCTTTTATACCACTTTATGGCCTCCCCGCGACCTTTTCTCAGCACGACAGGCCCCCGACACTGACCCGTAGCTGACCAACCTCAAAGGAAAAAATTAACCTCTTCCAAGGCCGTTGCCAGGAAACTACTTGGCGTTATGGCTGCGACGAGGGAAAGTGTGTTTGTCCAGTGACTTACTGTGAATGTTAAGCATCGTTTCAGCTTGACTTATGCACCAAACCACCGGTAGCTAATAGCCGAATTCAAAACTAACTAAAGTGCTGCTGAAGCACTACCTTGTTTTCAGTCATACGCAATGCTTCAAGATATATGGGAGTTTTTAATGTGTGCGTAGTCAGCGTCAGTGTTATTGAACTTGCGGCTTTGCCTTTCGAGCCGTCTGAAAGCTTCTACTCTCCCCGGGGGAGGGGAGCGGGGGGGGGGGGGGGGGGGGGGGGAGGGCGAACGCTTACCTGTGAAGCCGAGTGCATCGGCTGGTGCGGCGAGGTCTGGTGCGGGTGCCCGGGGTGGAGGTGGGGGTTGTGGGAGTTGTGGTGGGGGTTGTGTCCCTGCGGGTGGTGGTGGCCGCCCTGGCCGTGGCCCTGGCCGTGGTGGTGGTGGCCGTGGTGCTGGTACGCGTGCGGTGGGGCCTGCAGGTGCTGGTGCGGGTGCGAGTGCATGTGGTGGTGGGCGTTCTGCTCCTGCCGCGATGACATCATCTCCATCATGTGGCCCATGGAGTTCATGTTGCCGTTGGCGATGGCGCCCGGGTGGTGTGAAAGTGCAGCTTTCAGCCTCTGAGCGGGCGGAATGGGCACAAAACGTGGCGTTTTAACACCAATCCTCCACTGATATATACATTAAAAAGTTTGTGCGTGTTCCTGTCTGTTAGATCGGAGCTGCTACATGTGCCGAGCAGCAGATGATAAACGGCTCCATAAATCCATACGTCAGGAGAACAAATCAAAGCCACTTAGGCTGTCCTCTGTCTCTCCTTCAATCCTGTCAGTCCCCCTCTTTACCTTCCATGATTGCCCATCCCACTAGTCCTTCCTCTTCATATTCTTAATAGCCTTTCTCTTTTCTATGCACGGGTGTCTGGTATGTGCGTGCGTGTGTGTGTGTGTGTGTGTGTGTGTGTGTGTGTGTTTGGATGTCTGCCCACAGGATGTGCTCCGTGGCGAGGTGTGAGTCTCAGACTGTTGACCCAGCGGGAGGTTTGTTGCTTTAACCGTGTGGTCTACTTATCCCTGACTGGGCCCGTGTCTGAGCGGCTCCCTCAAGGTGTGCTTGTGTACCCTCGTGTTTACCAAACCCGCCTCTCCTCAGGAGTCTTGTTTTTCTGGGCATCGCATAAAGACAACCGCGAAACCAGAAAAAAAATAAAAAATCGGAATCCAAATATATAAGTGCCAAAATATATCTTCACATCTGGTTTACACGAACAAACACAGACATAATAAAAACATAAATTTTTGCAACCTTTCATGACTTGTTAAATGCTTTCAGGAATAAAAGGTTGAGAGTGTTGAGTCCATTAATGCATGTTATTCACTAAAAAGAGCTCTGCTAATGTGAATGAACGCTTTCCGCAAATATCAATTATTCTCCTGGTTTCATACAATGTTGCTTTGAGTGAAATGATTGCAACAAAAGGCATTCATCTCAAGGCTACTGTTGTGAATTCCACAAAGTTTTTTATTCTCTTTCCCAGTGCTCGCTTTCCTTCGCCGTGCTCCCTTCCCCCTTCTCCCAGCTGCTGTCAGTAAGTCCGCGCTGTGTCCAGGGCTCCATATCTTTTAACAACCTTCACATTCATGATTCCCATAGGGAATGGCATCCAGCTGGTCTGGATCACAATGCTAAGACACGGCCAGAGCACAACATCAGCCCTGCAGTCTTCTCTCACACTGTCCATGAGTGGAAAGCTTTTTATCAGGAGGGCGGAGACACAGTCCACTAAATCATTTCAGATATGGGAGCGTTAAAAAAAAAAAAAAAAAAACACAAAGAGCGTGCTCTCTGCATTACAAATTGCATGTATGTCAAAGCATTTACTGCATATTCAAGAGTCCAGGTGTCCTCTCTATGGTTTCCCTGCACAGCATGTGTCTGTGATAGAGAGTTGCACATGAAACTCGCACTGTAAATATTATGACCTTGCCGAGCCTGTTTTGGCTGAGAGTAGTTTCTGCTCGTCATTCAGAGGGATGCCTGAAATAGTGACAGCACCCTGCATGGCTGGGTCCACATTGTTCTGATGTCCCTCATTAAGAATTTTTTTTTTTTTTTTGTCTGATCACAGTCGACCCCCCCCTGGAAACCTCCTAGAATACAGCCTCTGCAGCACCGCTCCCGGGGGCCGCGGTCCTTCCTCTTTGCGGCCAGTGAGACCGGGGTTAAAATACCACGACAGCCTTAACACGCAGCGGGCGACCTCAGGCCTGCAGCTGTCCACAGCATCACATCCACACCACGCTGAAGCCAACGACCAAGCAAGTGGCTCTTAATGCAACATACTGCTACTACCTGCACTATAAGTTATCAGTATTTACTATATTTTTGTACTGGTATAAGTATTAAAATGCAGAAATAAACAGATAATTGACATGCAATTTAAAAAAAATGGATTTAAACAAGCTTACAGATATCAGTCCTAGTCACCGGGATTGACAGAGACATCTTCCGTGATTCACAGCGTGACTTCTGAGGGTGTTAGCCCTTCAGAAAACACCTTCCCTTCAGCCGTCAGCTTGTCAGTCATCACCGGAGGAGGTGAGCCTCACCTCCCTTTCGGAGGAGATAACCAATCAGGGTTCGTCAATCTCCTGCCACTCAGGCGCAGGAGCCGGCAGTCACCTGAACGACCAAAAACCTTCGGGTCGTCCGTCTAACGCTGCGTTTCTGTGGCCCTGCTGACGATGAGTGTGTGTGTGTGTGTGTGGTGAGATATTCATCTGGGGAGCTGCCTGCCAACCAGGAGCCGGGGGGAGAAGGACAGAGAGGGTAAAGGGAGGTGAAGGGGGGGAGGCAGCGGGAGAAAGAGGGACCAGGGGTGGTGGGGGGGAGATTAGATGGCTTCGAGTGTCTCCTCCCCACACACCATCAGCCCAAGACAGCGAGTGCTCATTTATCAGTGTCTCTGAGAGCCGTCCAGCTGGCAGCGCAGCACTATCTGTTTATTAATTGAATTAGCCCACATCTGAAGAGGCCCGAGAGTGTCAGAGTACAGCGGCGGGTCAGAGCTCTGGTGGTGGTTACGAACAGGACGGGGGCTCGAAAAAAGAAAAGCTAAAAAAGACCACGTCTGATAAGAGGACCAACATGTAGTACAGAGTTACAATTTCCACCTCACGAAATGTGATGCAACACAAGTTAATATTTGCATTGTCCGACCAAGGAAGCATATCTTCAGCAAAAGCTATTACAACTAAACAAATATAAAAGATGAAGGAATCAAGAAAGCAAGACACACACACACACACACACAGGTTAAGATTTATCTGCAAAAAAGTGTGTGTTAAAAGAGAAAAGCCTTACCGTGATATAGGTTTATTCCCGCAGCTATCTCTGTACGAGTGCTTGCGACTGCTCCGTCTGGAGTTTAGACACAGCTCAGTTAAACCCACCTCAGCCAAAACTTAAGTCTTTGTATCCAGAACCACAGTGACGCAACTAAGGGACGTTAGCAGAGCGATGATGAGCAGGCTGTGATTCTCAAACACCTTCATCAGGCTCCCTAATGCCTCTTTAACACATGGTTGTATTTCTCCAGACTGTGCTAAGCACAAGAACTTAACCACCATGTGCATTTTTTGCTCTAATTACACACACATACATATACATTTCTCCTGCAGCAACATGGCTGCTGCAGAAAACAGTCATTAAATTGGTGCAGGTGTTAGCCTGTGGCGGCACAGGCCGCTCACAGATGGGATGGCACGGAGTCTGTCCTGCCACTGTCTGCCCTTCTATTGTTAATGGGGGGGAGCAAAGAACAAGATGAGTAGTCCATGACATAAAGAAGACACGGTTAGATTCACCTGGGATAAATCTGAGAACTAGCAGCCTGTATATCTGAAATCGCCTGCGTTTGACACTACATTTCATGCATTCTGACAGTGTAGTGGAAGTAGTAAGACTATTGATTTTCCATTGTTAAAAACGGCCGTCTTTTTCGCCCAGAGGGGCGCTATCTCCTCTCAGACCTCTGCCCCCTGACCCCTCGACTCACACTCCTTTTTAAGGCCATTTATGTGGTTTCAGGCAGACCAGGTGATCACCCATTAATGATATTTATTAATGTCTGGTTCCTCTCTGACACGGGGGGGCTCTGAGTGATGTCCCCGTGAGTGCTCTGGGCACATCCTGAGAACACACTCGGGTTTCTCCTCGCCAGATGACTTCATATCTATTAACCCTGGGAGGAGAAAGTAAGAGCTTGGAGCAGGTACAAAGGGACGAGACCACGCCTGCCTCAGGATGGGTAAATCAAACCCTGTGAGGTCAGGGTGAGCACTTTTATTCCCCTTAAAAGTGGAGCAGTGTACTATCAGGGGACCTGTGGCCCTCTGGCGCCTTAAAGCAGGTTAGAAAGATTTAAGCAGTCTGCGGAGTCATAGTTTAAGTGCAAAAAGATCACAGTTTCAAATGGAGAACTTCCACTTCGCATTAAAGTCTAAAGTGAAGCATTAAAGCCTCGGTCTGTCTCTGTCAGCCTTTTGTTAACACTATACCAGCGGCGGGTTCTAGTCATTATGTGCATGTGAACATGCATAATATATCATAGTTGTAACTTTCCTGGCAATATGTTTTGTGGGCCTCGGCCCTCGAGCTCACACTCTAAACCCGACATGGGTTCACCATCTGCAGTTGAAAGCAAGAGTTTGGCTGCGCTGCTTTGCCAAGCACTCAAGAGGATCTAATTCCATCCTCATCTCCACCACTACCCACCAGTGCCTGGCTGCAAAACCCACTCCCTGTCCCCTAAAACTCCACACCCCCATTAGTTCAATTTTATTAGATTTCCCTCTCGCCCAGAGAGGCTGTAACATCCCCCCCTCCTCTCTCTCTCTCTCTCTCACACACACACACCTCTTCCCTTTTCCTCCACCCCCTCTTCCCTCTGCTTGCCAAGAACTGGGGACTGTTAAACTGATTTCCTCAGGGAACAGCGAGGCAGACAGTCTGATGGGAGCGCTGGGCTGTAATGTCGCCCCCTCTCTCCTCTCCTCTCTCTCTCTCTCTCTCTCGGGTTCCGGGCCAAGCTGATCAGAGCCGGGCCCGAACAGAGCCTCCCTGTGGTTCCAGACGCAGACGGGTGGGGTGGGGGGGGAGATGGACGTAGACTGGCTGTTCTGCCAGGGACAGGCACTCCGGTGGTGCTCGGAGAAAAGCGGCGGTATGGGCGCAGCGAGACACACGCCCACTGAGCGAGCATGCTCCAAAGCATGCGCTCATACTCTTGGCAGCTTCTCCACCCTGTCAAGTTAATGGATGGGCCTCTGACTCCACTCTGTATATCCCCACTGTTCCCTCTCTTGTAAAGCCCTGCTCCAGTGCAGCCTACATGGTTATCACTACACCCACTGCCACAATCCAGAATACAGAGAATGCCTAAGAATAACAAAGGCAGAGAGAGCGAGAGAGAGGGACCAAAACAGAGCACATAATAATAGACACTCACATTATGTTCTTTTTTTTCCTTCCCCGGCGTTAAAAAAAAAAAATGAGAATAGGAAACAGTAAAGCTATGCATCATTGTGTTAATACAAGGAAATTGAAATGCGATGACTTGAATCACAAGCAATTTCAAAGATTCTTAAAATAACATGTGCTTGTGTGTTGCTTGGCCGACGGGAGACTTTTAACTTCCACGCCACTCACTGCAAATAAGTTAATTTTAGCCGGTGTACTTATGTTAAGAAAACTCTTGGAATCTTTATTCGGAGTATGTAATGTCACATACTCAGTGGTGGAATAAGCGCTTAGATCATTTACCTAAATAAAAGTACCGTTAAAGTGATGTAAAGCCTACAGTTTGGCATTACAAGTAAAGTGCCTACTGTAAGTATTAGGTAACAAAATGTACATAAAGCATCATATTAAAATTATTAAACCATACCTGAGCTGCAGGAGGTAGAACTACTGCAGTTTCAACTACTTCATATATAATAAGCGAGTTGAGTCCAGGGGTTCCCTACCTATGGGTCAGGCCCCAGCAGGGGGTCAGCAGAGGGGTCGTGAGATGGTTAATGGGGGAGAAAAGAAGGAAAACAAAGTTCTGATACACAAATCTGCTTTCACTTTTGTGAATTTTCTCTGATCTTCGATTTTTATGAAAAATGTGATCAGTTGAACATTTATTGAAATAAAACCATGTGTGTCAAATCAAATGTGATAAGTAACTAAAGCTGTAAAATATAGTTGTGGAGGAGAATGCAATATTTTCTTCTGAATGTGGTGGAGTGGATTAAATTAGCATCAAATGTAAAAATGTACTGTGTACCAGATACAGTACTTATGTATGTATGTATGTATACTTAGTTATTTTCCACCATTGCTCATACTTATATTTCTAGTACCAAATGTTTTTTAAGCCACACTTATGAATATTTGGATTAGGCCAGAACACCCACAGGCCCAAGATTCCTCTTGTGCTCCAGCATGTCAAAATGACTGAGCAATCCATTCTCCTTTAAAAGACAAGATCTATAAAAAGAAAAAAACTTGTAGTAACACTGATCATCATGCTTGGGGGGGAAAGAAAACAGAAGTGGGTCCAAATTTTAGGCACGAACAGGGTTTGGAGATTTGCGGTGGGCTAACTGGTCAATATTGACTGAACTTTATCGGACAGAACATTTCTGACCCAATGATCTTTATCCAATCACCCCTCCGCGGGTGAGTGGTTATTTTGGAGTCTGATGAGTATCTCGGTCAATGCTCAGGCTCCGGGGGAGGGGGGGGGGGGGGTCACTGGGACCAGCCCGGTCTGGCCCGCGTGGTGATGGCAGCCGGTTTACCCAAGCTTGGATCTGCCGGAGCCCTGTCCCATTCACAGGCCCTGAACCATGACCAAATGGCCTTCACATACACCTCCCATCAGCACAGCTAAAACAACAAGCAGTCATCCAAAGACAAACAGATGCGACACCCTGCGCCACAACTGCCACCCTCATCCACACGGTCACACACAGGTTCATGACCACAGGCAACTACTATATAAAGTGTATACCAGTACACACAGTTTCACCAAAATACTGTTTCATCTCAAATAGAAAACACGGGCTTCTATATTAATAACTTGATTGCTATCCGGTTAAATAAAAATTAAAAATAACTACTGGTTAGTTTGTTAATTATAACTTCTCAACCATAAATTTTGTTAAATCCAGACTCAGAATTATTTATTGATCAGATAGTGTAAGCTAATGCATTAAGTAGCAGCCATTTGATAGAAGAAACCACATTAATTATATCCTATTGCTTGCACCTTCTGTCAGATTGACTAAATGCTGAAATCTTACCAACTGATTATCAATATATCTATACAAGATTTAATATTATTTCATGGTTGAGCAGGTGCAGACCCCACTTTTTTGTGTGAACAGCAATTGTCCTATAACAATTGTGCTTGTGCACATTGTTCATTATTCCAAAGAAGACTATAAAATGAGCGTTGCATCATTTCAACACAACGTGGCTATTTATCTTTGACTATTACTTAAGACAGTATATCTCTCTCGCAGACCATGCAAACACTTGCGAGGGAGCAGCGAGAGAGAGAGAGAGCGAGAGAGAGAGAGGGGCCCCTCGCTGGTCCGTGTCCAAGGCTGATAAACTGGCAGACACACATTGATCCAGCAGAGCCTCGGTCCTGCACTCTGCTCTGCAGAATCCACTCACCTCCCCGGCAGAAGGAGAGAATCCTACACACAATCGGATATGCAGTAACACAGTATTACAGCGCATGTTGCCGAGTGTCCCGTGTCCCTGTTTGACTGTTGTTTATCATACTTCCATATCCCCGTGTTTACTTAACTAACCACACGTATGTACATAACGGATCTGTATCGAAAACTATGTGCAAACTCTAACTTCATGGTTTGTTTTAGGCCACTTAGTGCGCACATGTGTTTTGACTCCGAGCACAATGATTGCCAGAGAGGGTGCCAGTGCAGTGAAAGTGAGCCATTTGCACACTCAAACCGTAAGCACGCGTGCACACACACACACACACACACACACACACACACAGCAACATATAGAGTACACATACGCGTACTCTGGAGCGCAGTGAAGCAGCTTGCAGATTCAGCTGTGCTCTTAGCTCACCGTCCTCCAATGACATCATACCCTGACAATGCCACCATTCATACAGATGTTGCTCAGAAAACCTGGAGTTCGACTCCTATTGTGTGTGCTGCTGCTGCCTCCTCCTCCTAACAACAAGAGGCTTAGCCAGAGGTGCTCCCCTACTATGGTGGTAGAAAATGAATGGAACACGTAATAGGGTTAACGTGTACTCTAATGGTTTAACTGCTCACAAATGCGTTCGCGCTGAGCTAATCGCTCAATCAATCACCGCGTGGCAAGAGCTGGAAGGTGACACACAAGAAAAATCAAAAAGTTCTCTTTTTCCTCTGCAATTCTGAACAGAATATGTATATCACGTTCTCATTTTTCCACTTACTCACTATTTAAGGTAAAATTTACTGATCCTATTAACCTAAATGCCTGCTGCAATTCATTAACTATACTGAAACATTAGAACAGTGAGGGTTGTGTAAATGAGATGTAAAAAGCTACATTAGTGCTGCTAAAAACACTTTGATTATTGGCCCTCTTGTGTACTATGAAATGTTTCTTTAAGAGACGT
Organism: Eupleurogrammus muticus; assembly: GCA_036785175.1. Taxonomy (NCBI): domain Eukaryota; kingdom Metazoa; phylum Chordata; class Actinopteri; order Scombriformes; family Trichiuridae; genus Eupleurogrammus; species Eupleurogrammus muticus. The sequence goes on from JAYKQN010000026.1 coordinate 5,005,209, forward strand.
GCAGTTTTTTTTCCCCCTCCTCAAGTAAAAAGGAGTACATTTAGAACATGCCAGGAATTATGTCATCCACCCATCTAGTGCCAGCTCCACAGCCAAGAGAGCTGCAATGAAGGAACATATAGTATTGTTTACCTCATAAAAAACTCAACACCTAGCCCGATGCTTAGTGACACATTTATTGTCCTTAGTAACAATGTAAACAATAGATAATTGGGAGATAATAAATAACACATTTTCATACACCAGCACCAAACCTTTTCAAGACCCCGCTGTCTGAAATTAGCAGGCAGGCGGGATGTGGAAAGCATGGAGCTCATTTAGAAGAGACACAAAAACAATGCCACCACTTTGAAAAGGGTCCTGGTGACATGAGCTGAGTCATGTCCCGTAGTTGGCACCAGCAGATGTTATTCAGTCCCAGCTTGATAACAGGGGAGAAAATGATAGCGAATATCTTTCTTTATACCGGCAAATATATCTGAACAGGAGACTTTTTGGTGAAGCAGAGGCGTGTGTATGCACGTATAAGTGTTTACACAATACATGCATCTAGTTATATGTTCTGTGCATGTGTTTATGTTCTACTTGTCACGTGTTTTTCAAGAACTTAACTGCCTGTAGGAGTATGTGTGTCTGTCTTACTATATGTGCAAAGAGGATGACACAGAGCTGGAGCAGACAGCGAGCGTGTGTGTTTGTGTGTGTGCGTGCATGCGTGCACGAGTGACTGTTCGCGAGGGCCTGTGGAGAACTGGCTCTGAGCAGTGACGTTATGCTTTGGCCGGCACGCTGTGGAACTTGGCCTCCGCTCCGCAGCGTTTCCTCCACGCAGCGAGGGTCAACTATCCCACAACCTCCAGCGCAACAACACGCACCATTCTATTCCCAAGACCACAACAGAACAGAACACAACCACACCCGGCACCATGAGCACCCAGTGCTTCACAAGAAAAAAAAAAAAAAAAGAAAAGAAAAAGGAAAAAAAAACCCTGCTTGAACCAAAACTAATAAAACGCTCCAATCTCAGCAACACTCCGGGCCAAGCAACTAAAAGCAGCGAGGGGAAAAAAATACAAGCCAGTTATCACACCACCGGGCTGTGCTGTACCATTTAAACGATGGCACTTAAGTAGAAAACAGTAGATAAAAGAGAACAAAGATGGGCAGTGATGCGGAGATACAGTCTTCAGTCCACAGAGCACAAACAGAGAGCTTAGAGCGAGATATGAGTCCCCAAGGGGCCACAGCAGTCCTTTGGCTCATTAACTATTTACACCAGAGACAGGCCTCCATGCAGCTCTGGCCCACCACAAAATCAATTAGCCTTCATTAGCCCAGGCTCTGGACCCACAGCATGCTTTCTCTGGCAGGGGAGGGTTAATCCTGCAACGATGGCCTCTAGTTACCGCAAAAATATCAAAGCATCCCATGCACACATAAGGCCTGCCTATGCAAAAGCCCTTTCAAGTCACTCACAAAAAAAAAACAGTTTCTCGCTCTCGTTCGTGGTTTGATGCCTCAGAATATCGATACGTGTCTCTCGCTTTTCAACTCCCCCCTCGCTCTGCCTGTCTATCTGTTTCCTTCGTGTCTATCAAAGTCCCGCTCAATCCCCTGCTCCGCTCTCGCAATGTAAACGTTTAGCAGAAAGAGTGCATCCAGGTCTGTGCCTCGGGGGTGTGGGGTTACAATGCGGAGATTTCCCATTGGCGGAAAGTCAACATGGTCGGGGTAATGCGATTAGAGCCGGATTGAGAACGTCGCAGGGGACACATGGGCCTGATCATGGCCCAGTTATCCGATAGCGAGGCCGTATTTATCGACCTGGCCCGAGCGCGGATATAACAGACATTAGAGACCCCCGTCTATGCTTATGAAACCCGCGCTGGAGATCGCACCCCGATAACACAATTAGCCTCTCACTTTTCTGTCCACAATCGTGGAATTCCATCAGTTCGCGCTCAGACATCAGGGAGCAGAATCTCAATTGATCCACATTTGGTTGCCATGCCTCGTGCCTGAATGGCCAACTAACCAGAAAGTTGCATGGTCCAGGGGCCTGTAGCCATTTAGTGACTGCATATGTTTATGGGAGGCCTAACAGGGCATTTACAATTCAATTACATAGATAGGAGAAGAAGGAAGAAAAAAAAAAAGAGTAAGATGTGTCTGGACGACAGCCAGAGGAGAGATAAGCCTAATACACTAATATTGTGTTACCCCAGTGTGTTACCATAGGAACAGTTGAAGAGATTCAAAAGACTACAAAGACGATCAATCTTGAGAGAGCAGGAGGAAGAGGGAGAATTAAATGCCCTGGGAATGCTCCCGCTCTCCTCTATCAGAGCAATAACTCTTCTAATGACCTCTGCTACCTCCTCTCTCTCTCTCTCTCTCTCTCTCTCTCTCTCTCTCTCTCTCCATCCACAAGATGTTTCTCTCCAGCAAACTCCTGCTATCAGTGAACCTTTCCAAACACGAAGAGCAGCAAATGCTTTTCATTATGCTCTGTGATTTTTTTTTTTTCCATATCCAAGTCATGACATTTGCTCTTATTTCTGCAGAGCATTTTTTTCTTCTTCTTCTTCTTCTTCTCCATTTTCAGAGCTATTTATTTTGAAAACAAAGGTTGGATGATGGTCATGTTGCTACAGTATTAATCAATTCATATCACCTAGCATGTAACTGTTTGTTCATTTGTCGTTAATCAGAGCAAGACTGTCGCCTATTGTCATGAGTATTACAGCTGTACAAGTATGCAAAGTTGGAGTGAGTGGAAGGACTCCTTAGCTCTTTTGTTTTTTCAATAATCCTCTACGCTTTTTAACTTTCATAATCCATCTCCTGGTTCGGCTTCATCTCATTCCCACTGCTCTAACTGCCTGCTTTGTGAAGGATGAGGTCATTCAATTTTTTTCCCCGCTGTGTTAAACTAGTGCTAACAAGTTGCAGGACCTACAGAACATGTTCTGTACATTAAGATATACATCAGGCAGTCGGTGGGCAGCCGAGCCACGACCACATAAAGGGCCCTTTATTCCAGCCAGAGTCTCTAGTGCTGCACTGGCAGGTTCAGACACAGCTTTGATTACACACTAAATGATGAAATCCACACAGACCTAAGAGTATAGCTTTGCTGGCACGGCCCAGTGGAAAAGAGAGTTGCAACACTTTGAGCTTGTGTGTTTGCACACTTGTGTATGTGTGTGTGTGTGTGTGTGTGTGTGCGTAAATGTGTATGTGTTCATGTGAATACGTGCATATGCTCACCAGTTTGGCCTCTGAGTGCATGGAGGGAATGTGAGTTGAAGAACAGGAGCTGCTGTGGGCGGGACCTTGCATACCCATCATATTGGAGCCCATAGACATCTGTCTCTCCATCTAAAGGTTATTACAAAGTGGAACATTTATATTCATATTGAGAAACATATTATATTATTATTACTGGTATACCACAAAGCTTTTCCATACAAGATGCGTTAAAAATACTGACAATTTAGACATTTCATGTTATTTGTTTTGATGAGAAGCAATTACTGTTTCACCAAAAAAAAAAAAAATGATTGAGCATCAGAAGCATGATATTTATCCTCCTGCACAGTGAGCTACGGGGGATGAGATGAGAGAGCATGAGAGCCTGATTTCACATGACAGGCTGCCCTGTGCACGGCTCTGTGTGATGATAACTGGAGCTGACCCAAAACAGGAAGCCAGCACGGAGGGACTTAACACAGGAAGCCAGTGCAACACGGGTATGTGTGTTTCAGATGATAGTGCGGTGAGTATCGTTTGGACTCGCAGAATCGCAGACACTTGATGCAGGATGCGTTAATGCATTGAAAAGAGCTGTAAGGGTGTATGAATGTATTAGAATCTGCATTCGTTGGTCAGTGGGGTTATATATGTCCTGAATGTGAGGAAACCAGCTGGGTAAGCTGACGGAGGGGAGGGGGGGGGTGTGAAATCACCTGTACAGGATGATGATGTGAGCTGTGTTTGCCGAGCAGTATTTGCAGGAAAGAAGAAACCTTTGTGTGAATTTCAGATGTGTGTGTGTGTGTGTGTGAGTGTGTGCGTACATGCGAGCTGCCGTGGCCTCCCAGCTGCTGAACTCTGGGTGGTGTAGAGATCTCCGCGGGGAACGGCCCCCTTCCAACCCCCCCCCATCCCCCCCCTCGCCTGACCCGCCACCCCCCCTCCCTCCCCCGACCCCCATGCCTGTCCACAGAGATTCAGGCCTAGAACCTGACACACGGCCTTAATTGCGCTAAGTGTGTTTTGTGTAAAAATATCACCCAAACCTGCACCCCTTTCCTGAACCGTCAATCTTTCCTGAAATGGCTTAGCTCTTAATTTAATAAACATGGGAGGTTTTTTTCATATCATAAACACGGGCTGTCTTGTGTTACAATGAGGACATATGTTGTATCATTAGAATCCTGATATGAGCGACTTTCTCTGAATTGTTATCATTCCCTGCTTCCCTATAAAACTTTTAGATTTTTTTTTTACACAATGAAGTCCATATTCTAATACTCATAGATCGATAATCATAAAAAACATCCCAAACGTAGTTTATGTGCAGACCGAGCGTTCAGTGTCGTCACTTACTTTATCCGTGAGTGTGAGCGAGTGACTTTCTCCCGCTTGTGATTGAGTGTGCTCTGTGCTCCGTTGTGTACTCACGGGCATCAGCACAGCGGAGGAGCCAGGCATGGTCGGGTCTGGCAGGGTTCCAGGCATGGAGGCTGGCAGAGGCTGTCTCTGTCTGTTCCGTAGGTGCAGCAATGAGGACAGCGAGCCGGGGACAGGCCTGCGACACACAGAAACACAGTGTTACAGATAATACAGGAGCAATTTTCCTCGCTTTGACATATAACAACATCAAACTATCACTATCGCCTATCTTTTACTATGATCCGTCCATAACTGGTGTATAAACAAATAATGACTAATGATGATTGATAATGCAGGATAACATGGCTGGAATCATACACACGTGTCACACCGCAAAAATCGCTTTGACAGGCTAATTTTGAGTTGTTTATAAATGTGCCCAAAGTGATGCTTGATAGTCAATTCTTGCCCCAAAAAATAGTCTTAACTCAAAAAACTGTTTCTTGTAGTGTGCATTCCTTAGCTAAATTAAATATTCCTAATAATTGCTTTGTTCATAAATACAATTAATATATACATATAGTATTACATGTTATTCATATTCATATCATATGTATGTTAATAGGATTATAACTAAATTGTATTATATTAATTCAATCTTTAATTATATATCTATGCAACATTAAGAAACCCAAAACTACTATTAAATCTAAACTAATAGAGTGTGTTGTTCTATTAAATGCATGCTTTCACACTGCTGATGAAATGTCGAATGGGGAGGTAAAGTGTTCGAATACACTTTTTTGTACTTAAAACAACTTGAATAGTGAAATAAAAACATTTTTTGTGTTTATGTTTTTTGGAGAAATAACACAGCTCTAGATAATGAGTTATGGATGTATAACTGGGAAAAGGGATATTTGTACTTTTAAGGTTTTAAGGCTTAAGTCGCATTTATGACATTCATGACTTACGACTGAAGCTGGCACAAACTACTGTAACTATATATCTAATGCTTTGTGAATTTTACAACCAGACTGGCGATAATTTAACCTGAATTAGTTCTTTATAGATAAAGATTTTTCAAAACCTCTAACCCTGCATTAACACTTTTTATTGTACAAAAAGCATTTTTAAGACGTTGCAGCACTCTGATTGGACGAGAACCCTCGGACTATCACAATTCTTTCTATATGACATTGTAAAAGAGAACTGCTCACGCATTAATTCATTTCACATGTGCTGTTTAGAGGCTGTTTTCCCCCCAACTTTCTTGTTTTGTTTCTACACGTTGCTGCCACAGAGTCAGAATGGAAAACAGAGTATGTGGCTGTTGCAGCAGTTGAAAGCTGAGGCATCTTGGGAGGTTTTGGATGCACTTTAAACACAAACAGTTCATGTAGTACAATGGATGAATAATGATTATGGCGATGATGAATGAATAATATTTGTCATAACAACCACATGAGATGTGTATGACGAGGACTGCGTTCAGGAACCGCTACGGCGGTGGAAGGCCTGTGGGGAAAAATCTCCCCCGGTGACCACAAAAGCGTGTGCGGACCAACAGACCTATCCACACTCACCGCCACATCAATAAATCACATGTATAGATGAGACCCAGATTGTGCTTAAACTATTGACAGCAGTCCTGTCTCAGTCACTGGCTCAGGGCTGCAGCCATCCAAACAACCAGACCACTCCTCCTGTGCACAGTGACATCATTTATACAACTGCCACCAAATCCCTGCCTGCAAGAACACAGATTCCCAGCTGTGTGGGTGCTGCTACACCCAAATGCACAGCTACTCAGTTCCTACACCTTAAAAAAAAAATCACCGGTGTTCACAACATGATTCTTTAATAACCTTGTAGCAGGAGAATCAATAATTCTCTAGTTATCAGTATCATCAGGATGAAGGCTGCCTCTCATCAGTCAATAAAGGTCCATTTCCTTGAGCATTTAGAAATTAGTGCAAACAAGAAGCATTTAGGTTAGCTGTGTTCAACGGGTTAATGTAATCAATTGACCACATCATAGCCTGGATTACGGTAATGGTGAGTGGTGAAGGAGTGATGGCCAATTCGGGATGTGGAGGGGGGGGGTCCACCAGTGCAAACGATCCCCCACCTGAATAAATACCTATATTTTTCCAGACCTTAAATATGTGCATTTACGTCCAGACATTTTAGATTGCTCCGCACACACACAGCACCATTACCATCCTGACTGTGTGTCATTTCTGTCTAACATCCCAATTTATCACAATCACACTCGTTTAACTGCACATATGACATCTGAGCAACATGGCGAATCCAAACATTTCCACATGGGAAAAGTCATGAAAGTACAATGAGGTATGCAGTGTAGCTGCACCCCACATTAACACAGTTTCCCTCTGCCAGCGCCCGGAGGATGAAATAACAGTCTCAAGCCACGGGCTATGACATGCTGTTGATTTTGTAGATAACATTTTTTTTTTTGCTGTGTTTTTTGTTTAGCATGATGATTGCCTCAAGAACTGTTCTTTTTTTGAATTTGAGATTTTTTTGCAGCCTTTTTTTTAGCCTGAACCAAACATCAATTTAACACTATGCTTTAAAATATAGTGTTACAACTCATTCTCAGTGTTTATATATATATATATATATATATATATATATATATATATATATATATATATATATATATAGTGAGAGTAAGTAACCATATAAAGTCGTGTCGCAGAAAACATTAAAAATTTCTGGACAAAGATAAACTCTCTTTTTCTTAATGCCTGTCCTCATTCAAGATAAGACAATGCAATTTGCTAATGCAGCGCCACTTTCGGAACTCAATAACCTGGCAGAAGTGCTGCATGCATCAGGTCAGGCTCCCACTTTCTAGAGAAGAAAGGCCCCTTTGATGCAGCTACAGGTCGTGCTGCTGTGTTTGTCTGCTAGCAGAGCTCACCTGCAGCAGGACAGGGAGAGAACAAACACCGTCCGTCACCACCACACACACCAAAAACACAACCTGCTTGCCAAAAGGGGGGGGGGGGCACACGCTAAGATCTGACAGCACTTCCTCTGGGGATTAACTTTTGCTGACTGTGCTGATAAATAAAGACATTCCTGGCAAAATGCCACTTCAAAGGCTGAGGTTTTTATATGGGTTTGGAAGATGTCCATTTTCACTGTGTACATAAAAAGGTATTTATTATTTGCATATGCATAACAGAATAAACAAAACAACAAGTCTGGTTGCAGTTTCTAAACCTCAATTGTTTGTTGCACTCCTAAGCAACACCATGCATTAAACTGTACATTGTAATGCATCATCTTAGCTTGAGCTAAAGGAGTTTTACTTCCATATGCAATAAATGATGTATGAGAAAACATGTTTCTTCTTCTTTTTTTGTGTTTTACTCTTCCGCTTTCTGTGCCAGTGTGTGAATGTTCCTGAAGCTGTGTGTGTGAACATGTGTGTGTGTGTGTGTGCATGTGAGTGAATAATGACAGGCTGTGGCTCCACTGAGGGGATTGATAATAGCCTGAGCTGTGGGCCCCGGGGGAGAGCAGGTAGACACTCTGCAGTCCTGACCCGGCGCTCTCACATTACTGAGTGCCTCTCGCTCTCAGCCCGGCTCTCCTCCACAATCCCCGCCCCAGAACCGCCGTCCCTCCACCCCCCCGCCGCCCACCTTCACTCTGCCATGACATCACTGCTAGTCCACCTTCTGCTTTTTATCTCTTGTTCCATAGTATATTTCTCCAAGTTATCCCCCTTCTTCACACCACTACTTCACTCCCCAGTGGAGCACATGTGACAACTGTTCATTGTCTTTGTAATCCTCTATAACTCTCTTCTGTACCCTCCAGGGTGCCCACACATCCACTCAAGCCCTCCTGGACTTGCTTGCTCTAACCTACAAATCCTGCAGTCTGAACACACATACACACACACACACACACACACACTAAGCTTTGCTGTCCCAATCCCCACAGTCCCAACTCCAACTCGAGTACTGGGGGACTTTAACACAAGGAGCTTGGCTGCCATCCAAGAGGAGCAAGAGAGAGAGAGAGAGAGAGAGAGGTGCAGTCAGTCCACTGACTCATATCCTTCCCTTTCTGACTCCACTCCAGCAATGATGTAATGCTCTTGGCTTTTCGCCCTCCCCCCACCCTGTGCCTGCCTACCCCCAGATTTTGTCCCTCCCTCCCCTCCTCTCCTCTCCTCTCCTCTCCTCCTCTCGCTTTTTTCCCTCTCTTTCCCTCCTCGACTCGTCCAACACTGCTGCGCTCACTCCTCGCCGGGTGAAGTCACTGCGAGCTCTGGGTAGACACAGCAGCTAAAAACTTTCGAACGTAACCAAAACAGCCCGGGGCCAAGTTCCAGACGTTCGGGAGACGGTGGTGCAGTCGCCATGGGAACGGAGGTAAACACAGGGAGAAACAAGGGCCTCAAACAGCTTGCAGCTGCCTGGCTCTCTGAGTAAACACTACACAGGACCTGCCCCTGATTTACTGCCTTTAATCACTGGTGGGAGGAGAGTGCCATGGGGTTTGGACTGAGGAAATAATACGAATCTGATCAAATAAATCAGCCCTAATGGGTTACGACACAGGCTGACTTTTATTACTGGGCCAGAGGAATGGATGGGATGGATGCTGGGAGGGTGTTGCGCTGCAAGGGTTGGTGGGATGGATCTATGGGGTGTCCTCATATTAGGGAGCATCAAGCTGAGTAAAGCCATGCCAAACCACAGTTAGGGAATGGTGGTGAATGATTGTCTGATGCCAATTAGTGTTGTGGGATTTATTCACTCAATATGATACGCCATTGGCCGAGGACGGTGAGGATGGTTTGTCTTTCATTTTCAAGAAAAGAAAACAGCATGTCAGTACATTCCTATCACTGTTGGATCAGAAAACAGCAACAACCGTGTCATCTTGTTACAACCTAACCTGCCATCTGTCTGCAGCACCTGACTGGTGTTATAACATTTGGCGTGCGCCGCTCCTTTCGCTTTCAATGATACTTCATGCTTTATCTACCAAAACCTGACTGTTTATTAGCGTTTTTGTTCCCTCCTCTCGCCCTGCCACCTTGTTCCTGTCCTCCAGTGTCAGTCTCATCTCTGTCCCTGATCTCTATATCGGCATATGTCTCTCATTCAGTTTTCCATCTTTGCTTTCCTTTCATAATCTCGGTGCGATTTTCCCACACATTCATATTTCTGATCCCATTTGTCCGCACTCACATCCAAACATGATCTATTGCTTTTCTGCTCTTGTGCGGACAAGTCTCTCACCCCCTGCTGCACCCGACCAGCGACCAACCAACCCGCGTCCCCCCCACATCTGATGCCCCCCCCGATCCTTCATTTCCTCTCCTCCGTCTACCTCCTATCCCACTTTTCCTCAGCTCCATCCACCTCTGATCCCTTTCTTCCTACTCCCTGTCCACCTCTGATCCCCCTTTTCCACACTTCCCCGCGCATTGATCCCTGCGCTCCCCAGAGCTGTGAGGCATGTCCCTGTGTGTGAGTTGCTCGTGCAGGAGCCTGCATGTGTGGTGGCCCCGGGGCAGGGATGACACAGCCCCGCTGGAATGAGAGGGAACAGAGTCTGGGCGTTCCTCTACAAACGCACTATTAAACCCACTGCAGTACACAATGAGCTCATCTTAATTCAGGTCAGATGTACATCCTGCATTCTCTCTCTTTCGTTCTTCCCTTTTTTGTAATTGATTGCACTGTATACCTTTGTTTTTCTGTTTATTTGTTCTCCTGCTCTCTTTGCCTGCTACTACTCTCTGCATTTACACTACAATTTTACATGGTTGACTATTGCCCATATTTGCCCATGGAGAAGGGCATCCGTTAGGTGAGGGCACTTCAGGCGTTCTGCAGAGGACCTGCGCTCCTGCGCTGCTGCACTAGGGGTGGACCTCTCTCCTTATCACCCCTGCCTGAATGCAATCTAATCATGAACAATAATAAAGGAAGTTTTGTTTAAATTGTCAAGTTCATGAGGTCAGTTTGTCCGTGGAAACATGAAAAGTGCATAACTCCGCTAAAGACAATTTCTCTGCTCTGGCAGTGGCACAATGGGTGGAGAAGTACTATGAGCACACTTGTTTGATTACAAGCATGGGAAAAGGTGTTATGCAATCTATGAAAATGTAATATTTATGACATACTGGAAATAAACCATCAAAACTATCAGCATCACTATGGTACCAATAATTAATTGTAGCCTAACAGCTGAAGTATTATACGTAATCTAAGAGAGAATCAGCTAATGCTATGATATATATTAAGATGCAGGCAATGTCAGGGTGCTTGGTCAAAAAGATGTTTTGAGGGTCAAAGAGTGGCAGGTATCAACATCTTACATGAGATCTATTACCCGATGGTCCTCAGCAGTTAGCCTACACTATTTTCACAGCAAATATAAATAGTGTACATTTGGGCTCTCGTGAATGTTGTGTGCATGAAACCATGCTATGGGAAGGTGTCAACTTCTACCGAGTGTATGATACTTCCTTTAAAAGCAAAAACGAGGACCACGCGTAGCTGGTGGCTCTGAGGTGTGAAAAACATTGTGCATTTTAAGCAGCATGGGAAACAGAACCACAAATATACTTCCTTCAGAGCCGTGCAGGCGATGTGAAACACAAGATGTTGCACATCCATTTAGAAAAAAAAGACAATAACTTGGCTGAGAAAATTGTTTGACATATTTGTACAAGAATATAAAATACTACATAGCACAGGAAAGGGTTGCACACACTCCTCCACTTTCTGAGGAGTTACCTATTTAGGTTGTTAAAAAACATGCCTCCATTTACTAAAGGCACCTGTTTTCATACACAGCCAAATTTTCAAGAAGTATTTAAATGCCGCATCATTACAAATTGATGATCAGATAGCACATCTGTACTGTAATCACTCCTCACTTATCCCAGCTGCATTCAGGTTGATTGTGCTACGTAATGGAAACGGCTGGACTGGAATTCTCTAATTCTCTAAGAGCCAGAATAGAAGAATGTCATTTTTAGTGCCTTGTGCCCACACCCATATCCCTGCACATCTCTTCTTACGAGTCAAAAGGTTGAGGTTTCCACAGAATGTTGTATCTCACATGGTTGACTAGTAACGTCCAACACATTTAACTGTGACACAACTCAGCGCCAGATGTTTATAATTGAAGAGCAGAGAGCATTCAAATCTGTTGGACGCCGCATCCCTTTGTATGATAATGATAGCCGTGACATTAAAATCTGCTGGCTGGTTTCTTATGCCTGGTTTTAACACTGGTTTGTGTCAGTGGAGCTCCCCAAAGACCTTGTTTAGGGACTCGGAGCAGAAGGAAAGAGAAAAAGAGCGAGGTCCTCAGGTTTCACAGCTGCAGGCCCAGCTCAATCCTAAAGTAAATGAACTTGAGGAAAGCCAATCCTAATTGATTCCAAGCCTCAAAGCTCTTTAGTAAACATTGTGGAGCAATGAAAATGACTTGTTATCCTAATTCATTGGATGCTCACGCTCTGTGTTAGAGCAGAGCTGAGGAACAGACCAGGAAAGCAGATGGGACCGAGATTAAACTGATTCTGTTTGGTGATTTCTTCTCATTCAGAGATATGTACTACAGAGAGCTCCATGAAGTGTGTAAAGATTAAAAGCTTTAAGGCTTGCAATCATTACAAACCTTTCACTTCTTAGTGAGGATAACAGTTTCATTATTGTCTTAGACACATATTATTTTTGTCAAAATTCAGCATAATATTTACAGATAAAATATATATATAGAGAGAGATTTTTATGTGACTATGTTATGCTATGATAAAGAAAATCCAAAATACAGTATATAGGTGAGAATTACAGGACTTTAATAGGACAAGAAGTAATGATTTGACCTTTGTCATCCTGGACAAAGCCTGTCCAGTTTACTCTCTACGTAGGAAGTTCCTGTGGAGAGACCCTGTGCATGGAGCCTTTGGTAAGCCCTAATGGTTTCCTGTGGAAGCCCTGCTTCTCAGTGGAAGGGTTTCCTCAACCCTTTTTCCTGCTGATGTGAACATTTCCAGATCAGTTTTCCTTCGTGTGCGACTCCACTCCTGCTAATCATGTGTTAGGACCACACAACCCTAATAAACAAACGATGCCTCTGCAGTTTCAGCACAGACGTGTTTCTGCCTGATATAATGTGTTACAGAAAAATGAGGTTACGAGTTAAGTGAGATTCTGTGGCTGTCAACCATCACCGCATATAATAGAACTGCTCAGATTTTTTGAATGATGTGTTGCTCTGTGTGTGTGTGTGTGTGTGTGTGTGTGCAAATCTAAAACCAAAGATCCTTCAACAAATCAGTGGAGGGGTTCGTGATCATAAAGAACTGTGAGCAGAAGTGAAGTGGAGAGCCTCTGCTTGAGCGAGGCGAGGAGTTTTTAATGACAGGTAAACTCAGGTGAAGCAGGCCCGGCGAAGTCTCTGTTCCTGGCAGTGATTGCTGCTCTTCTAAAAGGGGATGAAATTCCATCCCTGTCCTCCACAAAGGGCCTGACGGCGTGTCAGTCAGGCTTAGTGATGGGCCTCACATCCAATATTCACTAGCTGCTCTAGCTGTAAATTAACACAGGACAACCTGGACACAGTGCAAGCCTAACACTGAGCCCTCTCGGTGTCTCACTTTCTTGCCACAGGCCTGGTTTACAGAAACAAAGGCTTGGCACAAGGTTGGAGGTGGTCGGGGTTAAGGGACAAGAGTGGAAGAGGTCAGAGGAGGAGCCTCTTAATAATAGGAGCAGAAATGCCTGTACATATGTCTGCATGTGGAGATGTTATGGGAGTATTTACATCATTAACACAGCCTCACTAGATATTTTGTATTATGATATGCACATACAATATTTGAGCAAAAGGGTCTGTTTAGGACTGAAAATGCTTTTTCTACTCAATGAACTATTCCTTGATACATGCAGTAGATGATGGAGCAGCACACCACACAGGCTGCTGTTATCATATACCTGTGGCACGGCAGTGCGAAGGTATCAGAGAAACAGAGCTCGGAGGTCGCGGCTGCCGTTCTCATACAGTGAAAAGGATGTGTTTTAGAGCATGAAATGTTAAACCGTTGTAAGAGCAGTCACGGCTGACAATGATCTCATCTCGTCCCCCTGGGACCCTCTTTAGCATGCTCTGCTGTGGGACAATACTGAATGAGCAGCAAAACATGAATCACAAGCCCTACACACACACATACACACACACACACTGCTCTAAATGTAACAGAACTCTGACATTACCTCAGAGACTACAGAGGGATGACAATCGGCATAGACACAAAGGGACCAGGCCAGGCCCGAGGCTGTCACTTCACAACAGGGGCACACTTGAGGTGAGAGGATCCACTCTGATCATTGCACTTGGCGGATCATTTTCAGTCTGTCAGCAGTTCTTAAAAGTGCTTGTACGCCTTGGTAACAGAATAAAAACCTCACTTAACGCGAGAGGGGAACACGTAAAATCACGGATAAATCGCTTTTTCTCATAAATCGGACGCTTTCGGCAACTGTTTTCTTAATTAAATCTCGCCGTGCGCCCACTCACCCTATCTGCCTGTTGGTGGATGGAGCCTGAGTGATGACGGAGCTGGACTGAGGGGAAGGCAGGGCCTGCTGGATAACTATGCTGGTATCGTGGTTGCCCATCCGCGAGTGGGACTGCTGGTGCTGCCCTTGGCCCGCCTGGCCATGCAGTGAGATGTTCTGGGAAAAGAAAGCAGAGCACACAGAGTTAGGAATATGTCACGAGCCTCACGTTCTCCCCAAAGTTGTGTTTTCAAAATAACTCTTTTGCCTTGAGCTGCAGCTTGAATGAGCAATAAGGAACTAGTTTCTTCTCGGTTTAATGAATACCAGGTTTCTTATTTTTATTTACCCAGCAGGACAGTTTGTTTGTTTTACCTCGGTTACATGTGATGGCATATACAGTACACTCAAAAATAACCCGGTGCTGCGAGCGGCAACATATTTCCAAAACTTGGTCATGTCTTGGCATAAAACAAACAGCGAGCTGGAGTGATTTGCATGAGTTAAATGCGAAACAGCCGCAGGAAATGATCAAATATAAAGGGGAGAACACAAGAACGCGGGCGCTGGATTCAAGAAATCGTTCGCCTCATTTCAGGTAGTGACCACAAAACACACATGTCGCGTTTGAGGGAATTCATTGGTCATCAAACTATCAATCAGTCCTCCATATTTGTATTGGCTTACGGGTATACTGTATGTGGTTCGTTAAATTGCTGTATTCCTGAACTTCCAATGCTTTCCCCGCCTATCGCCGTCTGTTGTGCTCTGCGCTGCCCGGCAGTCCTGCTCCGACTCGCCTCCTGCTGACTTAGCAGAGCCTCCCATCATAAACCACACAGACTGGAGAGGCCAGACGTGGCCGCACTGAGCACAGACGAGCGCCAGAGCCAAACCGCCCAGACGACGAGCTTAGCCCCAGCCTGCATGCACATCTTTCCAGACATTAGATAAGCAGTCTGTCTTGCGGTGATTCTTTTTTTTTTGAGTAGCACCCGTGTTTCAGGTGGAGGCGTCTCGGGGCAGATCTATAATGCATAAATGATCGCGTCCTTTTGTCGCGCGCCGAAGCTTCGCGACTCTCCTCGCATGCGTGAACGTCTGGCCGGGCCTTTTGTTGTAGCCACAAAAGTTGTCTCAGGGGTCTGTTTTTACATCTGGGAGGTAATCGGACTCCCTCGCGGGGAGTACGGCCTGAGCGCTGTTTGAAGTTTCAGGTGGAGAATTCGATCTCTCTTCTCCTCACCTGTGGTGGGTGACAAATCTTCACCCGCTACTGCTAGCTCTGCCTGTCCCTGTCAACAAGACCGATGGGGACGGGTTGCATGCAGCGTTTGGGAGAGCTGCAACATGCAAAACATGATGGCACTTAAGGATGAAAACAAGAGAACACCAATTAGGCTTCTATACATACCTGTGGTTAACGACTTTTTTATCAAGTGTGGTTACATGAGGCTAAGTGTTTTGGATCTAATTAAAGCGTGGGTTCATGGTGTGCTGTTAGTGATATGACACGCTCACAGCGGATCACAACCACTGGACCAAAGCCCTGTGGTTTCCTGTGGCGTGGTTTCACCTCAGGTATTTTTTTTTGTTCAAGCCGAGGCTATATTCTCCATTTTCTGCAGTACCTGTTTACTGTCCTCTTCCTCCTGGGCCTTGCAGAACTCCTGCTCAATGGAGCAGTCCAGCTCACTGAACAATCCCACCTCCTCACAGTTCTTCAAGAAGCGTGTCGGTGTTGGCGTCTGGTCTGTGAATCAGGGAAAACAATTTTAAAATTTAATTATGTTCATATAGGCTGTACATACCACAATTATACAGAAAAGACTTTATTATATCCTTCACCTTTGAATTTTCTGAATATCTTCACTTCTTTTCAGATGTTTATGTTTAATTTGTTCCATTAAATTGATGATTGATTGTATTTGTTTAAAAGAAGACTTACATTTTAGCTAATGGAATTCCAGATAAATACAAAAAACATTAGTATAATGAGTTTGCGGGGGGGCCTTATGAAAGCCTGACTTCCATGTTGTCAGGCAGACAGAGAGATACCGCTCTTGACAGCCCCATTTCAGCTGATGAAGTACAGATCCCACCTACCGAGTGGGGGTCTCATTTGTTGAACCCGGTCGAGCCGTGGTATTCAACTTGACTTTGTGGGGGGTGCACACAGATCAGGTTTCAGACAGTTGAAGGTGATTTTGGGATCAGGCTTGTTTCAAAGGCTAAAAGCATACTTCACGGCGTGTTTATCCATTCTGGCTAGACTGGGGATTGACTCAAACTTTCACAATGACCTGTGTACCAAAAATACTGTTTCACCCCAAATATATATATATAAATATATATATAGTTTTTCCATTTTGTTAAGCTGGGAGTGTAACCCAAGCCGTATGACTAAAAACATGAATAATGTCAATTTGTAGTTAAAGATAACACCTATGAGTCGATGAAAACATTTGTAGGTAGAGGTAATGAGGGTAAAGATGTTGTTTTAAATCTGGCAACTTCGTAAACCTCCTCGATGCAACTGTTCCATCTGTGGCTGCGCTCTAACAACAACAACGTGACGTGCAGCAGCGTTTTCCAAACTGTGTGACTGTTTCATAAAAAGAGGTGTCTGCTTGAAACCCCTTGTCACAGTAAAAATGTCTCAAATAATGATCTTCCCATATCAGATTAATTCATTTGAATAGTTCATGGTATTACGCAAGGCAAATAAATGGAGCTTAACGTATGTCTGTATTTTGTCCTGCCCTGATACTTCAAGGGCTCTGACCCCGTTGACTTACAGTAACCACTGACGGTTTTATCTTGAATCCAAGGTCTCAATAAGGGAAATGGTCAGAGCTGTAACTCAGACAACAGGCGATAAGGACACCCGGCCTAGAAAATCCGATCCTGCTGTCCAGTGAGTGTAAATAATAAAGAAGACACAATCTCAGCGGCTTGGCTGGAGCGGTTCATACCGCCTTCTAGTATGGCAGGGCCGTTTTTAGGAATAGATATCTACACTTATGGATTGTCTTGGATGTTTCTTTAAACAATAGATTGACACATAAATCAGCAGGTCATTCAAGCTTATAACACACAGTAATCTCCCGCTCATTCTATGGCGTGATCAAGACGGAGACACCTCTGACAAATAGCACAAAGCAACGGGGAAGAGACATGTCAGGATATTTCGTTTTACGTGCTAATTTCCTCAGTCGTACGTCAGCGTCTTTTCTTCCTGCTGAAGTATGCTTAAGTGGTATGCACTGAATAGAGCTGAGCTGCAAGGTAAAGGTGTCGTATGATTTACATCTGGTACAGACACGCCATAAGATTCCCTGATGACAGACAAGTACGTTTGAGCGTGAGTCACCGGCGCGAAAACACCTGCGAATGAACTGGAAGCTCCCCGTGTTTGAGTCTGTATCGATGCAGCCATAACTCACCTGATAACATGTTGTCGTTCTTTATGGAGGGGAACTTAAGGGTCATCTCATGTTTGTGTCGGTGTATCATCAGATGGTCCTCCGTGGGGAATCGCTGTAGAGTTTTATTTTTAGAGTAGTCTTGTAACAATTGTGCATAAAAAGGAACATGAATTTCCATTTAACCCATTATAAAACTTCAAAAAAGAACCGATATTTCATCAAATATTACATATACTGTTATTTTCGATGCATGGTTAAAATAATCTGCCTTGTTATTGACTTCAAAGAACACCTTTTTCTATAGGTATTTTTTTTTACCTTGCAGCGTTATTTACAGTTTGTGTTTCACTTAGTTCCAAGCTCTTCTGTTTCTCCCTGAGCCATTGGGCAGTAACCTATTCCTCAGGCCACCTCAATGTACTCCTCTTCATATTACACATGCATGCACACACACACACATACACACACACGTGCACACACAGTGTTCTGTTGCTTTGTCTTGACACACTCACCTGAGAACAGCCAGGAGCGTTGCACACGAACGGCCTTTCCTGGTCTGAGTTCATCACTCTGGCAAACTTTTCATAAAACTACAAAAAAAAAAGGAAAAATACAAAAGCAGAAAGTGAGGAGAGGTGAATGACTTGAGTTTCCGCCCACCAGTATCCGAGAGGAAAAATACACTCTGCACCTCACCAGTGACATAAAATTACCATTGCACCTGAAAAAGCTGCACGGTTATTTTTAATTTTAATTCTCACAGCCTGCAGTATTCTATGATCCACTTAAATGACAGCGAGGCTGCAGCTCCTGTGTTTTCAGAGACTGAAGACGCTTCGGCAAAAAATGTGTAATTTGTCACTTCTGTCATGCACTAGTAAGGCATTTAAAGATTCTAACATACGTAAATAGTTAAACTACAACTCAGTCTATAACTATTTATAAATAAACAACAAAATGTATAGGTTTTAAAATTAATTTCACTTGTCTATATATATTTATATATATATATATATATACAGAAAGACAAATTGAATGTTAACCTAATGACTCAAAGTCACATCTCATCCGTAACTGTTTCTGCAAGTTGACATGATACTTTGATAGGTGGTTGATAAGTTTCTGCATAACACAATCATTCAAAGACTGAAATGGGTAGTTCTAATTCGGGAGCACATCACACAGTGAAAACAAGAAAAGGAAGTGGTGGCAGAGCAGCACCGAATGAGGAATGGCCAGAAGAAGGCACAGCTTTGTTTTCTGAAGAAAAATAGCTTTCGAACACAAGAGACATTTTTAAAACCCACAAATAAAAGGACATATTATTTACCTGCTATTGCTGCCAAATGTGTGCTTTGTAAGTAATTGCTCACTACACTTCAGCCACAGTCATGCATCATGTCAAATGTGCAATAGCTTCGTTTATCATTTTAAATGCTGCGGTAATTCAAAGTGAAAGAGCGGAGAAACTTTCCCAGAAGAGAGGGATGTCTAGTACATGTGATTTGTTGAAATAATATAAAATCCAGAAGCTAAAGACAAATAAAACTATAGGCCTACAAATTCTGTCAATGCTATTCTGCCTGTCCGTTCACTTACGGAAGCTCAAACACACACAAAGGATGCATTCACCTTGAATATGTTCCCAAAACACACCGACTACATGAACATCAGGGGGAAAAACAACAGCAATGACAGGTGCTTTTTAAGGGCTTGTTAAGATCAAACCAAGGCAAATAATGTTCTGGTGTATGCATGCTGCTTCACAAATAATTCAATATCAACAGTTAAGGTTTATAACAACTATCATACTTGTTCCTACTAAGGTGCCAAACTGGTGTTCAAACCTTTACAAGTATTAGGGAAAAGGGTCATGTAGGATTGTTATTTATTCCCAGGTAGGCACCCTGAAAGAGAATACGTTGTGCCGTGGGGGAATACTCTCCACGGCACAACGTAAAAAAGCTCACCAGTACTGAACACTGGTAAAGGTTTGTTCTTCAACCTGGATGTAGTAAAGTAAATAATTACATTATAATTTGAAGGATTAAATAACATCAGTACATGAAATCTAAATATTATTTAATCATATAAGTGCGGCTTATTTAACTTAATTATTTTTTAAATCTAAAAATATTGATTATACTCAGCTAAGTACAGGAAATAAAAATAAATAATAATAATAATAATAAAAAACATAATCCCCTGGTTTAATCTCTGACATATTTGGTTACTGCTGGCTGTTTTGCCACAGTGTGGCTCATATTTTGATGTATTGATTGTGTAGTACAACACTATTGCACTATACTATATTGTACTATCACTGACAAACAACCTCTAAACAGTCACCTTATGCCACTACTATAATTACAGCACTTTCTGACAGATCCCAAAAGTCCTAAATGATGTTGAGTACAACGAGAGTAAAGGTAGGCCTCATTAATCGCCCGCTAGGACCTACATCAAACCAGTGGCAGTAACACATATACTCTTTTATACAAATATGCATGTATATTTGAATAAAGGACATGCCCAGAATTAATAAAAAGTAAAACTCCAAATGGAAGGTCATAGACAAATGGAAGCCGTAAATAAGTTTTAGGCACTCATTCTGTACTCCAATAAATAAATTAAAGCCATTAAACAATTTTAAAGGTGCCAGGATTAATTATGAAAGTCAATATAAAAACACTGTGACAACAACAATGTTAAGAGACTAATAATTTATTCATTATGGGATGCAAAGGTGTACGGTTATTTATCGCACAGGCTCTTGATGATGACTAAAACATCTACAATAGTTGCAGAAATCATATTACACCCAACATTTCTCATTTATTCCATGCAACACTATGGTTATAACTTTTTTTTATTACAAACAATTCATTAATACTTAGCATCAGAAATTTAAGTGAGCGCCGTGCTTTACGTGTCAGGCATGAATACCTTCATACACTATGTACATGTGTGTCTTTTTCGTAAATACAGACTATTTCCTCAAGCACAGTAAAAACACTCCAATATTGTGTTTTGCTAAAGCAGTGCTGTTTTCCTAACAAGCTGTACTTCATGACTGGGCCTGCAGAACAGGGTCTGGACAGGGTCTCTCTGTCAGGGAGCAAATGAGCCCTGGTCTCTCTTTCTGTCACCAGTTCACTCCGTCTCTTCTGGAGGGCCCCAGGAAAACTCACCTGGTCTCCTTTGACACAACAAACATGGCTCACATATGACACTGGGCCCGAGCCTGAACCTACACTAGACCCACGATGACGAGAGGTTTTTAGAACCGTGCTACAAAAAGCCCGTGGACACCTTACGTCAGCATTCACGTCTCAAACCCAATTCATTTTCCTGCATTCTTCTTCAACTCATATAAAGTAAGTCGCTTCGTCTAAAACTTAGACAGTAAATCCACAATTCTGATATATAGTAAAAAGACAATGTTTCCACGACTATTAGGGCAAATATTAAACTTCTACCTTTCCTGTTTCTCAGATCGGGCTTGATCGTTTCATCACATTTGCCAGGAAATTCAAACCAGATGAGGCATAAAACTTTTTAACCATTAATTCTGTGGATTCTGCCTTCTGCGAATTATTCAACAGCTTTCACACTTCCAATTATCAGTACTTCAACGCCCTTTTCCTTGGAAGGGGCACTTGGCTCTCGTTTGATATAGATGGTTTAGTTTTGCGGGGGAAATTCGGTTACACTTTACATTAACTATGTCCTGATGTGAGCAAGGGAAGGATTAGGGGTACGGAGTTTGATTTCAAGAGGAACTTGGGAGGAATTCTCCAGGTAGACCGCATATTAGAATTTAAACAATATGGTAAGGAAAAGAGAGGTTGGGGTGCAGAGGCATACAGGGTTAAAGCGAGCGTAAACACACGTAGCAGTTCATATCGTCGGCTCCCCATAGCCCAGCCCTTTGACAGCACAGGTTCAAGGCAGGATCACAGCGATCCCTGAGGCGGGGAACGTGGCCCTCTCATGTGTTTGCCCTGAACTCCAGCTCTTGGGGTGAATGCGTGACAGAAAGACTGTCAAAATGTAAAACCTTCAAAAGCTCTCAATGACTCTCTGACGCTCTCCTCCACATGTAGGCGCATAACAAATACAGAAATGTCACCTTGCAGGACTACCGTCGCCGTGCACCTTCTGTTCAAAAGGGGGGAAAGATGCCTCCAGTTGCATTTGTATTGAAAACGTACGACTCAAAACCCTGACATGAAAGCAACGATGATATGATGATATGAACCCAACTGCTGGTTGTCCTGTTTGATTAGAGTTATGATTCCTGTCATTCGAACCTTTAAATCTCTCCAACCCTGTCACACACACACACACACACACACACACACACATGCACACGTACACCCACTATTGCAATCCTTAGAGGAATGTTTTACCTTGAGCGTATGCAACAACCATCAACAAATAAACTCAATGCGGGTCACATTTCATCGCTGCAGTTGGATCATATTCAAACCAGATAGTTGTGGAAAATATGGTAAGAATTACAACCACATCAAGGTTCATCAAGGTTCATCATCAAGGCTACTACAGAAAACTACAATAGTTTTCCACTAACTTTGACGTGGCATCAGTTGCATGCATTTATCTTTTAATTGTTACTTATTTTATATTTATTTGTTTAAAATATCAAGAAATGAATAACTGCTTTATCTTAATGAGTTTTTTCTTTAGAATGGAAATTGTAAGTTCAGTTTTTTAACTTCTTATATGAGAGGAAAAAAAAAAAAAAAAGGTCTGCCAAGGCTTCATGTCTATTTTCATCTATTTCCTCAAACTGCTGCCTTTATAACATTCACCTGATTATAATTAAGTACAGTTGCCAGTTTTGTCTTTACCCCCCCCCCCCAAAAAAAAAGTCTGTTTAACCGCATCAAACGCAGATCTCTTATTATTATTATTTTGAGGCGTCGTTACTATTAATACATCACCGCAAATTAAGCAGGGACACGGGGAATACGACTGGAGCTGTAGGCGACAATGCATGAACACTGAAGCAGCGTCCGTAGGAAACAAGTGGTTATTGACAGTGCGCCACAGGAACACAATGACAGCGGGGTTTCATCCAGTGATTAAAACATCTTTTTTTTTTCTTTTGTTTAATTTTTTTTGTTTTTCTGTTCCACAAAGCCTCGTCAGCACAACCTTCCTGAAAGTAACCCTCAACATCTCGTTAATCAAATATCGACTGGCCTGCAGAATGACGTAATGTTGGTCACACTTGGTGTCCGGGAGAAGAAGAAGAAGAAGAAGAAGAAAGGATAAGGACGTAAATTGTGTTGGGGGAACAGATGCATCACTTCTTTCTTTAAAAAAAAAAAAAAAAAACTGGCGTGACAGCACGCCGGGCTATTTATTTGATTTGCCAGACGATCATTGGTGAACCGCAACACGCAGAGAGAGAGAGAGAGAGAGAGAGAGAGAGAGTCCCGGTCCGACACACCGGCTCTGCGTATCCCCACACGGGACAGGGCATGACAATGATGCAAATGAGCCAGCTATGGGTGATTTGCAGAAAAAAAAAAAAAGTTAAAAAAAAATTGTATTTACACACAAAAGTGGTGTGAAGTGCAAATGGAAATCCGCTGCAACAAACCGCTACTATGGGCAACTCGGTGCGGCTAGAGATGAATTCCTGCAGACTTGCTGCCTGACAGACCAGCAGCAGCAGCACTTGACTCCGCGATCAACTTCAACAACAGTCAACAGATAACAGGCCGAAGTGAGATGACAATGCAGCCGCTTAATGTGTAGATATATGAGGGGGGAAAAAAAGTACCGTGACACTTTATCTGTTGTAGTTGCATGCGATAATGGGTTGAAGCAAGAGAACAATACCTGAAAAAAAAAAAAAACATCTTGTCCCATAAGACTGGAGCGAACAACAAAACAAGCTGTTGCATGAGAAAAAAAAATAAGGAGGAGAAAAGTAAAAAAAAAAAAGAAAGAAAGAAAAGAAAGGATCGCTTTTTATAACAAACGCAACAAACCTGCACAGACGCGTGCGCCGTCCTCTGCATGATCGTATAAGCTTTTCAACTTACCAAACAAGTGTAGAAAATGTGAAGCAGTCTCTCAGAAGAAACCACGTTGGACTGAGAAAAGATTACAATACGATCTATTTAGAGAAGCATAACGTCACCCCCGGGTGACGTCACGTGGGATTCCTGAACTTCTAAATCATTGCGGTCCGCTTGGAGGCGGCGCAAAAAGCGGGGGCGGAGTTTGCGCTGTGCGCACAAACACACACACACACACACAGTCAGAGAGCTACGGACGGACACTGCCGAACCTGGAGTGGGTGTGGTGCAAGGCTCGGAGCTGTAAGATCTGACCAATTAGCCATGCAAATAACTCCTCCTGACTCAAAACTGCCTCACAGTCACATCCAGAGTGACACCAGACGACTGTGTGAACGTGAAATGGGACGAATTCAATCACACACCTCATCATTGCATTACTTTACATTTAAATATAACCTCAAGCCCTCTGCAGGAAACACAGACAGTTGCCCAATTTGATTCGAACTAATGAGAAAATGCACTTAATATTAATTTTATTAACCACTGATGATAAAAAAAAACAGCTTAACAAACTTCCCTATAATATAGTACTTCTCAAGGCGTACACTTCGTCATGGGGGAAATCACATGTACTACTCATAACATAATACTTCCTTTTTATATAAATGTACCAGTAAGTCATGAGAGAAAATTTAAAAAATTGCTAAAAATAATGAAAAGACTAAAAAAAATAAATCTCAGTGCTCGTTTTTTATAAACTGTTAATCACTTTTGTCCTTTGTTTTTTTTCCTATGTTTAATAGATTAATTCATATGTATTATATACTCAGGTTTTAATAAAGGATGTTTAGCTTTGGGTTCAACTGTATACATTAGCATATATTTTTACTGCAAAGTATATTAGTTTTCTTTTTCTATTTCTTTTTTTGTCATAACTGATATCTCCACCATCGTTCTTCTTGTATTCACATGTTGTAAATCTCCCTGACACTGTAAATCTATTTGTGCTGAATAAAAATAAATAAATACAAGTGAAACCAAAGTTAAACAGAATTTGGCCATGATTCATTTTATTTATTCTTCAAGTCCAAATATTTTCTGTGGAAAAGTACTTGTGTTTGCTCTCCAAGGTGTTCATGTCATGAAGAGGTTTTAAGGTCCCAGATTTCCTCGGTAGTACATTTGTAGAAAAAAAAGAAACATGTCAGCACAAAATACAGATGAATCGAGGTTTTAAAAGTAGATATCGATTGAGTTGAATATACAGAACAGTCATTATTATATAATCTGATATTGTACCCTAGTAAATCTAATCTGACACACACTAAACACACATTTTAGCCTAAATACTTTGGTGAATTCTTCCCCTTTGCTTTGTTGGTAATTCAACTTTTCATAATTCAAAATATCAAAGTTGTACTTTTAGATTTCACTGTCAACAGCTTTGTTTTAATTAATTTTGCTATCAGGACTCTTTTCTAATAGATAACCTGGCCACATATGTCCTCTTTCTGCTATGCGACACCGACAGCTTCACATGCAAACACATCGGACGTGTGAAACACATAGTTGCTCCAGACAAGTCTTTTTTTTTCTGAAATGTGAGCCCTAGCTACAGCACATAAGAAAAGATTTAAATGGCTCTGGAGTGCGAGGCATTTATGTTGACGCTTTGTGATGCTTTGTGTGACCCGCCGGTGCCAACTGGCTGTGATTTCTTGGGCCACAGACACCGGTTGTGAAGCCATCTTCAGCTCCAGGGATTAATGACTCCCTTACACATTGAGAGATGTTTACCACTCGCCTGCGACCACTCCAGCAGACGTACTAAGAGCTCTGTCACTGAAACAATAACGCGGTCTGAAAAGCCCTCATAACTCAGAGCTTCTCCGCCTCTGTCTTTTAACCAGAGCTTTAATCAACGTTTATGACATCCTTTTGTCTCTTTATTGCCAATATATTACCCAACCAATCCAAATATTATGCTCCCAGAGGAGCAGACTATTAAGGTAGGAAAGAGCCGGTACAGTTTGGGTCAGTGACCCACACTAAAGCAGATTTGATCTATTTTATACTAAACCTTTTATTATTATGCCTTTGTGCAGTTCTTTTGAGTAAGATCACCTTGGGAAGATGTTCACCTCTGACAATGCTTTGTTGCAGCAGGTACGTGCTAAATGCTAACAAAAAGTTTTTTCATGGGACAATGCCAAAACTGTCATGTGGCGTAACCCTAGAAACTTGGCACCAGATCGTTTAACTCTCTTAAAAAGGTTTCTGGAAAATTAAAAACACATGCCATCAACTAGTTTTATATTCTAGGTGGATTAAATATTTAAAATTTATCATTCTTCCTTGGTTACACCATTTTATATTATGCTCCGGAAAATTGCACAAAATTGTGATTTTCGTAACAAAACATTACACAAATGGACTTTAAATGACAAAAAAACAACATGAAGACAAACATTCGTTTTGAAAGACCTGATGAATGCTCCTTAAAACAGTATTTTAAGACGTTTTTTAACTTTCTCATATTGCCAACTATGATCCACACTGACCCTCATACAATAACATCTTCAGACATACTCGTATAACCATCAATGGTCTTTTTAAACGCTGGTTGTGCAGATGATTGTGCATACAAGGATGGAAGTTCTATTGTTGCATTCTCAGTAACGCTGCACTTCTCATTACAATGCCTCAGCAAGGCAAGCAAGATTTCAATCTACATATGACTGCACATTCAGTTTTTGTCTATCTTCACTTCTAATAAATGTCTTTACCTATCTAATGTGTAAAATTAGATTCCAGTCGAGTAGAAAGACAGAGACATAAAAACCAAATTCTGAAATTCTAAATTTAAAGTAGGTGACCTGAGAGACTCTTATCAAATTTCAGCTCAGAGCAAATATTACCCACATTGGCTGAACGTCAAGTTTGTTTTTTTTCCCAAAGTTATTTTTTTAGTCTTCTCTATTTCAGCAGAAACATGTAGAATGCCACTGTGACAACATAGGTTTCACAAATATACCAACTATGGCTTAGAAGTTTTAAATAGTCAGATCTAAGTTTGTTGGTTGTGTAAGGTTATGTAGTTCCTGAATGAATTTGTTGAATAAGCGGAAGGAATCTGCCAAATTTTCTTCAACCTAATCTGGGCTGTTAAGTTTTAGAACATCTCTTATTGGTGGGGTATGGTAGCTGAGCATTTGTCTAACAAATACAATATAAAGTCACAGAAATCCCCGAAGCTCGCCGTCTACAGCGGTTTGATTTCGGAACTGCTGAAGAGGCTGTGCTGAGTAAGAAGTGTCAGGAAACGCCGCGTGCTGCGTGTGATGTAATGCTTTCAGTAATATCCCACAGAGTTTTGAAGCAGAACTGGAAAAATAGTTTTGCCATTATTGTGATGCCTGATCTTGAAACGGGCCGGGACCAGAGATGACCCATTACACCATAACCAGGCACATGCTCAAGGTTACAGCCGTGCCAAAACTTGCACAAAAGGGAAAGTAACTGGATAAAGTTAACATTAGCAAATCTTTTTACTGTAATTCAGTATTTTTATAATGGCGTTCTGGCCCATTTGCAGCAGATCTGCAGCTAAAAAAAGACATTCTATATTTATAGTTGCACAAAAGATTATTACTCACTTCCTACGTACCCGTGATAATGCATTTAGATACTTCTATGTTGTGGATCACTCCTTCTGTCTGCTGAAAACATATGAAGTTTTGTACTTAATGTGACACTAATCATCTTCTGCTCTGAGGAATATGCACTCACACCACTGTGTGTTCCATGACCCTTGACTATTGAAAAAACATTACATGCACAATTGAATTTATATAGGAACTAACTTTTTTTCTAACCACTTTTGATGAATTACAGCACCTAATATTTCCAGCCACGCTTTATCTCCGTTTGAATGATAAAATTTAACTCAATCATCTCATTAGGACGAAAAGATTTTTGGTGATACTAAACCTGAACACAAAAAGACTAGCCACAAATATGTGCTGAGCAACACTGCCACACTGTGGCTGTGGAAAGGATGTGGAAATACATTGGGTCCCCGTCGTACCTCATAACCGCCTATCAGTCACAGCCACTTCATTTGGATCATTTCCTGGACTCTTAGTTCGCCAGGGCAGCTCTGCGGTTCTAGCAGGTGTTGGAGGAGTAGAGGGACTCAGGCTGTGAGTTATTGGGTTTCTGCAGTGGAAGAGACAGATTCTAAGAAGCTACTTGTTGCTGTTGTGAGTGCATGCAACTTGTCTTCAGTGCCTAACTTTTGGATTCATTAATGTTTGTCTAATCTGTTTTTATGTGTAGAATGCTCCTTCACACAGTATGAAGAAGTATTATAGTTAAACTACATTTAATATTGACAATGTTCATTTAGAGTGGAGATGTGCTAATTTTATTCATTTTTGGCTGAATATGCTCAGTTTAACTTGACTTATTTTACTTCATGCACTAACCAACAAAGGTCATGAGACTGGTTAAAGCTCAAGAAGTTAGTTAGCTGTTAGAGAGAGAATATGTGTGTGTGTGTGTGTGTGTGTGTGTGTGTGTGTGTGTGTGTGTGTGTATTTGTGCGTGAAACAGAGAAGTTGTTCAACTGCAGCACTTGCTTTTCCAGCCTGGCTTATTTGGTGACAACATTTAATTAACATTCTGCAAAACAAGTTTAAAGCCTTGTCCCCGACATCTGTGTCTGTTCAACATATTGAACACAAGGACTTTCTTATAGTGGTCATAACACTTCTGATTGACACATATAACTCTAACATTGAAATAATGCACAAAATATAAACTGATAACTGCATATAGTTTAATAATAAATTAATAGGTTACTTAAAGGTAACCAATTGGACACAAATACAGCTTTAGATGAAATTGAGAATAACCATCAATGGGTTGTTTGAATGACAGAGGAAGCATGAATAAAATACACAAAGATATTTCTATATTTCTTTTTCCTCCTCCACCCTATCAATACTTTAGTCAGTGTGAGACAAACTCAATCAATCGAGTAAACTTTTACAAATAGAAATCAGTTCTCTGTACTCTCTATACTCTTTAGAAAGACTGTGCATTTGCTGTGATTTTAATTGATGCTCTTTTTTTCACCATATTATACTATAATGAAATATATCTCATGGTTTATATTTACCTATTAATTTGATAACTTTATTCTTTTCATCCCCCCAAAATTAGAAAATAAAATGTTAACAATAAAAATAAATAAACAAATAAATAAAACATACAAACATACGTAAATTAATAATAATCACAAGAATGTATTCTTCAGCCTATAAGTGATATATAAATGTGTATTTTTGGAACATTCCACATTTTCTGTGAATTTATGAGAAATCTACCCAACATTGACAAAGTAAAGAAACTGAAACACATGATTACACATTTTTTCAACATTTCACATTTTATTATAAAAGAAGAATGTTGCCTATCGCGCCATAATAAAGAAACCGTATTTATTAATAAACAGTATTTAAATATTTAGTATTTTAAGTAGTATTTTGTCAAATTTAAACTAAAAAAATTAGTTAGAGTAATTTTTTGAATTCATATATAATAATACTTGATGATTGCAATTATAATCAATTAACAACTTTTATGACTATTATTAAAATCGGTGTACGCCGTTATGCAATAGTCATAAAGGAGTTGACGCTTTTCTTATGAAGGCCATACCTCCTTACTTCCGATCTAGCTGTCTCTCTCCAGCCGCTTTTGACCATTTTGACGCAGCTCAGAGAAAGTCGCGGCGCTCTCGCGGTGCACCGCCCCTGCCGCTCCAGCTGTTCGCACCGCTGTTCCCCCGGCGCTCGCTGCCGCTGCCGCCTCCGCCGCCGCTGCCCTCGTTTTTTCCAATGCAGCAGCGACCATGACAGGCATCGCCGCTGCTTCTTTCTTCTCCAACGCTTGCAGATTCGGGGGCTGCGGACTCCACTTCGACTCCCTGGCCGAGCTCATCGTGCACATCGAGGACAACCACATCGGTAAGCGCCGACAAGTAGCCGAGGGCGCCGCAGTGCAATGGCAGAGCTACGCGGCTAGCGCGAGCGGCTAACTTAGCGAGCTAGCAAGTTACTTCCTGCGTCCTGACAACCCTGTTGCTAGGTGTGGTGGCCGTTGACGTTACCGTGTAGTCGCCGCGGTTCCTGCTATCCGGTGTCGGCGCCGTGTTCCCCCCCCCCCCCACACCTCCCGTGTAGGCGGCGGCGAAGCGTCGACACCCGGGCGGACACACGCGAACTGGTTTTAACGCTCTAACGGCAGCTCGCGCTGCGACGTTACTGCGGCGCGAGGCCCGCGGGCGAGCTGCCCCGGATGGTCGCGAGGCAACTTCAGCACGAGCCACCGAGGACACAGACCATTATCCGCCGCTGCCATGACTACAGAGTTCAATTATAACACTCGCTTTATTTTACAAGCAAGTCATTGTCATGTGGTTAACATGTTTTATTTTGAGAAGTTTCTATCGGGGATTTAATGGTGAATTGAAGGCAGCCAGCCGCTCTGCAACTGGATGGTGAGATTTATCCTGTTCAGCTGTTGCAACCTGTTAAAGATCCCATGTTGTACACTTCCTGGGTTGATATCCATATCTAAGTTCAAAAGTTCTGACATGAACATTTGTATAACTCCCTTCACTTTGACACAAAACGTTTCTTTGCATATTCATGTTAAAATATTTCTCAGGAAAAAAAAATATAATAATGCATGACACCTGTCATCTTACCTAGCAGCCTGCAGTCATTCATTTTCAATGAGAGCTGGCAGAGCAAAGAGGAGAGTTGAGATTTGTTTAACTTCATGCAAATACATTTAAAGCACATTGCAGATCTCGATCTGCAATTGGGATTTGCATTTCTTCCCCACTAGCGTGGCTCTGGTTTCAAAGAGATTTACAAGTAGTCTCTCTCTATTTAACGGACACAAACGATAATTAAATCCATAATAATAGCAACAAAATAGCAGAAAAGTACCAAATATAGGGCACAACGGAACTTGATGCCTGCAAGGCCAGCATGGGTTGATGTGGGCAGGCAGCCATCATCCTTAGCACCTCCTGCTGCTCAATTCACCACCAATTTGAATGTACTGTTGCATCCACCTGTGAATCGGGGGGTGGTCCTCTGTGATAGAATACAAGCTAAAAGTTACAGCGCTGTATCCAGGCTTTATGAGTGGGATGGCCCAAGGGGGCCACTAACTTACACAGGGGGGGACTAACATGATGCACACACACACTTACATATTCGTTGTATCATGAATCTACTTTTTTTGTCTCTGCTAACACATATTTAATTTAATAACCTAACATTACAAGTATTTTACGTTCCTGATTCTATTTAAGCAATAGTTCATGACAGGCTGTGGTATACGCTCATTATACCACATCTACGAACCACTAGATTGCTATATTTGACCTGTTTTATTATCTCAATTGACCTTATAACATTTTTATAGGCATTTTTGTGGCTAGTTTAAGTTTATTGCATGTGTGATATTCACTAATTTTCTAAAAATCATAGCATAAGTAGTGTTTTTATTTCTTATCACATACCATAAGCACTCCTGAAGCTTTCACATGAAAAAAAAATGTATTAGGCCACTGTTTATGCATCATGATACAGAAGTTAGATCCTCTTGAAATGCTGTTTCAAATGGACTTTAGGTAGCAACAAAAATTTTAATGTAGTTTTACACATATTGTAAACCTCTACAGTTTTAATAATACTTATAATGGTGTCCGTTTCAGCTCAGAAAACATCAGATATAATGGCAACAGGTTCAAGGCCATGGGCTGGGACCTTTGTGGTCGGAGCTTGCATGTCCCCTCCATGTCTGCACTGGTTCTCTCAGTCCAAAAACATGCTGAGGTCAATTGGAGACTAAATTGCCTGTAGGTGTGTGAAGTAAGTGAATGGTGCATTCCTGCCTCTGACCTGGGTTGGCTCCAGCAGACCCCTGTGACTCTAGTGAGGAATAACCAGATATAGAAGATAGATGGTTGGGGTTTTCAGCAGCAGTGAACCTGATGGTGTGTCAGTGTGTCAACTAAATATGCACATTATAGCCCAAACTTACAGATATGATGCCATCAGTTTTGATCACTGATCTACTGTATACTATCCCTGCCATCAGGAGTTTCAAACTCAGGTCCTGGAGGGCCGATGTGGGTGCAGGTGTTTGTTCCAACTGGGCACTAACACACCTGATTCTAATTAACTATTAGAGCCCTTGCTAAGGACCTTCGTTAGTAGAATCAGGTGTGTTACTGCCTGGTTGGAACAAAAACCTGCAGCCACACCAGCCCTGCAGGACCTGAGTTTGACACCCCTGCCTGCCATTATTACATAACTTCATTGAAACATTTACTTCTATAATACACAATTTAAAATAGTCACAGCACATAAAGGAGAATTCCTGCATTGTTCAACTTGAACCCTCTTTTCATATCTCTCTGTTTATCTTCAGATATTTTCTCTGTTTGTAAAGTTTGTCAGAAAGCATCTGAGAGGTGAGAAATTACACATTTTTAACAGAAAAAGAGGATATACACAGCTGGGCCAACACGACCCACCCACCTTTATTATAGCTTATCATCTATGTAGTGGATGACTGCTTCTCACGCAATACTGGACCAAGTTTAGAAGTTTCTGCCAGATAACTCCAGTAGAGACCAGGAAAGGAAAATTGGCTCAAGGTTGAAAAATGTTGAAATTCTCTTTTAAAAATTAGTTCTTGTAACTACAGAAACTTATGGAGCAGGTCATCTTGACCAGTTGCACCATTGTTATTAAAAATAGTTCAAGTGTAGTATAGTTGTAGTTAGTTATATTTATCCCACATACAGTAAATCTGGACAGCACCAGTCTTCCTGACTGCCCCACCACAAACAGTGCCACCCCTAGTTTTTGTCAGGCTAACCACCAGTGGGTGAGGACCATGGATGCATAATATATGGTTAGGGTGCCACCACTCAGCCTTCAGCCAGCTTTTTTTCCCCCAATGCCTACTACTACTTGCAGCAAAAAATGGTGGGAAATCCCCCCCCCTGTGGCCCAAAAAGCATTACACATATACAATCATGGGAAAAGGAGCAGCTGTAAACCTGTTAACAACTCCAACTGCAAAACAAGGTCAATTATTATTTTTGATCCATGAACGTTTCATATTTGTAGGCCGTGCTCCACTGCATATGCACATGTGGGCCACGGTGAGCGGCCCATATTCTGGAAGTAACGCCCCATGTGAGAGATTCCTGTAGAACCGACTAGGCACCATTTCAAATCTGGCATCTACGTAGTTATAATAATGCATCCGTGGTGAGAGCAGGCAGCCACGGTGCATCAAGCTGTAAAACCTTTATCTAAACTCTTCTATCATTAAGTCTACAATTTTCTGTTAATTTGACAAATCATAGGTGATGCCTGATTATTAATAACACCACTTGCTTCTATGGTTTTGTTCAAATGAAATTTAATAAAATGTTTCGCACATTTCATAATTGTATTTTTTCAGTGATAAATGATAAAGTGCATTGAGTTCATATAGGAACCTTTCATTTCCAAGTGTTTGTGTGTGTGTAGTGTCAAATGGCAAATGTGTTTCGCTTCCTTGAATCACTTAGAAAACGTAATTAAATAGAATATGAATAAACAAAAATATATTCAATATTAATTTGATGTCTGTTTTCAATCTTCTTTACTTTATAGTTTAATTTCTGTATTTAATAAAGCTTAGCAAAAACGTTGTCAGATCTTTACAACTTTAGTTTAGTAGAGATGTTAAACTCCAAGTGCTCACAGCCTTTTTGTCTTAAGAGTGAGCCTCGCCTAGAAAGTGTATTCCCCTCCTCACAGTTTGACACCAGTTAGTTCCTACATCTGTTCCCCCAATCTAATATTTCAGACCCTATTATTGAAGCTGACAAGGCCCAGCTGTCTCTGTTGTTCTTGTTTGTTGCTTGACTGGCTTTAATATCCTCGGCCCTCTGATTGTGTGCTGCGCATGTGTCCGAGGTGTTAGCTGCAGAAGAAAAAAAAAAACGCTTCCAAATGACTTATTGGGGAATAATGAGGCAATTAGTTGGCTCCGAGTGGAAAAACTTTGCTGCCCCCCTCCTTTGTCCGCTGGCCTGTGCCCACTCTGAGAAGTGCGAAATCTTGCGCGTTGTGCCAAGAGCCTGTGAAGCATAATTACAGACAGAGTGCTTGATTTGGCCTGTCTTCCTCCTCATCTGGTGGCCTGCTGCTTAAAGCACATTCTCCTTTATAATTAGGCGCCTGGAAAACAAGCAAACATTCTTGTCCCCGTTTTTTCCCCAGACGGCCTGCTGCTCGCGTCTGTGGACAAGAGGTGGCGCTGCTCTGCTGTTGGTGAACGGCGAAACACAGAGCAAGTCTCACTCACCCATATCTCATTTAGCAGCATAGTGTTTTTACAGTTGCTTCTTGTGCTTGAATACCATATGTTGTGCTTTTGTGCAATATATTTGTATATTGTGAGGAGGGTATTCGAAAGAAGCCCCAAGTTTTCTGGTTTGCAGTTGACGATGACCGGCTTCCTGTTAAAAGATTGTTTTGTTTTTAACACAGACGGCATTGTGTGATACAAGTTTTTTTCTTCCCCCCATTTTTATGAAAGCTAAGATTGGACCCGATACCAGTTACTGTTACAATTTCCAGCCCTCAGCCTTTATAAATAAAAAAATAAATCAATAAAGAAGTTTAATGAATTAGCTATTTTTCATCCACTTATGGATGTTATGACATCCAATTTAAGGCCGTAACAGCAGTGTTGGGTGGTCCACTTAGACCATTGTGAACAAATTCAGCTAAGTTTAAGAGCGCAGATGCTAATGAGCCCCAGAAAACAACAGCGGGACCAGAGGAAGGTTTTTTAACACTGAGCCTGAGTCATGTTGTTAAGCCTGAAAGCTCTCCTCAATGGTCTGGTGTTCCTGTGTGGCATGAAAAACTGCACACACTGAGCCACTGCCATGTTTACCCTGTCACTGCGTGGCCAGGCCTCGGTAGGCCAGAAGCAAATAGCAACCGTGTTATTTAGAACCTGCGCGTCGGGTGTGCTGCTGGACCCCGGCCTAACGACGGCGTGAAGTGTCCGGGCTCGGTAACAATGGGTCTGTTTGTGGCCAACCGTCACTGGAGGCTCATTTAGAAGATTTTTGGTGAACACCCCCCCCCCCCCCCCCCCCCCCCCCCGTCCCTCTGGAAAGAAAAAAAAAACTGCACGGAAGTAATACATTTGAAAAGCAGTAACTAGTCCCCTGATCCGTGCACCTGGTGGGCCTAATTACATTTTCCCAACCCCCGACACCGCCGCTCCTGTTCCTGTGCGGTGACTTCGAGACGAAGAGTCTGCCGCGCTCGATAAAACGGTCCTCGTAGGAGATAATGTAGAGCCGACGTCGGCGTTACATAACATCGGGGTGCAGTTTGAGGCAGATCAAGAGTGACAGTTCTGTTGAAAAGCCTTCTTGTCGGAGTTTAGTTCTTGCTTAACGGCAGAGTATGCAGGATTTCCTTGAAAAAGCAATACATAAACTCAAACAAATCCTACTCAATCATCACTTATGAGCCACTTGAAGTGTGTGGTGGTGTATTTATGGGCACACAGCCTCCCCTCTGCCTGCATTTTCTACTTTTATCATTGTTTTGGTGGACAGGTACATCCATAAACGCACCGCTATGCACTTCAAGTGGCTCATAAGTGATGATTGAGAGGGATTATGTTTATATGAGTGTACATTTTTTGTAGGAAAGTCCTGCACACTCTGTCTCTAATAAATGATGTGAACCATTCAAGCCCCAGGTTTATTTTTCAGTGTTCCTGCTATAAACTTATGGACTTATGGACTTAAACCTGGTATTAGAAGAAATCTACAACATGTGAGGTGACTACAGGAGAATCAGAAGCAATTTATGTTGCTGTTACAAAGAAAATATAGTTGGATTATTCCATATAACATTGTTTTTTTCACTATAGGTAAAAATAATTTATTGAAAACTTTAAATAAGGCTGAACTGACCCAAATCAAGAAAAAAACTTGAAATAAGTTAAATTATCTGCAATGCAAAGTTCCATGATAATAAGATAAGAGTTCAACAATCAATAATTTGTCCATAAAATCAAAGAAATCAAACAATGATGTTTAAAAAGGAGATTATGAAGGATCCAATAAAGAATCACAAACAGCTCAAATCTAAATTAAATATCAACATGGTCATTAGCTGCAGCCCTACTACTGATATTATATTAAACAATGTTCTTAATGTATTGATAGTAGGTATTTATGATATATATTAATGCTGTAACAGTAACAGTCTGTTTTATATATAAAATATTTTTTAGTGTTGTAACTGAGGTTTTTTAATGGAATATATTATACTACTGCTACATACGTACAGTAGTGTACTTTCTATTCGATTTGTCTGCTATAGTATAGTATATGTAGATTACTATTTTTTGAGGAGATGTTTAATCTGACACTTGGAATTGATTTGAATTTTTGAAGAACATTTTTGCTAAAGATAATTATCATGCCTGAAATATTTACTGAACTTGCCATACTCATTGGTGGACAAACCAATTTAACTGTGACGCCATTTTTAAATTACTCAAACTCATCTTACTGCAATACGCTATTGTCTACGTTTTATTAGTCCCATTGTTGTTGTGAGTAAGTGTGGCCCTGGCTCACAGTTCAGATCATTGAACTACTTCTTATAATTATTTTTATTATTTTCTTATTATTTATGTAACTGGGCCTTTTCAGCCTTCCAGAAATGTACAACCACTACCTGTAATTAAAACATAAACTTACATTTTGTTTGAAATCAATGCAACATCATGTTCCCACGTGTCGTTTTGTGTATTTGTGCAAACTCTTCTTTCTGGATGTGTGTATGAATTGCTGTTATATGTTTAAAACGTCTTGTCTGTACTCAACCTGTTTTTCACGGATCATTTTAACCTCCCTGTGTTTTTTTTCTCTGTCTCAGTAACCTGCAAAGACAGCCTACACATGGGGCTTGACTCTGTTTCATTTCCTCCTCAGAGGTCACATTGTAATGAATTACCTGTGCCACCACTCCTGGTAACGTCCCCCGCTGCTCTCAGCCGCCATAAACATGTCACCATAATGCTCGCCACTCCGGCTCTACCCCACAGCGCATTTGGCCGTGAGGGTGGACGGGAGAGCCAGACTGATGGTGGAAATGAGTGTGTGTGTGTGTGTGTGTGTGTGTGTGTGTGTGTGTGTGAGGGTCGTGGAGGGCGTTATGAGAGGGCAGGAGGCGTCACTTCCCCCCGTTGCTTTAGGAAAGGCTTGTTGTGTGATCGTCCCTTGGTTTCCTGTTCCAGGTCGTCATAGGGGCCCTAATGAGACCAGGTTATTGCATCATGAGACGTTTTCTGTGCTCAGATACTGCGACTACTGCACAAGCTCCTGTAGTTTCACACATTCTTCGTATGTGCCGTCACTGCTGCTAAATCAGTGAACATCAGTACGTTACTTTCATTCTTATCTTAATGTATCACACTACATCTGTCCTGCCGAGGCATGGTAAATAAATCCCCTTTTTCTTTCCCAGAAGCCCTCTAATGTTTGCCCACCAGGGTGGACCACCTGTGTAGTCTGATTAGAGCGGTTCCCATCCCTACTTGAGGCGCCGCCGCCCTCGCCCTTGCCTGCCGGTGGCCCCCAGAAGAATAGCAGAGGCCGCGGGGAAGCGGCCCCCGCGGGCAGGCCTCCTCCTCCTCCTCCTCCTCCTCCTTCCCAGTCCCCACCTGAGGTGTGCGTGATTTACGGCGTGTGGGAACAGATTGATCCGCCGCCGCTGTTCCGAGCGGGGGTCTGCGAGCAGGCTTCCATTCCGCTCCTCGGGGCTCATTAGGGATCTCAGGAAGGGATTTTTTCTTCATGTGCTCCTCACGCACACACATACCAACACGCAACGCTCGGAATAGTCTCCGTGCAGCCTCCGGCGTTTGGCAGGGGAGCGGCGTCGTTACGAACGTGTCTTTCCTTTGACTTTGGCTGGACAGCGGAGAGAGAGAGAGGGTGTCCTGTCCTCCTCACTGAGGCTAAATCCACTGTTAATGAAACACTTGCTCACGATTGAGGCCTAGAGAAACCTCCTGTGTCTCTAGGTGCTGTTCAAGTATGATTATTATAGATTTTTTCTTTTTTAACCATCAACCAGCCTCAAACACTGAGTGGACAATGTCCTCTGTCTCTTCACACCCATGTCTGCCTAAAGTGAGACCGACACCGGTTCGTTCTCACAGACTTACCTCTCAAACGTGTGCTTTCTCATGTACACTCGAACGTGGCGTGCTTTTTCGAGCTGAACTGGTCAACATCACGTTTCGCCTCCTTCGTGACAGAATTAAGCCAATAGGGGAACACTGTTAAAACACAGAGTGCAGTCTGTGCTGCGTTTTCTTTTCCTTTATGGACGGTTATGTCTGTACATTCAGTCTACATCACGTTGGTGTCTTTCAACAGTTAAAGAGGAATTTGCTCCTCCCAAAAAGAAGATAAATGAACATGAAACAGTTTTGAGAGAATCACAGTGACTGAAATTTTAAAGAATCACATTATATCCTCAAATAACCAATTTTTAACTTGTGTCTATGGGACAATGGCAAAACTGCCATGTGGCATAGCCCTAAAAACTTGGTACCAGATAGTTTAACTTTCTCTTAAAGAGGTTTAAAAAAAAAAAATTAAAACACTATTTCCTAGTTTTATATCCTAAATATATAAAATGTGTCATACTTCCTCAGTTACACTCTTTGACGTTTTGTGTTAAAGTGATCGCACAAAATCATGATACTATACTAGACTATTAAATGACAAGAAACCAACAGGAACACAAAATCTACATTTTAAAAGACCTGAAAAAGCTTCTTAAAACTATGTGAATTTCTTCAAGTACGACAACGTATTTTTATGACGTGTGGTACTTCAGTTATTGATAATTCGTGGTACAAACAAATTTCCTTCCTTCATTGCTGCTCATGCTCAGAACTGAACCAGAGTTTTGCTCCTGCACACACCACTGGGGATTTGGAGTCAGGATTCAGTTTCCATCCTGTTTATTTCAACCTAAATCTAATCAGTTGTTCCTTTGGTACATGGTCTTTGTCCAGCAAGTCTGTTTTTAGTTTTTTTCTTTTTTTTCTTTTTTTTTTCTTCCACACAAACAAAACCAACAGGAGTAAAAGCCCAACGCTGTTGGGTGGAAGTTATAATTGTGTATGACTCAGGGTTTTATGACGAGCTCACAAAGGTGTTGCTCGCACTACTTCCATGTGTTTCGAGTCATTGCCTTAGCAGATTTTAAATTACATCAACCAACATAGGATCATTTTATTTATTTTTCTGTTCACTAGATATACCATTTTTTGTTTATTGCTCTCTGCATAATTTATAAATGAATGTCACAAACCGCCCTGGGTCTAACGGCTGTGTACAAATGAGCTCGCTGATGGAAAGGAGCGACGCTTGCAGCCACATGGGGGTAGCAGTCAGTTTCACAGCTCCGTCAGAGGCAGACAGGCAGGC
Source organism: Eupleurogrammus muticus (assembly GCA_036785175.1). Taxonomy (NCBI): domain Eukaryota; kingdom Metazoa; phylum Chordata; class Actinopteri; order Scombriformes; family Trichiuridae; genus Eupleurogrammus; species Eupleurogrammus muticus. Next base: position 5,044,528 of record JAYKQN010000026.1, read on the forward strand.
TCAGCTGGTAAGTGGTAGACAGCGGCGTTTTATGGGGCATCTCGCTCTTCTCCCACATGGACGGCAGTGGGGAGAGCGTTTGAAGTCGGGCCTGCCTCACCTCGGGGTGTGGAGATTGGCGATTGTTGTACATTTAGCACCGCTGAACAAGATGAATGTCTGGAGCTCAGCAGGGGAAAACACAGTCACGTGTGTCACGTATGAGCAATGTGCTGTCTGCAGAGCAGCTTTTTTTCTTTTTTCTTTAGCAAAATACAGCGTGTTACTTTCTTGTAGAGGTGTCCTCAACAAAAGAAACATGGGCTCATAGATAAGTTGATTTTAACAACAGATCTGCAAAATTTTAGTGGCTTCAGGGGCTTTGCAAAAAAAAAACTCCTTAGTCAACTAAGTGATCGACTGCAGGATCAGCTTTATGCTTTATTGTTAACAACGGGGAACTGCTTACAATTTACAGCTCACATAAGTCAAGTAACCGGTGTCAGCGTGAAGATTGTGGAGGTGCTCCAGCGGCCCTTTAACTCCACCGTCTAGACAGTGGTGCATGACATCATGTTTGAACTAATTGGAGCGCGTGTTGTGTAATATCCTGCATTTTTTGGTCACTTTCACCAAATAGATTTTTATTGGCCTTTTATTCGGCCAGTTGCACACACGCTCTTTCACAATGGCCCAAGCCGTCAAAATCATGAACATTCAATACCTGGGTGCAGGATCTACCCAGTAAAACCAAGATCTGCTACTGTTTGCCATTCACAGCCCAACTGGGGCAAATGGGGGATAAGTGCAGTGCTCAGGGGCATCCTGGAGGAAGTTTTAGACATTGTAAAAAATAAAGTTACAGGAGGAATAACAATAACAGATTTGGACCCTTTTTATCCACCACTTAGGTGCATAAAGGTGCAAAAGCAGCATCTAATAGTATGAGGCATAAATTTGAATTGATGAATTTAGCAAAAAAATAAATAAAAAGCACAGTGGCATTCTTCCTTTATAGCATATTATGATAAAATAAAATAATGAAATTTGCATCAAAGTGACTAAACCTTGTTAAGGAAGCACCTTTGTTTCCCAAAGAGGCTGCTGGGAAAGCTGCCAACAACTGTGCAGAGGGTTTCTTAGCAAACAGCTGCATTAGTGTTAGTAGGCAGGAATTATGCACATCTGTTTGTTTGTGTGTGTGTGTATATGTGTTTTATTTATATATAAATACCAATATCATGAATCCCTACATCCTTGAGCCTCGTTGCACATTGATCTGACATTACAACAAAATCCTGCTCCAATAAAGGTTTGATGTTGGGGAAAACTTAAGAAAGAGAATATAATGATTTTCAAAACCTTTTTTGACCTAAATTCAATTTAATACAATAGAGAGCTCAGATATTTAATGTTCAAAGTTCATGTAAGTCTTGTGTTGCCCGGAGGACACGATCTATATATCTATATATCTATATATCTATATATTTATATATCTATATCCCAGATAAGCTCAGTCCCAGAGAAGCCGCCAGTGTTTCTGGGTGATACGTGTCTTTTGCTTTGCAAATGGTGGAGGTTTGGTTTGCACAATTAACACGAACCCTGTTAATTGAGGATGGTTTTGCTTCACAGAATGATGTCGGTTTTTAATGCATGCAGAGATTTCTCCTGATCGTTATTCATCATGATGATATTATGAACTGTAGAGGATGAAATGCCTAAAGTCCTTGCGATTGTACTTTGAGAAACATTGTCCTTACACTGGTGGCGTATTTGCTTATGCGGTTGTTCACAAAAAATCTTAAACCCCATCCTTGCTTGTCAATGACTGATCCTTGCAGTGATGCTGCTTTTAAACCCAATCATCTGTTTCTATTTAAATACCTGTGCAATGGTCAAAACCCAGGAAATCTGTTGCCTGTGTCCTGGCATCAAAATAAAAATAAGTGGATAAACAATAAAGTAGCTCATTTTGAAAAATAAATGTCTTATCCTTGTAGTATATTCAGTTGTATGAAAGTCGAAAAGAATTTGCAAATCATTGCATCCATTTTTAATTCATGTTTTATGCATTGTCCCAAATTCAGCATGCCCCCTGCAGAGAAAGAGGGGAGTGACCAATCCTGGGAAAAGAAAACTCATGATGTGTGTGTGATGTCTTTGGGTTTGTTAATGCTGCAGCACCGTGTCACTGTTTATATATTTGTAAAGTTCATCTTTTCACGTCTTTCTCTCTCTCTTCTGCCCAGACACAGACCCCCGTCTGCTGGAGAAGCAGGAGCAGCAGCAGCCTACATATGTTGCCCTCAGCTACATCAACAGGTGAAGAAATGTACTATAACTTCTCATCAAGCAAGAAAACGGCACTTATTCACACATTTACAAGCAAATCTACACCATAAATTCACCTAAATAATTATAACATTAATGTTATTAGGTTTAGGGCCTGTAAAGATTTATGTAGAAAAGTGCTCTACATGGGTATTACATCTGGTGCGTTGCCTGGATGAATTGCTTCTGTATATGGTGGTAGTTGTTTTTTATTGCGCTCGGTGCATCCCGGTCGACTTTGAATAATAGTTTTAAATGCCTTACGCAACAAGCCGGTATACAAGGAGGCAGGCCGCTGTCTCGCTGCCTCCGCAAACACATCTTGATGTGGTTATCGCTTAATTTGTTAATTCTGCTTTTCACTTTTAACAATGTCACATCTCGTTTTATGATATGCATTTACCAAAGACTTTACTATCCATCATAAACCTTCATGTAGGCCTTTTTTTATGCCTTTTCTTTTTTGTTTTCCAGACCTGGAATAGCAAACCGTCAATAGGAGACAGTCCCACCGTGTCTGTGACAGACTCAACTTTGCAGCTTTTTAAACGCCGTTTCTTCTCCCTTCTCTGCAGGTTCATGACGGACGCCGCGCGGCGGGAGCACGAGACCCTGAAGAAGAAGGTGCAGCCCAAGCTGTCTCTGTCCCTGACGGGCAACCTGTCCCGCAGCAGCGTGTCCACGCCGCCCCGCCACACGAGTGGAAACCTGACCCCGCCCGTCACCCCGCCCATCACCCCTTCGTCCTCCTTCCGCAGCAGCACGCCCACAGGTAACCGTCCCCTGCACGCACCCTTTCAATTCCAAGACATCATGAGAGCAAACATCCACACTGCTGAAGTACTGATAGTATGTCTGTGTCAGGGACTCACACAAATGTGTCCTGAAAAAGCTGATAAAGCATCCGTGCATTTTATTAACTAGAAGATAAAACAGTGTTTCAACCCCCTGTTGGGATTATGCTACCAGGGGGTTGTAGATAACATCATACAGTGTATGTTTTAATTCTTGCTAATATATGAGGGACGATGACAACGTAGCTTGACTCTCTTAAAAAAGTTTAAAAAATTAAAAAATCACATGCTATCAATTATTTTCATATTCTAGGTTGTTTAAATATTGTTTGAAATTTTGTATCAAATCTCACAAAATCATGATTTTTTTTATATACAAATAGACTTTTAAATGACAGGAATCATTTAAACATGAAGATAAAACGTGCACTTTAAGATACCTGGTGAATGCTTCTTGAAACTGTTTTTAAAAAAAAAAGTTTTTGACTTTCTCATCCTGCCAAACACGATTCGTCACTGACCCACAAACGAATAAATCTGATAAGTGAATGTTTTTGGCATCGGCTGGAGTGGAACCGCAGATGGATTCTCGGCATGAGGAAAAAAAAAAAACTGTTTGTGACACATTTCACATTCAAGTTACAGTGAGTCAGTTGCAGCTCTTATAGTCTATAGTTTTATTTTGTTAATATTAACACTCCTTGTGTTTCTTGCCTTTCTTGAAGCTGTGCCGCTCCTCTTCTAGAATAACATCTTTAATGAATTAACAAACAGCAGCTGATTGACCCAGGGACCTCAATAAAATAAAATCCATGAATACTTTCCTACGATTGGCATACTTCAGTTTTTCCGAAAAACACGGGCACCGTAACGCAGCGTAAAACCCAGATCATGGGAGCACTGCCGCGGAGCACATGTTGAGAGGGGTTCACGCCTGTCAGCCTCAGGGACTCAGGGACGAGATCCCCTGGCCGTACATTAGTCACGACGCGTGCGATAAATCAGAGCTGTTTTACAGGCCCGCGGCTGTGATTGCGTGTGCGGCCGCCATGCGGCTGAGTCACTCACCGCCCCGCCGCCTCTCGCCCTCCTGCAGGTAGTGAGTGCGACGAGGAGGAGGTAGACTTCGAGGAGTCGGACAGCGATGAGTCATGGACCACAGAGAGCGCCATCAGCTCTGAGTCAATCCTCAGCTCCATGTGCATGAACGGAGGAGACGAGAAGCCGTTCGCCTGCCCCGTCCCAGGCTGTAAAAAGAGATACAAGGTTGGTTTATCTCCGCGCGTGCTATCACGTTACTTACTGTACGTTTAACTTTGAAATATGTGTGTTCCACAGTGATGTACAGGTTTTTTTCATGTAGTTTGAAACGCCAGAAGATGCCCCCCGCAGTTGACAATGGAAACCTGGTTCCGAGCTGAGCGTTACAGCATGTCAACATGAATGCATACATCTAGTCCACTTCAATAATAACGTGGGGTTTTTTATTGTATTTTTCCGTTCACATCTGGCGTGTGCGGTTTGGGATAAATTATGTGCAGCCTGAGAGAGCGGCACCGCTGACGTGAATGACAGAGTTATGGGCGATGACTTAGTCCGAGGCAGCAGGCAGCACTAGGCATCTGTTAAGTAGCAGGGCTAGATAAGTCTGTTTTATTACTAAAAATGCTTATTGTCCTCAGATCATACTGCTGAAGCCTCATAGATAAACTTTTCCTCAAAACAAGGACTGCGTGTGTTTCTCTGTTCATTTATCACGTCACAATCTGACTTTCTACAATACGGATAGGTTAATGGTGATTGACATCTGTCTAGATGAAGTCAAAGTCAAAGTCAAAGTCAGTTTTATTGTCCATTACTTCACATGTGCTGGACTTACAAAGTACTGTATGTCCAGCAGATGTGAAGTAATTGACAATAAAGCCGACTTTGACTTTGACTTTGACTCCGTTCAGACAGATGTCAATCATTGTTAACCTACCCTCTAAACCTATCCATATTGCAGGAAGTGAGGTTTTAATTGCTTTTTGATTATGAGAAGTCTAGAGGTCTAGGTGATGCACAATTTAAAGCACTCAATCCAAAAGAGAGAAAAGCACAACGTTCCAGCAAGCAGTGGTTCACTTGCACTGTGTTTTTTCAGATCTAGAATTGGATCACCAACGGCAAATTCAGTAGAATGAGATATTCAACAATTGCATTGTCATGTTTGAGTATCCCTGAAGTATGCACTACTGTTTGGGGTCACCTAGACATGAAAAAGACCAGACATGGACAGAAATTTCTCCTTCAAACTTTGCTTTTACTTTCCCGCTCCCTCACAGAATGTGAACGGGATCAAGTATCACGCCAAGAACGGCCACCGAACCCAGATAAGGGTGCGCAAGCCCTTCAAGTGCCGGTGTGGGAAGAGCTACAAAACGTCTCAGGGTCTCCGCCACCACACCATCAACTTCCACCCGCCCGTCTCCACCGACATCATCCGCAAGATGCTGTAGTGGAGGCCGAGGGAGCAACCAGCACTCTCCTCCAGGCCGCCTCCCACCGTCACCAGCAAAGGCTGTTTCCTCCCCCACCCTGTTCCCTCTACGTTCCACCTCCTGCCCTCCACTTCTCTCTCTCTCTTTTATCCCTCTATACTATGACACTATTTTTTTCATATTTTGCATGTTATAAACGTATTATTATTCATCAAGTTTTACTCTGAATTTAGAATCTTTATGTAGTTCAGTTTTGTATTTTGCACATTCATGGTATCATATCTATTTTTTTTTTTTTTTTTTTGACACGTGGGTGCTCATTGGTGATGATGGCATGCTGTAGAGTAGAGACTGGCCACACCAAGGTAGCCTAGCATGTAGGGCGTCCTGCTTTCAAAGGCAGTGTGAAGTCAGACGAAACTGAGGAAAGATTTGGATTTTTTTTTTTTTTTCTTTAAGGAAGAAGGCACCATTAGCCATGCCTCTGTCCTGTAATATACTCACTTGAACGATGAATTGTGGCAAACAAACAAATCAAAAAAATGTATAACATGAGAAAACCAACCTGAAACCAGTTGTATATATTTTATTCCTAATCCAATTTTTTCAGATCTATTTTTGGCCTTTTTCCTTCCATATCACAAATATTCCAAATCTCCTTTTTTTTCCCCCCATCTGTATTTCTGCAAACATGTGTGTGTGTGGATGTGCGCGTGTGTGTGTGCGTGCGTGTGCGTGTGTGTGAGCACCAAAGGATGAACTCAGGTGATGTTTGCGAGCATTTCAGCACCACAATCCTGCCCGAGTGTTCTGATCCGCGGACCGTGGGAACGCAGCGTCCATGGTCACGTACCGAAGACTTAAGCAGTTCTCCTTGCTACTTTTACGAGTGAGGGATTGAAGCACTTTTTGTAACAAGTTGCCAACAAATAAGCGTTTTAGCCAATATCCCCGTTTCTGGGTCGAGTAACGCGGAAACGAGGCAAAAGGCCTTCAGAGCAGAGGGGTTGCAGGTTCTACATTGCACCAAGGGAAGATGTACACCAAACCTCCAGTGTTTTCAGTATTGTGATATTTCTGTATGTAGTTGCCTTGAATTTTAAACCATTCCAATCAGTACAGATCTTTCTATGGCTTAATTTTGAAGTGCAGCTGAATTCAACTGAATGCAGAAAGTATACCCCGGGTCTTGTGAATGATTGTCCGTGTCGTGGTTAGAATAAAGAGGGGGGGGGGGGGCTGTAAAGATTCTCACAGTCACGCCGTTTATGGCTGAAAGAGAAACACACACATAGCTCCTACTGTGCCATAGTGATATAATGTTAGTTGAGCAAAAGTCGAATCATGAATAACGAACTGAGATTGTAAGTTGCCACCAGGCGGATGGTTTATCGACGGTGAGCCATTAGAAGACATCTTCACTGCATTGATGTTGGTGTTGAGGAACTACCATCCAGTTGAGAATCGTGACAGTATTGTACTGCCAGTATGGGGGTGAAGTCTTTGATATAGTGTACAGTGAATGTATTGTTATGTGTTAAGTGCATTAAATTATATTTTCATATGTTTCTGGAAAAAAAAAAAAAAAGACAAACTTTAATGTGTATGAGGTAGGGGCCAAACCAGAGGTCGTTTGGAGAAACTCATGGTGATGTACTGTATTGCTTCAAAAAAGCTGCTTCATGTAAACTTTTGTTACGTTTAGAATAAAAGTTCCTCTGATGTGTGCCTAAAGATTCCCGTCTCATTCACTGTGTTCGGACGCCGGTCAGTTTCAAACAGACTTTATTAGTTAATATTAGATACATGAAACTCACTTAACAAATGAAACATGTCTATGAGTAAAATAAGTTATTACTGTAAAAGCAAAGAACAAAACTGGGAAATTGAACAGAAACGCTGCATGCAGTGATTAGCCGATGATATTAAGATTTCAATGGTTCTGACACAATACCCCAACTAAACGAGTCAAAAACAAAAAAATGGAACGCTAACAGAAAACTTTTCTATATCATACACAAAATAACAAGGCTCTCACAATATCATTGGCTTTAATTATTCTAAAATAGATGTTCTGATGATATTCTGTAGAATCATTTCTTGATGTAATCACTAAGATTTCTCCCTGACTGCTTATAGTGCACCAAGGCTGCCGTCTATAAAGGATGCGCTAATGACATATAGTGATGTTGAAGGGGGAAGCATTTGGTTGTAGGGGTTAAATGTAAGTTTGGTAAACACTTATCTCTTTCCCTGATGCTTTACGTCCTGTAATCTAACAGATCTGTTAGTGCTGAGACAATTTAAAGTCAGCGTATGCACGTCCAACAGTCTTATCCCCTTAAATTATAGTTCAAATCCAAATGAATCTTTCACCTATAAAAACAAAAAAAATTAGATTTTTAAAACCGATTTTAATAGCCCTGCGATATACACAGAATCAGAATGTCATTTTTTAAATGTCACATCACTTCAAAGTGTTTCTCTAAGTTGACGTAACAAAGCGAAAGTATAGTCCTAAAGAGTGGGTGTTCACACCATTACATGCAGAAAAGAGTGCAGAGTGATTTTATTTCGGATGCGCCGGTCCTCCGTTCCCTCTAGTCGAAGTTGAGCGGGTGGCCGTCGAAGTGGGTGAGCACGTGGTTCTCAAACACCTTCTGGTCGCAGTCCAGCGGGAACTGCTCGCTGCACATGGGGCAGATTTTCCAGTGGCTCTCCACGTGCTCCTCGAACTTGCTCTGGTCGTAGTTGGGTGGGAAGATGACCTCACACAGTGGGCACCGTTTCATGTCCATGCTGCGCGCCGGGAGAGCGAGGGAAGAGCGAGCGAGAGCAAACGTTAATAAGCAGCCGAGCGATGATGTGGGCAAACCAGGAGCACGGGCTAATAAAGAGCATCTGTTTGGTGCGACGTGGGTGGCCCTGCTGCTTGACTAATACCGACAAAAGGGGGCTGTGCAGCAGAACAAACACTTTACACATGTTATAATGCACATGTTTAGAAACTAGGGTGCAGCGAACTCGGGACGGCATTTATGGGAGTCGGGGGCACGTGAGGGTGTGTTACCTGGGATCAAAGCAAAAGGCCGTTTGTCCATCGTTCACAAATGGGCTGTGAGTTTCAGTTGCTGTGGGCTGTTCGTTGGTATTAGCCTAGAAAGGGAAAAAGGGAGTTCTACTTTAAAATCCACAAACAATATGAACAAGTCGTACACAGGGGTTTAAGTGCACACTCGACTTACGTTGTTGTTGTTTTGCTTCTCCTCGGACTCCTCGGGGCCCTCTGGCCGGCTGTGATTGCGTGTGGGTTGGATACACACCACATTGCTGTCCCAGGAAGGCGGGCCCACAGGAGGGAGCCGAAGCAGCTGTCCATCTGAGAATTCCTCATCTGCCTCATCTGCGGGGAGAGACAGAGCTAGTGTAAACAGAAGTAAATCATTTGTGCAATTGTTACTGGCTTAGGCACATTCTGAAAATATCTTTCTATAAAAAAGCAAGATTTACACATTTTATTGTTTTTGGTAAAAATGGCAAACCAACCTTTTGAGTCTGAAATGGAGTAAGGGTTCCCAAAATGCAGCTTGCTGGGGCTCTGAGAGACCAGCAGGGGGGTTGGGACATCCTGGGCATAAGGGACAGGGTACTGCAGGAATAAAGGCACGCTGGACTGGATACTCTCCAAACTGGTTTTCTCGCTGGCCTCCTGGTCCCCGTTCCTGCTGCCGCTGCCCTGAAGCTCCTGAGGAAGCGACGTCAGAATACAAACTATTTTTAACAGCAAATACCGGCGGAGAAAATTAAATGTCACCGCAGGCATCAGCGTGTTTATTAAAGAGCTCCACATCTCTATGCCGCACGGTGATGCATCGCTGCCTATAATCACGCAGCAGCTCCTGAGCCGTGACGTCTTGGTTTTTCTCTTTCTCACACAAACGGTTTAATTAGGGTCTTCATTAAAAAAAGAACACTTCTCATTTTCAAAGGGAACACAACTATTATACTTAGTTTTATTGATGTTAGTTGCAGACGCCAATTTAATTTACAGTCTATACCTCAAATTGGGTCATTCTGCTCCTCTTGGCTTAACAGCATTACCTCCGAGCAATATTTTAGGCCAGTGAGGACCTTGCTGTGGTCCAAAGTAATGGACGGCAAATAAGATCTCATTTACTTTGCTTCTACAATTTGAGAGGCATATTAAACACAGACCAGATTGGGAAAGGGAAAATCACAGGGGAATGGCACTTTTCTAGGAATTTTTAGGGTGGAAGAAGTCTATAAAAGAGAAAATGAAAGCTGTCACTAACCCCCTCCAGTTTTTCCTTTTCTTTCACAACAAGTGCTAGTGTGTCCTTCAGTTCCTTCAGCTCCCGTCCCTTCTCAGCTACCTGGCTCTGGAGTAAAGAAGGACACAATGCGAGAGGAATGAAGACACGTTTTCTATTCCCGATCGTCTCGACATGTGCTGTTGACTGATAAATGCATTGTTTAAATACTCGCAGACTTCAGTGCATGGCATTAATTGATCTCAGCCATAAAAGGCTTCCCTTTGCCGAGGGCTGATTTATGTAGAATACTGCTTAAAGCAAAACAACCTGTTTGAATTCCACCGAGACATTAAGCAAATATCCGCCTGACCTGAGCCAAGCGGAGCATTAGCCAGGCAACTGGAGAAGCCTCCTCTGAGCCCGGCTTCGCTCGTCTCCAGACATAAACAGCAGTAAAACGATGTCTAACAGATAGGCCTGATCATAAACAACGCTGTCAGAGGGGACCGCTTTCAATGGGAGAGCTATCATCAAAGGCCTGATCCCGGAGCTAGACCAGTCACCGGTGGAAGTGTCCAGATACCCTGCTTAGTCTCCCCCCCTCCCCGACCGCAGGATGCACCCACCTTGTAGCGGTCCTCCTCTGACGCCAACTGCAGCTTCAGGTTCTCGTTGGTCTTCAGCTGCTCCTTGAATTTCACCTCCATCTTGGCCAGCTCGTCGGCGAACATGCAGCTGCGCTCCTTCTCCTCCTACAAAGGAGAGTCAGACGCCGACCAGGCCTCTGTTTGTCAGATCCCTCTATCTTACAACCATGCAGGGTGTCGGGGTCTCGTTTGAAGGACACGTGACCGGTAACGGGAATGCTAAACGCATAGTTCTCACCATCAGCATCTGCTTGCATTTTCTGTATTTGTCATTCCTGTCGGACGCCTCTCTGCTGATGCCTTTCAGCTTCTCCTGGATGATGGCTTCCAGCATGGGATCAGCAGAACCTGGACTTCCTGTGAAGACAAGTCAGGACATTAAGTAGCAGAGCGACAGGGTTTATACTTTTTTTTGTCATCTGTAAAAGAAATTAATCTAAATGACTTATTTACAGTACAAGCACAATCATAAAACAGTAGAGAAAATATATTGATACAGACTGTAATGTATCATGTCTTTACAACCTAAATCCATTCCAACATATGTAAAATGAAAACCCTGGAATGTGGGGAATAAAAGCAAGGCAAACATCAAATAAACTACATATTATAGGGCAATTATTCATTCCTTTATTTGCATTTTAATATCATTAGACATTGGTACCTGGTGCAGATGTGTCTGGACTCACGGATGCAGGCACTGTGGTGGCCTCTTGTGCTGAGATTCTCTTCAGATCCTTTAGACAGGAAGAAACAAACTCCTTTAAGTATTGATGATTTGCTTCAAATGTTATAATAAGCACAGCAGTGGAAATGACTGTAAATGAATGCTAGCCTGAGCTGGATGAGTAGACATCAAAAACACCTCAACAAATAACTGACAGAAGTACGCAACTGAGAATTTGTGTATTAATTATCCAAAGAGACATAAAAATGTGTAAATGTCCCATTGGACATTGACGAGGATGAATTTGTGTAGTGCTTTTCTGCAGTTAATTCTGCGGAATATATAAAAAGTTCCATTTTATCCACTTCGAGTTCTGCTCTTTCACTTGTCAGGGGCCGGTATGTACTGTATCTGGTGGGACCTACCCCATGCTGCTCGGAGAGCTTAAGCACTTGTTTTTGCAGTCGCTGACATTCCTTGTACTTCTCCTTGTAGTGTTCTGCAGCCATGTGCAGCCGTAGCTTCAGGTCCTCCACTTCCCTCTGCAGCTCTGCTAAAACAGCTGGGTCCGCGGCGGCTTCTTCCTCTGCTTTGGCCTGGTAATATCATTAGAAACAATCAGACACCGAACGGCAGCAACGGACCAACTGCAAGGACCCCTTTCACATTGAATTTTTATTCAATTCTTGTCACGCTTACAGCTTCCTGCTTGACCTCCGCCTTCATTTGCTCTACCAGGCGCTCCAGGCAGACGCACTGGGCATGAGCCTCAGCTTTGGCCTGTCGGAGGGCATCGGCCTCCAGCTTCATGTGGTACAGTTCAGACATGGTGCGGTCACGGGTGCTAGAGGCGTCCCTCAGCTCAGCGGCCAGCAAGGAGGACTGCTGCTGGTTGGCCTGGAGCTGCTCCTCCTTCTGCCGCAGCTGCTCCTTCAAGGCCTTCATATCTCCCTGCCAGATATAATCACGGTTTAAATTAATAAATTATATTTCAGGCAAGGATTGTTCTTCCATTGTTGTGATCACAAATTATAAGAATGAATCACAATAAATGTTGTATATGACAATCGTATCTAGGTGTTTTGACTGTAATGACTTAAATATGTACCAGGGGGGAAACTTTGGCCAGGATCTCTCTGTACTGCTTCTCCTTCTCAGTTAGGCAAGCCTGCAGACGGCCCACCTCCTCTTTAAACTGCGCAATGGTGTTTTCCTTGTTCACGTCCACAGACTTGAGCATCTGCAGCTCTGCACTCAGCTTGGTGTTCTCCAGCTCCCGGTTTTTCAGGTGAATCTGGTGTACACATGTACACGTTTACAGACACAGACACACACAGACACACACAGACACACAGACACACAGACACACAGACACACAGACACACAGACACACAGACACACACACACACACACACACACACACACACACACACACACACACACACACACACACACACACACACACACACAGATATAAAACACAAGATCATTTATTGAACAAAGAGGTGTTGTCTTTTGCTTTATTTATACAACACCAATCACTATTATGTTCCAAAGAGCATAATGACTATTAAAATAAATGTTGCATGACCTAATTTACAAAACAAAGATTGAGATAGGCCAATAAAATTTTCCTCATGCAACAGCTCCAGCGTTATGGTCTAAGTTAAATTAGGTATGGGGGGGTTTGGCGACAGCATAGTATGTGGCACTCCCAGTTCCTGTGCAGCAGCACCACAACAAAGAGACAGAAACACCAGACGGACCAGAGGAAGACAAAATTAAGGCATGCTTGGTTTAGACTAAATGTTTGGTCAAAAGTATGCAAAACAATCACAGAAGTAAAGAGCAGAAAAGTCAATGAACTGGACTTTCAATCTTGGGAGAATCTAATATTATTCAAATGTTGTAAAGCTGGCACTTAACACAGAATTCAACTAAACCACTGCTATCCTCATTACCCACCACCCCCCATGCTGATGGTGAACCCCATTGAGAAAATGATCGTATGGCATGAGAATTCCTTATTTCTACAGACCTGAATTATCAGACCAAGAAGAGACATGGTAGCAGAATTTAACTCTTTTAAACTACTAAAACTAATAAATTTGTTTACTACCAAAACTGTGCTACCAACTTAAATAAAACTATGTAAAAGTATTTAATAAAATGACTAAATCCTGACTGAAAACCAACCAAGCATGTGAACACTAGTTGGAGTTTAACCAAACATGTGAACACATGTCGGGATAATTAAAATTGTTGAAAATATTAATTTGTATGAATTTGACAGTGTAATTCTGCCAATGTCATAGCTTGCATTTCTATAAAGAATCATGATTTTAGCACTGCAGATTAGGAATTTATTTTTTAGAATTTTTTTTAATGAAGCTTCTTTTTAATTTGTTAAATTTTAACTTTAGGTGTATACGTGTATCCCTTACAAATAAACGTTACCTTGTAGAGTTCCTTCTCATCTTTCTCATTCTTGAGATGAGATTCAAGCGCATCCTTCTCCACCGTAAGCTTCTTCACTCTGTCCTTCAGACTGAGATCAAGAGGTCATAAAAATGGTTAGTCATCTATTTTATTACCCCTTACAATATTTACTGAACACTCCATATTTGGAATACCCGACTATTACCCCCAAAAGACCTCAGGTATCCAGGTTAAAACATAGATCTCAAAGATATGACCAGTCCTGCACTCACCTGTCCAGCTCTGTTTCCTTTTGTAAACCCTTCTGGGTGACCCCGATCAGGTCTTCCTCCAGCTGTAACACCCTCGCTGTGGCCTCCTCCAGCCTCCTCTTAACCTCCTCTTTCTCCTCTTGCAGGGCCTGGGCAGAATTCTGCACATCCTAGAAGAAGAATAAAATATACCGTTGGGAACCAGAGGTGTAAAATTTAAAAAAAGGACCCACTTTTCATGTTACTGAAACCATTAAAAAACCTGAAGAGGGATAATTCTGTTTGATGATATGCAGCAATCAAACTTAAGTGTGAATAGTGCAAATTACCATTGCAGGTGCCATTATTTCATTTTTTACTTCCTACATCTGACATTAAAACCCCACCTGATGCACCATTACATTGAAATATGCACCAACAACTACAGCAGTCTGGATGACTGACATAAAACCATAAAAGGGTTCCTATATTCATCTCTGAAATACAAGTCTAAATATAAAAACACATTATGCCCCCTATGCAAACTTTTCAAACTTAACCGATGACATCACAAAGGCAAAAGGGGAATGATTTTTTTTTACAGTTTGTTTATAGGCAGAATTTTGGAATCTTTATATTCACACCACATAAAAAATCATATAAAAGTAATAGCCATAAAATTAACAGCCACAAAATCCGTAATCATGATTTCATATGAAAGATGTTTTAAAACCAGCAGATTTATTGCAGAGGACAGCAAAATGAATTATTACTGACACTGCTTTTAGGGCTTAATGTTATGCCATAAAATGCTGAATTACAACTTTGATCATATAAGACATTCATATCTGTCAGAGGCTGATTTATCCCCTTGGTGGATCATGAGTTTGGACAGCTTTGCATATACGCAGGGCTTCGCTAGGGGGTGCTAAAAGACTGTTTGGCCTAATGTGAAACTGGCCCTGGAAGAACTACAAGTTCCCGAAAAGAGAAACAATCATATAACTTATTGCTGCCAGAATATGTCGTTCAATTAAGTAGAACTATGCCACATAACAAAAATGAAAAAGCTCTTTTTTTCCCCCACATTCAGCAAGGTGGTATCAAGCATGACTTGTTCCCTCCACACTGCTGACGCTACAGTCTTCAAAAAACAGGCCCAGTTTATTCCCAGCTTACTTGGTTCTCCCTTCTCAGCTGGGCACAGGTCTCCTTTTCCTGCTCACACTCCTTCTGCAGACTCTCCTTCGCCGTTTCCAGCTGCTCTTTCTCTTGCTGCAGGAGAGCCATGTTTTTGACCAGCTCATCTTTCTCTCTTTGGGTTTCTTCCACCTTTTGCTACAAAGAGAAAAGAATTACATAGCTCAAGATTTTTAGGCCAATCACTTAATAATTTGCTTACCACATGCATAATTAATATAGATTCTATTAGCAGTGCTTTACTTGTAAAACCATATGTTCTGTAGTGGTGTGTACCTCTAGAAAGCTGGCCTTGGTGGTGACCACCAGGATGTCAGAGTTGCATTCATCCTCCACAGTCAGCAGCTCGTCCTCTGACGGGCTGTTGGCACGGAACAGGAACGGCGTGCTGGCTCCCCGGATCTCCCCTTTGTGGGTGACGTAACAGAACTGGTAGAACTCACCGTCGTCATTGGGGACGTAATATCCTGAATACAGATTGAGTATAAAGATAACATATCTTATCATAAATACAGATTGCAGACAGAATGTAATTATTATGGTAGAGTGTGATGAGGTGCCCTTTCTCGGATTATGGGTATGAATGTTTCCCTGCAAGACAATCTCTGTATTCTGGGAATATTCCCTGAAAAAGTAGACGTCTCTGTTCTGGCAAAATATACCTGCTGTGAAAATTATGGTTGAAGAAGAATTAAACATATCTTGGTCTGAAAAGACTTACATTGTGTGATTATTCTTTCTTTAATTGTTATATGTATGTTTTTATCATATGTAAAACCCTAATAAAATATTTTTTTCTAAAAAGTGCACACATTGTGCTGTAGTTTTATAGTGACCTGGTGGACACTAAGCACTTAGGATATTGTAAGTTTAGATTTTAAAAGCAAATACATGCATCCATTCATTTATATTAAAAGTACTACTGAATATATCTTTTTTTTTAAATTCATAAACTGAAAGGTCATTAACACCTGGAAGGAGATGTGTGCGGAAAGAATGTGTTTTTTAACAGCCATCCGACAGTCGTGTTGAACGCAGTTATTAAAAAGTGTCAACGTTATATAAAAAAATACGCTTTGCTCTTACCCTGAAAGACCACTGTTCTGTTGACTGCGGTGCCTTCCACATAGCTCTCGGGGAGAGGCGACCACAAGAATGTGTAATAGTCCCTCGCTGTGCTCCAACCAACCTGTGAGACATAGTGGGGAATCCATTTAACCAGACGCTCTCACCACATCAGTGTAGGATAATAACAATGGAGGATTAACAGGGAAACTTCTTAGAATCCACACGGTGCCACTTCCAAAATATCTTCAAATGGTTTATTACAGTAATCATGGACCGTTCAATCTATGTTGGTATGATAGAGTAAGAACGTGCCAATTGTGTTGTTTTTTCCCCCCTTATGACAAAAAAACCCAAAACATTTTCTGTGAACCACTCTAACTCACCATCTGTGTGAACAAGCCTAACCGAGGAAGTGAAACTACAACTCATTTTTATCACGAGGAGGGAAATATGTGAAAATTTTACACATAGGCGACTTGAAGATGAAAACCAAAATGTAATTATATGTATTTTATGTGTTGTTAACCGATGGCTGATAACTTCAGCCTTGTGTCATAAAACTGTCAAACGAAATCAGAGTCACGTTGAGCTGGCTGGCTTTCAGCGCTGCACACACGGGCACACAACAACAAACCCAGTCAGAAGCAACTAAAAAATAAGCGTTTTTCCATAAAATATAATGTGATCCAACTTGGAAAAGCTAAAAAATATTTTTTGAATATTCACACACACATTTTTGTTACATACATTTCTTTTGATTTCTTTGAGGTAGGTGTTATTTTCCACTATCTGGGCAGTTCACTTTTTTGCCTGTGAAAAAAATCGCCTGCAGCTTCAATACTAGGGGTGTTCATCAGAGCCAGAGATAGAAGGCCCTGCTGCTCCAAAACCCCCAATTGTTAGCAGTGCAGTTCCAGCCTCCAGCAGTAAAGAACAGGAAGCAATTAAAACGTGCACCTAGTTAGTGAGTGTCATTACTGAAGGCTAGCCTCACCAGTCCACTCATTAGAGCTGCAGAGGTGGTGGTGGTGGCTGAAAACTCCGAGGAGCTCTTTCACTTACAGCAGACTGGCCCACCACGTGTATAAAGGAGAGGAGAGGCGGCAGGGACGGTGTAGAGACGTCATAAAAAAACTGGACCAGTGACTACGAATGAACACGGGACAACACTACAAGACTCAAATCTCAGAAAGCAAACAAGTAGATGCAAGAATATCATAAAGCAACATGTGTTTAGTTTGATTTCAATAGCATTCCAACAAAGTCATACTTTACAGAAAGCTGACAGAAAGCCGGTGGCTATGTTGTTGCAGAGGTAATGTATTGTCCATGTGCCAGTCAGAATATATAAATTCAGGAGTGAGTTGTTCATGAATCACGCGGTGGGGTTGTGCACGGTGACAGGATAATTATAAAGCTGTGTCTGCTTTCTCCTAGGCCACTCAGACAACCTGTCCCAACAACATTCCTCTCAACAGCTCGCATCACGCAGCACGGTGCATGTTTTGACATCAAAGGGCCAAACGCTGCTTCTGGCTGCTTCACGTGACAAGAACCACATGATATTTTAAGGTCTGATCTGCATCATCGTTAGCTAAGCATATCTAAAACCTGCACGACATTGATCTTAGAAGCTCCAGCTGAGATACTGTGTTAGCACTCCAGGGCCCAGTTGTTCATGTACAGCTACATACATTACAATACAATACAAGTTATTTTATCAGTCTGAACTGGTTTAAATAGCGCAAATGGCTTGTTTAATTATTAGATTGCATATTGCAATTTTAGTTTTGATCAGTTTTGCTAGATCTCAGGGTAAAAAAAAACATAACACTTGAAAAGGCTCATACCAAATTTATATAATACCTAGATATCCCTTATAATCACAACACAATTCAAATAATACTTTCTACAATGTGGGACCTTTAAAGTGACCCTAACTATTCTACCTGTTGTTGTTTACATAGCCAGTAGCCTACTATGTGATATGTGATCTCATTCAGACTACCCAGATTTGGTCATCTTAAAAAGTTCATATCAGGCTATCTGTGTCAGAGTGTTCCAATGTACTAATGCTTTGGGATAATAATAAAAAAATCAAAAAAGTAAGAAAGATTACCTGATCCTGGATAACAAAACTTGGAATTTCCAAATTCCTAACAACTAGGACAAGATAATGAAAGGAACAATCCAATATTTCTGACGGGAGCCAATAGCAACTAAATGTAGGTTAAGAAGCCAACAGTGACGCATCGCATAGGTATCACCGAGCCTGCAAGTGTGAGAACTTGGCACTCCTCGTCTCATGTTTGCCTGCTCGGTGGTACACGGATATGCTGTACATCAGCGTATCACTAAGCACGCAAACATGAGAACTTGGCAACAATTGTCTCCTCCGTCAACACTGCCAGGAACATTTATACGATTTATGACCCTGTACGCAGCCTTTTCCATCTCAGCTCTGTGTTTTAGAGGCTAGAGAAATTAGTAGTGACTGATTACCTACCTTAAGGCTAAACACAATGCGTGTGGTGTCCAACTATAACAAGAGTGCTGAAACCAGTATTTCAACAGCCTACAGACGTTAGCTGATCCACCTCTAGTAGTCTTACATGACCTCATTTCTCAGTGAGGCTCAGCAAAAACCTCTGTGTAAATCACATTCGGAAATACACCCACACATTGTCAGCACAAAAACTCTTTCTAGTTCCATTTTTCTAGACACTAAATAAAAGTTTTGCATTAACGTCACAAGGATATCAGCAATCTAAATCTTTTGCGTTTTAGGCACAATTGCTGCATTCTTTCTTTGCGACTTAATGGCACTACAGCTGTCTTGCAGAACAAGTGATACAAGTCTACTGACTTCTACTCAATAAAAACAATGTGCAGTCATAAAGTGTGTGCCTGCATTATAGACTCATCTCATTCTGTCAAATTGTTATAAAATCTTATTTGAGCATTTAACGGTTATTAACACACATTTAACAACAAGGCACATTTTGGTGTTGTACTGCACTGCATTGTATTAAAGTGTGGCTCAAGTTAACTTTTCCAGAAGCCTTGGATATATTAAAGGCAGTAAAGCCAACGGATTTCTGTCAAATGTTTAACCCCGGCCATATTCTTTAAAGACAACAACAGAGAATCACTTAACAACAGAAGCACACAAGCACAACAAGACAAAGAGGGAGCCATTAGTTTGATTTCCTTCAGCGGGTCTAATTCAATCCCAGCTTCCAACTCATCCCTGTGAAGTAAAAAGCAGGCACCCTGGAGCCATATGCTTCTGCCTACATCTATGTTTCACTACAGATGAGGCTAAAATAAATTACTGCCACTGTAATGGATTTAAAGTCCTCCTATAACCAGATCCACGTGGGACACTCCAGTGTGTGGTGGGGGTCAAAAAACTCTATTCACTTGCGCCAAGCCCATTTTTTCCCTAATATCCATGACAATGGCTGGCTCTCTATCACTAGAGAAATAATACTTTTGTTTTGCTATCAATTTAGTATAATCTTAGTAATATAACATCAGCACAATAAAATCCTACAGAGGTGAAGAGGTTAGAGTAAATAAATCATATTGAATATTTAATCATTAGAATGCAAATGTACTATTAATAGTACTAATGACATTCATTTATACCTTGCAATACATTTATTATGGTTATTCACCTTGAATATGCCAACCCAGTCCTTCGGATGTGGTTTGATGAACTGCGTCAGGGTATAATGACACTCCAGTGCAGCATGGGGCAGGTAACTCTTCCCTACATTCTGGAAGATGACGTGGGCAAAGTTTGACGTGTCCATGGTGTTGCCTAGTAAAGTCCCGTCCAGGAACAGTGCCATAAATCACTCAGCACTGGCTACACAGGAAGAGAAAAGCAGCAAAACATTATATTAGGGGCAAAATTAACCACACGTTCAACTCAAATTCCACTCTTTATAATACATGAGAATGACTGAAGAAGCAGCCCACTGTTAATGTAGGATTTTTAAAGGACAGAAATTGGTTGTTGTTCAGTTCACTCCTACATTAAAAATTCATTCCACTCATTTTTAGAATCTGTAGTGGTATCTCATGAGGCACAAACACGAGCCCATGAGGAAATCACTTCGGCCTTCACGGAATTTCAACCAGTGAATGGACATGTCTATCTTCAATTGAAAGAACACATCAACAGTGTGAAGTGATGTTTGCAAATGAGATGTTTGCCTTTGTTTAAACTTGTAATGCAGGGATATCCTTAAGAAATACGTAATTGACTAATAATCATTTGACTAATCAACTAATCAATAAATTTATTTCATCTACAGTTTGCAAAATCTTAGTTTTCCGCATGCAATAATTCAGAAGGGTCTCCTTGAATGTAGAGCTTACTAGAGATGAGATCCTTTTTTTTCCAGGATACAACTTATTCAGAGAGGTATAATCAAAATAAAAAAAACAACGAATCAACTATTAATGCCTTAATTAATTGACTGCAACAGGTAAACTGTATTGCAATGATAGTAAGAGTTCAAGGAAATGTAAAAATATATATATGTTTAGGAAATTTGTGTTATTTTAATATTTAATTGTTTTAAAACAGTCACTCTTGTGGCTCAAAATTCTTTTCTTAAAATGAGCGGATGACATGTCTAATACAATCTGAATGGAACTGAAGTTTAGCTGTCCCCTTTGGGAATTTGGTTTACTGCATCATCGGAGGTCATTTAGACAATCATTCACAAAAAAAGTTACAATTTGGCCAAACTAACCGGACATCATCTAAAACCACAAAAAATGTCACAACCCATGGAATGCCAACTCATGGTGTCAGTAAGCCCTTTTCATGACGTAAAGTCAAAAAATTTCCAAGGTTGAACCCAGGAAGCTGCTTTTAGATGATGAGCAAAAGGGGTTATTTTTTGTGATAATCCCCCAAGTTCACAGTATAGGTCGTAGTTCATTGCTTCAAACAAAAGAGAAACTATGCAACAAATCCAAGACAATCAGATAATGTGTCCAATTATCTGTTTGTTTTGTGCACACTGCAGATTCTTTTTCCATATTCCAGATGAAGAAAGGCGCCTGATAAAGGCCTACTTGGTTATGCAATATCTCCTGAGTTTACAAGATGACACTGAAGGACCCCTGAAATCCAAACTAAAACACTGATACACATGTAATAGATGAATTGGACTACATATTGAGAGTTGATGTGTCCCTAAATTCTAGGTGAAAGTAGTAATCCTTTCCCCACAGCTACTGAATTTAAGAATGTTGAGAAGAATGGATCTAAAACAGATGAAGGAAATAATAGACTGCTCCTATATCAATGTAATAAAGTAAAATGATGAAGGAAAATATGTTGTTACTGTGTTTTACTCTGTTTTCCCTTGATGAAAACAGAAATAAATGTTTAATTTAAAAAATGTTAATTTCAGTTGGCATTTATATATGAAAGGTGCTTTATAAATAAAGTTTAAAGTCGATGATGAAACAGATTTGAAATTATTTCAACACCGGTGTATAGCCCATATCAGAAATCACTGACAAACGCTGCTTATACACATGATGAGTTATGGAGGTTGTACTTAATTTCCATTTGGGCTTGAGCTAATAAAAAATGTACAGGACATGATTGGGCCTATGAGAGTCAAAACAATTACTTAGATGACGATCGGTAACTCGTCGAACATTGTTGTCAGTCTGATCTAAATTCCAAAAGTCCAATCTGTTATTTACCGCCGTATATTAATTAATTAAAACCTAACGCCAGTGGCTGAAATTGTCAACGCAGTCAACTACGAGGCGAGGCCTAATGTGAACAGAGATCATATCTGACTATGTAGCTAGCTCCAGCTAACGCTAGCGACGTACTTACAAGATGCGATTACAGGTCAGCCGTACGTGTAAGACACGTTAGTTTGTTTGAAATAAAAAAAAGGTATCGACCAAAATGTATTTACCTGTATATTCTTGAATATAGAGCGCCACGTTAGCACTGCTACAACGTCCTCAACGAAAACCAGATCAGGGACAAGGTTAGCTAACGTAAACAGTTAGCAGCGCCGTGTCTCGGGGCGGCCGTTAAAACACGCGTCAAACAGCACATTCAGACAACACTCAGTTTAATCTCTACAGTTGTGTGAAAAGCTTTAAACTCACCCAGTTGCCATGTTCAACAGCGGCTGGAATCCGAATATATCGTAAAAACAATTGTTGACGCAGTTCAGTGCTTTCCCAGCGTCCACTTCCTGGAATAATAACAACATTGCGTCATTTCCGGAAAGGGGACCTGCTTGGGAATTCCGTCTGGAAAATATGATCTGAAAATAATCTGAGATCTGACCGAAACAATGAAACAAATAATACTTTTATAATTAGATAATTTAAAAAAACTACTATCATCGCTTCTATTGATAACTAATAGTGTATTATATTTGAAGTAATGGATTTTAGGTACTTAGTATATATATTTAAACGGAATATAGTTTAACTATTTTTGTAGAGGTGTAGAGAAAAACAACAGGACTTCTTAGATTAGAAGTCCAGCTGCTTTTATTTATAACTCTTCAAGATAAAGATGATCTGGCTGACTGAGAACCTTCACCTTCACCTTTAACTATTTGATGTTATAATTTACTATATTTTTATATAAATGATATCACTGATTCTGGTATATAGCGAGGTTTTTCATGTAAAGTTCTACTTAATTTTAACTAATGAAAAATATTAAATATTATTAATTGTTAAAACTGTAGATTCAGCTGCATATAGTAGTTTAAACTAGTTTAATAAAACAGACGGGATTAGATCAATAATCATTTAGAACCCCTCTTCCTGTAAGATATAGACATTCGTGTCACTGCATGGTAAGTAAAGTCCCTAAAATGCCAAAAAAAATTATTTTTCACAAAACTTCTGATATGAAAGACGTTGTGTCCTCCCCTGCAGCTCATTGGCTGAATGCGGGAGGCCGTGCAGCGCACGAACGCTATTTGATTGGAGGAGAGCACGTCGGTTGTTTACGTACTGCGACGTCACGCGTAAGGTCAAGAGGAAAGAAGCATGGCCGCTGTGTTGAGAGGTTCTCGGTGCCTTGTTGGGAGGTTTTACAGCAATGTTGACTTTGCATTTGGTAAGGGGATCAAACTGGGACCGCGTACGGGTTCTTAACGTCGCTGAACGTTACTGCAAAAGCTCGACATGTTGCTGGAAGACTCTTTGCTATACGAAATTGCAATTTTGCTTGAAATGTTAGTTGAGAAGTTTGGTTTTAATGTTCGCCGAACCGGGTTCTGCTGCAGCAGGTGTCCCACTTCACTCTGCGACTGTCTTGTATTCAAATGCAATCTTGTTTGCGTACCAGGCTGATTTTTTTTTTTTTTTATAATTGCGTACTCTCAAGCTGAATGGTGAAAACTGATCTGAGCAGATATCATAACGTTACCGTATGTGCCACTCGATCCCGGTTTATATTTAAAGCGCATTATGTAATATATCACTGTGCCCAGTGTGGGATGATGGGAAGTGACGCTTTGTAGAAACTTACAGAGGTAAAAAAAACTTGTATTTACAAAACAGGCAACTTACTTTGTTTAATCTCTTTAAATTGGCATAGCATGGTGTCATGTTGTATATCATTTAGATGCAATATGTGTGTAAAATGCTTATACGTTTAAAATCTACATTAAAATAACTTATGTGCCATGAATGAAACCTTGTTATCAAGCTTAACTTGAGTAAACATTGACAGGCTTGGTACCAGGTGACTTTAGCACTGAAGGGCAGTCACCCTTGAAATATACATTTACATGAAACTTGAACTGTTTTCTTAGCTATGTTAAGACATTACATGTTAGAGAACTTTTTAAACAAGGGATAATTATAATTCATTGTCACTCATGATTCACAAGCAATTTTAAAAATAAAAAAAAAACTATGTATAAATGTCCATTTGGTCTTTATGTTGTAGTCTCCACAAGGTCCATGGCCTCGAAGACACAGGTGGGGTTTATTGGACTGGGCAATATGGGAAACCCGATGGCAAAGAACTTGTTGAAACACGGATACCCAATCATTGCTACCGACGTGTTCCCGGAGTCCTGCAAGGAAGTGCAAGAGCTGGGAGCACAGGTGGGACGGTCAAACACATACAAGCTTTTTTTGTTTTTAATTTGAAACCCGTCTCTCACTGTCTGTCCTCTCCTCACCTTGTGGTTTTGTGTGTTTTCTCAGATTGTGGATAATCCCGCTGAGGTAGCAGAGAAGGCAGACCGCATTATCACCATGCTTCCCTCCAGTCCTAATGTCATAGAAGCGTACACTGGACCCAACGGCATTCTTAAGTACACTGTGGTTTCTCTCAATATATGCACAATAAACACCCATTGCTGTCACAGATTCTACTAACCATTAAATATGCTTCTTAACAGAAAAGTGAAGAAAGGATCCCTACTTTTTGACTCAAGTACGATTGACCCCGCAGTTTCGAAAGAGATGGCAGCTGCTGCTGAGAAGATGGGGGCAGTTTTTATGGACGCACCTGTATCAGGAGGTGAATTTTATATATCTTTTATTATAATATAGATTATATGTACAATTTTTATCTAAATCTCAAATGCATATTTTATTACGTTTTTATGCACACCTAACTAAAACTAATGCAGTCTAATAGAAAAACAATAAATCCCTTTTATAGAGGTTAAATTTTTTTAATTTAACACATATCTGTGAGGACTTATTTCAGTAAAAATGTAAATCAAAGGACCATTCAACTGTGTTGCTGTTACTGTGTTATATTAATACTGATTTACTGTTTTTTTGACTAATTATTTAAATCTAGTATTCATTCACTTGGGCAATATTGAAAACCTGGTTGAAAACTTGCTCTTATGTATTTTATTTTTACAATGCAGGGAAGCGACTGTAATGACATATTTACTGTACCCTGGAAATCATGTTGTCCCTAGTGTGAGACTCTAGTATGATTCCTTTGCCATCCGCCCAGCCCTTCACTTGCGTACCTGCGCATCCTAAAGTTTTGGTTTCTCCTAAAAATGACAAATCTCTTTACTCGACTAATGCAGATATCCGGAGCTTCAGCTTTCCTGTGAGTAAACAACACTGACATCCACTAGCAGCTACTGCTGGCTTGGTGCATCAGAATGACAGTAGCATTCCAGAGATGCCACTACTTATTGAATAATTGACGTGAGCGCCAACCACTGACATACACCTTCTCAGTTGGTTAGAAGGGCGAGACTCACTTCAAAATGTAAGGAAGGACTGTCCTCATGCTGCTGCCAGGCTCTTTTCAATTACCAAAGCCTAGTTCTGCTTGGTAGCATTTTCCTATAGAATTCAGCACTTTTTTATGTTAGAAATTCATTGTTGCCACCTATGCTGCTCATTGTACCAACAGTATTCTCTATAAACACTTGCATGGCAGACTTAAAATGTTGGAACCAGAAGTGCTTGATCGTGGTCAGACAACTGGCCAATAGGTTTTTACACCAAAAGCAACAGAGAATCATAAGTTCTGGCTGTACAAATGTTCCTGGCTGTGAAGCGTGTGGGCCCTCTTGACTTTCTTTGGGGTCCACACTCAACGTCAAACAGCCACTTTTACTTTGAATTGACGTCGGTCCGTTTTACAGCCCAGCTCTAAAGATTAGTAATGATTTATACGCTTCCGGCCTGTGGTGAGTGCATGTGGATTAAAGTTGTCCAGCTTTCTCCCTTGAACTTGTGTGTCCGTGCGCGTGTGTGGCCGCAGTTTAACTAGTGCAAACTGAAGTGTATTTGTGTACTGTGTGAACTTTGATACCGTATGTGATGGCAATCACCAAGCTATAGCCCCTAAAATAAAGCTTTTTCTTTTTTTTTTTTTAAACATCTCTCAATTCTCAGGCAGAAATCAAAAGAATTGCAGTTACTGTTTCATCCAGTGTGGTTTAAAGTTTAAACATTGAAGCACACATGGTGGCAGGGACATAATTGAGCCAGCATGTGTCTGACAGTTGTTGTTTTTATTTTTTATGTGGGTAAAAAAAATGTAAGGACCAGATGAGATAACTGTTACCTTCTTTATTTTTTTCCCAGACTACAATGCTTGCCTTACCAAAGGCTGGAGTGGCAGCGATAACACTCTTGTAGAAAAGAGAAATGTGTCGAGAAGAATGTGTGTTAATTCTGTGAACGGGAGGGTTGTATTCACTGACTGAGAGTGACCCCCCCCCAGGACATTCCTGAACAACAAATGACTAACTTTTCACAAAACGATTATCTTTTCTACTACAAAATACAATCAAATATGTTTGCAAGCTAGGGTCTCATATTAAAAGCATCTGTGAGGTTTTATCAGTTGCATGGTTTAAGAGAAAATCCGCGAGCCTGCTTCCTGACACCTTTTGGTGTTTTAACAAGAGAATGTTCCCAACATGGCAGACTCCCCTCAGTTTTACTCAAAAGAAGAGAATTACAATTTTGGATTAAGATGCACTTCTTAACACATATTTAAGTAATTAAAATATTTTTCAATCAATACTATTCAAATTGGATATTAAAATGTAGTGAGTGCATACTTACCACATGTGCATAAACTACTCATAATGTATCACCACTTGGACATTGCACCACCATTCCAGTTTCACAATGTTATTCTGAAGAAGTTTTATTTCTCAAAAAGGAAATGGCCAGTCCCTTAATCCTGATACAGCTGCTCTTTATATTCATTATTGTGAAATGTCTCTCTAGCTCTGTAACGGCTCAAAATCTCACAGTCAACTTTAATATGTTAAAAGATATTTAATATGTCGAAGCTTCACATCTTTTAAGTCTATCTTGATACAATATCCTTTATCTAATCACTGTACCAGTCACAGGTTTGGACACACTTTCTCATTCAAGTGAATGAGAAGCTGTGACTGTATAGTTGTGATGTCACAACATAGGACATTATATATGATGCCTAGACATTATAGTCAAATAGCTATTCAAATCTCATTTTCTATGATATGGGATAAGTCTTAATTGGGAATTTATAACCTTATATACTATTACCTTAGTTTTTTTTGGTGGAGAATGGGATTACATCTTTTAGATTTTAAAGCTTTTTATTTCTACTCCTGTGTGCATTTGCATCTTTTTTCCATTATTTATATGTAAAGGACATTATAAAAATGCTAAATAATAGCCTCAAAGGTGCCACAAATTTAGTGAGCTAGCCCTGTTTTTCCCCCGAAGTACTGAAAATAACAGACCCATTTTTCTCGTTAAAATAAATAAATAAACTGGTAGGATTTTCCTCAGGCAGTATTAACCATCACATGTTTTAACTGATTACTATTAAAAACTGATATTTATTTCATTATGTCTCTCATTGTATTTCACTCTCAGTATTCTGATTGTAATGCACTTCAGTGTCCCATAGATATCTTTGTCATTGCAGACAATGACTGAGTCATAAATTTGGGCCCACATGGCAGTTGTCTGGGTACAAAACAGTAATTCATCTGTGCCCTCAATTTGCCTGATTTTATCTGATTTAAAAAAAAAATAAAAAAATAAGTAAATCAGAGACGTTTCTTTGCCATTCACCCACAGTAAGTGTCTGCGTCCACGTGGCACGTTTTGTATGTAACCGTGCTTTCCCCCCCATTCCCAGGTGTGGGTGCCGCCAGCTCTGGTAAGCTGACTTTTATGGTAGGAGGAGCGGAGGAGGAATTTACTGCAGCCAAAGAACTTCTGAGCTGCATGGGAGCTAACGTGTTGTACTGTGGTCAAGTTGGAACTGGACAGGTATGAGCTGACACTCCACATCGGCCGGTCAATGTCGGGCCGCTGCTTTTTGTTCCCACCCCATGTGTTAAATGTGTAAAGGCAGCAGTTGTTGCACTATGTTCTTGGTTAACTTTATCCTCAGTGAGGATTTTACTATTTCTACTATGTGAGTACTTGACCTGCTGTTGTAGCATCGGTGTTATTTTCCTCTTTAACTCTGGTACAGGCTGCTAAAATCTGTAACAACATGCTCCTCGCCATCGGAATGATCGGAACATCAGAGACTATGAACTTGGGAATTCGGTAACCACACTCTCTGCACCACTTATAAAACGACAAGCAACCGATTCTAAATCATGTCAGTAGATGCAGCCGCGGTATATTTTCTGTAAGTAATCGTGCCTGCGTCTTCACTCGCAGACTTGGTCTCGATCCAAAGCTGTTGGCGCAGATCCTGAACATGAGTTCAGGTCGTTGCTGGTCCAGTGACACCTACAACCCCGTGCCTGGAGTCATGGAGGGAGTCCCATCTGGGAACAACTACCAGGGAGGCTTTGGCACTCAACTGATGGCAAAGGTCAGTTTGATGTCCCGTTAAACTTTAGAGCATTCATTTCCTGGGCCTGAATTTCAGCTTTTAAGCGTCAGCATTTCCACAATATCGATATATATGCTCACACTTGTGGTCCATGTCATTATAGAATGGAACATAAACACATTTCATGCCTATAATATATGTAATTTTTTTTCTTTTTGATTGAGTCCTTCACAATGTTTGTATTAAACAACAATCATGTTTTGCTTAAAGCCAGAAATTGTTCATATGCTTTGCACTGAAGGCAAATTTGTCTCGTATGCATCTCTAACGGAGACCTCAGTGACGGCGTTAAAGTTCCAGGGCTTGTAAACCGTGCCTTAAAACCAGAAACATCAGGAAGTCCATGAAGTTGTAATGTTGCACCTATACATTCGGCACCCCGCATTCACAGCCATTCATGTCGGCCAATCAAGAGGAGAGGCTCGTTAATATTAAGGAGGAGGACACAAAATGACCAGGAGATTCCTGGTGCTTAAATAAAACCCAGGAAAAGTAGGAGGAAGCTTTTTTTTTTCTTTTTTTTTAATAGGGAAAAAGATTTTTTGTCCGAGGTCAAACCATATGAAATAATTGTCTCTTAAAGGGGGATCATTGAGACATAGAATATAAATTCTCTGTGACATGCAGGATTCTGTTGTTTTTGGTTTTTAGATTTAATTTAATGTACGTTTTTTTTTGCTTTTCTTTTTCCAGGATCTCGGCCTCGCACAGAACACGGCCACCAACACAAAGACGCCCGTGCCCCTGGGCTCCCTGGCCCACCAGATATACCGTATGATGTGTGCACGTGGTTATGCCAATAAAGATTTCTCCTCTGTATTCCAGTTCTTGCGTGAGGAGGAGGGCCAGTAGTATCAGCCTCCACGCCGTCCAAAGCCTTGCCAGGCCTGGCCCTGCACAGGACTAACATAGTGTAGTTAGGGTGCATTTTGCCCCAAGGACAGTTTTTTTTTTTTTTCTTCTTCCCTCTTTTTTTTTTCTTCTTCTCCCCTCAAACTTGTGAAAGACATGAAGCCACAAGAGATCCAACACAACGTGACAGTTCATGTGAGCACTCTCTCCTATCCGAAATCATGTTTCATGTGTGATCTAGCCTTTTAAAAATGTAACACTCCTTTCAGCTTTAGAAGCAAAAAAAACGATGTGTCAGAGAAGCGTGAGCATACCAGAGGCTGTCATGTGATGACCGCTGTGCTGAGCTTACTCCTTAAAATGCAAAGAAGGTAATGGGGGGGGGGGGGGGGAGCAGGGGTTTTAAACAGAGGACTCATTTACGGTTTGTCAGAGCAACAGCTCCACATATTTATCTATTGTTTGTGGTCATTTTTGTATGTTGTTTTTTTTCCTGTTCTTTAGGGGTATTACTCTAGACAATGGAAATGTTGCTTGAAAGAGTGTCATATCATATCCTAAATAAAAGACAAGTGTGTGTACCCTCTATTCACACCCTGGATTTGGCTTGGCTGACATTTTAAAATAAATAAAAATAAAGAAGAAAAACAGCAGCTTATCTATTTAATGATTACTGTTCATTTTTTAGAAATTAATTCTACATTTTTTTTTAGGATATTTTATTTAGACGGTATAAAAACGCAATTCACGCCAAATATGCATTTTAATTGTGAGAATTTCTGCCTGGGAAAAAAAAGGAAGGTGCTGAAAATGGCAATTTTTAAGCGGATCCCTAAACGTCCCACTGATTCAGCGGAGCCACGCGCCCTGACGTCGGGCCCGCGGCGGGATGCGGAGCGCCGGGGCACAAACACGCTGCTCCCGGCACCGACCTGTTCTCCTCCCTTTCCCCTTTCCCCACCCCGGCATGTTTCTGATCTGGTTCGCCGAAAGCCACCGAGGGGCCAAGGTGCCACAGGTCATGCGATCACAAGACAAACCCATAAAAAGTCCATTAAGCACTATAAGCTAAGAGCTGTGTTGTCATCTATTTGATAGGTTCTGCAAACAGAGCTGCACTTTGGTCTCGGGCCTCCAGCAGACTCCCTGACGCGCGCGCGCGCGCGCACAGACAGACGTCTCCCTGCAGCGGCGCGCGCGTCACTCGTCACTTTTTTTCCCCTTATTTCTCAAAAAATACTCTTCGCATTCATCAGTATTAATTCTATTCTGTGTAATGTGCATTTTTTATGTAACATGGGTTCACATCATCGGTTTTTTGGCTGCTGGCCTCGCGGATGCTTCGCCAGTTTTTCCTCCTGTGCTGATGTGGTTCTGATGGAGCTGTGTGTGTGTGTGTGTGTGTGTGTGTGTGTGTGTGTGTGTGTGTGTGTGTGTAAATCCCCCTTTTTTTCTTATAACAAAACTGTGAAAACCTTTGCAAAATTATTTGCAACAGATAATCACTACAAAAATGTCACAATAAAATAATGGAATTATCTTTGTAATTGTGTTTAATTATTTAATCTTTATTTCACTCTGGTCTCTTTAGCGATTTAACAAAGTTAATTATTTTAAGTTAGGCCTAATTCCAACAGCAATACGGCTTTATTTATTTAGTCACCATTTATGGGATGTTGAGGATTTTACCTAGGCCTCCATATTTTACTCTTTAGCTTAAGGTTGTATTTCACGTCAGGTGCGTAAAGACGCGTGAAAACCCGGGCGCCGTAATTACTAGGATGAGCTTTGTTAAATGTAGCGCATCATAGTTATTTACCGTAACTGTAAAGAACAAAATCTCAGTAATTCTCAAACAAACAGATCGACACAGTTACAAGGACATAAAGTTTAATGCGTGTCTGCAAATAAGAACCCGACGTGTGTGTGTGTGTGTGTGAGTGTGTTTTCACTAGATAGTGAGTAGCCTGCAACACTAAATACAATTATTCTTACGGCTCCTTGTTACTTTCTCTACTTGAATTTGCGTTTAACTGCGCTTATGAGAGTTTTCTGCTGTAGTATAAAGTTAAGAAGCTTGTCGCCCTCTAATCTAACTAAGGCGTCTGTGTGGATACTAGTTGTCTATACTTGTTTAATAGAAAATACACTCACTGCAGTGCTGGATAAAATAAATATATCCGTTTAAAGGGCACCCTGACCATTCAAAGCAGAAATCAGACACTCAGACAACTCTTCAGCAGCATAAAACATAAGGATTTTCCTTGGACTCGGGCCATAAAGATTTACAGCCTCAAAAGGTGGAAAAACTTTTAAAAAATACAAAAAAAGGTGCTCAGATTTTGCTGGGTATAAATTGCTCTTCGTCTGTGGTCTCATCTTTAAAAGATGGCCTAAAACTGAAAATGCTGAAAGTTGAAAACCTAGTTTCGTCTTTCAGAACCGCCTCGTCTCACAATGGAAGGTTTCAGGATAAATCACAGTGTTTGTATTTTCATCCTTGCACTGAGTTTATTGAGGATTCGTTTTATGCGTTTGGTGCGTTTGGACTATTTGGTTCAGTTCATCTGTGGAGATATTTTACGCAGGAGGATGAAATATAAACGTTTTCAAAGTAAGTTTAGTAAGTTTTTAACTCAATGAACGTGACGCAATAATTCATCTCGATCTTTGAATTTGTCCTTTTGATATCATACAGTATAATTTTATTTTCCAAACGTAGGCTACGAGAGTGGAAATAATAGTAATGGAGTTAAGTTGAAAGTTAAAGAGATTAAAAAAAAGGAAGAGCAGAAGATGAAACTTTCTCTTTTCCATTCAGCGTGTTTTGTCTTCGGGCTTCCTGACGTGAAGTGTCTATTTGGCCAGACTGCAACTTTCAACTTGACCTTGGCCTCCAGCCGCGTCCAAGCCGTCCGTGGAAGAGTGCAGCCACATACTTCATGTTTTTGGTATTTCGTGGACACTGAACCTGCACTTACATTAACACGTGATGCTGCCAAACCGACATTTATTTTTTATTCGTGAATGTTCTTTAAATATTCATTTTTTTTAGTCGAGATCAGTGTTTATGTGAAATCGCGCCAGAAAAATCATAATCCATGAACCCAACAATCAATAAGTCCAGTTAGCTTAAGAACGCAATATTTGTTAAAAAAGTAAAAAAAAATCATAGAGAATTATATTCTTAAAACATTCGAGCCTAATTATTTTAAATCCAGATCCTTCCCCTTAAAGTAAGGGCATATGCAACTGAAATGGCACGCGTAATTACGCATCCGTTCCGCCCGCCCGAAATATGCATTTAATTCACACTTCGTTCTTTTTTTCTCACACTTCGAACCAAAGAATTCATCAGACAAGCCTGTTCTGATAACACAGCGTGAGTCAAACGTGTCTTTCGCGTCACAGTTTCCTTTAGTCAGCGATTCCAGTACCACTGAGTTCGGGAAAAAAAATGCACGTTTATATACATATATATAAATTAATTTGGCTTCTTTGGATAAAACAAACCCAGATATGCTGATGTGCATTACATCTGTATAAATACACAGCCCTGATCTGTATTATCTGATGTCCAGACGTTTATCATCTCCTTTGCATATCACGTGCTTGGCCCCGGCCAATAACCTCGCGATCTTTATGTAGGTACTCAGGCGTGCTGGTATCGTTACTCTGCCCGAGTCCCTGTCTCTGTTCAGTCGAGTGGATTTTGAAAAAGAGTTGGTCGTCTCGATGTAGGGCATGCTATGACCGCTTCACTGCTCCTCCATTCGCACTGGATTGACCCGGTGATGTTTCTCTACGACAACCACTTGGATGAAAGAAGCAAGAACATGGAGGGATTTACCGGAGGCAATTTCGCCGCGAGCCAGTGCAGGAATTTGTTAGCGCATCCAACCTCGCTGGCCCCGAGCACCACCTACGCTGCTAGTGAGGTGCCAGTGTCTGGCATCGGGGAGCCTGGCAAACAATGCAGCCCCTGTTCCGCCACTCAGAGCTCGCCCAACGCGTCGCTGCCCTACGGATACTTTGGCAGCGGTTATTACCCGTGCAGGGTGTCGCACGGCGGCGTCAAGGCTTGCGCGCAGCCCTCCGCGTACGGCGACAAATACGTGGACTCGTCGGTCCCCGGTGAGGAGTTCTCGACCCGGGCGAAGGAGTTCGCGTTCTACCAGGGCTACTCCTCGGGTCCGTACCAGCCCGGCTACTTGGACGTGCCCGTCGTCCCTGCCCTGAGTGCGCCGTCTGAGCCAAGACACGAGTCCCTGTTGCCCATGGAGCCCTACCAGCCGTGGGCCATCACCAATGGCTGGAGCGGTCAAGTTTACTGCAGCAAGGAGCAGTCACAGTCGAACCCTCTGTGGAAATCCACGTTACAAGGTATTTAACACGTTTTATTAACACATATAAACGAATGGCGCAAAGCAACTGTAGTAATATGTGAATTTAATGCGTAATTCAAGTCGTTTTTTTGGCTTTTCCAGAGGAATTTTGGAAATAGTGAATGTGGCAGATAGATAAAGGGGAAAGCAGAATTAAATAACACATTGAATGAGAACAAAAATTGACATAAGATGTTGTTTTTATACCCCCCCCCCCCCTCCCCCTTCCTCCTTCTCCTCCTCACAGACACCATATCTGCTGGAGACAACTCGGTGCGCCGTGGGAGGAAGAAGCGTGTGCCATACACCAAGGTGCAGCTCAAAGAACTGGAAAGGGAGTACGCCACCAATAAATTCATCACCAAGGACAAGAGAAGGAGGATATCTGCCCAGACAAACCTGACAGAGAGACAAGTGACTATCTGGTTCCAGAACAGGCGCGTTAAGGAGAAGAAGGTCGTCAATAAATTCAAGAGCTCCAGTTAGCTCTGGCGAGAGAGAGAAAAAAACAATCAGTCTGTTTTTTTATTTTATTTTTTTTTTAAAAGACGGACATGGATCCATCAAAAAAAATAAAGTGTGCTATAATTTATTACATTATGAACAGTTTCTCTGTCGCCAGAGTGGCTCAGTTTTGACCTACCCACTTCCTCCTTCCGCACCTTTTTAATTGGAACCAGTCGATGTGGCCTGTTGACAGAAGATCGGAAATGGTTCGCAACAATGTTTGACCAAGGTGATTCTGCGTGGGATGCGTGATTTTTTTTTCTTGTTATAACGTTCCCTTCGAAACGAAAAAAAAGGGCACACTGGATACAGGAAGGCCTGTGCACTGCGTGCGCAGCCCTGCGTTTATATTTCCCTTAATCCAAAAATAGAAATCAAGGCTGTAGTTCCTGGAATCAGTTACAACATGGTTAGACAGTGATGTAGTGGGAAACAGAAAGGTGGCCAGACTGTCACCTTCTGCCACTGCGAGGCAAACAGGCCCAGTCAGCCAACTAATCATGAAATAACCGAACGAATGTGAGAAATCCATTTTCAGCGAAGAACGTACATGTGCGCGTAATTGCGCACGCCTTTGGTGCATAGGGCTATTTTTTTTAATTATCCTGCTGGATTAAACTCCTTCCCACTATTTGGTCGTTCAAAACAATTGTTTGCATTACATCCATGTCTATAGAAATGTTATATGTCCATTTAAAATGAGCTTTGTAGTGGATTAATCAGCCCTATGATGTCAAATGAAACGCTGTCAACGTGGACTGGTCTGAATTTTGTGGCCCACACTTTTCTTTTCCATATGACTGTCTTTTTCTAAACACTGCGGTTTTTTTTCCTCATGAGTAGCTCTGTCAGCAGGCTCATCTATGCAATCAGTCAGTCACTCAATGGGAATTTTGCAGCAAAAAAGAATGAAAGCATAGACATAGCCTATTTTAACGTGTAAATAGTTGCAGACTACAACTCTCTCTATATATATTTTCCTTTTTTTTGACTGCAAAAGTCAGTTTCCTGCCAATAAATGTGTTAGAGACGCGTTGTAAGATTTGTGGAGTTTTTTTTTTTTTTCTAAATTCAACTTTTTGTGTCCTATCTGGACATGGCTGTTTTAAACGCTCAGTGGTAGTCTTCGTCAGCTCCTCTGACGGTCAATGTCATTAACAAATGGTTACAAAATGTTCCCTGAACTGGTGATCCAGACACAGTAGGCTTTGAGGCTTTTAGGCCAACAGGCCTGCAGGAGGGAACCAGCCCACAGCCCCTGTGTGTTTCCACCATTAAGAGTTTGTGTCGCCATCTAGTGGCAGAATGCTGCCAGCACAGACTCTACTCTGCATGTTCCTATATATTTGTCACTGTGTGCGCGTGTGTGTGTGTGTGTGCAATCAAAGTATTCAAACTTCCAAGTGTCTGTTTTGTAGGATATTATACCAATATTGTAGTGTAACATACATAGTTGGTATTATAGCACAGAGACATATAAATAATATAGAATCTATTTAAATAATTGCACAGCGGAAAAGTTTATTCTGTTTTAAGTCATTGGGCTAAAACACATTCGCAGTGTTATTATAAATAGCATTATTTTATTATATCTCATTGAGCATTCACGTTGATTGAAAACGTGAATTGAAATTGAGCTTGGCCAACCTTTCATTTTAATTCATCGAAGCTTTTTTCCTTAAAATACTTTTTTTTAAATAACCAAAGCAACATGCGACTGCTGATTGGTAGGTTTTACGTTCAAAAAATGTTCTGCGTAATGTGCACAATGCGACGTAAGATTTAGTTGTCTTATACCTGTTGTGTGATTCATACAGATATTATTTCATTTAAATTCTTTAGAAATATTTGACTTGTAAAAGCTGGAGTGTATTTGCATAATTTTTTTCACACACACGACCTCAAATCAAAAAGTGCCAAATGTTTATTTTTTCCATGTTGAAAAGAGAAGCTGCTACATTTTTGAAATCAAAAATCTAAAAAAAAATCTTTTTTTCTTTATAAAAAACTTTTCCTAGAAGAGCTGTACATAAAGAAAAACTATAAAAGTACAAATAACAGAGTGTAACAGAGCTGAGTTGCACATCCAACAATCCATCGACTATTACGCACAACTTTGTTTTAAGTTTCCTGCTATAACGTCCTGCCTTATAACGTATAACACACTGTGCCATATTTGCATTGTGGTGTTAACATCGTCCAATTCATTTTATCACGATCACATAATGTCCACACATTAGTTCACGTAATTGTTTCCAACGAAAATGATTACGCATCGAAATTCCAGAGCCAAACTGCACAGTACTTTGTTATAGTTAAATTCCGCTGGATTGAAAGGATGGTCTGTACCATTAAAATAAGAAACTTTACGATGGGAATCACGTCGGTGTTAATGTTTTTCTACCTAGCTGACATGCAACCACATGATTCTGTGTCATCGGTTCCCTTAACCGATGACACACTCTAAACAGAGTGCAGCCCACTCTAAACGTGTATAGCTCTTACATCATTTTAAACGCAAATTTAATAACAATTATAAGTTAAAACGTAAACTTTTGAAAGACTACATGCCTACTTTGAATAATAACTACTCTTGATATGAGTTTTACACAAAGTTTCTCCAATTAACTTGGTAAAATCCTTAAAATGACATTCAGCATTCTCCATTGTTGAAAACATCCAGTATCCATGTCTAAGCGAATCATTTCAGAACTCTGCCTGGGACACAACATGTCTCTTACTTCACTGTAAAGTCCATTTCTCGCGCACTGGAAGTTTCAGGTTTGTACATCAGACTTATGTAAGTTCAACATTGGGCCAAAATTGGCTTCCAAAGTATTTGTGATGTCTCAAATCGTGCTCACAGGCCCCTTAAAAATCAGATCTTAAGACTCAAAAAGCGCAGAGGGGGAGAAATTAAATTAAAAAAAAAAAAAGTTACACTTCATTTTTTTTAGTAGCTAAATTTGAAAAATAGTCTTTTAGTGGCAAACTCTGCACACACGTGATTCTGCAGGACGAAAATCACACATATGCAGGACACTATGCAAAACACAACCTGACAAATAATGGTTCAGGCGATTTAATTACAGACAAACTGTAAAATGCATACATATTAAGACATAAAGTTTTCAGTGTGATTTAAGGAATTCTACGTCTAATTCGTCTCCACCTGAACAACACCGCCGCTCCGTTTCCCCTGTAGGTGCAGATGTTGTAATGCCAAAGCAGCATTGCTGACAGATGTGCACAAGTGAAATTAAACGCAGCCTCTCAGGTTGCAAAAGTTATAGGTTTGGTAGTAGCTGATGGCCACTAAAAGAACGGGATCAGAAGGGGCGACGTTACAAGCATGTTGTGGCACACTAACTTTTATCACCCAAGCTTTATAATATGCAGCACGCACCGTTTCATACACGACGCTGTGCCGGATTCATGCGCAGCGCTGCTTCCGTTTACATATGCCGTTTAATTTTGGATTTGTGTGAAGGAATAATAATGTTAATACAACAGTGGATTCTTCGGTAGGCCATTTTGGATGTTTTAACGCATCTGTGTGTGTGTGTGTGTGTGTGTGTGTGTGGCTGGTTCATTGAACTTCAGACGAGGAGGCCAAACTTTATTCTTCAATCAGATCAAATAAACTTAAAGGCAAAGTGCCAATATGCACCCCCCCTCCCCCTCCTCCCTCCTCCCTCCCTCCCCCTCCCTTCTTCCCCCTATTGGACGGTGTTGGCATTCATATGATATCAGCAGGATAACCCCCCCCCCTCCATATATTTAGCCCTCCTGCCAAACAGTGCAAGCAAATGCATGACCACATGTAGCCCTGCCATTTTTTCCCTACTGTTAACTGCATTTACCTTCAGCCAATGAATTTCCTTTTTTTTATTTTTTATTCTTTAATGGCGTTTTCAAGCCCAATCTGTAATTGCCATGGCTGCCGCTGCTCTGTTACACAGATACCATCATGCAGCAGTGCATTTTCCCATGATAGCACGCAAACAGCGGCGGGGGCGCGGGGCCCCACGCGGGACACGGACAGGTGATGAATGCGTGATCCATCCCCGCAGCTCGCGCCGCTTTTGGAACTTTGGAGCCTCTCGGGATTTTTGGGTTGCGTCATTCTTCACAGAGGTTCATATGCGACGGTGGAGTTTGTGAATCAAAGTTTTTTATTTTTAATTAAGGGTTTTTAAGTCGTTATATATATATTTTTTACTGCGTCTCCGAATGTAAACGCCAGTGAGTCAGAGCCAATTATCAGGGCTCCTGACCAAAAAAACAGAACCGAAAAAAAACCCTGAGCATGCAGGTCTGTGTTTCAGTCCTTTATGAATAAATGTGCCTTTTCATTCCAGCTTCGCATCAACATTTACAAATCACGAGACAAATAAGCCTCGGTTTGAGCAGTAAATCTGCTTTCTCTTTCAAGTCATCATAAAATTCAGACAATTGAGGCCCCCCTTTTTTTCTTCTCTTTTTATTTCTTGGCACACATTTTGTTTTCCTCTTGAACTTTTTTTTTTTTTCTCCTCGAAGACAACAACTACCCCTGATAGGACAGCAAACAGGGCTCTGCCAATGTCGCGTTGTTTAATTCTGGCCATAGAAACAACTAAATTGGATTTAATTAGACTTTATATTAACGGTGACTGTTTTGTCCTTGTGAAACATTGGACCAAAAAAAGCCCCCCCCCCTCTTCCCCTCCCACTTACATTGGCGCACACGCACAGAATTAACTCCGATTATTACTCATATTGTCCAATTACATGAATATCTGCCTGATGAATTAGTCAGACGTGATGGATTTCTCTTTTATTGTCCATAATAGGCAGCAGCGTTTGCCTGAATACATTAGAAACAAATAAAATAATAAAAAAAAGGAGGTCTCCTTGTGAAATAAACACCGGAACCGGGGAAAGGAAGGAGGCGCGCAGCTTCTCTGGCTCTTAAACTTAAATTACGCACCTTCCTGTTTAATTACAGGAGTTATAATAGTTTTTCTTCAGCTGCCTGCAGCCAGGTGCTGTAGGATAAATATATGTTAATGAATTGAGCTTCTGACCCCCCCTCACAAATTGAATAATTATGCGTTTCTCCAGAGGGTGGTACTGTAGCACAAGGCCGCTGGACTCTGTGTGTGTGTGTGTGTGTGTGTGTGTGTGTGTGTGTGTTATATTTTATTCCTCTCTGTATTTAACGTGAACATCCTCCACGTGATTGTGTCTGTGTAATATACATGTATGTTGTTGTTTTTTTAATTTTCTATGTATTTGTCGACTCTTTATTTAAAATATTACCCCACATGTTTAAAGTGATTATTATTCCAGGACACATTTTATTGGACTTAATTATGATCTCGAATTTAAATGCTGAAATGGAAAACGAAATAAATTTTTAATGGAAATATATTCATATGCATGTGTTTACCTTGTTTTGATAAATGGTCATAGGTCAAGGTTTGCCAGCGTTTTGTCTGGATATGTGCTATATATGTATATTTTATCAACATGATCTTAATGAAACTGTCTCACTCGGATGAATCTATTAAATCACATTAGTGTACGAATACACAAGCAGTTGTGATCCGTGCTGTGCTGTGATAACAGGCCACTGCCGGCCTCACACACACACACACACAGAAACACACACAAAATTAAAAGCAGAAAATAGGAATCAAGGTCAAATTTATTATGTCAAGACAAATCTGATCACCAAATAAATAACAGTTTCAATAGCACTCAGGCCGCTGCAGCCAAACCGCAAAAACACCTGGACAGAATGAAACATCAGCAGCCTCTTAATGCTTCCCTGCAGATGACAAACGCCGCAGGTCTTTGAAGTATAGAAAAGTAAATTTGGAACATTTTTTTTTTTTTAAATGGCCGCATTACTGGATTAGTGAAACATGCGCCCGCTCAGCGGCGATGACAAATGAAAATGGATTGGGAGTGTTGGGGAAACAGCCCGTGTCCAAAGGTTTTATATTGGGCGTTGCGAGGAGAGAGAGAGGGAGAACAGGGGATGTAAAGGCTGCAAACCCTCTCGGCGAAATCTTGCATTATTCGTGGCCGATGGACGCACGCATGTTCGCAATGAGCGTCATATGAACTTCTTCTATCTGTGCACATTTCTCCTGTTGTTATCCCAACATGTTTGTTATATAGTCTAACATGTGTCTTCAAAATCTAATTGTTCTTGGAGATGATATTTTAGGCCAAGCACACGTGAAGATTAAATAACTATGGACACTTATCAACTTTTACGCACAAAACGGTGCAACAAATCCAGATTTTTTAAGGAGGGGGGTTAATTACTTTTTCACCAGAGTCTAAATAAATGCTTTTTTCTAATAATCCTGTACAATCTGGTCAAACAAACACCCACAACAGAGATAACCTATATCTTTACAGGCTATTAGCTGTTTTGTCCCTGGGTGCCAAACTGGACTGATGCCTGACAAAAGTGCAGCATGACTCACATTACTGGGACTACTTGTGGACTGGATTAGTCTATATATAGCTAAGAAGAGTTATATCGAGTACAACTGACCGCGGAGAGATTAAGTCCTATCATGGACTGAATCGCACAATCATTTAACAGAGATATCGTGTGGATTAAAGCCGAACGGCGAATTTGCCGCAAATGTCTCAACTGGAAACTCGCTTTAAATGTTGTATATTGTGCCACGAGGAATGCGCCTTGCATCCAAAAGCGAAGTGCATATCTGTGTTGTTGCTTTCTGCTCGAAGATAAATAAAAAAGAAAAAAGGGATCCTTGTCGTTGAGAGGTTTCAGACGTGTCCGCAGAGGTTAAGGTTAGGGTTAAGGTGAGGGTGATGTTTAAAAACCAACCTAAAGGCACCAAAGAAGGAAAAAGTCAGATGTGAGTACCTTCAGCAGCGAAATCGGAGATAATTAGTTGTCTTCTTTGCAGTTTGCTTATTAAAAAGTAACAGTCTACTGGTCTTGTTAGAATGAGCCTTGTTGATCTGCAAAGAAAAGGAGCCAGTGTCTGGGATGTGGAGCTCCTTCAATAATTTGCCCATGAGGAATAGACGCAAAATTCCCCTCTCAGTATTTTTCCCTTTCCCATACAGCCAAAGGTCCACTTTATAAACTCATGACTCATATAGCCTACACGTTGAGGCGTAGGCTATCTGTCATTTTGTGCCAGTGGTCACATGGCTTTGGCCCTCAGGAATGGATAGAGATGGATCCCCACGTCAGCTTGTACGTCTAAGGATTTCTGCTCCAGCAATTTGCCTCAAAGTAACCGGAGCGCAGCGCCGCGCAGGAACGATGCGAGGATTATTGTAGGACGCGTCCAACAGCAGAATATGGATTTTGATGAGCGGGTGTCTGGGTCTAATATGTATTTACCGAGCTGCACGTACTACGTCTCCGGAGCAGACTTCACGGGTCTCCCTCATTATTTAACCCAGAGCCAGTCCTCCTGCCCCATGGCATACTCCTACCAGTCCTCAGCGCTGCCACAGGTCCCGTCCGTCAGAGATGTGGCTTTCAGAGACTATGGCATCGACTCCCCCGGAAAATGGCACCACGGCAGGGGGAGCCTGTCCCACTGCTACACCGAGGACATCGTGCACAGGGACGGCTGGACGAGCCCGACCCCGCGGGGTGGCGGCGAGATCCTGCTGAAAGGCGGCTCCGGCTCCGGCTCCCGCTCCGTCTCGAACCCGGCGCCGGGCTTCTACGGCGGCGGCGGCGGCGGCGCAGGCGGCAGCGTCGGCAGGAACGGCGTCCTCCCGCAGGCGTTCGACCAGTTCTTCGACACGGCGTACGGCGGCGCGGAGAGCAGCGCGGTGGCCGCGGCGCAGGCGGCCGACGCGGACAGACACGCCGCCAAAGCGAGCCCCGCTCCGGCGCACCACGCGGGCTCCGACACGGCGGAGAGCTGCAGCCCCAAGTCGTCGCCCGGCCGCGGGGAGGACAAGCAGAGCCGCAGCGGCGGTGAGTGCGAGCCGCGGGACGCAGCAGCAGCCCGACGCGGCTCTTAAAGCTGTTTTATACGCTGTTTTATAAGCACGGAAGGTTTATGGAGGGCCTGCAGATTTACCCTATAACAAAACTACGTTATAAAAAGACACTATCAC
Organism: Eupleurogrammus muticus; assembly: GCA_036785175.1. NCBI lineage: Eukaryota > Metazoa > Chordata > Actinopteri > Scombriformes > Trichiuridae > Eupleurogrammus > Eupleurogrammus muticus. Next base: position 5,086,884 of record JAYKQN010000026.1, read on the forward strand.
GTGCTTGGGATTGAAATTGGCCGTGAAGAATTTGGTGTTTAGTTTGTAGTACGATTTCACACAAGATCTCCATTTCCTCTCATATGGGAGCTCAATTAGCCATAAACTATTTCATATTTAATCTGTTACACAACCAACCCATCCTTACACACGTGTATGCATATGTATGTGTGTGTGTGTGTGTATGTTATAATATACGCATTTATACTAAATATCACACACACGTCTCCTGTTGTGTCCATGCAGGCTTTTTATGTTCATGGTGATATATATTTTACTTTACAATTTGTACTGTGTTGACGAAATGGGGCAACTGGGAGACTTCAATCTAACTTTTGACAAGACTTCACGTCTTGATGAATAATGACAAATTGGCCGTATTGTGAGAGGGCTTCGGCGTTTCTCAGCGTTGCTCGCGTACAGCAGCTCTGTTGCGCACAGTGAGATCACAAACGGACTTGTAAGCAGATCAGATACTTGATATTGCAGACGGTTTGGTGTAGGGCCATGAACTCGCTCTTCCAGAGCCACCCAGTGTGGTTTCACTGATTTCACTCAGTTTTTTTTCTTTCATAACTTCCGACACGCTTCCGATTGCTCCATGCCCAACATGTGCCACTATCAAGTCTAGTCTCTGTTTACAGTTCTCGGTGTGGTTAGGCCTCCGAGCAGAGGAAGACTTGAACTCCCCAGCACTTGTAGACCACCGTAGCTGCCCCCAAAGCAACATCCATGATGCCATATCCGATGAGATGACCTATGCCTGTTCACTCTTTCCTTTTATTTCTTTTTTACTGTGTTTCAGGTGGCCAAAGGACGCGCAAGAAGAGGTGTCCATACACAAAGTATCAGATCAGGGAACTGGAGAGGGAGTTCTTTTTCAGCGTTTATATCAACAAGGAGAAGCGTCTGCAGCTCTCGCGGATGCTCAACCTGACAGATCGCCAGGTCAAAATCTGGTTTCAGAACAGGAGGATGAAGGAGAAGAAACTGAACAGAGACCGTTTACAGTACTACACCACAAACCCACTGCTATAAAACTGAACAAAGACTGTCTGTCAGTGTGTGGCACACAGCCATGCACCTCGCGTCAAACTACCCACATCTCACCTGGACAGGAGGACGACTTTTTTTAATCCATAGAGAATCCTACTATTTATATACCATTTGTCATCTGGCTCTATTATTATTATTATTATTATTATTATTATTATTGGTAAATATATATATATATTTTTTCCCGTTTGCTTGTCCAAACCAAGCAACAACATTTTTCAAAATTTGAAACGTTTCATGGTTGCGTGTATAGTGCGTTTTATACGCGGGAAACCAATTAAGCCTCAATTCTCTTCGTGTTATTTGTGTCCTTAATAATAAAATAATTACTCACTCAGAGATTACTGTACTGCATTTTCCACAAAAAAACAAAAAAAATACGTCTTAATTTTTATCCATAAGTGAAAATTGTTCCTTTTTTTGGGTTTTTTTTCCAAAGTTACACACGCACACGCAACTTTAGTGACCATGGACTATTTCACAGAAAACTAATGTTCGTGTTTTTTCTTTATTCCCCTTTCCACTTCTCTCCTCATCTTTTAATTTCCCTGTACAAAAATACAACTCCGCTGAATGGAAACTATGTGGTGTGTTTTGGATTCACCAGTTCTAAACCTACTATTGACCTCTCAGTAAAAGCGCTTTGTTAAGGTTTTGGCCGCAAAGTGGGAGCATTCTCTAACTTTATCTAAAGGCCAAACCGGTGAGTAAAAAAAAAAAAAAAAGAAAGAAATCTTCAAGAGAAACATAATCACGTATTCGGTTTTATATGCCAGCACGTGGATCGTATCAGATGCATTATCTGGTGTGTGTTTTTTTATTACCTCATGGCTAGGAAATGGGATCTGCTGCACTTATAATTCGATATCCATTACAAAGGGCTCATTCGTTTCTGGAGAGCAATAAGCAAAAGCTGATTTCTGACCTAACATGCCTGTTAGGTTTGCTGAAACAATCTTGACACTTGTTTGAATGCACATCTGACACACCGCCTTGGTTCTGTCCACTAACACCGCCCGGCGGTGGCGTTTGCGCACAAAACAAAACCATGGACAAACTCCAGATCACTGCTCCAAATCACCGCCATCTAGTTGATCATTTATTTATTATCTGGAGTGGTTCCACCCTAACAGCCTGCATCAGTTTGATACTAAATAATCAAGGGAGTGAATTTAGGTCATGGAGATTTATGTCCACCTGAATGAAGAGGAAGGCAAACTGAAGGCCGTGCGTAAAAAGATGGGTAGAAATTGGGTTCAGGTGGCTCTATCCACCAGCAGCCCTCTGGAAACAGCTTGAATGGCCTGCCATAAGCTAATAAGGGCCCTGATGCCCTTCCTTATACCGTGCATCCTGTGAGGCTCCTAGGAATTCCGCTTTGATTGCTGCACATCCTCCCAGTTGCTCCAGTAACTTGGCCATAAAACGCAGATTCGTCTGGAGCATTTGGAGTGTAGTGCAATAAAGTGTCTGAGACCAAGGTTATTAACTGTGACTAAGGGGCTGAAAAACAACGGCTGGGAGCCCTGAAAGCTTGTGTTCACGGATCTTTCCGGCGTCATTTGTTGCAGCATCTTACCGTGGTAGGAATATCCTGCGTTTTTGCTGCCGTGTCGCGTCGAAGCGCGCGCGCGGGGGGGCCCCCCCCTGCCGCCCGCGTCCGCTAGGTGGCGCTCCCCAGATCAATGTCATTGCCGTGAATTGAGATATAAAAGAAGTTTGACTCGCCGCCCAGCTGCTTTAAGATATGCCACCGCCTCAGGATTTCATTGTTAAGGTAGGCACAGAAATATTACGGCGCGCGCTTTTATGACTGGGTTCTTAATGTGATTTAAGGAAGTATGTCTAGTTCATCTTCATCTGAAAAACACCACGAAGACAGTTTTTTCATTGGAGGTGCAGATGTTCTAATGGAGGAGCGGCGTTACTGGCAAAACGTGCAGGAGGAGAGCAACAACACATCTCTGAACATCAAATTTAATGCAGGTTCTCGGGCTGCAAATTCGCAAAAGTTATAGACTTAGCTGATGCTCCCTAAAAGAATCCTATCAGAAGGGGGCCTGTATTACAAGCATTTTGTGGCACACTAACTTTTATCATCTCTGTACAGTCTAAAATGGACAACATGCATCATTTCATAAACACAGTGTTAGATTTACGTTATTGCTACCGTTTACGTCGTCGTTTAATTTGGGGGACCTGGAAAAAAAAATAATGAAAAACAAAACAAAAACATGGATTCTCCTTTGGATCATTTGTTCACTTTAATGTGTCTGGTGCAGCTTGTTGCATACGCGCGCGCGTGTGTGTGTGTGTGTGTGTGACACAGATAGGCATTTTGACACAAAATATTCACTGTGGGTTTTTATAAATTATTTGCAATTTATTTAAAAATGTAAAAAACTAAATAAACACGTACACTCACCATTTACGCTCCAGCGTAAACGGGAATAATAGTAACAGTCAAACTGATATAAGAGAAGCGCAGCACAGAAAATAATCAAGCAAATTGTAATTTACTGTGATAATGGTTCTCCTCGCTCCTTGCAGCCACTGCTGCGTATTAACGCGCTGTTATAAAGTGGAGCTGTGGCTCCAGGAACACGACTCGTTGTATCCCAGGGTCATTTGGAGACTTTTTTTTTTACTGAGGCTGACCCATTGAAGGCCTGTGTGCGCTAAACTGCCAACCCACGTTGTCTCTCCTCCATCTAAACTCCCCGTGATGTGTTTCAGATGAATTGAAGACGTCTCACACTTTGCGCCACAATGCAGGACAACGATTTGGAATTAAAAATTAAAAAAATTTAAAAAAAAAAAGCAATGACAGTGACACCACGGCTCGGCGGATTGTTGTTGGATTTCACCAAACGTTGCATCCAGGTTGGACTCTTGGTCTTAATTATTTTTCCAATCAATACTAAATAGTATATTGTATATAACCAGACCTACTTTTGTTTGTGTGTGATACTTGTGTACGTGTCCGAAAAGAAAGGAGAAACAATTGTGTGATGTTGTTGTGTATTTGTTTTTAATTGTAAACTTTTCTATTTAATCGCTTTCCACACACACCACACACACACATCATATATATATATATATATATATATATATATATATATATATATATATATATATATATATATATATATATATATATATATATATATATATATATATATATATATATATATATATATATATATACCATTTCACCTCTACTTTAATGGAAAGAGAAATAAGTTGAACGTCTTGAAACAACTTAAGCGAAAACAAAACTAATAAAAAAAACAGAAAAACAGGAATAAATTCGGTCATCTGTATTATTTTATTTTATTCTGTTTAATTCATTTTATTTGTGAAATGGGTGGGGCTAAAGTAGAATGGGGCGTATACTGTATTTATTCCCTTTCTCAAGACAATAGTCGGTGAAGCGTTGGAAGATGTGTGTGTGTGCGTGTGTGTGTGTGTGTGTGTGTGTGTGTGTGTGCGCGTGTGTATTCACTAAATACGGAGATAAAGCCTTAAAGACTCCCAGTGGTTGTTTAAGGAGATAATAACAGGATGCGTATTTATATAGGCTGGAAAAAATAGTATTCAGTAAATAAAAGAAATAAGGAAAAGGAAGAAACAAGCACACGAGCCGCCGTCCCGGCAGCATTGGGACCATCGACCATCAGGACACACACACAGCTCCAGGCTCTGTGCGTTTATGCGTGTCACCTTCGTAATTGCGCGACGCCGCCTGCGCGTGCGGTATAAAAAAAAAAAAAAAGGTGTCTGCACGCAAATCGTGACATTTGCATCCCTCAATATTCACAATCAGATAAGGAGAGGGTAGGGTGGGGGCAGAAAAAGAAGAAGTGACCTGTCAAAGGTCCTGAGCAGCACAATGTGGCGACATGAAACGCGTTTGGTGGCTCCATGGACAGTCCACGAGGAGGAATTTTAAAAATAGTGGCATAGAAATAACCAGAGCAGCACAGACGGGCTGAGGAGGGACACACAGGACCTTTTGGATCCGTGCTACGCCCTGAAGGCACCCCTAGAAAACCCTGCATTTTTACAGTGCTGTAAAAGTGGCCATAAAGCTATGCATTGTACATAATTGTTAGGGACAGCTCAGCGAATGAGTTGTCAGACAGGGCTTGTTGTTGCTGCTGCTGCAGCTTGTAGGTGCTTCACAATCCGACATTCACAGCAGATGCAAAGATTTTTCCCCCTTTTTGCCTAAAAGCGTCGCATGCACGACGTCCCCCCCCCCCCCCACCTTCACAATTTTCTTTACTTAGCCTAAAACAAAATATATGACACAGTGGAGCTGCCTGGTCGGACTGGGAGGAGTCTGTGAGTCTCCTGGTGTTTTAATTGGCTGCAGGCTACAGTGAGAAGCGTGAGTATCAGTAATTATTCAGCAATGTTTTGCACAAGAAATGTCAGCCAGAAAGGGCTATCTTCATCCTCCGTCAAATTATACCACAACGATGACATGCCCCAACAACCAAGCTGGAAATTCGTTTTTCGTGGACTCTCTAATCAACGTGAGAACCGACAGTGGTTCCTATTACCAAAGTAACGGCGTGTATCTGCCACCGGCGGCGGAATATTCCTATGGAATCTCGGGCGGCTCGTGTTTCTCGGGGATCGGTAAGCGCAGCGAGCCCAGCAGCCAGAGCGTGATCCCGTCGCCCGCGCCCTACGTTCCCGGGATGGAAACGTGGCTGGAAACGTCCAGATCGTGCCGGGTGGAGCAGCCGAGCGGCCAGCATATGGCTCAGTGTTCCTTCTCGCCGAGTATAAAAGAGGAGAGCGCGTATTGCCTTTACGAGTCGGACAAATGTCCTAAAGGAGGAACGGTAGATGACATTTCCTACTCGTCCGCATCGTGCCCGGTGAACGGCAACACCGTGCCCGTGCCCGGCTACTTCCGCCTGTCTCAGACGTACACGTCCTCCAGGCTTTACCATGACGTCCAGCCAAGCATGAATCACTTCGCCCTGCAGCGGACCGCGCGTCCGGACGGGCAGCCCGCGCAGCCGGCGGCCGCGTCCGCGGAGCCGGAGCGGAGGGAGAGCCACGAGGAGGCGCCTGTGGCCCCCGCGCCCTGTGCGCCCGAGTCCTGCGTCGCGGCCAAGGAGGAGGACAGCCGCCTCTCCTCGGAGGGCTCGTCCTCCCCAGAGCCCGCGGAGAGGGAGTGCTCGGAAAAGCCAGTGAAAGGTGAAAAGGTCGACGTGCGTTTTGTGGCGATGTGTTGCAAAAATTAAAAAAAAAGAGACAAAAAGAAAAAAGGGACATAATTTGTTTTTGTTTTTTTTCAACCCCCCCCCCTTCCAACCAATGATTTCTGGTCACAGCTCGAGTTTAGGGCGCTGATTCGCCATTGCAGGATTAATATTTAGGTCAACAGCCAGCCACTCACAGGTGCGCGTTTATCGAATATTTACCGGTTTGTCAGGCGTGAAGAGAAATAGATGCTTTAACCAATCAGCGCTGTTTTTTTTTATTAAAACGGCCCTAGTGGATTTATTTAGTTTTCACAAGCAACGATTTTTAAAAATATATATATATATATATAATTCGGATTACAAAAATCCTTCGAGTGTGACTGAAACATTACGAGGCTCGTGTTGCTCTGATGTGACACAGAGAGCCAAAGGCCAGCCTCAGCCTGGTCCATTATTCGGTTCTGATGTCATTCGCCTCCTCATCAAAGGCACAGGCCCTTGCTATAATTTCAGCAGAGTGTGTGCACGCTATGTTTTATGTCTTAATAAAGACGCAGCGGGCTGCAGCAGGCTGCTGTGGTAAAAAAAAATGCCTAATGGAGCTAATGGTACTATTTGTGTAGCGCGTAAAACTAAAACAGAACAGAAATTAGTAGCAAAACTATAAAAAAAAATCCTCCAAACATTGTGAGTCAGAAGCTTGGACTGGTATTTGTTTTGCTCGCTATTTTTTTTTTTTTGCATCTTATAAATCTGTGTTTTCTCACAATAGAGTTCCCCCCTCCAGGTGAGGCGGCGGTGAGTCACACCTGTTGCCCTAAACACCCGTGTGTCCACTTTGCATTGCAGGAGACGGGAAGACGGAAAGCACAGCGAACTGGCTCACAGCAAAGAGCGGCCGGAAGAAGCGCTGCCCCTACACCAAGCACCAGACTCTGGAGCTGGAGAAGGAGTTTCTCTTCAACATGTACTTGACTAGGGAGCGCCGTCTGGAGATCAGCCGCAGTGTGCACCTCACTGACAGGCAAGTCAAAATCTGGTTCCAAAACAGGAGGATGAAACTGAAAAAAATGAGCCGGGAGAATAGGATCCGAGAGCTCTCCAGCAACTTCAGTTTCTCGTGAGACTGCCTGGCCTGGGTCTTTGGCGCCCTCCTCCATCCATGGCACAGGGCGCCTGTGCAGAGCCCCGCCACCCAACTGTGAGAATGTCCATGGAGAAAAAAAAAAAAAAAAAAAAAAAAAAACAACCCAGGACCCTACTGCTAACTTATTGATTGTCGAACATGTTGAAAATGTTATTTTCACGTCTGTTTTATTTTGTCGTGGATATATGTATTTATAAATGGCTACATTTGTAACGTTACTCCGTTGTGTTTTAAGTGTTCAGAATGTGACCACAATGTTTCAGAGCTTCAGGCTTGTACATATTGTATATCCAACCTGAGTGAACCATTGGAATTTGCATGCTGGACTTATCCTTGGGGGATACTTGTGTTACACTTACACGTAGGCCTTTATGTGACGGCTAAAGAGCTCAAGAGATTTGATGAATATTTGCACATTTTGCTGGTCAAATTAATAAAGCCATCCCTGCAACTGCACACTTCCTTATTTCATTCAGATGCTGCGCGCTGCTCAAATGTTTGTGGGGAACGCTGGCACAGGTACAGCGCATGGCGTTAATGCCTTTACATTTTTGGACTGGGTGCGCTTTGCGCACAGCAAATATGATCACAGCAGTAGAGGGTGATGCTCATCATATAGAATTTAACGGGCCTGTAATAGAATGTCTGGCGGCTGTGCACACTTCGTTGCTTTTTGTCCTTGACACCAGATTTAAATGTAACAAAAAATACACAATGACTGGGAGAGCAGTGATTTTTACATGATAATTTATTGTTTTATATTAGATTTGATTATGATGGAGTGAATCCTAGTTACTCAAAAAATAAGAAATGCAAATTAGTATTTTAATTTGTAAAATGTCCATTTTTAAGGTAACGCGTAATTGCGCATTTGGACAAAAACTGGTCCAAAACAGTTGCGAAAGCCGTCAGTAATGTCGCATAAAAACGCCCCACCATGAGAATATTTTTTATTTTAATTTTGATTTATCCTTCTACAATTGAATAAAATTTTTGTTGTGCCTTTGCGGATTTCTGGAAGTGTCACATGGAGACTTGTTTATATTTCCACACCTTTAAATCACCAATAAAAAATTAAAACATGTTAAAGCAGATTTTCCTTCAGAGGAGAGCGGGCTGTTGAGTGGTTTAGGTAGTCTCATGTTGTTGGGCTATATCATCTCTCCCACAACACGAAACTGCCTTGATTACCTCAGTAAAACTCGTCGGATCGTGAAAAGTGAATCCCTATTAATTAACTGATTGAAATCATAATTTGGCGCAGTCTGCTTCAAAAAAAAAAAATGAAAAAATGTGTTTTATTCCTGTGCGTAAAAAAATCCATGATATGATTTTTTTTCCCTGTATGTGTTTAATTTATGTTGTTTAGCATTAGGCTGCACGATTCATGCAGATATACGTGATTTTATTTATTTTAAATACATATACACTCCCCACCATATCTACTATTTAAGAATGCCTTTGCAAATTATTTTACGCAACCATTCGGATACGTGATCTAAACAACAGGAAATAACTACTCTGGCTGTGAAATGTGAAAGGATTAAGGCTTGTATATGTCCAGCAGAGGAGAAAAGGACAGACAAGGCCTCGGTTATGATCATTGCAGTCTGCCTGTAGCCTCACTGTAGGAAATATCCGGATGCGTCTGCCTGCGCCAGAGAATGGACACAAAGGCTGAGCTTTATTGGTGATATTTAGCTTAGACAGCCAGGTTGTAACCTTAAGAAAAACAACCCAATTGCCCGTGATAAAAAGGACCGTTATATAGCACCCAAATAACCTCACCCCACTTTCCGTTTTAGATTGCCTTCAAAGTAGACCTACAACCCCGCAGACACAGCAATGTGCATCTTGGAATCTGTCCCTTACTCTGTTTGGATATTGTAAACTCAAACGATCCTTTTTACGCACGCTTGATTGTTTTATCTTATTTAATAATAATAAAAAAATAAAAAAAAATCAAGGAAATGTTTTACGCACCAGCCACTAACAACAACCACAGTCATTCCCCACAAAGTGGAAGTTTATAGATGGACGCCTTTAAATCATTACACGCTTTTTTTTTATTTCGGAGAATAAACAATCCCATTAGGTTTTTATGAATACACACCTTTTTTAAGGGAAGGTGTTTGGTGATTTTCGCTAATGGAGGCTTAAAAGTAGCATTACCCCTCTGCCCCCCCCTCCCTCCCTATCAATAAGTATGTTCCATTACACTAACACAAGATCTCTTGACGAAAATCATAACGTTTATTGCTTATAAAACGAAATATTTCCCAATAAAGGCGCGGGGATTTGCTATTAAAATATGGTGGGGAAAATGGTGGCCATTTAGCCGGAGCAGCAGGCTGATTTATTATTTATTGTTCTGTCCCACGGTCACGTGTTTGGGGCGCCCTATCCAGTCTTGGACAGGGTTCAACTCGCTGGACGCATTGAAGCTCCGAGCTGGTGCAGGAAAGCAGAACGTTATCATGCAATGAATCTGTTTTTGCTCAACATTGCAGGATTGTAAACGCGTCATTTTTTTTTTTTTTGCTTTTTTTTTTGCCTTTTTTTTTTTTGCATCCCTCCCCCTCCCTCCCTTTCCCTCCCCCTCTTTGCCATGTCGACGCTGGGAACAAGTTATTATGTCGACTCGCGTGTTCTTCCCGAGCAGGAAGATTTGGCACCGAGGTACTCATCAGCTGCAGGGGTGGAGCAGGCGATGCTCGCCGAATATGGCGGACACGAGTCGTGCCCTTTGCAGGCGAAATCCTCTATTTTTGGTGGATCTTGGAGCCCCATCGCGGGCCACCCTCCCAACACGGCCACCCCGACGTACATTCATCACCACTACACGGGCGGGGACAGCGATGGCATGTTTACGCGCTCCTGGGCGTTGGACCCGGTCTCCGCGTCCCTGTGTTTGACGGGATTGCCGTCGACGGCCATGCACTATGAGATCAAACCCGAGCCCCTGATTGGGAGCGGCGAATGTACAACTTTGGAGACGCACACACCTCTTTTGTCTGACATTGAGAACGGAGCGTCCCTTGCGGAGATTCCCTGCGAGACCACATCCACGTCTAAGCCCACTGACGAGAGCCCGTCAGCCAAGGAGAAGGGAGAGATAGACGCAAGTAAGCCACGCGCTTTTTTTTTCCTCCTTTCCCCCTCTCTCTCTCCCATCCCACATTATTCTGCACATTTTATGGATAATACGCATTAGAGTAACGGGTTTGAGGATGTGGGGGGTTTGTTTTAGACGCCACAGACACGATTTCAGTCGATTTACGCTCCAAGTGAAGTAACATGGCCTCGAATGTGATGTGATTGACACGCCTATGTGTGTGTTTGGTAAATTCTAAGTGCTCAAATTGTTCTAATTATCAGCAGATTGCTGTTTAACCTTTACACAGATCAATCATATTATGCTGCCTCAGTTTCTGGTAAAATATAAATGTGGCCAGAGGTGGCATGGCGCAATTTAAGATTTATTCTTTTTTTTTTTCTAAATCCACTCTGAGAGCATTAACTCTCCTGTCTCCTGATTTTTATTTTATTATTTTATTATTTTTTTTGCCCCCCTGTTTCCAGATAACCCGTCCACCAACTGGCTTCACGCGAAGCCCACCAGAAAAAAGCGTTGTCCGTACACAAAGCATCAGATCCTCGAACTGGAAAAGGAGTTTCTGTATAACATGTACCTCCCCCGGGATCGTAGATACGAGGTAGCGCGAGTCCTGAGTTTGACCGAGAGACAGGTGAAAATCTGGTTTCAGAACCGCAGGATGAAGATGAAGAAAGACAACAAAGAGCGGCCTAGAGACAGTTAACTGCGGTTAGACTGGAGCTGGAGCAGAGGCTGCTGGGGGTGGGGGGGGGGGGGTGGAGGGGGGGTCTGTCCCTTATGTTCTGACCTGTTACACATGTTGTTGTATAGTTTGTCTTGTTAAAAAAAAATGCTGGATGTGTTTTTTTCTGTCTTCCCTTCTTTTCCTTCTTCATAAAATCCAGCGGTTCCTGTTTGTGAGGCAGCATTTATAGTCGTGTTGTATTTGGCGCACAGAGCTACTACTACTACTACTACTACTACTACTATATAGTGAACTATAGAGGCCATTTGTTCTTTGCATGAAATGATCCGTGACTACCTGAATGTCTGTTCAGCTACCTATTTGCAATGTTTCTAAGTTATTGCTTTTGCAATTTTTAGATGTCTTTTGAAACGTTTTTTTTTGCTGTGTTTTTTGATGCCATTTGTGAAAACACTGTGCACACTTCAAATACCTCGTCGTTCCTGGGTTTCATCCAAAAAAAAATAAAAAATAAAATAAATAAAGAGTAGTTTGTACAGCACGTGAGAACAGTATTATGTCTTATCATTATCATTATCATAGCTTAATATTGAAATAGGTGCAGTTGTATTTTAAGCAATATATACGCGCTATTAATAAATCAGTGTAACTTTACAGTACAACCCGACGATTTTCTGTTTCTTTTTTCCTCTATCAATAAAAATGCATTGAACTGAACACCTGTTAGTGTCACAGGAAAGCAGAATTTAAAAATAAGACTTTCACTACGCCCTCTGGTTGGTAACCGCTGAGCTTTATGGCGCAAACAACCCAAACAAGCCGCAAAAAACTTCACAAGGCCTGTCTACTTTTACCCTCTCTCTTTCTCTCCAAGAGGCCTTTAACAATGACAGTAATTTAATTATAGAAATTAGAAAAGGTATTGGCTGGTATTTTTTTGGGAACACATATTAGATAGAAGGATGCAAAAGAAGTTCGCTATAAACACAACATCTGCAGAAATAAAATGAAATAAATTGCAGACTGACACACAGCTGTGCATATAATAATAGAAATAATAATTAAAGCCATGCAGTTTGATTATAGTTATATAAAGTGATTTAATAGTATAATGTTGTGTAATGTTGCAGTGCAGCAAGATAGGCCTTTAAGCATTGAACACACACACACACACACACACACACACAGAAGCAGGGAGGAAGAGAGACAGAGGGAGAGATGGGGGTGGAGGTAGGATTAGACTGTTTTAAAACATCTAATTACTTTACAGCCGTCTAGCAACAATCAGACTGTCTCGGTGCAGGGACATCCAACATCCGTTTGCCTGGACAACAGTCACACACACACACACACACACACACACACACAGAGACATACACACAAAATAATCAAATTTTCAATAGTCACTGTCTTTTGCAAATAATTACACTTTTTTCCAGTCAGAAAAATTACAAAATCCAAAATCGACAAAATTGAGCAAAAAAATAACTTGAATAATTAAAGGAGCATTCCGGGTAGTGGTGGTGGTGGTGTGTGTGTGTGGGGGGGGGGGGGGGGGGGGGGCTGCTCTGCGCTGAGCTGTGGCAGCCAGCAGGGGGAGGCAGCGGCTCGTCTCAGCAGCAATGGGAGGAACTGGGTGGTGCGTTCACGGCACTCCGTTCATTACGCACCTCCCCCTGGTTGTGTTGCTTCAATCCCAGACCGTCTCCCCCTGCTCCAGCGTTAGCTAGGCTGCTATGTGACATGCTATGGCCCTCCATGCCACATAGTGCACCTTCAAAAAGCCTCGTTGAATTAAAGACACACAAATATAAGTCATAAAATGCACCTCGTGCTTCTGAATCGTTTGGAATAATTGCAGCTGTGGTTCCATCATGCCTGGCTGCAGATGTGTTCATGTTCTGGCACAAACACAACAGACATTAAACTGACAAAGAGGACATATATCATTTACTTCCTTTGGAATCAATTAAGACATCACACACACATCACAAACACGGATAGTCAACTCCACCACCCCAGGAAAGGACAGGATTTCAGGTGATGAACTTGAGGTCCTAAAAGGGAAGAGATACCTGAAATTCTACCTTTCTGCTTGCTCAGCTCACCCTGTTTCCCCCTCCTATTAAAAGCCATGCACATGCAGCTCACTACTCCTATTCCTTGAATACGGAGGCTGACTGAAGGTGGGGGGGGGGGAGGATTAAAGTCATTCACGCTTTTCCAAACAGTTGTGCCCCCTCTTCTGTCAGCCACTCTTTTTTTTGGCATTTCCTGTGTCATCCCCAGTGAATGTTAGGGCGAGTATCTTCTGTGCAAACAGGGCCCGTGGCTGCAGAAAAACAGAAAGTTGCACGGACGTTGTTTGGCGGTGACCTCTAGCTCGTGACCCCCCATACATCAAACATCGTGACGTCACCGGGGCTGCAGCTGAGCACTGGGGGAGAAGTTCAGGGTAGTAAAGTCATGAGCACATGGCGTCAATCCACCATCATGACAACATGGTTCCCATTTTATGTGCATGTTATTCAATAGGCCTAAATTTTGCAAAGAATGTAATCTCATTATACCTGTCAGATAGTGCATTTTTTCAAAAGAAATAGAGCTCTTTGCTTTAAAGTGTGCTTTTGCTATCTTTTAAAACCATCTCACTCCTAATACATTTAATTTATTTATATTTCAAATAGTTTTTAGCCAAGTTTGCCTTTGAAATCTCATAAAGGACAAATGCAAAGGGGCAAAGCGCTGACAGGAAGAGATAGCCCGGAACTATATAACAGTCACATCATTTGCTATTAATATGAACTTTAATACATTCATCTCGTATTTCATTTTCTATGATCCAAGAACTATTTAAGAGGCCCAGAGTGACCATTTGAGTGGGTTGTCCAGTTTCCATGTGCGCATGTCCGATGTGTAAAGACTAGATTTGCAGGCCTGTAACGCTCCTGAAGTATCTGTCAAATGTCCCTCGTGAATCCAGGGGGCTCAATAAATAAAACTGTAATGTGAAAAATCCTGTCGTGGACACTGCTTTTGTTTCCAGGACACACACTCACACACACACACACACACACACACACACACACACACGGCTCGAAAGGAGATCTGTTTTCCAGAAGTAAAGTCGTCTTGCATGCACTTCTGTGTATATACTTACATATACACATATTTTATTTTATTTTTCCCCTTTCACAATCAGAATATGATGCAACATATAACGACGGTGGGAATAAAACACGCAATAAACACGTGGGTCAATTCAAAACATGACGTGACCTTTATTCTGAAAAACCTGTATATGACGTTATAATATTTATATAATAATGATGACAAAATAAAATCATAGTGTATAAAAGCAAAAAAAACAACAACAACAACAACAACAGATGCACACCTGATTATTATTATTATTCTCATTTATATTTTTTATTTGTAATCTTTTATTTGTCTAGGACAATATAAACTCACCATAATTGACATGTCACGTTACAGACTAGCGTGGTAAAATAAAGAGAAAGCGTCGCCAGCGGTCACATTTGGCCTGCTTCGTGCTCCCCAGATGTCTCCTGTTGTTCCAGAACAGACGGGAAACGCTCCTGTTCATCCACACGCGGCTCTGCGTCCGCCTGAAAACGACAGACCAACCGCATCATCTCCACACAACTCAATGTGGAACGTTCAAGTTTTATTACATATTCAGGTATTTTTCTTCTATCAGAAAATGCTGCGGAGGTTTTCTCATTATTCAGAAACCTATTTGTTTCCTTTCTTTTTTCCCCAGAACATTCGTTAAACATTCAGGCAATTTTCTGCTCATATAAACCAATTATTCACCGTAATGAAACGAAAAGGCGCGTTGTAATTCTCAATCTAATTTGCAGACACAACTATAATTGCTAACGTGCCACACGCATTTGCTAAAAATACAATTCAATTAAAGGATACTCCTTAAATTAATGGGTAAGTCTATTATTTTATTTTTTGGGTTTTATTCTGTAGAATATTCAGGCTAGTCTGTAATGTCGGACAATTATGCGTCAAAATTCAGAGTGCGTTCTAGGAGATATAAACAATTATACATTTCAAACATATAAATTAGATTTTTTTTTTAAAGAAAGCAAGCAGGCCATGAGGAAGCCGTGATTCAACAGGGTGTGTGCAGAGAGGAAGGTGTAGGAAGAGTGGGATTTCAGCTGAATGCCAACACCCACTCACCTCAGCAAACAATTGATAAAGCGGTTCCGTTGGATTCTCTATACGACTCACCCAAGTCCATTCCTCGCTTCTTTCTTTTTTTTTTCTGCGCCTGGTTAGTCCTTTTCTTTCTTTCTTTTTTTTTTTGCAAACGAAAAAAAAAACCACGGAGTGTCGTTTTATAAATGGATTTCTGCTTTATTAAGCGAGTGGGGATCTAAACCCTTTGTGCGTAAGGGCCGTGCGCCTTTGGAAATCCATACATTTTTTTATTTTAAATTGAAAACTTCTCCCACAGCCTATAACCCAGAGAGTGTCTGTCCTCTTCCTGGCCATATATGATCTAAGGGAGTGTTAGATGGTTTAAATGTGTTCTTAGGGCAGGGAGCTGTCAGACCTTTTGGCGAGAAAGATTGATCACACACAGGCTACCCGGGCTCTTTGTTTAGAGCCTAAGCAATAAACAGCCGTCAGATCCCCTCACACTACAGTGGCAAATCACTTCCACTCTCCGCTATGTTATAAGCAATAATGCTGAAGTGTATGGATGATGGCTTGAGTCAACATTATCCCTGTAGGTGAAATAAAATAAATGAAATGGGATCTTGGATGTGGGTCTATAAACTGTAAAATTATGACAAATGCCTGTTAAATAAGCCATCTGATTACTTGGGCACCAAATGTTGTTGTGTTAATTAATATATGTCCTATTGTAAGCTGTATATAGATATATTAAAGTCACCTATAAAAACATATCCTATTGGGCAGCTTGGATACTAAATCTGATCCAAAATCACATGGAAGTCTATTAAAAACTAATCTCATCCCTCTCTCTCTCTCTCTCTGTCTCTCCTGTGCGTTGGGGGAGGGGTGAACGTGTTGTTGGGTGTCTGGTGCAGCTTTCCCTCCCGAGCTATCCTTCAAGAAATGCCCTAAAATCACCGCGTTGCGCACTGATAACGACCCGTGGGCGTCGATCGCTGCGCGCGCTCACAGCGCCGCCGCGCGCTCCCCTCTTAGTCGTGTGCGCGCGCGCGAGCCAAGAAGACAGCGTTTTTTGGGTGGATTTTCTTAGGGGTGGATTGGGTTGAGGGGGGGGGGGTTGTGGTGAAAAAAAAAACTGACCCAAAAAAAACGTGTAAATAAAGCGGCAGCCCCTACCCCCGGAATGAGGCGTTACCGCTCCGACTTTCTCGATCAATCACAGGGGACAGTGGCTTCTTTTGATAAAAACCCCAAATTGTCATTGGGCAGATGCAATCATGTGACAAGCAGCACGGGCTAATTCCAACCATGTCCTCATGAAAGCAATAGTTTATGGCATAGACGTCTCCACACGACTCTACCCAGTTTAGTAGTTTATGAAAATAAACTGCTCATTATTATTTTGTTTTTTTTAATCCTTATTATTATTATTATTATTATTATTTCTGCCCCCCCTCCCCTATCTGATTTACCTCGATACCATCGAGTTTTCAGGACCACGAAGGAGGAGATGAATTACGAATTTGGGCGAGAAAGTGGTTTTATCAACAGCCAGCCGTCGCTCGCCGAGTGCCTGACATCCCTCACTAACCCTGTCGGTGATGCATTTCAAAGTTCATCAATCAAGAGCCCGGCGCTTTCACGCTCGACACTGATTCCTCCTCCTTTTGAGCAGACCGTCCCCGGCCTGAGCCCGGGCGTCCACCCACGCCACAGCCGCTCCAAGCAGCAGCAGCAGCAGCAGCAGCAGCAGCATCTTCATCATCATCACCATCAGCAGCAGCAGCAGCAGCAGCAGCAGCAGCAGCAGCAGCAGCAGCAGCAGCGGCGGCGGCTGCGTGAGGGCTGCAGCCCGCTGCAGGCTGCGTCCCTGCCCCCGGAGTACCCGTGGATGAAGGAGAAGAAAAGCATCAAGAGGAGCCAGGCTGCT
This sequence comes from Eupleurogrammus muticus, assembly GCA_036785175.1. Classification (NCBI taxonomy): domain Eukaryota; kingdom Metazoa; phylum Chordata; class Actinopteri; order Scombriformes; family Trichiuridae; genus Eupleurogrammus; species Eupleurogrammus muticus. Next base: position 5,104,227 of record JAYKQN010000026.1, read on the forward strand.
GCTTCTTCTGCTTCATCTCCTTCTTCTTCCTCCTCCCCATCATCTTCTTCTTCTGAGACAACCAGGACTGACTCCTCACCGCTCTGCTTCTCCCCCCAAGGCAAGACACGATGATTAATAACCTCCATGTAAAAGGCTCCTCATTGTCTGAGGATTCCCCCCTCTGCACGGATCCGCAACCCCGGGGCCTCGCGCAACGCGGCCGTCCCTTTAAGCCAGTAGAGGATTTTGATTTAAGCATGCTTAATCTCATCAAGTAACGCACTGACTTGTGGTGCAGTGTAAAAGTGTTAATGTTTGACAGTAATGGAGAGTGATAGATTATTCTTACACGGGCCAGCAGCTGGCATGTTCATTAATCTTCACCCTCCGTCCCGTCCTGTCCACACAGACCCATCATATTCTGCCTGGTGGCCATAAATCTTCCCACCCGGTGCTTTGCTTGCCACAAGTTTCCCCCGCATGGCGCATGTTTTATATACACAAGTGTTCTGCTCTTTTTTTAATTTTTGACGGACTTATTTTTCTGGGGATTGTGTGATTTAAAAAAAAAAGCAAATCTTTTGGGGTTTTTATTTTATTTTATGTTGTTTTTAGGTTCACCAGAGTTACCCGAGAGCGCTGCTGCTGCAGCCGCGGACGGCGGCGGCGCATCCCGGCGGCTGAGGACGGCGTACACCAACACCCAACTGTTGGAGCTGGAGAAGGAGTTTCACTTTAACAAGTACCTGTGCAGACCCAGGCGGGTGGAGATAGCCGCGCTGCTGGATTTAACGGAGAAGCAGGTGAAGGTCTGGTTCCAGAACCGCAGGATGAAGCACAAGCGCCAGACGCACTGCAAGGAGAACCGCGACAGCGACGGCAAATACGCGTGCGTGCCGGACGACGACGGCGCGGAGGACGGGCTGGATCCGGACGCGGAGGACGGCGGCGCGGACGCGTACTTCCACCACAGCGGCCTCCCGGCGGCCCAGCAGCGGCACCACGCGGGCGGCCAGGCTGCGGCTGACGCGCGCGCGGGCGCGGGCGGCGACGAGAAAAATGCGAAACATTTCACGAACGCGGCGCCCGCCGCTCACATCTGCGGGGCCACAATAGGCCCGCACAATGGCGGGTCCCCGGGCCCGGACGCGCCTTTGCGGGATTTCCACGTCTTCTCGTCCCCCTCCGCATTCTCGCCGAGTTTGTCAGATTCCGCGCAGAGTCCCCTGCCTCTGTCCGCAGACACGTTTGACCTTTTCTCAGAAACTCTCACCACAATCGACCTGCAGAACCTGAGCTACTGAAATATCTCAACCTTTTTTTTATTTTAATTAAGACACTTGTGATCAGTCCTTGTACTGTTTTTTTGATGAATCTCACAAATAAGGTAAGTTAAAGAAAAAGCAGCAGCAACAGAATAAGAGTTCATATAACATCCAGCCTTTGGACTGTGTTTCTCATCCGGCCGCATTTTATTTTATATGAATTTTGACTTTTACTGAGCAGAATATTTTTCTGGAAATAAAACTTTACATTGATCGGAATGAGCTGCACTGCTGTCTTATTTCACAATAAGCACGAGATACTTTACAAAAATACACTTTTACAACTCTGGCTATAAATAATAATATAATAATGAATTGTGTATGAAGCTGAAGCTTCTCCTATTTAAACAGAGGAAGCTGCTTAATATCGAAGCCACAAGACACTTTATTTTATTTTGAAAATTAACACGTCCTCATAGCATAAAGGGATATAATAATATTATCTACAACTACAGAAAATACTGTTAAATTAAAGCAGTGAATCATACAAATACAACGCGATATGCTACAATATCCCGTTTGGAAACAGACCATAATTTCACGTGAGATTTAAAGTGCTGATACAGAACATCTTTTTCACCCCCCCAGAACAGGAGATTCATCATCTTTGCACGTTTGAACCCAGAAACAGCGATTCGGCGGAGATGTGGCTGCAGGAGGCTGCAGCCAGGAGCTATGGCTTTCCTTGGCTCTCTAATTACATTTTATTGCCTATAAAATTCCCAGCACTGAGGGTGCATGTTTATGGCCAGATCTGGGACGTAATAGAATCTATTTGAATTAAGAATGGTGTCTTATTGCGGCCATTGCGGTTTTACAAACTTTTTTTTTTTTTTAAATATGTGTATATAATTCACAATTTATTTAGACTCAAATCAAATTAGTCGACATGATTTTTTCTCACAAATTGAATTGTAATGTTTTTTAATTCGCATAATAAAACATTACTGTGTCAAAAATAGTTCTTTTTTTGTTTCCTTCTCATTTTTATAGTAATTGGCAATTGTGTAAAATGATATAAAATGAGACCAGATTGAGTTTGTCCCTGTTCTCTATTTTATTTATGGCTCACGGACCAGTTGAATCTCGTCTGGATGCGTTTACCACAATATATATATATATATATATATATATTTTTTCCCACAACACAGTTAGGGGAAAGGCTTGATGAAAAGCTACAGCCGTTCATTATTCCAGTTACAAGATTAACAGTCACACTGATCAATTATTCTGAACAAAGGTCGAAGGATTTATTTATAGACCTGCGTGTGATCATCGCTGCTCTCAAGATGTAGTGTGTGTGTGTGTGTGTGTGTGTGTGTGTGTGTTTTTATATCAGAATAATATAAAGTGAAGTGAGGTGGTGAACTGACATCCCTGGTGAGAAATAGATGAAGTGTTGCTGTGTGTGGAGGCGTTTAAGCTTTGAGCTCTGAACTTATCTAATGTTAAAATCTCAGTGTCAGCATGTCCAATATCTATAGGCAGAACATCTGCAAACACGTCTCCTCTCATGTTCATTATGTAAAAAAAAAAAAAGATTTGTGTTTTTTTTTATGCACAAATGGAGGCCTATCTTTATGTGCAGGAAATAAAGCTTCTCATCTCACTACCTACTCCCACAGGCGACATTTGAATGCGTTTTTGCATAATGTCGTGTTATGTGAATGTGAGCAGCTTTGGACAACTTGCAAAGTATAGATTACAAACCTGTGCTCAGGGTGATAAAAAATGTGGAGGGGGGGGGAAGGGAGGAGTTTGTAGGATGACAGGAAAGTAGGTGAAGCTTTATGGGAAACTAGATACACACACACACACAGACACACACGCACACACACAGGGTCAAAGGTCAAGCTGGCTCTCCTCTCCTCTCCAAACTGGGAGGAACTACTGCCAGGTCAGGAGGGGGTCAGGTTTTGAATGACCACAGAGGCTTTGGGCTCATAAAGAATTTATTGGCTGCTCAGATAACTCCGAACAGGATGTGACGTCAGGAAAAAAGGTGCACGTAAGCAAACTGTTGCGGAATACGAGCCAAGATTAGAGCACAGGGTGAGATTTTAATGTGACATGATGGCTCTGAGTTCTGTTTTTCCTCAGTATGATTAAATATACGAAGCATTATCGTGAATATCCCACTCTTTTTATTTGCACTTTACAGTGTAGAGTCATATTGTTTGTGTCTGTTTGTCTAATGAAATGATGTATATATATATATATATATATATGGTCAATATCTGGAGGAATTGACCATAGTGGAAGCCCTCGTGGAGACAGCATAACAAACATTTCACACGATAGAACGCAGTAAAAGGAGAGAAGCATACAGACCATACCATCGATATCCATAACACGTACAGCCCAAGCCAGGGTTATATAAAACAGCAACATGTTTCCTGCAGGGCAGTTTGTAAAAGGCCTTTAAAGGCATTCAGAGAAGGGAATGCATCTGAGTTAATGACATTTGGAGCTCATTCCATCCATGCACAAGGTGCATAAAAGGAGAAATCAGTTCTACAAAGCTCTGAGTGCACCCTGGGGACACATAAAAGAATCTGATAAGTAGATGTAATGCCATAGTCGCTGGTCTAATAGGATGAAAGGCTGGAGACGTGAGGAGGTAGTTTACCCAACTGTCTTGAGAGTGAAAATTGGAAACTGCTTCGCTGCAGGCTGCACGGTTTTTGTCACATTGCATCGGGTTAAATGAGAAAGAGCAGACTATAGCTGCTGTATGGATTATGTTGGGATTTGGGAGGTTTTTTTTTGCATCTGGCAGCGTGTGACACACATACACAGACACACAAAGACACACACACTGTCCACCACCTGCAGCTGGAAAAACCAGAGCTCTCCTACGGCGCCTCCAGAGCTGCACTGACACTTGTGTCTCATTCCTCCATAACAACAGGCTTTACAGTTCAAAGGTGCACTCTTTTTAACCTGGATCGAGTGATACCGCTTGTCAGAGGATGAGTAATGGATGACTGACACTTTTATAAACAACGTGACAACAAGCTGCTGTAGTGACTTCATGTCAGCCTCACCCCACCCCCACCCACTCACACACACACACACACAGACACACACACTGTTGGTGTGTGGCTGCATGGCCAAATGTGTTTTCTATTGGCACGTCCATGCAAATGATGATGCAAATAAATTAATGTAGACATGAACCAGCCGAGTGGAACACACGTGCAGGGCAATCTAAAATGTCCAAACTAGTGCCTTTAGAACCGACACGGAAACCTGCACAAACAGAGTCGTGCAAAACGCCTTTTTTGAGCTATTAATAAACTGGGCTTTGATTTAGGGCCTGGACGTATCCATAAAGTGGAAGTGCTTGCATCACTGTTAAAAAGACACTCCCAATGTGTCCAGGAAGTCACTCACAGCTTGCAAAACTTAGAAGAGGCGGAGAAATATTACCTGGAATCAATCACGAATATGATCACGGTATTATGCTCGGACTTTATTAGTCTGTAAAGAGCCGCGGCGTAAATCAGCGAGCCGTCAGCGTGGCCGTCAGGATATATCGGTGATGGACCAATAAACGCGCAAGGAATGTTTGTCCTGCAGGGAACTGTGTGGTCAGTAATAAATAATTCGCTGATTAACTTCCGTGTGTGTGCGTGTGTGTGTGTGTGTGCGCGCCCATTGCAGCTTCCGTATCAAGAGGAGAAGTTTCTCTCTACAAACACACACACACACACTCACACACACACACACAGCAAGGACGCTTCTGGTGAGAATACACACATGCTCATAATGCGAGCCATTCCTGAAGAGTTAACGACGCTCATCTCAGGTAAAAAATATATATATATTTATGTGTATACATCAGGGTATTTACTTTTATGCACATTTTCTGCTTCCTCGTGCGCCTTTATGGGATAGCAATGTTAAAAAAAAAAGAGGAAGCACAGACTCAATATGGATAACCGAGTTTTTAAAAGAGCATTTTAGTCCCACTCTGGTGCTGGTTCTACACTCTGAAGCATTAAAAATGTGCAGTTACAATGTGATTTGAAACTGTTGAAAGTTGGTCTCCAGGCGTAAAGTATTTGGGCCAAACTTAGCAACCCTCAACCACAGGGCTCTCATGTCATGCGTGTGATCTGGTGCTTTGCGAGCAGATCTCGAAACTTTCCTCTGTGATGGCCTGAAGGGCGAAAACCTGAGCAAGAGGGCGAAGGAGAGGAGGGACACCTTCATCAGGCGGATCAAGGAGGTCAAGTCGGGGTAGGTCGGCCACGCAGAGAGCGTTGCACTAATGTCACTGTTTGTCGGTGGAGTTGTTAACGCCCCCCCGTGCTCTCTCTCTCTTTGACAGCTTCCCGCACGATTTCAAGGACAAGAGTGAGTTATTCCCGCTCCCTGTTTAATAATCAACAACCCAGGGGTCACATGAGGGGTCATGAGTAGAATGCATGGTCCCACCTGAGTTTACGAACGTTCTGCTGCACAAATGTTGACATTTTCTCTCTTCTTTGGTGAAAAACTCTCCAATTCAAACGCTTCAGGCTTTTAAAACGTCACACATCAAATGACACCTCATAGACGGAGTGTGCTGTAATCATGGGGACTTTCATGATTTCAAGGCATCGGTGAACTGGGAACTACTTTGTTACGCCACCGCCCTCTGTTCACCCCCCCTAGGTGGCGATGACTCGGAGGACGAGGAGGATGTGGACAGCAACAACGACGGCGGCTCGCTGCAGTCCGAGCGCACGGACAAGGACGAGGAGACTTACGACGGTAAGGAACCGGCCCGCTAACAAGCCGTGGATGTGGACCATTCCAAAACTGCCTCTTGGCATGCAAATGCACAAATCCCGGAGTCGGCTCTGTGGAGAAAGTGACTTTGAGTGGCACAATGAAGGGAGACATTCCAACTGTAACTTGGCAACATACTTGGGAAGCAATTTGGGTGCATAACCGCTTCTCCCAGCACCTCTTTTCACCCCACCCCGTCTGACAGCGAGAGCATGCTTTATTGCTCTCAGCCGCGGTCTGGAGAATGAACATTACTGCCTGGCTTTAGATTCAAGAAAACGTATTCCCTGATATCCAGCAGCTTCCATCCCCATGCTCATCCCCCCCTCCCTCCCTCCCCGTCGCAGTGTATGCAGGATTTCTGTGTTTCCATTTTTAAAACGGAGTATCAGGGAAATCCTTGTTGTGAAATGGTGATTAGGGGTCTGGGGTTTATGGGCTGAAAGCAGCTGCCAGTTTTATGGCGGCTCTTTCACACAAAGCAACTTTGACACAGCAGTTGAACATTTGCATTGAAGTTGCACAGCGCGAGGAGGAGGAGGAGGAGGAGGAGGGGGGGGGATCTCCTCTGTTTGGCAGGCGAAAACACTGCCCGGTTCATGGCTTTCGCTATTTTGTTTAACATTTCCTAAACAAATGTTTCATTTCTGTATTAAAACCCCTTTTCTCTCCAGGTGCCCATCAGTCCCCACCTGTGGCGGCCCAGGACCTCACATCCGTCTTTAAGGCGGGTTACCTTGAGAAACGCAGAAAGGGTGCGTGTTCTGTTCATATTTTTGTTGTCAACTTTTCAAAAACGTGTATAGATGCAACAACCTCCATTTGCTAATTGTGCATGACAGCAGCCATTATCCCCAAACAGTTTTTACTTGTGCATTAAACCACACAACAACACTAAGGTTCCTGTTGGTTCGCCTTCCACAGATCACAGCTTTTTCGGCACAGAGTGGCAGAAGAGATGGTGTGCTCTGAGCCATCATATGTTCTACTATTACGGCAGCGAGAAAGGTGCTTTTATCGTTTTTAACAAATGTTCCTGCAGCCCGGATGAATTGCAAACTGCATAAGGGAACACCATTTCAACGCTGCTGCACCTAAACTATTAATGGTGCTTTTTTTCCTTTTTAAAACAGACAAGCAGCAGAAGGGCGAGTTCAGTATCTCGGGATACAACGTCAAGTTAAACAACACCTTACGCAAAGACTCCAAGAAGGACTGCTGCTTCGAGATCTCGGCCCCGGACAAGCGTGTCTACCAGGTCCTCTGCTCTGCCCCTGTGTTTAAATTGTGCTGTCGAAATTTAAAAAAGAACCCCAATGTGGCCCAGAGACGTGTCGCGCTTAAATCTTGGCGCGGCGCGTGTGTACATTCACTTCATTAAATCTTTTTTTTTAAAACCCATTCATTCATCCGACACTGCTGCCTTTTGCGATGGCTGGACCTGCCGCGCATATTCAAGGAGCCTTAAAAGAAAAAAAATGAGCGGCTCGTCCATTCGGAACGTTTTTGCCATGCATAAATGCAGCGTTATTTGTTTATGGTAATTGATACATGAAAAACTGCATATTGCGGTTTTCATTTCTCACCTCTTTCAACACAGTTTTGTGCGTCATCGGCGAAAGAGGCGGAGGAATGGGTGAAAGAGATCGACTTTTGTTTGAGAGGTTTGGACCCTTCGAGTTCCCATCGTCATTATTACGCTCTACGTTTGTCTCTTGATGTAATGCACATTTAAAAAAAAAAAGGAACAAAACGTGTGAATGGGTGTTTCCTTGTTCGTAGACATGACAGGCAGCATCCCCGAGGAAGAAGATGAGGAAGAGGACGACCAGATAATGTACGACGATGTCGGGCCGACGGCTGACATCACTCACTCGGCGCCGATTGATGAAGACATATACGAGGAGCTCCCAGGTTCCACCTGGACACACGTTCTACTGTCAAAAATTATTTTTTTTTTAAATCAAACGCTCACCCACTATTATTATCTTGTCTCTCCAGACGAGGACCTCCCCCCTCCGGTAAAGCCTCCACCAAAGGTCGACCCATCCAGCAAACCTTCTCCCCCTGTTCCTCCTGTAGCAGGTACACAACGCGATGCCCTGTATTGATGTGAATGGTATTTTTCGGTGTTTGTGCTGTCAGTTTTACTACAGATGCAACAGAGTGACGCAGCGTTCTGTCACGTCTTTGTTGCGGCTTGCTCTGCGACACAGAAGAAGAAAAAGAAGAAGAAGAAGTGTAACATGTACAGAGGAAGTTTCTGCGAGCGCGCCCCAACTGAAAGTTAAAACAAGTCCAAAAATAACAGAGTTGACCAACTTCCTTTTTACGACGCGGGGACGCGCCACGGTTCATTAGGTGTAAAACTACTGCGCCAAAATGTATTGGTCTCTATCAAGCGTATCGGGCCTGAAAATCCCTGTTACTTCAACAAGCTCCTCCAATGAGGCCCGGAACAAAACCGCCAGATTTATGAGCTTGTGCGCGCCCACTTCAGATCAATAACTTAGCTGAGAGGAGGAGACATTAGAGCAGAGGCACTCAAACTGTGACTTTACTATGACACTGCCAATTACACTTAACACCGATACAGTAAAACATAAGCCTAAATAAATCAGATGGTTATTTAATTGTTTTCTGATGTGCTCCTGGAGCTGCTTCACCTCCATCTGTGCAATTATTTTTAATTCCTTCCAGCTAGCCGCTCGGGCTCCTTTTGTGCATTGCATTGTGGGAGAAGAGTGACCTTTTTGTAAAGACAACGTCCGTGTCGCCTGAGTTTGCTTAATTTTTCCACTTTTTTTTTTTTTTTTTTGTGTGTGTGAACATGCTAGACACTGACAACCTGCTCAGAATCAGGATGCAGTAATTGCAGTAATTGTGTTGTGTCCCCAGCTTCTGGACATGGAGCCAGCTCCTCTGCTCCAGGCTCTCTACTGCCTCCTGTTGGTGCTGCTGCACAGTAACAGGTCATGTTAATGTGCTGCAGACAAGACTCTAAGATACCCTGCAGACACATGGGTCAGATGGCAAAATGGGCTTTCAAATGACACTATATATATATATATATATATATATATATATATGTGTGTATATATGTGTGTGTGTGTGTATATATATATATAATGGGTCAATGACTAATCCAATTATAAAAAAAACCCTAACAAACATTTTTTTCAGGTCATGGTCAGTTTTTTTTTTTCTCATTACAAATATTATAGGGAGATCTTTTTAGGAGAGATAAACTTGTAGTAGTGGTAATTTTTAGGGTTACACCACTGACATTGTGATTTTTGACATCCTGTGTGTGTACATGTTTTGTAACAGACTTAATTTATATATATATATATAAATAAATAATAGTTGGCAAGATAAGAAAGTCCAAAAAACTACATTAGTATACACTCTTAAAATCAGGTATTTCAAAATGTACAATTTGTGTTCATGTTGGTTCCATATAAAAAAAATGTAAAAGTCCAATTGTTTAACCAAAATTATATTGTAGGTGGATTTAAATATATAATCCACCTACGATATAAATCTAGATTACAGCATTTTTTTTTATTTTTAGTTTTTTTTAAACCTTTTTAAGAGAGTTGGATTATATTGTACCAAGTTTTTAGGGTTATGTGTGGCATTGTCCCACAAAAGTGTTTTGTAGTTAGGTTTAACTACATAACACAAGATGAAGATGCTGAAAACTTTATTCTCCGTGTGTCCTCAAATTGAACAAAAAGACTGGACAACAATTTCACTCAGATTCAAGACGAGCGCAGGGAAACAGTTTTTCAGAGAATGAATGTGAAAATGTTTTTTTTAACGTTGACACACATTCCACATTGTGCAGAGTGAAGCAGCATTTAACTCAAGTGACAGGAGGGGTAAAAAAAAAAAAAGAAAAAAACTCCTCACTTTAAATCCATTATTTACTGCCGGTTGAAAATACAGCACCTCATCTGTTATCATTATGTCCCCTTTTTCCTTCCAGTTGACAAGAGCACGGACTACCAGAACTTCTACCAGGGCTTATGGGACTGCATGGGGGACCACCCAGACGAGCTGTCCTTCAAACGCGGCGACGCCATCTACATCCTGAGCAAGGTACGGTTTGGGAACCCCCCCCCCCCCCAAAGTGGGCTGTTTTCTTGCTGAACAGTGAAGCCAGAATTAGCACCCACTCATTTGCATTGCGAGAGTTTGATAGAGGGCCTGCTGATCCGGGACCACCTAATGTGAGTCACTCCTAGGCCCTTAGAGGAACTGGCTGTCCGTATCCTTTCCTGGCAGCACCTGGCCCGCCGCCTGGAGGTGGACGGCTGATGGTAAGAGGCCGACCGGGCTCAGTTGCTCTGGTGCTGTGATGGGGATTAGTCGTGTCACAACGGAAACTGTTTTAGTGCTGTTGGCGGGGGCCCGGACTGGAGCTGGCACGCGGCGCCATTCCATCACTTCCATCTGGGCTGTTTCAGCATGCTGCCGCCGCCGCGGCCGCCGCCACCGCCGCCGTGCCAGGCGGCGTGCGGCCCTCGGCCCACACGCACCCCCCTCAGACGTCTCTCCCTCGCCTCGCCAAATAGGAATGTGTGTTCTCAGGAAACCCGCCGCTCTATTCAGAGCAGGTGAGGACGTGTAGTGGACGCACAGTTTCCGAGGCGCGTCTGCCAGGTGTGGAGGACTGAGAGGCCGTTCATCACCTTAATTACGTGACCAAACAGGAGCCCTTTTGTGCCTGACCGGATCATATGGACGGCAGAAATTGGATTTTGTTGTGATACGTTTTAACAAGCTTGTTTTTTGAACATCGCACGGCAAATAAGTCGAGGGCTTTGATGCTTTTCACAGATGCGTGTCGACCCCGCGGTTTGCGGATTTGAAAAGAAAAATAAAAAATGTGTGAAATGTGCAGCATCTAGATTGGCCATATTTCCTGTTTGGTTTGGTTTCTATGGAGCGTGTAGTCAATTGAGAGTCAGGCAGGCTGTTGTCAGCAGGCCAGCTCCTGTGTTTTTTTTGTTTTTTTTTAAATTCAAGTCTGCCATCTAGTGGGGCGCAAAAGCCATGAAGGGTTGACTGATGAGCTCCAAACAGGCAGATATGAGCAGTCTGTTGTTCGGAATGCATAAAGAAAATGTTTAAAATTTAACATTGCATTTACTTATTTATTATGTCAGACTTAAAAAAAAAAAAAAAGACCCATTTATTAATGACAATAATTATCTTTTTTTATTTATTTATTTTGATGTAATGTAAATTAGATTTAATTTAATTTGCTATTCAGAAAAAAAGATGGAAAACAGCAAATACAGATTTGTTTTGTTAAATTAATGGATATTTTTCTAATTAACTGATTAAATGTTTAGCCTTTTTAAAATATGAGAAATGCCCATATTTGAAGGTGACATTCAAATACTGAAAAATCTATAGATATTCAATTTACCAGGATATGAAATCAACAAAAGCAGTTTCTTGAATTTTCAAAGCAGGAATTTGCACCTTTTTTGTTTGATAAATGAGTTCAGTGAATAATTGCATATCAAAAATGTAAATTTTCACTCGTCCACCCTATCCATGGATTGAATCCGAAAGCGCGCACAAACACGGTGAGACGTCGTCTCCGCTCGTCGGCCAAATGCCTGTTTATTACGCTCTCTTCGTGCGTTGAGGAGAAAAAAAAAAAGGCCCAAGAATCAAGTTGCCCTTTCACTCAGACTAGGAGCCATTAGCTGGAACCTTGGTGTTGGGGGTTGTGGCCCGCTGCGAGGGCAATGACCATAAAACCTGTCTGGACTGCAGCGGCCAGCTGCAGCTGAAGGGACGGCCGACTCCTTCCACCCCCCATTCTCCTTTCTCTGCTCCCCCCACCCGGCCCTCCCCCATTCCACAGCCCCCAGAAATAGCTGTAGTGTTACAGCTGCGAGACCCCCCAGTCAGGCCTGGGTGTTGATTATAGGGCCTGAGTGAGGGCGAGGGAGTGTGTTGTCCAGATATGCTGCACCCCCCCCCCCCCCCCTGCACCTCCATCTCCACCACCAAAGTAACACCACATAAAAGCAATGGAGAAATGTAACATCTCCTTAAGCCTAAACGGCTCTGATGGGTTGATAATATGTAAACACCGTCGTCGACTTGCAGGATCTTTTTTTTTTTTCTCTCTTCACCTTATCGCTTGTTTTGCAATTTGTGCTCGTAAACTAATGCATCAGCTGTGGAGCGCTTAATTTCGTGCAACTACATGCAGTAAAAATCACCCGGACGGCGGCATTAACGGCCGGCTCAGGCTATTGTGCATTAATATGTGTGTTGTCACAGTGTCATTAGTCCCCCTCGCGGCCTCTCGTGTTATGTCCCGTGCCCGCTCATGCGCGACTTATTTGTCAGCCAGGGTCTGCACAACGAGGTGTTGCTGCTTTTTTTTTTTTTTTTTTTTTTCCAAAGGCCGGCGGCAGGAAGTCGTAACGTGGGCGCGCGCTCGGCCTCCACGCACTCACACACACACATGCGTGCGTGCATGCATCCACACACGCGCCCGGCACATGTCAGTCTGCCATATTGTCCCCCAGGGGGCCTGCGATAAAACGTCATTTTCATCATATGACACATTAATGAAATGGATGTGACATTTTTTTCCCCCCTGTTTGTTTCTCTCCCTGTGACGTGCACCTGATGTTGCAGTCGCTGCGAATAATTCAGCCGCGCTATCGACTTTCTGCCCACGCTCGCGCGCTTGCGTTTGGCCGTTTTTGGCCCCGACATGATAATCACCAGACAACTGTCAGTGTAAGCTATGACTATTGTTATTATAATCTTCCCGTGTCTAGTACTGCCATGCGATCACATCCGTTGCTCTCTCCCGGGAATAACTGGACACAGATGTGGTCTCTCCCAATCCCTGGGTTTTTTTGGCGTGGGTTTTGAAACATTGTGCAGGTTCCTCTTCCTTCAACCTTGGCAGAGCGTGCTGTCCACTGTTGATTCATGTCCCAGGAAGACTTTGATGTGAGGTTAGGCTCTTGGTCAAAGAGAGAAAGAGGGGTTTTCTCCTCTTGTCTCAGATCTCTCCGCACAGTGTCCTCCTCTCATCTCAGCATGCTGACAGCCATTTGGAGCTATTACTTGTCACGCCGTGGCAGATTTACGCGCGATGTGCTCGGCGCACACTGAGGGTTTTGTGTGGACCCGGGGAGGGAGTGCGTGCAGTCTCAAAACCTACAGATGGGCCCGGAGAGCCAGGAAACGTAAAGTTAAGTTGTTGATGGCGCATAGGCGTCGTTTTTTTTTTTTTTTTTTTCGGGAGAGAAAGCCAAACCGCGTGGAAGCGGCAGGATTTCGGTTTGGGCCCGTCACAGTTCACCAAAGTTAAAGGTGACGTCATAAAATTGTCAGAAGTCTCTCTCTTAAAAAAAGGCTGTAAAATAAAGAAAAATGTTCCAAAAAATGTCTCAAAATGTCAATGTCTTTATATTTATCCTTTTACGTGATTAAAAGTTTGAAAATCGAAATAGATACAACAGCAAATTTAATTGCCTATCAAAGTACTTCATTGATTTTTCTTCCATTTTAAGCTGTAACTTTATTGTTTTATGATTTTTTTTTGTGTCTTGTTGCCAGGAGTACCACAGCTATGGATGGTGGGTTGGAGAGAAGAACGGGGACATAGGGATCGTCCCCAGAGATTACCTGATGGAGCTCTATGCTCTATAAATATAAGGAGCTGCTTTATTTCTCTTCACACTAGTTTATTGGGTTAAAAAAAATACCTGGAATAAATCCAATGTAATTTAGTTTCATTTTTCAGGAACATTTTTCCTCCCATGTGCCTGTAATAATGGTTACTGATATTTCCATATGACTAAAAAAGCTATTTAAGAGTATTTTTCTATTCAATCCACACTGCTTTGCGCTGCACTTTGTATTTATTTTCAATTCATTCTTTTTTCCTTCCACCATTTCACGCTCTGCTTTTTGTGGCAATTTCGGTATATGCAAATGTAAAGGTGAATAAAAATTCAAACAAAGCTGTTGTACCAGAGCATTTTTCTAAAAAAAAAAACCTGCTAATGGAGCCACAAGGTGGCAATATAGTCTCTTTAAAGGTCATGGATCTCTGCAGCAGAGATGCTCGAGACAAAAAAAAAAAGGTACTAAGTGCCAAGTTTTTTTCTTCTTGCCTTTTGGGTACAGTCTTGAAAAGATGTCGATGGACTCAAATAACATTCCATGGCCTCAGTAATGTGCTGCGCTGCTTAAATCAGACGACTGTCAATATTAAAGCCAGCCAACACGGTAATTACATGTGCACGGCGTCCCGCATGAATGGAAATGTATTTATTTATTTAAAAAAATGAGTTTATTCATCTGGTCAGCACATTTGTGCCGAGCTTCAAAGGGACACTGGGTTTCCTTTTATGGCACCTGGGAGACTTTGCTGGGCAGAGGATCACAGCGTGGCAGATGGTTGGCTGTGCTGCGTGCCTGAGTGAAACGGCTGAGGTGCACTAATAAGACAGCCACTCACACGGATAGCGGGGATGCTTATCGCCCTCCGAGGGGCTGTTTGACAGCAGGCGATGTGGCGTTTGCCTGGGCATATCCTGCCGAGGTTACATGCACACTGTACGCGTCTTTTCTCGCCGCCCAAATCCCAAAGTTACAGCACAGTTTCGTCTTTTCGCAAAAGGGCCGCAGACAAAGGGGCCTTTGTCAAGGTTTTCTCAAGGTCGCGGTGCAAAACGGTGCAGGAAAACGCGTTCATTAACCAATAACTCACCGTATCTTTCTCTACGTCTTGCCTCAATTTTTTTCCTTGCTCCTGTCTCTCTGTTTTGTTCCACTTGAGTGATGAGCTAGTTCTCTGTCCTCTGGGTGACATTCAAAGCCGACATAAATCCTGCTCTTTACAGTATAGTGCAGCAATAAAGCCTCTCTGCTAATTGGAGATGTAATGAATTACCATAATTAGTTATTGAATATACTGCATTGGATGTAGAGAGGAAATGCTTTGTTTTAGGGTAGAAAATGGGTGTAGTGGAACAATAACATCTGTGCGACATTACTGACGATGATCTCTGTCTGCATAATGCAATAATGTAGGCGGATTGCGAAACGCTCTGACATGTTTTGACGTTGATGGTGAATTGTGGATAAAATACGTAAACAAAAATATTTCTTCCCTGCTGATATATCTTGTTTTTTTTCCCCTCAGAGTCCTCCTTTTTAATGTTTGACTATGGGGTTAGGTTGCCAAAGGCACGTAAGGCCAAATATTGCCTCTCATTTTTATGTGCCAATAAAGGATTTCCTTAATGGATGTCAACTACACCCCCACCCCCCCTTTAGATTTGGACAGCCATATCCTCAGAATATACAGGTTCTTTTATTGCAATTTAACATCAAGATATAATGTTTCATAGATAAATGCCACCATGCCATTAATCTAACGAGCACTAAATTACACTAATGATACCAGAATATCACTAATTAATACCTGCAACCATAAAGATACACTTTTACCGGCCAAATATATATATATATAGCTGCTGAGTAATAATAAATAACATTAGATCTGCTGAGAAAGATGAGGAAAATATAAAACAAATTTAATTTCATCAGTCATTTCATAATGATGGCTTGGAGCTAATCTATAATAATTCCTGATGCACCCCAATCTGCCGGAACACACGTGTGCATGATTTTATTAGGACTCTGATGTCTGGTCAACTTTTCCCGCATTACAACATTGGTACACTGATGTCACCGATGTCACCGCGGCAACGGTGATCCCGGCCCGTCTTTTTTTTGGCCGAGCAACATCATCCCCATTTCATACCATCGGCCCCGGGGTTGGCGAGCGGGCCAAAGAACTGATCTATACCACTTTAGAGAGAGGTGATCTTGATCGAGCTGTCAGCTGTTTCTGCTGCTCTTTAACCGGGTCACTCGGCCGTAGATCACGGCGCGGCTTCATAGAGAGTTTCTGTCAGGAATAACACGGCCTTATTTATGTGTTATCCCCTGGACATTTTGCAGGACATGTATTACTCTCAACTGGCCCTCTGTCAGCATTCCATTAAGGCCTCCCCCCCCCCCCCCCCCCCCCCCCCCCCCACCGGTCTAAATCCCTAAATCTGAAATAGACACTTTTTAAATGCAAGTCACTCTTAATTGAGGTCACTTTTCTGTAAACATAACTCACGGCCGCTGACAAATTGCGGGTTCCGCGGCCGGGGCTCATGTCATTGCGCGAAGACGCTTGCGCGCTCAAAAGGGGAATGCTAACGAAGATGCTAACGCGCTCCGGAAATTATCATGGAGGCTTTCGCGGGGGCTCTCACTCTTTTCAGTGTTTTTCCGATATCTAATGTGTAATATTATGAGCTCCAGACTAAGGTTACTGGCAGGCCAGTAAATATGGGGCGAGACGGGTCATTTATTACCACCGCCACACCCACCTCTCTCACATGTTGTCAGTGTCTGTTCTTACTTCTTGTTAATGGCCTTCTGGGAGCTGCAGACAATTATGTCTTGCCGAGATCTGTATATCTCGGGAAAAGGCGCGGGGAGACACAAGTGGCTGCACTGTCTGAAGAAAGAGATTAAATAAAAAAGAAAAAAAAAAGTCTCGAACCTCACCGTCAACCAGCACACGGGAAATGCTAAATTAAGCCTTGGACACCGGCACATCCCAGACAGTATTTTAAGCTGATGAAGCTGTTATTGCCGCGGAGGGGCTTGTCATCCCTCCCGCTTACTGTACGCGCCGCTGTTACAAAATACGTTTGGGGTTGCGGGGCGTCGGGTTGGGTGATCTGGGCTGTCACGCCGCGCAGAGCTATGTGCTGACATGTCACTCAGGATAAATCAGGCTTATCAAAGTGACAGGTGTTTGTCCACCTGCTATAAACATCCCCCACGCCTCGCTCCCGCTCCGTCCCCCCGGCGGATTATTTACAGGGCTCCGGCCTGTTTACCCTGTTTACGCTCCGGCTCGGGGGCTCTAATATCAGGTCAGTGCTCCGCCACTGATTTACTCTACTAGTTAGCGAGGTGAGTAATGACCCCGGATGGTCTGGGAGGATAGTTTGTAATCAGGCGAGGTCAGAGATGCGACTGATGCTCTAACTGTAATTAATTACGGCCCTCTCCTCACCGCGCAGCGCGCCCTACTGCGGCTGACCGCCTGCCAATCCCCCGTAAACCGATCAGTCCTCTCCTTTTTCCTACCTCAGGTCGCCCCCTGGTTGTAATGACCTCACATTCTAGGTGAGCTCCCATCTCAGGCAGCGCTTTATATAGAAGCTCTTTTCCTTTTTTTTCTCTCTCTCTCTCTCTCTAACGCGGCCCCTGGCGGAGGAAGTAAAGGTATGAGCTTTGGTATGTATCCAAGCTCCGGTCCTGCCAAGCTAACCTGAGCAGATTTAATGCGCGAGGAACACGTGGAGCTGCTCAGAGTGACCATGCACGCAGTAAACAGCGTCACATAGACACCTCATAAAGAAGATGTAAACTTAGACCCTATATCATCAGCGCAAACGCCATACTAGCTGATATTTTAAGATAAATGCCACATGACTTATATATTGTTGTTGGTTTTAACTTGTTACCACTGCTCCGTTTTTATCAATGCAGCTTTTTATCAGTTCCCTTTACATATTGAACGCTTTTGCAGATTTGACTGATGCACTCGCCTCACGCTGCTTAAAGAACTCACCCGCTAATTGCTGATAGCCCCGCTTGTTCTAGCGTGAACGTTTGCTGCTAAACTGACATTCAGCTTTTCTAGCAGCGGGTTGACATTAAAAGTCACTAAAGAATTAAAGTGAGTTTCCTTAAGGCAATCTGTCCGCTCCGCTTGGATTTGAAATGGACACATATGTAGATAGGAAGGACATCATCTCGAAGACGCAGACAGCTAGTCAATTTTTATTTGTGTAACCCAATAAATAACGAATCACAGATTTTCCTACCAGGGTTTTACTATGTGGACAGCAATACAGGGGGGAAAAACTCCCTAAAAAATGATAGAGCAACAGTGCATTTCCTCTCCCAGGACAGACGGATAAGCAATAGATGTGTGTACACAATAAAACCAGGAAAGCAAAATGACAGAAATGCAGTAATGCAGCATGACAGGATGATAAAAATATATAGAGTGATACCTTTTAAGAATGATCAGGAGGATCACTTTATACACAGCAATTTCCTCTGTGCATAAAATGTACTACATGAATTGGGACATTTCAGTGGTTTCTTTTTCTTCACAATGTAAAGAAATCATGCTAAATGCTTTAAACAGCCCACATAATCTAATCTCTAGGACTAGGTCCCACGATGACATTGAAACCGGCCCCGTTTGCCGAAGAAGACCTTCGTCCGGGGGGGGGGGGGTTGGAATCTCCAAAAGTTTAGTTTCGCATGCTGCTGAGGTTTATACATGTTGGCAAACTTCTGCCCGGAGCTTAATGTGTTTTAACCCACATTGGCAGAAGTTCAGACATGCTGGTTTGGCAGTTCGCATCATTGTACGTGCATATTAATGAATTTAACATGGGCCTATTAACATACCATGAATGATAATCATGTGAATTTAGGATACTCATTACATATGTATTACATGAATAGCAGGTGGGGGTAATTTGAGTAATTTGTGGCTATATGCAGACACTGGGATGATGGACGGTGTCTGGAGAAGACAAGCTGAGCTGGCCAGTGGATCTACTGCAGAGTAAGGAGAATTTAGGCTCATCATAAAAGATTTCTCCTTGCCTCTTATTTCACTCGGACATTTTTATGTTTTTTTTATTTTCTACCTCATTGCAGCCGTGAGCTGCCTGCTGATTTACACACACTGGCAGCGAAGCACCGGGGCCTCGAGAGACGGTGCCCTCTACCCCTCCATTTTTTTCCCCCCTTGTTTCTCCACCCTCCGTCGTCCTCCCACTGCCACGGGGCGTCTCTCCATCCGCTGAACCGGGTCTGACAAAAGAGCTCCCCCTCTACTCGTTCCTCATCTCTAACAAGACATTAGTCTGAAGGGGTTGTTATTCACACATGATCTTGTGACACACACAGGGGCTGTTCCCCTTGTGTCAAGACACACATTCGTATATAAGGATGAGCCAAAAAAAAAAAAAAAAAAAGCATCGCTACTACAGTTATGTTGTTTGAGCTCCGGTTGCACAATATGAAACGTGATGATTGTCTGAGCGTTGGCTGTCCTCCACGGACTTCTGCGCGTTCCCGTGCGTGCCTCGCTGTTCCTGTAATGACCTGCACTCCCTGACATTTATACTAGTCTCCAGACTGACTGGAGTCCTGCGGGTATCTATTGTTTTACTTCTGTGGAGCAATTGTTTTGGCGAGATGTTCGCCGCTGAGGTCAACATTTGGCGCCTGTAACCGGTACTCGTCATTGAGCCTGATCCTCATCAATTAGTTCGTATAATTGGGTGTGAACCTCTGAGCTCGGCGGCTCTGTTTTTTTTTTTTTTTTTTTTTTTTTTACTCCTCTAAGCATCAAGCTGATGCTGGAAATGCTGATCCTTGCATATGTGAGCATTTAACTCGCTTTTCTCATAATAAATTAACAAAGGACAGCGGATTTGTTTTTTCACAGTCTCGGATAGGAGGAAAACGTAAAATCCTTCAACAGTGATATGTATGGATTCATTAATCTTGCGACACATGAATACATACAGTAAGTACAACCATCTCAACACAAGGCCCTTCCCTCGCATCCGTCTGCTTTTTGGCTGCGCGCTGCTGCAGAAGGGAACTACACACCGTATTATTTCAGGAAATTACGAAGCGGTGATTTGAGCCTCGGGCCGTGTGTTCAAGGCAGAGGAGCTGCTTCCACACTGATCAGCCCCCGATTGCGCGGGATGAGAAGCTGTTGCTCGCCTTGGTACAGTGAACACGCCCGTTCCCAGTAATTGCTACACGCGCCGGAAAAGGCGACGGCATGTGGAGGGGAAATAGCAGGTATAGCCATGCAGAACTGAGGAGAGGTACCGGGGTTGTTGGGTTTGATGAATGATGGATAGCTCTTAAATCAGCTCATTTCCATCTCTCTGACAATTGAGTGATGGGGGGAAAAAATGTTTCAGCCTTGAGAAATGTCTGGAAAGTACTTTTCTTTTTTTCCAGCAGATTAAAGCAGGTGTTGGGAGAGGAGCGACCTTTTGAGGGCGCACACACACACACACACACACACACGCAAGGAAAGCCACAAGGACAAATGCAAACGTCTGAAAAATCCTTTTCTTTTGCCTGTAAGGTCGTGGAATTTTTTGCGGCCCCCTCTGTAAATCAGTGGTCAGTATTGGCACGGGATGTGGTGGGAGTCCTTGAAAAATGTTCAGAGCCAAGGCGTATGTTATTAACAATTCAATTAATGGTTAATGGAGGAGCGAGCCTGTGACCGGAAGTTCGTCGGTTCAATTTCCCAGACCAGCGGGATAAATCTGGACGGGCGAAAGTGGAAAATCAGCACTTCGTCCCACTGAAGTGCCCTTGAGCAAAGCCCATAAGCCAGAAGTGAACCAGTGGAGCTGCTCAGCTGGTCCCGCTGGGCCGTCCCCAGATGTGCATGCGTATGACACTTCATCAGGCATTCCTGCAAAATAAGAGGCTTCCTCCTCGGCGAAAACTCCATCAATCATTAAAAGATTTAAAAAAAAATGAAACCCAGACATCCAGATGATTTGCCCCTTCATCTGTCCCACGTGAACGTGATTGTCTTGCTGTATAACACGCTACACATCAGTATCACCAGCCGGTGCCATTATCTTATGACTGTTGTTGGTGTATAATTCTGGCATCATTCCTTGGGTCTCATCCTCTATCTATTGGCAGTGCAGCTGGGCTTCTCTGATATCGACTCATCCTGGTTCCACAGAGTTGCAGTCACAGAGATTTAATATCTCAAGTGGTGCTGAACTCCTATTGCTACTAATGGATTCTGTAGCCTATAATGTGGCACTTAAAATGCATGAGCAGCCTCTGATTTATCTGTAATTTGCCTCCACTGGAGCATATCTCCCTCAATACTTCCATTTGTTTTTGGCTCTGTGCAGTCAGCTCAGTTCGAGTGTGAACATTTCGGTTGCTTCCAAAACATAAAATGGATTTTTTTTTTTTTTTTGCTTTCGAGATTCTGTGTTAATTAGGCCGCACAACAGAGAGAAAAGTAAGTCAATCGTGAGATCCCAGACATGAGGTGGGCATTATTTGAGCTGTCGTGGCAGAAAGACGTGCCGACTTGGGCCGAGGCAGATGGGCATCTCCCAAAGGGGCCGTTTTCCTTTATCTCATCTTCTACTGTTTTATGTGTCAAACAATAAGCATACTAATTAGATTAAGCATGAGCTAAGGCATTTGCCGAAACAAAAATAGGATTTCATTTTGTATACTTCTTTTTGTATGCTGCAAGTTATGCTCAGCCTGAAAACAGTGACTTTACCCTCTCCTTGTGTTTCTGCTCTATTTGACCTCTTTGGGGTCATGCAACATGGAGCATGGAGCTGTTAGCCAATCGATGTGATGGGTTCAAATGTGTCGGTGTTGTCATGGCAGCGGAGCAGAGCCGCACTGACAGGCTAGGCTAAAGCCATTCAAGGTTAACAGCCGACCGGACCAGAGTCACACACCATTAAAAGGAGGAGACGGGTCAGACTCAAACCGACAATGCAAACGTTTCAATCCACAGGACTTTAAAACAAGAAACAAGGCTTTTAATGTTGCAGGGACCTGCACTGAGCCGTGTGTGTGTGTGTGTGGGGGGGGGAGTCAGTGACACATGCACTTAACCTACAGACCACAACAGGCTTTTTCTTTTTAACTGCTGGTCCAACAAGGTTAACATCTGACAGTAATATGACAAACTGCATTTCTTGAGCACGCTTCAGTAAATTTGATCTGTCCCGTATTAAGGTTTAAATTATGTCATATTATTCAATGTGTTCTTCAGATCACCAGAAATAAACCTATGTTGGAGAAATCCCCTATTACTTAGAAGAAGAAAATATACTCTCATTATAGATAGACGCATGTGTGGTGAGCTGCCTGCAACAAGGCAGCAAATGTGATATTTCTAGTGTTTATCAATGTGGAATAAGTGCCGGATGAATGACACAATAGTCCTGCAAGGTAAAATATCAGTGAAACATCCATATGTAATATGGTACGTGTAAATAAATAGAGCATCTGTGTGTGTGTGTGTGGAGTTGCAGCAGTGTAATGCTGCCCCCAACACAGCTGACAAAGAAGACACATGCATACACTGCATTAGCATATGTGGACACGCATGAACACACATTTACACCCACACATCTTCAGGGAGGACATCCCACACCCAATTTGAGTTTATGGGCTTCCGTACAGTCCGGGACGTTTCCCGCTGCTCGGAGCTGAGCTCGGGGTCCTGAGGTGATGTCACCCCCCCCCGTTCCCTGCAACACGAGCCCATTGTCTGCCCCTGCTCGGAATTCATAATGAATATCACGACTGCTGCAGGGAGACAGAGCTGATCTAATTAGCTGTGCTGATATGTCAGGCTGCCATGATTCTGTTTAGTGGTCATTACCTCTGCATAAGCACGGTGCTGCTCACTGTGGGAGCACATGTATGTGCACACACACACATGCAAGGTGACGCGACTGCTGAGAGGAAGCTCATACAAATGCAAAGCGAGCGAGACAGATAGAGAAAAGGTGGCCTGTCAGTGCAGCTGGCATTTTTGTTCAGCAGGGAGCAGTGTAGCCTGTCTGCCTGGCAGCCCTCTCAGACAGGAGCGAGTCCATCGGGAGGATCCCACAGGACCCTCTGAGCAGCCACACACCTGACAAGGGGAGAGGGGGGTGTCTGAAAAGCCTGCAGAGGCCCTATTACACATGTCACCCTGTTAAGCACTGCAGTGGCCACCGGATGACAAGCTTCCCACACCTCGCACTTTATTAGGAGACGTCGGGTTGTCAGCGGCTAAGATATGACGTTGTTATCCACGCATATCTGGCAAATTCCATCTTCTGATTGATCATAATTCATGACACCTCTGTTAGGTTTGTGTCTGAGGGAAATAAAGACAGTTATAATAAAGGATATAATGTGTATAGGATGAGTGACGATATGAAACAGATGGATGTGCCAATACTGCCATCTTCAGGTAAATGGCTGCTACTACTTAAAGCTGTGCAAACAGGACATATGAGCAAGCAACACATTCAGCAAATACAATACATTTATTTAATTACTGTTTACCATTCATGTTTAAATCAGAAATATTGAATCGGAATAAAATACGATTTTGTTATTTGGAAAAGAGCAACCACATAATAAAAAGTGCAGTATGACAGGGTAACAGGCAGCTTTCTTCTTCACGCGTCCAACACGTTGCACAGGAAGCACGAGAGCAGACTCCAACATTTCCGCCGATGATATGATGAGGATGTTTTCACAAGGACTCCGATGAGCAGTGGAGGTTTTCCTCCTGGCTGCTTCCAATGAAGTCGAGTGAGGCCGTGCTCTCTGCTTTGTATATCGCCAAGTCTGTAATCTTCTCCTCTGCGCCTCTGCACTCCGAGCTGCAAACACAGACAAGAAATGGAGACAATTATATGTTTTATAATTTTAGTGAATGAGATGAAAGAAGGTGATGACACTGCACTGGAAAATACACCAGTGAGTGTGTAAATGAAAAAGAAGCAGTATCTGTAAACTGGAATGTTACTCTACACAGAACATTTTTACTCCAGTATTATACTTAAATGCAATTTTGAATTTTTAGCATTCACATTATTACAGATAATTTATAGTTCCACTACATTTCAGAGGGAAATATACACATTTATTTGACACCTTCGGTTACTTTTCGGATAAAGATGTGACATGAAATAACATGAAATAACATATTAAAAAAAAAAAATGTGTTACACATTTTCAGAATCAGATCAGATTGTTTGTTATTTACAATAAATATATATTGTAGATGTAAATTTGAAGGATTCTCCATTTCCAGCGTGAAAATAAAATATAAAATTAAAATAGTATAAAAATAAAGTATATAAATGATCAAATTTTGTGTGAACGATGCTATATAAACTGTATTAAACAAACACATCATTCCTATAATATAATACAGTCCTAGTAGTAATGAAAACAACTAACATAATATACTATAAAATAAAACAACAGTGTCTATGATGGGTACTTTTACTTTTGATCCTTTACTTTTACCTGAAGAAAAAAAAAATTAATTCAGGATTTTTACTTGTAATGAATTATTTTTAGACCACACTTTTAGACTTTACTTTTACTTTAGTAAAGAATCTGATCTGATCTTCTCAAAAGCATGAAGCTGAGAGTGGACAGGGACTTTCCTGACAGGGTTCAGTAAAGCCCAACATTACGATACCTGTCTGAGTCAGAGTCACAAGACGTGTTGAGGTCCGTCTGTAAATCCTCGTCAAAGTGGAACCGCCTGAGGCCGCAGCACTGGACGGCCTGAGCCACGGAGTAGTGCGTCCTCCCGGAAGCGCAGGCCTCCATCTTGGCCACGCTGAGCTGCGACTGCAGGAAGAGGTGCAGGCAGCTGTCGGACAACTGCAGCGGGTTATGGAGGATCCTGGAAAAATCAGGATGTTAAGGAGAGGAAAAATATAAAAAAAAGAGGATGTTGAATGCAGCCTGTTCCTGAGGTTTTTAAAGTAGGAAGTGAAACACTATTACATTGTTTTTTTACTACTCTAGTCATAAAAAGGAAACAAAGTACAACAGCCCAAATGAGTTAGGTTAGGTCAAACAGCAATAGTATGGATCTGAATATTATGTGGAAACCCGCTGGTGGATTGTATTGCTTGTATATGTAAACAGGAAAAAAAGAACAGTCACGTGACTCACTGCACCAGTACTGCTGTGTGTGTGTGTGTGTGTGTGTGTGTGTGTGTGTGTGTGTGTGTGTGTTCCGTAGCATGTCAAAGTTCATGTGTCTGTATTGATCCGCGAGATTGTTCTTACTCTTCCAAGAACCTCTGCAGCCCTTTCATCCGGGCAGAGATCTGCCGCGCGTTGTTCAGGCTGAAGAAGGGGTTCTTCGGGGGCAACTCTGGCAGCTTCACCCTGAGAAAGACACGAACACGCCCTGAAAATTCAGTTGCTCTGCATACTATAAAAATAAAATCAAAAACACACAGTGAATGGACTTACAGTAGCAGGGAGTTCGCTTGTAGTTTCTGCCTGAGCCATACAAACTCACTGTACCTCCTCCTCACACTTGAGGTCTTCTTGTTGAAGCAGACGCTGTTGGTCTAAAAGAAGACAAGCTTAAGAATTTGATGGTAAAAACATTAAAACTGAGTTGTTTTTTTAGGCATTTCACTCACATGTAAACAGATTTCGTAGTCTATGTGGGCATGCCAGAAGTCATTCTTTCGTATCCTTGGGTCGCGCACCCAGACACTGATGACCTGCTGCATGGAGAAGTCAGGAGACACTGTTCTTTCACCCTGTACCATTGAGGTTTTTTATTAGCAGATAGAGGAAGTTCAATGACCAGCAAGGCAAGAATGAGAATAGGAAAAAAAAATCCCAAGAAACATTTTTTATTGCTTCAGGGGGGAAAAAAAAAAAAAGTCAAGTCACTGAAGAATTCAACGCAAAACAGCTGTCAAATTAGTTTAAAGCGTTTTCAGACCTACCTGCTTCACCGAGACGTCCGCTCCTTCTTTCATAATTCCAAAAAAATTTCAGAAATGTGATGGATTTCCAGTTTTATAACGCAGGAGCAAAGGTTTCACAATGACACTTGAGCGCTACGCTCCTCCCCAGCGCTGTCACAACAAATCAACACAGCTCCTGATTATTGAATAACAGATATGATATTATTGCCTTGTGCCAGCGGGTGGTTAAATCACATCAGCTTATTGCTTATTGACTGTCATATATGAAATCAATCAAAACACATCCTCAGCCATCAGTATGTGTTGTATTTTACATTTAAAAAAAAACAGCAGACTCATTAATGTTCTTGTGATTCAGTGAATGACAGAAACGAAGAGAAAACGTTCACAAAAATGTTTTCTTTATTCACAGAGACTTCACAGATCCATGGTCAACAGGTACAGTAATTCAGTAGTAGGTGTGTTCTTTAGGAGGTTTAAGGTTCAGCTGAGTGTCCCACAGGAGTCATGGGAGATATGTCAAGTCAGGACAAAGCCATCGGGATACAGGTATTTTTTTTTTTTTTTTTTACATAGGCCTGTATAACTACTGGAAGACATTGCCCTTCACAATTAGACAGTCTCATATCTAAAGTGCTACATTTAACAATCATATTGGCCATCGTATACACTGCACATGCACAAAAGTTATGATCAACGTGTGGAGAATCTCTACAGATCAACGTGTGACCTTTGTAATTCTGCCAAGACGTGATTTAGGGTGAAAAAGCACCTAATTATTATTTCAACGAATCCAACACAGAGGAAAGAGAAGAGAATTTGAGTACGTTAGCAGCCGATTGGAAACATGGGCAGATAGTTTTCAACTGGTCAACCACAAGGCTCACACGGACAGTAAAAACTGTGGCTATAAACACCTCACACGACAGACGTTTGGACAGCAGGTCTCCACAATCTCTTACCAGAAAGCTACATGGACTGGAGGTACAGATAACAGCAGTTAGTCGACTCTGTCTAAATAGTGCCGCTGCACCAGATTTACTGCAGAGCAAACACTAAATAACAGAGGGGAAGGGACTATAAATACGAAAACGCACTACATAACAACCAATCTTAGAAACAAAGCACGTCCACAGTCCGACACACAAAAAAAAAAACCCAAAAGCTGCTACAGGTTAGTCTGACCCCGGCTCGGCCGCTCTAGACGGAAAGGTTAGTCTAAGCCTCCAAATCGCAGTCTTCCTGAAAGGCGCAGTGACCTCGAGGAGCGCCGCGGGGGATATATATATTAAAAAAAAAAAAAGAAACGTCCCCCTCCGCTGCAGTCTGAAAGTCGGGAACCCGCAGCGGAACGGAATTTCACCCAGCGTGCCTCTAATGTCAGCTGAAGGAGGAGGACGCTCGCTGGAGGTTAAACTAAGCTTCAGGTGAGAGAGCAGCTGTTTATTAGTTCACATCCTGGATGTCACTCACACACACACACACACACACACACACACACGCACGCACGCTTCACTGCTCCTCGTCCCCGCAGTGCCAGGTCAGCTTCTGCTCGTAGAAGTCGATGACCACCTGGGGACACCTGGCGCTGGCTTCACGGGCCGGAAGCAAGGCCACGTCATCAGAGTTTTTCCTGTGGGGGGAGGAAAAAAAAAAGAAATAAAATAAATAAATAAATAAATAAAAATATGCACAGGCTGCTGATGACACGTGAAGATGACATCCACACACCGTTAATGCGTTTAACATGTTTTAGCGTCAGTGACTTAAAGGACTATTTAGTGCTTCTTTTCATGAGGTTTAGATAGCAGCAGGAAGCTGTGAAATAGGAATGTGTGACCCTGATTCTGTGTATGAGTGTGTCCCTGAGTGTGTGTGTGTGTGTGTGTGTGTTGTGCAGTTTCATGTCATTGTCTTATTGCAATCTTTCCCCATCTTTTAACAAATATGAGACTCATGTCCTGCCAAATGTCTGCAGATGTAATGCAATTTTTATTGTACATGGTCCCTTCACAAATGAACTAATATTAATGGACACAATTAAAACAAGAAGATATGTTTGAAATTGTAGGATTTGTAATCTCGCGGGACCACAGAGGTCAGTCAAGCGACGCCACATTATTGAAGTGTTTGTACTCTGCGCGGCCACTAAGCTGACCTTTAAAACTGCAATCTGTTGAGGCTACGACAAGCGACAACCAAACGTTGGCATCGAGAACAGAAGCTGAAGTGGAAAAAAAGGAAACGCTGGCATTGAAACACTTTGCATTGGCACGGATGAAAAAACTGAAACTGATGAATACAAATTACAACCTTGAAATCCTATTTATTTTAGTTTTTGCACTGTGTGTTTCCCCCTAATGTCAATCTCCTGATTTTTTCTTTGTTTCTATGTATTTTTTTTCCCCCTGTGACATTTCTTTTTATACCTTATCTGTTTTTCAGTTCCACTTCTGTTTTTCATATTAAATGTTCTGTCAGCTTTTCAGAGTCTGACTAATACATTGAAGGACGATCGCATCACCGTGGGAGATTTTTTTTTTTTTGAGCCAAACTGTTGTAATTTTCACAAGACTGTTAATGTGTCACTTTATTAAGATTTAATATTGTTCAGGCGAGCAAGTAGGAATGTAGATTCCCAATATGAGGTCAGTCCATCGCACTCTCCCTTTGTAAATCTTGCTTTTGGAGCCGCCGGCCCGGGTGAGATCAGTTAAACCCTTAAATAAGACTGTTAGATTGACATTTGTTAATGTCTATGTTTAATTTTCCACTGCCAATACAGCGTTTTTTTTTCAATTCAGATTGTTTTAATGCCAAGGTTTCCTTTATTTAATGCCAATATTTCACCGTCACAGTTCTCGCATCGGACAATCCACAAGGAATATTTTGAGTTAATATATAACACATGAGTCTATGTTGTAGAATGGGATGATGCATTAGAGGTTGTTCTTTAGAATCTGTTACTGAATAAATGTTTTACTAGGTTGTCTTATTTGTAAAGGAGATTTTCACATTAAACGGACTGTAAATGACATTTTTACTGACACTGTGCTCTGCGTCTAAAGCCTACACAGGCGCTTCTGCTCACTACAGCAGCTTTGTGAGGTTTTTACCATCCTGCAAACATTTAACCAACCCCTGGCGTACCATTTGACCAGAAACATGAGCTCTCCCTGTCTGTCCGTGGAGCCGATGATGCATTCGGGCTCGAGGTAAGTGCCGGGGTCGGTGGGCGTGCCGGGCTCCAGGACGTCACGGTCGCCGTGCACGGCGTGGGCCGGCGGCTGGGGCTGCAAACAGGACTGCAGCCAGGGTGACAAGGACACACACACACAGACACACACACAAGCGTTAAGGGACAGGTGTGGCATTTACATTGCAAAACTCAATCTTCATGCGCCATTTAGTTTCCAATTCAACCTTTAGATTGCAGAAACACCTGTTTTGTCATATTCCACTTGACACCAAGGCAGCTCAAACAGCCCCGGCCTATTACAGTTCACCATTGTTCTCCTTTGTACAGATTTAGGGTGGGGAAGTTGTGTGAATAAGATGGAAACAACAAGGCACTTGCAGACATTTCCAACGTCGCCGCGTTTTCGGCACATACTCACAATTTCCGTCTCCTGTTCTGTCAGTTCTTCTTTAGGCACGAACTCGGGCTCTGGCTGCTCGCTTTGCATTTCCTCATTCCCGTCTGACAGCTGGCGATTCCTCAAGAACTCTTCAATGAGCTCGGGACAGTCCAGGTTGTCCTCCGGCTCCCAAGTGTTTTCTGCACTGTTCCAACAAGGAGGAAAAAAAAAGACAATTTACTTTCCTGCTGCTGCATGTGCACACTGAATTACACAATGTAAGTGAGTCACTGAGGGGATGTTGCAAGATGTCACTCACTCAGTGAAGCCTTTCCACTTCAGGAAGTACTCCACTCTTCCATTAAACACTCTGCGGAGAATTATTTTTTCCACCACAAACTCTTGGACAACTGTATGCTCCTCGGTCTTCCTCTGTTTGGCGGTCTGCTTCTTTCTCATCCTGCCAGGATCAAAAGGGAGACAAAGACACGGATTTGTCACAAGCACATAAGGAAACTGGCAAAAGAAACCCCAAAATGAGAGTCAGGAATAGACAGTTTCATCTCCTGGTTGCTGGTGTGTTCACACAGAGAACCACAGCGCTCCACCTGCAGCGCGCTATTCTCCATCAGTCGAAATAAACGCAACACGTTCGTATCCGCACAGTGTGGATTCGGACACTTTGGTTCCTTTAAAAAAAAACGAGCGTAAAAAGCGCGTCTGCCGCGCGGCAACGAACAAGATGCACGTACGCGTTGCTGTTTACTGAATGTCGCGGACAGGCTGCGGTGCTGTGCTCTGTGCAGCTGCTCCTGGAAGGACACTACATGCACGCAGCGTCCTCGGTGCCGCTTTCAGACGCAATCGTGTCGCTCGGCGTGTTTTTTGTTCTTTGTTTTTGTCTTTTGTTTTTGTTACATGGGCGAAAGGAACTTTTTCATGAATGACTTAAAATTAAAGATGGCCGTGGTGGATGCTCGGAGGAAGTGGTTGCCAAGGGAAAAGGTCATGCCAGGAAAAACCGGGAGGAGACGGCGGGGACGCGCGCGCGCCGCCCGACCAATCAGCGAGCAGTGCGCTCTTCGCCCGCGCCCGCGCGCCCCGTGCCACGCACGGCGCCGCGGAGCAGCCCCGCCACCCCCCGCGTCAGCGGGGTATGGCAGGGAGGGAAGGACCGAGCCTGGCGATGCACGCTGGAGACTGGTCACACATCCTTCACCCTTTTCTTTCTATCTGTTTTTTTTTTTACCGTGTAATTGGAAATATCTACAGGAAGAAATATTTATGTATGTCCAGTAATTTAAAATACTCAACTTGTCAGTAATATGTAATTATAAAGGATAATATATATATATATATATGTATATATATATATATATATATATATATGTAAAGTATAATAATATTATAAGATTATAATATAATACCATATAGTATTATATTATATTATATATAATAATAACAGGGCGACACGGTGGTGCGGTGGGTAGCACTGTTGCCTCACAGCAAGAAGGTCGCAGGTTCAAGACCCGCCTTGGGCCTGGGTCTGGGGCCTTTCTGTGTGGAGTTTGCATGTTCTCCCCGTGTCTGCGTGGGTTTTCCCCGGGTACTCCGGTTTCCTCCCACAATACAAAAAACATGCTCAGGTTAATTGGTAAACTCTAAATTGCCCATAGGTGTGAGTGTGAGAGTGAATGGTGTGTGAATGGTGTGTGTGCCCCACGATTGGCTGGCGACCATCTGGGGTGTATCCCTGCCTCTCGCCTTAACGCGCTGGGATAGGCTCCAGCAGACCCCTGCGACCCCGAAAGGGAATAAGCGGGATAGACAATGGATGGATGGATGGATGGATAATAATAACAATAATATATCAAATATTATATGTTTATATCAATAATCATTACATATAATTACAATACAATTACATTACAATACAATATAGACGTACATTGGGTAATTTTGAGGTAATATCTTCCAAAAATAATTTTTTTTTTTTAGAAAATATTACTCCTATGAATATATTTTATTATAAAATGAAGTAAAAAAAAGTTACTTAGTTGCTGCTTTTTTTTTTTTTTTTACACAAATAAAACATAACATATCACATTTGACCCTTGATGTTTGCTATATGGCTTCTAACATAAATAAAATAACAGAACTTCTTTTGCCACTGGCCATAATAAGCACGGAGGGATCTGGACCCCACGACCAGCTGAGCAGCACTGAGGCGCTCTCAGCTAAACAGCCCCTGGAGGGTTTGATTGACAGCTCCCTTTGAGCCAATGGGAAACCGCACAGCTGCTGATTGGCCAAACACGCACCGCTGACAAGCCCTTCCTACTTGTTTTTTTTCCCACCACAGTTTCTCCACTCGCCACCAGGGGGCGCTGTCGTCTGTCTTGGGCCAAAGGATTTATGCTAAAAAGCTCATCTCAAAAGACAGAACAAAAGGTCTTAGTACAAGTGTGGATTAATACAGGAGCTGCCTCTGATGCGCTCTTGTATCTGATATCATTTCATCCTTAAAGACAGGATTATGAAACGATGCGACACATTTGTGTGAATAATAAAATGTTCTCTAGGGAGCACTACAGTCCACCGCTACAGGGACACACACACACAAACACACACATATAGGGAAGCTTATAGGAGCGTCACATGATGATCTGTCACAGTCCAGAGAATGAATATCTCAGTCTCATATCCAGCCATTTCCAATGAGGAAGCGCTGGGAGAAGCCCAAGGGATGTGATTAAAAGTGGTTTCTATAAAAAAAAAAAAAAAAAAAAAAGGCTGACAAGACGCCTGCATGGAAGATGAATGTGGCGTGTATCATCTCCAGAAAAAGAACGTATTGATCATGGCCTCAGAGGGGACGGGGCCCAGGTTTCATGCAGGTTGCAAATCAATGTTTGGTCATTTGGATCTGCCACAAGCTGCATTTCCAACTCCCTCTCCTGGTGCAGAGGAAACTTTAGTGGGAGGTAGAGATATGATCCTCGAGGTTCTCTATTGGTAAGCTGGTGTTTTTTTCCTTTTCCCTGTGATTAATTACCATGCTGAAGATGTTGCACGCAGCAGCTCTCGCAACAATGCCTCTTTTTATTCCAACTTAGAAGTCGAAATGAAACTTTTCTTCCCTCTCTGGTTCAATTAATTTCAGCGACAACTTTACTTACATGTTTGTTTTTCCTGTCATGTCATTCAGGTCCGCAGTCGTAAATGTTAATAAGTTGTTAATAAATTGGATTGTGGTCTTTATATTCAGCCACTTTTTGCTAGTTTTTTATTTTTTAATTGTTTCTAATGTATACATCCTCCATAAAGGTGCTTTATCGAAAAGTAGTCCTATAATGTAGAAACACATTGATCATATATTCCCACTTAATCCGTGGCCCAATGTGCTTTTCCCATGAGTTTACCCAGACTCCAAGGCAAGACATGTGTTGGTTATCTGCTGTATGACCTGTTGTTGCCCTCTGACCCCTTGCTGTCGGCTCTTTTGGCGTTTTAGTACTAGTTGCCATAGTAACCAACCAGCTATGGGGTTGAGCTGTCGCCGTAGGCACAGGAATGGCAGTAATGCATGCAGTGGGGTCCCGTCTGGATTTACTGCTCTGCTACAGTACGGATCGCTTTGGGTTCCCCTGACCCAAGCCTAACTGTGGACACACAACTTGGTAACACAACAGGGCAATCATTTATAACTCTACACCAACTGAGCAGGAAAAAATGTAGGGGTTAATAGTTATTTTTCACCTACTGCACCCAGAGAAAACTATTACATGAAAACCCGGATCTGGAGAGTGACAGTTGTAGGCAATTACAGAAATATTTTAGATGCTTTATAAACATATTTTATGTCTTTTGTAGCCTACATGAGTCAACAACGGGCAATATTTCAACGATTTGAGTCATTTTTTTGGCCTAAAGCCAAACTGAGTAAACCCAAGACTGACCAGGGCACTAAAAATGAAATACAGATGTTGATGAAATGACATGCTCCAGTGTACAGGGTGAAATGAAATATCGCGTTGTGCCGTCATCCCTTAAATCTGCCCCGGGTCCCTCCCAGACAAGCACATTCCTGGGGCCCACTGTGAGCGTAGCCCTCATACAGATGGGCCTTGAGAGCCACCCTGCCAGAGCAGAAATGAGTCCAGATGGCCGGACCCCGCTGTGAGGAGCCGTGGACGGAGTGAGTAGTGGTCTGTGTGGCTCAGGCCGAGCCTGACTGGACCCTTTTAACACAGGGGGCCCCCTGGCGTTCACTCAGCACCACCCCGAGCCTCTCGAGTTACTGCCGGGATGGGGACATTCACATCGGCCCTGTTATTCTAACAGAGGACGAATAAAGAGCGGCGTTGAGCGCTTTCACGGTAAAACAGCAGCACTGACGGCCGGCCCTGTTGGTGAGGTGATTTACACGAGCTGTTTGGCCAAACTGATTGATTGACCGGCCGATTATTTACGTGTAGTGACTGCATTCCTGGAGATCATTGCCACGTGTAACGCAGACACGCACCCAAAACTGCATTTGAAGTGAGAGCAGCGATGTGACAGCTGGGATGTTTTACTGTCGCCGGTGCAGCCGCCTCCATCGACTCCCAGATTGTGTGTTGAATCAATCCGGGTGCGACAGGCTCCGACGCACCAGCGGCGCGAGAGAGAAAAGTGATTTTTTTTTTTCCAGAGTAAAGGAGGAGCGGGACAGCACCTGGATATGTTTACGGAAATCTGTCAGAGCACTTACAGTGCCCCCAGATACTCTCCTTTTCTGTTATTCTATATTCTTTATGCTGGTATGGAGGGCCTGAGGGGGGGGGAGTTGCCGCTTTGCTTTGTGTCCAAAAGAGTTTTTAGATAAACATGGAAGCATTAAAAAAAAATAAAATAAAATTCCCTCGTCTGCAAGCAGAAGTTTGCAGGTGCACGATAAAGTATCTGACTTGGCCGAAGGAAGAGGTTTGAGAATTAGTCAGACAGCGGAGGTGGTTCTGTGGCCAACACAAACAGGTGGTGACTTCATCCCATGCGCCTCTTGGCTGGGGGTTTCCGTTCCACAACATGGAGCCATTGGGATCCTGTAGCAGCGTGATTGACATGTGAATGGCACCAATGACAAGTGGCTCCCATTCCTCCGGGGGCCAATGTGGCACAAAGTGAATGGATGAGAGTGGAAGGGAGAAAGATTGCCTTTGAACCTAAAATAAAAAAAAATACTTCTCATTTTGTCCCAGTCTCCCTTTGTGCTGTTTTCCTTTCTTTACTTTCAATGCGGGTATTTTGTTCTTGTGAATTTTGTAGCTGACGGAGCTTATTGACTTCGAGCTTTACAAGTGAGTGAAGTCAAATGAAGTAGTTTTAATGCGTTCAGCTCACAGGCCTGGTTTGCATGGTGAGCTTAGAGAGAAAAAAAAAGTGTAAGTTAAAGTGTTGTGTTAATAAATTAACGTAGAGTGTGTTTATGTGACGTAATTTGACACACTCATAGTAATTGGGGCCTTTTGATGGATCGCTGTCCGCCGGTTGTTCACGGGCCGATTATCGCTGCCGTCTACAAGGACATTGTTTGCTTTCTCGTAGCCTGCCTTTTGTCACACATCCCCTTCCATCACGGCTTCTCCCGGCGTTAAGTGTTCCCTTTCACGGCTGCCCATCACTGTCGAGAGAAACCCAAACAGGGAAAGACGAGGAGACGCAAGCGGAGGATTCGCTCGGAGCGATGAAGACAGAACATATGACACTTCATTCCCACGCCTTAAGCCTTAAGCAATGACGGCTTCATCACCAATGTGTTTATTAACACAAAAAAGCCATTGTATGTGGATCTGAACACATAAGCAGGATATTTACTGTGTATTTATTGCATAATATACATAATAGTCACAATCATAACTTTCTTTTCAAATAGACAGCTGAACAGTTTATCAGCGCTGAGTTTTGAGAAGACTGTCTACGTAAATCTCCTTGTCACTGTGCAGCTGCTGACTGTCTACTCTCAACGAGTGCAGCTCCACGAAACCACCGAATCCAGTCTGTTGACCTTTCACTCTTTCTCGCTTTCTCACAGCTGTACACTTTGAACTTAAATCTGGCTCCACATTTTGGATTCAGCCCCTTAAACCCTCCCCTCGACTTGAAGAAAACTGGCCCATCTGCAGTGAGAACCCGTGTCTGGACGCGAGCGTCTCCGTCAAATACAGAGTGTTGTTTGCTCTCCGGGTCCTGAGAATCTGAAGCATTTCTCTCCCTCCCTCCTTCCCCCAGAAAAAGTACTTTGACCATGACCCATTTCGGCTCAGCGAGGCCTGCAGCAGCTCCGTGCCATCTGAAGGCTAAGTGCTCGCTGTGGGCTCCAGCGCGAGCACATGGTGGGACTAACCAGCTCTCCGGCCTCGCCTGCCTGCCATCTGGAAAATAACAGCTTTGAGCAGCTCTTGCCAGTAATTACCCTGCAAACTCCGAACAAAGGCGCAGCACACACTGCGGTGGGATCTGGATAATTGACGCGGACAGGCCTCGGCAACCGATAGTCTGTTCCAAGAAGCGAGAAGTCTGGTCCGAGCTTGAAAACCTCAGGTTCGAGGATTGCGTTTTTTTGGGGGGTTCGAGGCGTTACAGTAGAAAATGAATTGAGCAGACGGCTTGGAGCAGATATCGTGTCTCGATGTGTGCTTGAATAAAACCTGGTTATAAGGCCGCAGCTGAACTTCAGCAGTTATAAACGACATCTGTTTTAAGCAGGGTAACATGTACAGACAGAATGGGTATTTCTTATGACGTGATGATTAATGCGGCGCTCATGTTTTTAGTGTAAATACGATATGAGGCTATAATCAGCAGCTTAACTCAGCACGAAAAATGGAAACGGCTAAAATCTTCAACTTTAAGATCAGAAAACTCACCAATAAAAAAAAAGGTGCAGTGTAAAAATATGTTTTAATCACTGCAACCTCCTCATTAGATGATGCCAGAACCTACACAATGTACCTTTTACATGTTATACATTGTTTGTTTAAGTCAAACAAATATCAAAGTGTAAAAATGTCGTCTTTTAAGTGGATTGGCCTAGGCTAGCTTCCAGTCTGTGTGCTAAACTCAGCTAATGGGCTTTAGTCCACACTGTGACAGAAGTGCTTGTGTGTGATGGTCAAAGAATGTCTTCAACAAACAATGTGGGGCTACGTGCAACTTCTGTGCAGCAATGACCACCCTTCACTCCACAAGGGAATTCTTTCCCTATATGCAGCACTATAAATACCTCCCAGGAAAGATGGCTCGACCTCAAACAGAAAGCTTTACGCTGGGTGTGAAAATTTGTTTCCATGGCTTGTTTTCTACATGCAGTAATAGAGTCTTTTGGTTTGAACCACTGCCTGGACGTTACTGAACATGAAGCTGATTTACACCACCCTCCGAAATGTCACTTTCAATTCCAGTCCCATCAGGGCCCCGATCTGGAAACAGTTAGTCGGCGTGTCTTGAAAAATAAAATTGTTTGCAGCTGAGTGAGATGGTGGATGAGTGGGTGGGTGGTGGGTGGGGGAGGGGAAACTTAGTGGGGGGGGGGGACAAGTCCATCCGGTGAAATCCCACGTTCAGGCTGATGCACAGGAAACAGGCTCTTACCAGCGAGGAAATGAAGAGGCAAGCACGGGCCGGCTTATGTTTCCCCCCCCCCGCGCTCTGATGGGCCTCGTTAGTGCTCCGGCTTTTTGTTCCCAGAGAGCCGACGGTAAACAACGCCGCAGCATTTCTTTCGTTCTCTTTTCTCTTTTTTTTTTTAAAGACGTTAAGTGCTTGTGATGGCTGAGTGGTATGTTGCCACGAGGTCTTGAGTTTCTCAGACCTTCAGGTTCCCCCATCCCCCCCTTCTCTCTCTGTCTCTGTCTCTGTCTCTGGGGGGGGAGCGGAATCAATGGTCAGGATGTGAAAGAGCTGAGACAAATTTATGTGCAAGTGAGGAAAAAAGACTCCTCTAACTAATGTTTTACTGATGAAATCTGTGGCTGTTTTTTTCGACTCATTATTGACTGAGAACCTGATACTAGAAACATGAATGGAAATCTTTCTTTACTTAAACGCACAAAGGTTTGGGAACGGCCCTGTATCACAAAAAGGATGAATTTGGATTCATTCAATATGGAACAGATAAAGAGTAAAATAAATTTGATTGAAAGATTATTTTTCTACATGTTTTAAAACTGAATCATGATTAAAATCAATGTACAAAATGCACAAAAAGTTAACTCTATGTTTGCATTGATCTTAAAACTTATACTTTTAGTCTCACACACTGTTCGGGTTTAATTATCTAAGGGGCCAACAGGAAAAATTAAACAGATAATACTGTTTGTATTTGCTAAAAAGGTTCAGGGTCCGCAGCTCGTGTTACCGTCAGAGAGTTTGTTTCAGAATCGCCTTGGCTCAGCGCGATGAATGAAGCGCCACAGCTGCCGGCGAAGCGAGAGAACAAACAACATTTTTGGACAAGTCAAGGCCGAACCCGAACTCCGTGTCTGACATACTGAAAGAAAACTGAAAGAAAAAGCCAAGTAGTCTTACGTCTGTAGAAAATTCAATTAACCTGGTATCAAGGCTGCAACTCAAACTTCAGATTTCGGAATAAGTGGGTTTATTGTGTGGAGAAATACTCTTGTTTGTCACCATTGAATTTCATGCTTATAAACGGCCTTCAATCAACGTTTAGAAAAGACGAAGCAAATTCGCCGTTAGGGAAATTATTCATCTACTTTTTCAGAAAGGAAAAAAAACAAAAAAAAAGCGAGGGGGGGCTGACAGGTGACGGAGAATCGTGCGGACAGAGATTTACTGTTTGCAGTCACATGCTGGAAGGTCGGAGCTGGCCGCGTGCCCACACAAACCCGGGGCTGCCTCTCCTCTCCGATTTACAGTAAAAGGACCACCTCGACGTGAAGGTCCGCCAAGATGATAGTGATTCATGGCGCGCAGCTCGGGGCTAAGTTGAAGTTAAAGTAAACAATTACAGCGGAGTTGATGCATTCTGAGCGTGTGTATGTGGCTTGGAGAGGGATGAAGAGAACGAGGCAGAGTTGCTGCTGCTGCTGCCTGGGCCGGGATCCGAGCCCTGCGATCGTACGTGTTTGTATGGTTCCTTCTCAAAAAAGGGGAAAACAGGGATTATTCCGATTTAGGATTTAGCTCCGCTTTGGTGCTCATGTGTGGCCGGTCATGGAACAAATAGTGATAATGGTATGTTGAAGGGCCTGGGTTCAAGTGAAACATTCCGGCGGCAGTGGGGCTTTCAGTGACACCAGAGACTGGACGGATCATTTTGAAACTCTGATTTATAACTTTTTTTGAAACAGCCTCATAACTTTAGTGCTTCACATATCTGGAAAAAATCAATCATATAAATAAAAAAAAATATTTTTCACTGATACATAAAGGTAGAAAGGCAGAAAAAAATCCTTGGCCTTAAATAATAGAGTGATTGCCTGTGGGAGAGAATTTCACTCCTGTTATCTAACCATACAAAAGCAGCATTTATCTAACAAACAAGCTTCACAATGACAAATCGTATGCTGACAATACCATAATGTATGTCACTAACTCGACACAAACCATGCACTTCACTACCGGGATGAACTGCTAAAGAGTCTAAAGTTCAGAGACAGACAGAGAGACGTGGAAGATCTACTAAGATTTAAAGTGCCCCTCTACTCAAAAACATGTTTTTATTCCTGAGTGTTTGAGCTTCCCTGCAGAATGATGTATGAGCATGAGTTTGACATTTTCAAATTTATCTGCTGAAAAAAACGGGAAGTTTCCCTGCGCTCACTGAAAATACACCGATTTTAATGGATGGGCTCTATAAGCGAGAATCGTGACATCACAGTGTGCAGCCAATCACGATCCAATGGACGATTTACGCGAATGTGATATGGAAACTTGAAGCCTCCAGTGCACAAACGCTGAAAATGGAATTTACAGTGAAGTACAAGACATCTTATGTCCTGCAGCTTGCAAAAAAACTGTAAAACTTTGCTGTGAAATCTTCAGTTATTTACTGTGTTAAACACAGAAATGATTATTATATTATACAATAAACCATGGTCAAAGAGTTACTGTATAATACAGTTAATCACCTAATACTGTAAATGGGTCAATGCCAAAACTGTCATGTGATGTAATCCTAAAATCTTAGTGCCAGATAGTTTAATTCTCTTAAAAAGGTTTTTAAAAAAATTAAAAACACACATACTATCGACTAGATTTACATTCTAGGTGGATTAAATATTTAAAATTTATCAGTCTTTTTCGGTTATACCTTTTGACATTTAATGTTAAAACTTGCACATTTGCACATTTTGAGAGACCTGATGAATAGTTTTAAAATCTGTATTTTATACATTTTTTACAGTTATTAACCTAATATAAATACAACTAAAACTACAGTATTTTGTTTTTACTTCACAGCAAAGACATATTTCTCTAAGTTAAATTCTGCTTGTTGCCAGTTAAATGTTAATTTTAATGGTTTTTGCAATGAATGATTGCGTATTTATGTCTTTTGGAATTGTTGAGGATTATAAAAAGGAAAACTGAAATACAGAATTAACTGAAGAGTATTTTACATAAATACAAAACCATGTCTGGAAGAAATCTTTAAATTTGTGACTGTTTTGGCCACTTACAAATACAAATATCATCAAAAATCATCACAATATTTAATATTAATATATATATATATGGATATATTATATTTAAACCAGATAAAAAGCTGCAAATCAAATTCTAAAAGCGTGTGTGCAGCTTGAAGTGAAATAATGAAGTTATCCCAGTGTGTAATCCATTGGTATCCCCTTCTGGAGGTGTTGAAAGTTATTAATCTCCAGGAATCACCACCCTCCTCGTTATAAATCCCATCCGATTCATCGTGTGCTTCTGTAACTTGTGATCACTGCACCAGTTTCTACACGGCTCCATCTCAGTCGTGGTTGTTGTTTCCATCTGTTTCTCGAAAAAAAAAAAAAAAGAGGTTAGAAGTTGACTGGCAGAGGTCCTGCTCCCCGAGAGTTAGCAGCTCGCTGTGGGGGGGGGAAGGCTTGTTTATATGAGGGGTGAAACACCCGCCCGTCCATCACCCTGACAGAGCTGACACCCATTCAGCCGAACCAGAGGAGTTCCTGCCAACAATCAAAGGCCTTTTCATTGAAGGAATCCAGCTCTGGTTTGTCATCAGGGAGGGGCGTTCCCGGCTGTCAGCAGGACAGCGGATACTCTGCTACCTCCCTTTTTTTTTAGTTTTTTTATTCTCAGATTGTGGTCAAATCCATGCATTGGTCAAGAGCACATGCTCCGCCCCCTCCCTCCCTCGCTCTCTCCCACCTTCTCTCTCTCTCTCTCTCTTTTTGTTTTGTGATTCAACCAAGCATTTTGGTTGTGTTGTGTGTTTCTGCATGGATTATTATATTACACAAATGACATTTCATACACACAAGTCTTTATTAGATAAAATCCCCCCCCCCCCTTCAAGATAATTTACACATGCATTGTGGGTTGAAAATAATGTTCACTTCCTCCTCAGTGACACCACTGCTCTTGTTCGCCACAGGAGGGAGCACGGCTATAGGAAATGTCAAATAGCATGTTTTAAAAAACTTAGAAATGTGTGCATTAATTCAAAGTTTAGCCCTGCTACTTTCAAGAAGTTATAGACAGTTATATATCAGATGCTATTCTTGCATCTCTAGAAAATCACCCATTGATGTTTGCAAGCACCTATTAAAGATTAGATTTGAAGGGGGGGGAAACAAGTCAATGAATGCAAATTTTCATTTAAAGTTTGTTCATATTAGATGTTTGCATGAGTAAAATGTCCCTTCCCTCCGCCAAAACAAATCCAGTGTGAGTTTCCTTCCCATCCAGTGAGCTCAGACCATTCAAATACACACATAACAAGCAGCAACAAGCTGCTGTAACATTTCTGCCTTCACATGCAACGCCGTGACGCTTCGCTGGGTTTACTCTTACATAACCAGTGAGCCGCCTGCATGAATCAATAATTCATCTCCATGTCATAACACCGAGGATGCTTTGATTATGACCGACATCCAGACAAGGCAGTCCAGTAAATGGAGAAAGGGGAAATACATGCACCAAATCTCCGCTCGGATCATTGTGGGACTGCATCTTCCAAATCAGGCCTGCTTTCTATATTCTCAAACACAAAGAGTGATTGCAAAAACATCACTGACAGATCTTTTCTGTCTTGTTTGGCGTGGGATTCAACACAAACGGAGGGTCAGTCCGGATCAGACAAAAGGAGCAGCCATATTTCCCTCTTTGACAAAAAGTCTTCCCTCATTTATAGGCCCCCCCATCGGTTGGTTAAAAGGTTAAATAGTACAGTAGATCGTGAGTTATCTGTCAGGATAATCAGCCTCCAGCATCTGTTCTGGACAGCCCAAACAACTTCTCAAGTGACCCGGAGTCAGAAAAAAGAAAGAAATAATGAAAAGCTATAAAGGTTCAAAGGCTCGGTTTAAACAGCTCGATTTATGTCCACACTAAATCACGAAGGTAAAACTCACCATACTTCACTACTTTTTGTGCATTCTCTGCTAAAGCTTCACTATACATAAAATCATCTGGGCCCAATTCCCCTGTCACATAATAAAACCTCCTGCTGGTTCTGGTTTGTTTCTGACAGTAGAACCTTGCCACATTTTATCTTTAAGGTATAAGGTTTTATTGCAAAAAGACGACATTTTCATCTACGTTAAATACACATCGGGTTGGTAGGTCACTCATATATGAATAAAAAACACTCAGAACAATACAACAATAAGAAAAACATTGTTTGATGATTCTCCTAACTCTAACATGTTATTAAACACTGTGATTTGCAGCTGCTGTGGTGGACTTTGCTCTGCAGAATTTGTAGATCTGAGGTATTTTGATATGACATTCATTGGTTTTGATGATTTTTCTTATAGCTTGCCAAAGCTAAATTGCTGTGGTTGTCATCTGAAAGCCTTCCCATGAGAACATTATTGTTAACTTTCAACCAGTTTCACCTCAGATCTTCTTGAAAAATCAATCACATAAATAAAAACATTTTCTTTTTGCTCTAAAGGTAGAAAGACATAAACAAAAAGTCTCTGGCCTTGTTTAATAATGGAGCGATTGTCTAGATGAAAGAAAATAACACCCTCTCACCATGAAGGCTTCCCACTGAGCCAGTATTATGCACAGCACAATGGGGGGTATCCTTCTTGTGATATTTTTTGGATGAATAGTCTAAACATCATTATTATATTATAGGTCCTGTAGGCATGTGGTGGTTGTGTAGGGAGTAGTGCGCTTGCCTCATAAGCAGCAGACCCATGTTTAAATCCTAGCTGAAGCAGTTCTTTGCTTCTATGCCACAAAAAAGAAATTCAAATCATACGGCCAAAGTAATGAAAGTAAGTTTGCCAAATGCCAAAATAACAAACTTTGTAAGAAAAGTTCATGTGGTGTCATCTTTTCTTATTCCAGAAGAGAACCACTCACTGCACACTAGCTTCAGCATCTTGAATATAAAACTACATGCTGACATTTTATGGATGGAGGGATGGATAAGTTGTTGAACTAGTTGTTTAAACAATGTGAAACCACATTATTTCACTATATACTACATATAATGGTGTTAGCAGAGCAGTGTGTGGGGTAGAAAAAATCACATACATCCAATCTATCTGCTTTTCTATAGGAATAATTACTTAAAACTAATGCGGTGCACTAGTTTTTTTCAAATTGCAGTGTCAGTTTCTATGCAGACAAGACCATTATGTTTGCTGCCAATACAATACTACAATAAACTGAAAAACGTGATGGTTGCTGGAAATGGGACCTCTATACACCTATGTAGATATTGCATTAAAAACCAGACATTTGCAGCTAGAAGAGTCATCTCCACATTAACAAGTATTTATGATTAGTTTAATGTTCTCTTAATTGAAAAGACATTTCTAAGTGACCCCATACCTTTGAATGGTAGAGTACATATTATTTTATTTTGGGAAAAGCTATATTCTATTCTGTGCCCCTCTCAGTGCAGTTTTATATAGCTTTTAGTAAAACTTTCATATACTAACATAATAAAATCTTACAGTGCTACAGTGACACATTAGTATTAGTATTACAGGACATTACAGGAATCCACCAGTGGTCCATGATGTAACTTTAACAGGGTTATTTCTCCATATTTTGTTCATAGTTTAAGTTCATTTGACCAAATCTTGCACACTGTATTAACAATACAAAATCACAAGGAGTTCAGTAAAAGCCCGTAAAAGACATCTTGATCTCAGTGAAACTTCCTGAATATATAAAACACAAGCAGACGTTTGAAGTGGAAATCGAAAGCCGAGTAAAAGCATTAGTAGTCGGTTTCCTGCTCCAGAGGTAAACAAAAGCCATCACGCCGCCGCACGTCCGCGCAATCATTTTTTCAATCTCATAACAGAGTTCCAATTTTGCATCATGAAAAATATATGCACGTTATAAAATAAATAGTCATGGGGTGAACAAAGCTATTCCTGGTATATTGCCATTAGTATTGAGTGTGTATTAATATTTATAGTCTACTTCACACTATTGTATTTGCATGGCTTTGCTCGCCACAATCTAGTTTCCAAAAATGGATATAGGACATTTCCTGTAGACTCACAAAGCGGCAGTAGAGGGTGATTTCATTACCGTGATGATGTTTACACACGCAGTGTTTAATACGATTATTATCACTCATTCTAATGAATGATCACAGGTTGTTTGCCCCCCCCCCCTCACAAGAAATCGCTCAGGATACAAACTAGGTGTATGAATAGATTAGAAGTTACATCGAATATCTCCAGGGTGTTTGTTTTCCAACCAGTCATTTAGAGCTCGGCCCCTGTTTGCCATTGTGTACATACAGTGGGCTGCAATGTGCAAGTATGATTAGGAGTGAAAGACATTGTCTCTGTGTGAGAGGGAAAAAAACAGGAGAGAATAGAAAGAGAGAGGGAGAGAGATGAAAGACGACGGCAGAGCCAGACCCCGTATCAAAAACCAGCTTGGAAGACTCTCCCTCCTCTTTCCATCCGGCTCTCCCCTGATCATCGACCCTGAGGAGAATACACTCGATCCATGTTAAATTATAGATTAAGGCCCAGCTCTGGCTATGGTTGGGCAGCTGGCGGGCTGAGTTTTACACACTCCTGCCGCCGCTACTGTTGCCTCACCTCGCTGCCTTATTAAAATCAACATCAAACACTCTCCACAG
Source organism: Eupleurogrammus muticus (assembly GCA_036785175.1). Taxonomy (NCBI): domain Eukaryota; kingdom Metazoa; phylum Chordata; class Actinopteri; order Scombriformes; family Trichiuridae; genus Eupleurogrammus; species Eupleurogrammus muticus. The sequence continues at coordinate 5,148,865 of JAYKQN010000026.1, forward strand.
ATGAATAACGGGATTTAAAAGAGACTGTATAAATATGTAAATACTCGCTCTACAATATGCTCTCTGTGAGGCTGTGGCTGTGTTTTTTTGTTGGACTCTGACTCACGGATGAATTAACCTTTGGCGTCACTTTTCAGAGTCGTGAGTGGTTTTTTTTTTCCTTTTTTCATGCTGGTATTTTTTTTTATTCAGAGGAGCTTTGTTCTTTAAGCTCAATGATGAAATAATTTGCAAAGAGCTAGTTAATACTTGATGTATTTCAATCAGGAATCTTCAGCATACTGTATGCACATCAACAGATATAAACAGCACATACATATAAGGGACAAGGTAAAAACTGCCATCTAGTTTTATATTCTAGGTAAATTAAATATTTAAAATATTCATTCTTTTTCAGTTACACTATTTGAAAATCTATCTATCTATCTATGGATATATATAAAGTGAGAGAGAGACATTCATCATCCTCTCTCAAATGCATGTGAAGCATTTCCACCATGAAGAGGAAGTTGGTAGAACAAAAAGAGCCCATAAGCTTCGGCCATGGTCCATCACATGAAATAAGGAACTGACACGAACTCTCCCAGATGTTTTCCGTTATCCTGGTTCTGATCCTCTAACACTGTAATGGGAATTACATCAGGTCTGTTGTACAACAGGTGCAACAAAACTACAGGGAGAGTCAGGAAGCTGCTGTCGGTCACACCCTGGTAAAAAAAGAGGTAGTCAGTGTGAGTGTTTTATTGGAATATACTTCCCATGTGCAAAGTTCCATATTATAGACAGTAAGTATTTATTATCTTTTTCATTATAAGAAGGTTTAGATGTTAAAGAAATTGTGAGCAATGTTTCAAAATGCCCATTCCAGAGAACTGCAGGCAGCCCCTTATAGTCAGATATGACGCCTTGAAATGAGCTGTCAGGACCTCTGTGAAGTTGTGTGATGTCACAACTATACAGTCACCGACCGCTCTCCAATCACAACCGTTCAAATCGGCCAATCAGATTAGAGGCTCATTAATGTTAATGAGAAAACGAGCTATTCAAGAGAAGTTTTTTGTAACCTCAAATACATTTTTGTTTTTGTGTGAACTACTAAAATATTAGTCATTATCATAATGATAGATAAATTAAATGTTTTTTTGTGAACTTGCACTTGCAGTTCAGAAAAGGCAAAAATTACAGAAAACCACCAATCGTGTCATAAACCTTCCTATAATCTACAGTCATTGTGAGAGTTTTCCACGGAAGAAATAATGACTTTGATAACATCAGATTCTATGTCAGAGCGTTTTATTCACAAAACCAGCTGCATATAGAGTCCTCTTTTTAATCTGAGATCTAATACTTTCCTGTCTACTCCAATCATAAGGCTACTTTTGTTGAACAGGATATAAATAGCGGGAGAAAATGCCAATTGTACATCTTGCACAAATATAGAGTCCAGTGTATGAAAAATAATGAATTTATTATATATGTGTTATATTTATCTATATATATAATTTCGGTATAGCCTGTGATTGAAAATAGAAATCTCTATCTGTTCTCAACAATATTTTCAACAACACTTCAACGGTACTTCCATGCAAAGCGAATCTCTTAGGGCAGTCAAAGGCATCGAGATAATGTCAGGTATGAACACCAAACGTAATGCATGCATTTTCCTACAGTGATTAACAGTATCAGCATGCTGTCTGGTCGGAATTACAAAAGACAAAAGATAAATCCCAAATAATACAAACAATGAGATACACGTTTTGCAGGACAATTTGTCATTCCTACCCAGAGTGAGACAAAGTAACCTCGGATTTTCATGCATTTGTGTGCAGTTTAATAAAATAATCAGCATAACTTTGCACTGCGAATGCATGTAATCCTGATGAGGAAAAAACACACATACAGACATGGGTTTGTCTCACTCAGGTAACTAATTATTAAACATTATAAAAACAATACATCTTCCACAATAAAAAACTCTTTACAGTCAATTATCTTGATTCATAAGATCATTTCTAAACCATTTGTGTACCAATATGCCGTCACTTTCCAAGAATCAGGATGTCATGACTTTCCTTTCACACACTTATCTGCCTCGTTCTGTTCTCCGAGACATACATACAAACACAGCAATTTATCCCGCTGATATGATGCATACATGCAGTCCACACAGAACAAAATAAAAGCTTAAATGTTAACCTACAATCATTAAAAAAAAGCCATGCAGCCGAAGATTTGCACATGAGGTAAGACGATAAGTCAGGAAGTAACATTCAGGAGAAAAAAGATCATGCTGCGGTTTACATTCAGTATGGCAAGTCTGTGTGAAAGAGAGATAGACAGAGAGAGAGAGAATAAGAGAGAGAGAATAAGAGAGAGAGAAATCACAGTGAGTCCTTTTTTGTTTTGTGAAGGCATTCCAATGGGTTTTGTGTCTTTGAGGCAGTTCCTCTTACTAAACATTAACAATAAGTGTAATAAGTGGCCCTCTTTGGTTTCAACAGTAGTCTCTCATTCCCGTAGGATTCAGAAAGAAAGAAAGAAAGAAAGAAAGAAAGAAGAAAGAGAAATGGGAAAACTTCCCTTTCAAAACAGAGAAATTAGTCCCACTCCTGAGTTTAACACAGTGACACTTGGGAAAAGCAGCTCAGCGTTTTAAAAATCTTTTTAAGGGTGGTGGATGCAGTAGAAAATCACAGGGTATGGGAAGATGCATCGTTTCTTTATGATAATAAACTTATTCTTAACATTGAACTATTTTTTTTCATGTTATTTCTGGTCCAGATGTTTTGTCTCCAGATGTTCCCGCCGTGTCGTCGCAGGAGTCTTGGTTCTCTCGGGATCTCTCGGCCTCCGTGGCGTTTTCAACCGGCTCCTCGGTCTGCGTGGACTCGGGGCTCCCCTGGGACCCGGGATCCTGGCTCGGTCCGGTGCCCTGTTGGTCCGCCGAGGCCCCGCGCGTCTGCTGATTGGACGAGCACAGCTCCTGCCACTTCTTCCGGTTGGCGTCGATGCCGTCCACCATGGGCTGCAGCTTCCTGTTGAGTTTCATCAGAGCCTGGGAAAGAAAAAACAAAAACAGAGAGTGCATCACACTCCGAAACCACAAAATTATTCTATTATTCCAGCGCCTATTATCTACAGTACCTGGTATAAGGGCTTACAGATCCCGTCTATCCACTCCAGCTGTAAGGCAGGTAATTCATCTTTGCGGTTGCGGTCAAATATGGCCTACAGAGAGGTGATGACATGATTTATTTCCAGTTTTAAAAAACAAACAAGCCTTATTTACACAATGGTACTTAAATGGATTTGCCACTGGCCCAAGCATAGATGCCCCCCCCAAATATTTTTTATTAAGTTTTAACATTGTTATATTTACATGTTGAACAAAGAAATTATATAAGACAATACAACAAAAATCACCATAAAGCCTAGCATACACCAAATAATAATAATAATTTTACAGAAAGAATAAAATAAAATAATAAAACGTGGTAAAAAATGCTTTTATGTAAAGGGCTGACTCGCAGCATCAATAGAAATATGGCCACAGCTGGATTTAGTATTGATGAATAATAAAGATCCCGTTGAAACCCGTGTTCTCACCGCTGGGGTCAACTTGAGCTCTGACCTCTCCCTGTCGCCCTGCTCGAAGAATTCACTCGTCACCAGCTCTGCAACCTTTGGAATATCAGTGGAATCCAACGTTATTTCATCATTTTTACTCTAAGGCGACACTGTGTCTTGATGTGTGTGACATCCAGAGACAAGCAACGCGAAAACCTCTGGAGACTCGAACGTGTCTGTATGAAAAGGGTGGCACATGCAAAGAGACTCCTACTCCTACAGCTTCAAGGTGTCACGCATGAAAAGCAGAGATGTGGAGAAACTTTGCAGATTCAAACCTGTTTGGATATCTTCCAGGGACGAGTGACGGCACCCAGATCACACGCTGTCATCAGCATAGACCTGTAGGGGGCATCACAGCTCGATTCTAGCAACTTGTTATGCGCTCACAATTAGAAAGAGATTTCAGCACAAACCTGAGAACTTCTCTGTGTCCTTCGTCTGTCCAGCTGAATTCTCCAGAAAGAACCCACTCAAAGAATTTGGTTCTGCGCCTTTCAAATGCAGAGAGAGAGTCAAGGATGCGAGGTGGTCGAAAAATAGGGAAAACATTCTATTTTAACAGCTTTAAACAACAGTCAAAACATTTAGTAATAAAAACAACTTAAAGAGTAGAAATGCATCCATAAATCATTATTAATATTACCATTTTTCAGGCAGTAGGAAGGCCACTTACTCAAAGTGCAAAGTAAGGTCTGTGGAGAGAATAGCCTGCTTCAATAGTTGCATCATGTTGCTATACTCTTTAGAGCAGAGGTTTGCAAAAATATTGTGACCCTGTGAAAAAAAAAATAAAATAGGGCAGCATAAAGTTGGCAAACACACACAAGTAACAGTGACTAAAATGTCTTCCTAAAGCCGACGTATATAGGTAAAGTCATTGGCCTTTTTTAATGTCACGTGGTCAGTGCTGCTGCTGATCAGGCAGTTCGTGCTCAGCTCGGTTTCTGAAACTGAAATCGCTTTTGGGGAGGAAATGAACACCCTGTGGAATTTTTTTTCTTTGCTGGTCAAGCTCATACCAACAGGTTTGTGTTACACGCAATTCTAAGGCAGGGTGGGGAGGTCAGAGGTCGAGCAGACATGAAACTCAACCACAGGAAAGTCAAACACTTCTTTTCAACGCTATGATAAATGTATTTAATATAGTTACAGAGGGATCAGATGTTTGTAATTTGAGATTTCACTGCATATCTTTTCCACTATGTGTGTATCCATATTTGACTTTACATATAAATGCTGTTTAATGTGTCTGAATATCCTTAATCATCCAGGTTCTGTCTCTCTCCAATTTAATAGTAGTACTATCTAATGTGACACTGATCCATGCAGTGTTTGTTGCAGCTTAATAAAGTTGTAGTATGCAAAAAAAAAAAAAAAAAAAAAACACTTTTATCCCTGTCACCCACCACCTGATGAGTCCGACGGCTGAGGAGATGAAAGATACCGCCTCACCTCGCTCTGCAGGATCATGACTGCGTGGTTGAAGTGATGATGTTCCAGCGTGGCTGACGTCCCGTAGAGCAGAGCCAGAGCAGAACCCGTCCTGCAGGAAGAATACAGCAGTGAAACATCTCTCGGTTCACGTGTTTGTTATTCCAAAATCTGGCCTGCTGCACGGGTCCCTTACTTCGCCTGAAACGCGTTGTTGGTGCCTCGATGGTCCAGATCGTGGCACAGGCAGCCGACCATCAGAGCCAGAATCTCAGCATCTGACAAAACATCCTGAAAGCTGGCTGTCTGCAGAAAGCAAAATGGGATGTTTTTTTTTATTATACTCTAAACTAGAATAATGTTGTGGTTTCCAAGTTTAAACTTCTCCAATGACAGGTTTTTATAAATAACATTAACAGCATGTTATTCTTATTAAGGGTTTAAGTTGAGGGGAGTAATTTTTCTTTTAATAAACAGTTTAACTGTATAGTGTGAGTGCAAAAACATATGGAGAGAACTCAACAGGGCTAAAATCAGAGATGGTGCACATATGCATGCATCTAGAATGAGGGAAACATCACTTTAAATTCATACTTCTATTCATACTATCTACTGCATTTTTGGAAAAGAAAGGCAGGCGCCCTCTGGTGGCACCCTGTGATCAGCCAAGAAAATATTATATGTCAACGTCCAACACATGCATCTGTGTACTTGCATTATGAACAGGAGAAGCATATGTAGGTGTGTGACAATCTTGACAATTTTGTGACAGGAAACTGATCCAGTTTCTACTTTTCATCTGAGCAGTGGGATTGGTGACTCTCAAGTGTAAAGCTGCACAGAAGCATAACACACCAGCGTCGTCGTTCAACAATCCAGCTCTTGATTAGCTTTTACTAGCTTGTGCGGCTCCATTCTCATTCCCCATGATCCTATTCAGACAATGACCAATGAACGGAAAAAGGAAGTCACATCCAGTAACCTTGGATGTCACACAGAAGAGAACACACATTTTAGCCGTGTATGTGTTTCCGCTTTCCACTCGACTTTATTTCTTTTTTGTGAAAGCATTATCTTTGAGAAATCACAATGGGCTTTGTAATCCTTTCCACGATCTGATCATAAGTTTTCTCTCCCGGCTTATCTGGGCCAATTAAGCCGCGCAACAGTCCATAAATTGTCAGTTTGATCACACATAGAAACACTAAGAGCTGCTTCTCATCCTCGGTTCCGTTCGCCGGCTTCAGACGTTCTAACCCTTCCACAAATCGTTAGCCTCGTAGCATAATTGCCTGAGTCCTACAGGACTTACATCATTCTGCTGCGAGGCTAACGAAACGTTGACCCCTGCTCCATGACTGTTCAAAGCCACCGATAGGGCTGATTATATCTGCCGTATTGTGGTGTATGCATGAACAGGCTGGCTGGCAGTTATTTAGCAGATATGTTATGTTATTGCATTACTATGGAAAAGTTTACTTTACTTCACTAAATTATTGTAAATAGATGCACATGCACATGCTGCACTCTTTATTTTCTTTAATACATCACACCTTTAATATCTATTTACCTCCATCTCTAAAATGAAATACTTAACGAAAAAAGGTTGAGCTTCTTATGTTTAGTTTACACTTTTAAAATAAAAAAAAAAGAAATCTCATACTGCCTGACTGTATCACATACTTTCTGTATCAGCTCGTGGCAACTTTTCATTGATGTTTCCACTGAGTGAAATATTCAAACCCAGGACTGAAATAACTCTACGGCCGTACCATTCCATCAAAAAAAAAAAAAGATGACTTATTTCTCCCAAAATAAGCCTGATATAATTTGGCATCTCAGGAAAGCTTTGGGTTCGCCAGTACAATCTTAAATAAAGCATCTGAGCAAAGCGGGAGCTAGACCCGCGGGTTGAGGAGTGGCCTTCAGACGCTGACTGGGAGCGTTGTAAATAAATGTGACTCGACTCACCGTGATCATCACAAACATGCACTGGGACACGTTGAAGGCGTGCCGCCACGTATGATACGCCACGGTCCGGTAGTTCTTCCTCACCGTCAGGAGCCAGCGGCACAGAACCTGAGACGCAAACACACACAGGTGACAAATAGGCACACACACACACACACACACACACTGGAGGCCAGCAGTATAGGTACATTTTTACAGGACATCACCTCATAGTCGATTTTAAACTTTTGGACGACACCGAGCTCCAGGAACATCCGGAGTGACGCAGTGATCATGGCGTCATTATCCAGAGAGAAGTCGTTGAAGTGGAACTCGTCGATGCCCAGCTCGATGCTCAGGGGGATCTTGGCTGCCTTCGGGGGGAAGAGGACAGAGCTGTCAATCATGCAGTGCAAGCAAAGGCTGCACCAGAGCAATCAACATCTCACACCTCACCTACAGCCCCTGACAGGCTCCACATGCTGGAAGATGAGTTTAGTGAAAATGTTTGCTCATACGCTCCTGCTGAGGATTACCTTGAGTCTGTCAACTTCTACCTTGGAGCAGGTGGCATGGTAGGACAACATCTGAAAGTGCAGAAATGACGGGAAAACGCCAACGTGAAATGCTGACAATTGGAAAAAACTAGATTACATTAGATAATGATGAAATCTACCAGGTATAGGTTAAATATTTATGGTTGAGAAGGTGTACAACATTTACAACATACTGTTATGCATTAAATAATATAATGGATATAGCTTTATGAAGAGAATGTGTAATTGTAATTTTCCTTGAAGGCTGGCATATAATCTACACTGATTATTAGAAGCAGATGTTGTATTTTTGTAATATCATTTGTCATGAACAAGAATATATTTATTGTATTTACTTATACAATTATGATAATAATAATCATCATTATTATAATACTTCACATTCAGAAATGATGGGGTAAGAGCTTTAACATAAAAATGTATGAATTTTTTAGTTTTAGTTTTAAGGAATTAAGTTTCAATTGGCATTTTTCTCCGCTCACATCCAGAGCTACAGACTGTTTGGCCCACGTCTTCTTTACTTGATTGTACATCATAGTGTTGTTAATTCCAAGTCCGCAGAATATCACAAATGCCTGTACACAAATGAAAACCCAGAGAAGAAACAAACATAGACTATCTTAAAATGTGAATTTGGTGCAATGTCAGTTTTGGTGACATGGTTGTCATTGATTTCTAAATTAAAAATAAAACTGACCTCAAATAGTCTCTGATCTGCATCACTGAAGGTCTTCCTATCCAGGCGATTCAGAATCTGGGCGACCCCTGTGAGGAACATGTATACATCAGCACCTGCAAACTAAAAAGTTTTTAGCGAGAACAAATAAAACTGATTATTTGGTCAACCTACCGATAATCTGATGAGTTCTATTCCAGATAGGGACGCATAGCACTGATCTGATATGAAATCCTGAAGCCTGATCTGCCTGTAATGCAGAATATGGAAAATATGGAAAATAATGTTTTTGTGTATGGCTTTTAGGCAGATTGGAGACACAATTAGTTTTCAAAATTATAGTACATAAAGAAATGTATATTTTATTTATTTACCAGTAATCATAAGTAATAAATTAAAATACCAAAATGAGTGATATGGCTCACTTTGAAAAATCAAAAAATGCACGTGTGTCTATGCATTTGGAAAGCTGTAAAAGGTTGAATGTGGAGGCGAATTGTGTGTCTACACCTCGGCATCAAAGCGTGGGTCCTGGCACACGTCGCTGATGTTAACAGGCAGTCCAGTGGAAGCCACCAGCTCAGCAATGCTGTTATTGATCAGCCAATCAGAGCACGACAGCTTCTCCATGCTGACGCACCCACAAACAGGAAACAACGGTCACTCAACGGTGTGAATGTACACATCACGACACAACAGCAGTAAACATTTTGATCCACACTAAAATATCTTGACAACTGTTAGATGTATCGTCATGAAATTTAATACAGAGATCCAAGTTCAACCATTGATTGGCATTTAACAGATTTATTCCCTGACCTTTCATCTAGGGCCAAAACCAAGTCAAAACATAGTGTATGACTAAATATTTTTTTTAAATCAAATGACATTCACATCATCCTCAACTGTATTTGTATTTTTTAATAAATATGGTAAAACTAAGATGGTGAACATACAGTACACTACTGTTGAAAAGTTTGGGATCACTTAGAAATGTCCTTATTTTTAAAAGAAAAGAACTGTTTTTTCAACAATAAAACATTAAACGCTGTACATTGTTAATTTGGTAAATGATTATTCTAGCTGCAAATGTGTGGTTTTTAATGTAATATCAACATAAGTGTATAGAGGTCCACTTCCAGTTCTAATGGTCCATTGTGTTTGCTATTTGCATTAGAAGCTAATGGATGATTAGAAAACACTTGTGCAATGATGTTAGCACAGCTGTAAACTGTTTTCAGCTGCTTAGATGGAGCATTCTTTGACAAAAGCAAAGTTTGAAGGATAAAATTACCATTTCAAATAAAAAATAATTATTTCTAACCTTGTCAATGTATTGACAATATTTTCTATTTATTTTGCAACTCATTTCGAACAAAATCTTCTGGGTAAACTTTTAAATGATAGTGTATGTGATAAACATTGTACCCGCAAACATCATAAACATAATAGCAGTATAGTATATAACTGTTAGCCTTTCCCATATCATATTATGTCTGTTAAAACAGCAGTCCGTGGGTCATTTGGGACCGGGCCGCACAGAAAGAATAAATAACTTCCATTATTTTACTTTTACTTTGTTTTATTTCGGAATCTGAAAGATTTTATTTTGAAAAATTACACGATTTCTGTTACATCCGTCTATGTCGGCCAAGGCGCTCTTCTCGGTCACGTGACAGGTTACCGCTAAAATGAAACCCAGAAGCTAGCAAAATGAGTGAAAAACAAACGTCTTTGGAAAGTTTCTTCGCGAAGGGGAAAAGGCCCAGCCACAAGACAGGAGAGGAGCCTACGACTTCCAGGAAAAAGAAAGCTACATTTAATAGACAATGTCAGTACGTAAAATACGTAAAAATACGTATTTATCCCAACGGGAGATTCCCACGCACCTAGCCCGCTCTGCATAATATGCGGCGACCGGTTCACGAATGAGGCAATGAAGCCCTCAAAACTGCTTCGCCACTTGGAGACTAAGCACCCGGCATTAAAAGAAAAACATTTGGAGTGTTTTTGAAAGGAAAAAAACGCGAACAAGAAGAACGGAAACAATTACTGAGGGCCACCACATCGACAAACGGGAGTGCACTGAGAGCATCGTACTTGGCGGCTATGCTAACGCTAAAAAGCCGGTGTGAAGCGGGGTTTTCTGCAGTGACGGCGACCGAAACAAAATAAGAAGTAGACTGGACATAAGCCACACACTTCGGTTGTCATTGACGGGTTGCAGAAAAAACAAGTTCGGGGCTCCTAATGATTCAGCATTGTGGTGAGTTGTATTTTTCACGCACTTTGTATTCGCGGTGTATCTTATTTTGAAGGCATGTTTAAACGTTACCATAGCGACCAGAGAGCGTTGCGGGCAGAGAGGACGTCACTCATGTCATGATCAGTGTTTATCATTATGTTTAGAAAATGCCACATTTTTCATGCAGGTCATATGATATTATTTTGATGTATTTATCCGCCACACCTTAAATAAAATAAGGTAAAAATAATAAAGTGGTCCATGGGGGATCACTGTGTTTAAGAATTTCACCTGATGTCGCACTCCATGTTGCACAAAGGAGACATTAGCTCAAATGTCTTAGAGAACTTCACAACCTACAGAAAAAAACATGTATCAGTGTATCATCACAACCAGCAGCATCAGTAACAAGAGGTGAGGCCAAAGACGAAAAAAACTATATACAGTGTGTGGGAGAAAAAATCAATTTGGATAATTGTAGGGTGACGCACTGCTAAGAATCAAGCAAAAAGTTAATAATAACGCGTGATGCAGGAAAGGCTGATAAAGAGCCAAAGGTCTCACTGGCGAGTCGATGTCCTCGAGGAGGAGCACGGAGCAGCGTTCACACTGCAACAGGGTCAGCGCTCGCTGCATGATCTTCCTGACTATTTTCTCCAGATCGGTCTGCTCCTCAAACAGGTCATTGACCACCTCCAGTAGAGCCTGCAGCAGAATGCAAGGAAAACAGCATGCTGAATTATACTCATAACTAAAGTTATGCTATCTGCAATGGCTGAGAAACAATTAATCATGTTTCTCGTAAATGTACAGTTTGCATTCTCTCACCCTGCTCCTTTCATACTCCTTGCGAGACTCGGAAAACAACTTGGCATTGGAAATCGATATTCCACAGAACGGTAGATACATCTGCAGCACCTGAGTACAAGAAATACAAAAAAAGGTGTTGAAATGCATGCATAATATATAAATGTTAGCTCCTTAAACAAAAGGAGAGAGAGCACGGGTTTGTGGAGATAGGGGTGGAAAGACTGTTTCTCAGGACAAATGTGTCTCATATAGATTTCTTGTTAATGAAGTATTGATTTAGAGAAAGAAGGCATTTAGTAAGACATCAGCAGCTCTAACATGTCTAGCTTAGGTGGCAAATGAAGATATGTTTTTCTTTGTTGCTTGAAAATAGTTATTGGTGTTGCTTTGCTTTAGGTATAGTTTGTATACTTCACAGAACATATTTTTCAAATGCTTAAATTACTTTAAAGACAAAACCTAATTTAAAGTTGACTCAAGTCAAGTTGGAGCCAGAGAACACACATATATTAAGAATAGACAATTTTTCACAACTTTATTCTGCCACCTTGTGGACAAACTCTTCTCAGTGCAGCCGAACTCTTAAAAAGAAAAGCAAACATAGATTCGTTTTGATGCGTTTATACAATTGTTTTCTCTTAATATGTTTGCTCAGAGTGAATGGATCATGCACCTCTGCTTTGCCTGGTGTCACACGCAAACAATAAGCCAGTATTTTTCAGACCATATAGATGCACAGTATATTTATTTGCTCATCAACAAACTTTGAGAATGAAATTGTATTCATATAAGATGTGGAGCCATAAATGAATCTCTTATCCATGCAGATTCCAATGCCATTTAAAGCATGTTGCCCAGGGAGCACTTGAAAGTGTATCCACTCAAAGTGCATTGCCTAAATGTGCATATATATATATATATATATACACAGCCAGACATTTAATGTTCCACACTTGAGTAAGTGGATGACCTCCTGTCTTCATTTTTCTGGTATTTTGCTTCCGAGGGAACACTTTGCCCCCCTCAGCAGCCATTAAGAAGATTCAAAGTACACAGTGTTTTCAGCTGCATGGCTCAAGAGCTTATGTGCAATAATTTTTTTATATGTTTGTGTGTGTGTGTGTGTGTGTGTCTGTGTACAGACACATGCTCCACAAGAATCCAATTTTAACTCCATCTCTAAAATGATTCTAATGGTCAAACCACAACCACAAACAACAATATTACACTGAAGATGAAGTATTGCTGGGTGGATGTGAATATGAGCCCCCCCCCCCCCCTTCCACCTAGGAACATGGATCTGGTAAATTGCTTTTTTTTCAATATAAACACATAACTTCACCTTCTCATCATCCTCAGTGAAGGGAGTGCCCATGGGATTTTTGTTGATTGCTTGCACAACACCTATGACTTCCCCATCACTGTTGCAAATGGCCATACAGAGGATAGAGCGAGTCTTGTAGCCCGTTAACTTGTCTATCTCATCACTGAAGCGGTGGTCCTGCAGAGGGAGGCAAACAAGCGCATATATCACAGGTGCATGATCCCACACGAACACATATAACATCACAACACTCAGCTGTAAAATCACTTAAATGTGTAGCCTTATAGGGGTTAAATATCACTTTAACAGTTATTTTAATTTCAATTTTCAATTAGATAGAAAATGATCAAATAAAACAATAGCACAAAGTTTCCTTTTACCTACATCACCTCAAATCTCCAAGCTTGTAAAGAGGCAACCCATGGTCCATTTACTGTGTCATCACATAGCCTAGACTCAGCGTCATCTCTGTTGTTGCATGAGCATTTTAGTAAAAGTCCATTTCTAATTTTATTGTTGCTTGCCCTAATGACTGCTCTCCCTTTGCAGCACTCTGATATTTCAAAAAAAAAAAAAAAACGCGTATTGCATATCTAATGGCAAAGCTGCATATATTTTACGTCTCAGTGGTTATTCGGATTCACGAATCTGTGGGAGGCCCACATTTTTTACTATAGGCAGAAAAACTTTAATACCTCTCACTGACACACATCCACTCCATTGCAGTAATAGACCTCAGGGGGGATGTGCATAAGCAGCCCAGGGCCATGATATAATGATGTAGAGCGCACCTGGTAGCGTATAGCCTACCACGAGAATCTAGTGTGTAGAAAGCTGCAAGAATTTTAACACTTGCTTTCCTGCATTTTTTTTAAAATCAGGAACAGTTGTTTTTATCCTGACAGTGGTCAATTAAGGTAATAACATAGACAGAGTCTTCTCTCTATTTAGCTTTTTTATTGAATTGAATTCAGGATTTTTGCCTCGTTTTTGTGTGAATGTAGAGGGACCACATCAACAAAGTGGTTATTATCATGTTTTCCTCCAAAGCTAAAAAAAACATTCCTGCAGCAGTCATACATCATAATGAAAATCTTTTGACATTTTAAATAGAGATTAATATGTTAAATTATTTTGTTCTATTTCATTTCACATGGTTAACCACAACATATTACTTGACTCACTAAAAAATTGGGCACTTTTTTTTTTACTTTTTTAAATTCATGCATTTGAGGCAGAAAAAATTAACTGTGGAGTTCCCCAAGGCTCCATTCTGGGGCCTTTTGTGTTCAGTATGTACAGGCTTCCACTAGCTTATTATTACAGAAAGCAACAAAATATATGACCTTAATTATGCAGACAACACACAAATTTATATAACCATATCACCAAGAGACCACAGTATAAACCCATACAAGCACTTAATAAGTGCATCGATCAAATCAACAACTCTAATTATTAAAATTCAGTGCTTAGCTTCAATCACTATTATTAAAACACACAAAACAAGCCAACAATTTTAGTGCAGTCATGAACTTGGGCCTGATTTAACAGCCACATTAAGATAATTACAAACTCAGCCTACTAGACATATTATTATTTAAGGACATATATAGGAGGATGCATGTGGAATACTCAGTAGGATTTGGAAAAAACATTTCCATGCCTTTATCTTCAATAGACTCAACTACTTTGACAAGGGTCTAGGTCTTTTTAAAAAAATGATCAGGCAGCAGCTGCACTAAGACCGAGGAAGTGGATCACTTCATTCCAGTTCTCTGATCTTTACATTGGCTTCCTCTCTGTCAAAGACATGATTTTAAAATAATGCTGTTGGTTTATAAAGCACCGAATGGTTTCAGGCCAAAATACATTTCTGATCTTCTGCTGCTTTATGAACCATTCAGACCTCCCTGGTCACCCGGGACGAGTCTGCTTCTCTGACTCATATTTTATGTTCCACAAGTCCGGAACAAACTCCCAGAAAACTGCAGGTCTGCTGCAACTCTCTCTTATTTTAAATCAAGACCAAAGTCTTTTACTGTTGAAGTTTTTTTTTGTTTTAGGGAGTTTTTCCTCATTTCACTCAAGTGTCCAAGGACAGCGGATGCTTGAAAGCCCCTCTGAGGCAGACCTGTGATTTGTGATTTCAGGCAATAAATAAAATTGACTTGACATTTCCGTTTGCAGCTGTTTTTTTAAATCAAACAATTATTTATTTCTTTTTCAGTGACTTTTAATACTTATATTTATCTTAATTCTTATATGTGTCCCTCGGTTCTAGTTCTATTCCATCTGAGATCGTACATGTTTATTTTTAACTTTCTCTAATGTTCTTTCCCAACAAATTTTAAATTTACCTTATTGTTGAGCTGTCCTATACAAGTAAACTTGCTTTGTCTCATAAACTTGTATATATGAATGTGGATGGCATGGGCACAAATTTACCTCATAGGCGTTTGGGATGTTCACAGTCTCTCCATGCTCTGCCACATATCCAATGATGCCTTTTCCCCATGGCACTTGCACTTCGTTGGAGTTCAGGGTGCTGGAGGACGGTCTGACTGTGGTACCCGAGTGCACGTCGAAGAATTTGGACACCAGCGTCCTCTTGTGCGCGGGTCCCTCGACGAGGAAAAGCGAACACCTGTCCGCGTCCACCAGGATGCACACGTTGATCAGGATCTTGTAACTCAGGTTCGTCAGGTCCAGGTCGTTGGAGATGTCTTTCACCAACTCCAGGAAGAACTCGCGCTCGTTGGTTTCCTTGAGTCTGTATTTGTAGTCGATGGCGCTGGACGCGTACTGGGGCACGTTGACGCGGGACTCCAGCAGGGCGCTGAGGATGTGCGCGGTGGTCGGCGGCAGGGAGCTGGCTTTGCGCAGGAGCGCGCGGCGCCTCACGCTGGACTGGGACTCGTGCTCACTGAGGCTCACGTGCTCGTCGTAGGTGCGGTGCGCCGTGGTGGCTTTGGAGCGGGCGAAGTTGCGCCGCAGCTCCATGTGGGACGACCTGCGCCGGAGCCCGTCCGGGTTGGACGTCCACAGCGGGTCGCGCGGAGCGCCGCGCCGCTCCTCCGCCGCGGCCGCCTTGGACGGCCGGTGCTCCTTCAGCCACCTGCTCACCTGGTCGCACTTCGCCTTGCGGACCAGGTACTCCTCGAACAGGTCCGGGTGGCAGTCCAGGAACGCCTCCACGTCGGAGAAGTCGAACGTCGTCATGGTGAGAGCCGCTGCGGGGACCGGGCGAGGCGCTCAAGTGGGAGAACAAGTTAAAAGACGCGCGTAGGCTACGGATGACGAGGAGAGGCGGCTGCAGCCCAGCTACTCACACGGACGTCCTCACAACATCCATCTAATGATGCTGCACGCGAGCCGGTCCATCGCGTCGCTCCCTGGAAACACTGGGAGCAGAAATGGTCAACTGGTTCAATTTATCCGAGACCGGACTGATGACGCCTGAGAGACGAGCTATCAGTCAGGCGAGATGGAGCTGCGCCTCCGGGGACTCGTGTGGAATACTATGCAGAGGTGTAGAAAAACACAGCGCCTATATATTATCACAAGAAATGGGAGAGAAGAGGAGAAAAAAACTGCAGGGCAAGCTGCTTGTTCACTCTTATACTGCCAGTGTCATTGTGCAAGGCTCCAATGGAAAGCAAAGATAGATAGATAGATAGATAGAACACCCTCTTCTTTTTTTCACTCAAGGCCACTTGGCTCCAGGCAAAAGGAATGTGACTGAATAGATGGAGAAAGAATAAAATAAAAAAAAAAAAAAAAAAACCTCCCTGTTATTTTACCATAACGTGTGTTTGCTTTTGCCACAACACTCTTGCTTGTGTGTCTGCAGAAGTCAATAGAATCTATTTGGATTGAGATATTTCCCATCACTAATACACACACATACACACACACACACACATCAGATTCGCTCAATTCACAAGTGTATGTTACTTCAGAGTGGCCTTGTGATTACAAAAGTACAATAGTGTTCCTTCTTCCTTCCCACCCCCAACCGCTTTATACACACACACACACACACACCTCTTCAAACATCTGCACACACTCTCATACGGTACAAACACCCACACACTGACTGCACCTCTGTAGTAGTGAAATGTGTTTTTCTAGCACATGGCATGCATTAAATATATATATATATTTCTTTTTTCTTTTTTCCAGGGCTGTGTGCTTTGTAGCGCGGTTTCATAGGTTAATCTTTTATTCTTTCGTTCTCAGCTC
Organism: Eupleurogrammus muticus; assembly: GCA_036785175.1. Classification (NCBI taxonomy): domain Eukaryota; kingdom Metazoa; phylum Chordata; class Actinopteri; order Scombriformes; family Trichiuridae; genus Eupleurogrammus; species Eupleurogrammus muticus. Next base: position 5,165,733 of record JAYKQN010000026.1, read on the forward strand.
ATGAAAGAAGCAGCATGAATGTCTTTGTGGAGTCTGTCAGAAAGCTCATGGTCTGCCAGCAAAGGTAGAGCTGGATTATTGGCACGGCGTGTGTTGTAGGCCTATGCCCTGCCCCCCAGGGGGCAGTAGGCGATTTAGACGGGGACGTTGTCCTCTTCATCCTCTACAGTAGTGGCAGAGGGAGTCAAGTCAAGTCAAAGAGTGCAGGGGCACAGGGTTTGTTTGGTTGAATATATTAGTCGGTCCTGCCTGACTCATTAATCCTTTAACTGTGCTGCGTATTGATAAATCCATGGCGCGCGGTGCGTGGTGCTGAAGTAGCAGAAGGACTTGTAATTGCGCCTTTTTCTCCCAGTCCCGCCCTTCTGAGAGTTTCGTCCTGGATCTATAATATTCAGAGCTAAATTCTAGATTCTATACCGTGCTGTGGTGTCACCTTTATCATCAAAGCGGCAAGTAGGAACCTGCAGGAAGAGTAAGATGATCATATAGACGCACTGCTTCCTTTAGTATTTCAATAATATTCTTTATGGATACACCCCCAGACTAAACCACCTCTGTTAGGAACTATATTTCATTTTTATTTAATTACCTGGGAGTGGACCATGCTCAGTTGTTACCAGAATCAGAAGGTTTAACCCTTAGAGATAGAAGGTTTAAACCGGGGGAACTACTAGTTGGTTTTCTGGGGGTCAATAGGGCCCCGAAGAGCTTTTTTTCTGGCCCCGGGGGCCTCTGCAGGAGAGAATAATTAATTTCCTAAAGTCCTCCAGGAGTGTATTGACCAGGTAACTATGGGAACTACTGTTAAGTTGAATTCCTGTTGCAATCCTGCAGGGGTTAAGCCTGAACCTGCATCCACACAATAACTGAATATCAGGGCAACCACTGCAGGCTCTGGTACATTTATAATGCAGCAGAAAGAAAATGTAATCTGGAGAACGGCTGTTCCGCTGGGGCAGAGCAGGGTAATTGGTTGGTGGACTTAGCTTAGGCTGCTTGATAGGACCTGGTGTTATGCTGAGACTTTGGACAAGGTCACTTGGGAATCCCAATTAAAAAAAAAAGCAGAATGCAGAATATGGGTCTTGTGAGGGCCAATAAACAAGGTTTGCTGCTTGGAAAGCACTCCATGTCCAAGGAGAGAAAGCTGCATTGATTGTACGTCGTGGCTGTGCACCGACTGAAACTGGTAGTTAGACGCAGTTTTCCTATTTGATGCGGCGTACGATTTCAACACACTTTTCACCATAGCTTAGCATTGATGGGATCCTACACGAACACAGAGCTTTTCTGACAATTTAGGAATTTGTTTGCTCTGTGTTTCCTGTTTTGTCTTTTCACTTCTCACTGGTTTGAAGTAGGTTGGTTTTCACTTGAAGAAAAAAATGCTTTCATATGTGCAACAATTTGACCAAAAAGGTCATTGTTAATCACCTTTGACCAAACCACACACACACACACACACACACACACACACACACACACACAAACACACAATGCAGATTAGTTTAGAGGTTTTTAGTGTAAATCTTAATTTTCCCATGTTTTACACATATACATGTAATATAAATGTATTATTTGAGTCTCTTCTAAATTGGCTTATTTGAATGGCTGAATAGGGAATGGGTGGTGCCTCTATAATTGTGACATCACAACTTCACCGGCTCATATTAAAGAAAAGTTTCTGAATAAAAGCCGGGTGCATTTCTCTGTGGATTGAGTGTTCTGATGCATGGAGCAGTATTTACTGTATATAACACACAGACCTTCTTATAATAAAAACACAATTAAAATTTCACTTTCTACATATTAATGAATACTTAAAGATGTTTTTGTTCATGGCTTGAGTCATAAAGTCATTTCAGGATTAATGATTGAAATGTGTTTTTTCTATTGATCACAAAATGTTGATTGGGGACCCTCAGGCTTTCAGGGGTCTCTCATTAAAATAAAGGATTATTTTCATTTGCTATTCACTAACTAAGGGCTTACACAACAGGGATGTATAAATATTTTATAAATAATTCAAAGCTAAATGAATGCCCTCTCAGTCGGAGTTTCTTAATTAGAACAAAATCTTATCAAATGGGTTTGAGGATTAGTACAAATTGGGTCCTTTGAAATAAAAATGTTTAGGAGCAGCATGGACAGAGCATCTCTCCCCATCTGCTAAACTGAAGAAGAAAGTTGCTCAAAAGGAGCACACACAAATTCTAACCTGAGAAAAAAAATGATTGTCAGCTGGAACTCCTCATCTGGATCATCCCAGTTTTAAGTTGTTGTTTAAGGCGTGTGGATTGGATCTACAACTGTTTCTATGTTGATTAGAAATGGAGACAACGAAACATGAACCCTGCAACCAGACACCACTCACACACAACTCGTATCTGGTGTCAACGTGTGCAGGCCGGAGCCGGCTCGATTTTCACCAGGCCCAATGCTTAGTTATGTGAGTTCATCAAACTGTGAACGTGTGATATTATCAGATCCACACACTCGATGACTGGAAGACGGACATCCTGTGCAGTGATTGCCCGGTGGTATCCTCAGAGCAAATAATGATATAATGGGAATTATCGGCGCATCAATATTACTGCAGCAAAACTACATAACGAGGACAAAAAAGGATTCTGGAACTGTCGATGCTATTATCTAATTTTCTAGTATATTGTCCACAGCTCTATTACACCACACTGCTGCTCACACTGCGTTTATCTGCTGGGCTTGACCTGGTGTCACTCATGGAGATCCTATTGTTTGGTGTAACACGGCCACTCTGGCCGTCCCTGGAATCCAAACGTGTTGTGGAGGGAGTCAACAAAACCTTCAGTGTTTCATCTCCCATCCGTCTGCACCGTGCCTGCTTATATCTGAGCGGTAAGTTAAAGAAACTTTTCTAGTTCAGTTTCTTGTCACAGATTTGTCCCCCTACTAGCTATTTTAATATTTGAAAGACAGTCTGGATAGGTGTTGCAGATACCTGTAATTAGGTTTGGTCCAGTCAAAAAGAACATTTGCAGTAAAACTATATTCTTACTATTCACAATTGTCATTTCAGACATCCACACCTACAATCCTCCTAGGACAAATGCCGTCATTATTGCAGTTCATGTGTAAGGGGTTTAATACACTTTGAGGTATCCTCTGTGTGAATTCTAGATATCTGTAACTGAACTACTAATAGTGGTAATTCCACTTTGAGATATCTACAATTTGATTCTGACTAGTCACAATTCCAGTTCAATATATCTTCAATTCCCCACAATTAAAGACATCTGCATTTCCCTTTTTAGAAATCTTGAATTAAGTTTCGACTAGACGAAATGATGTTGTAGATATTTATATCTAGAGTTATAACTAGTCCCAATTTAATTGTAAGTATCTTTTTTTAAGTTAAAGGTATCTTGAACTAAATTTTAATTAGAGATGTCTGTAACGTTTGTTCAGCCTAATCAGAATGTAATTACAGATATCTCTATATATGTCGATTAAACTAGTCATAATTAGGTTACAGATATCTTGAATGAAAGATGACACTATTCAAAATGTAATAATGAAAAGTCATAAAAATGTTGTTGATCTCAGCAATGTTAGTGAAATTTATCCATTAAAGGTTAAAATGGATTTCATAGGTAATTGTTGCATGTCAGTAGTTTTTTTCAAAGGGAATATGACTTTTCCTGGTTTGATGTGCAGTACAACTAAAATGCTAAAGTGTTATATCTTGCTAAAATGTGATATCTTATGTGTAGTCGTGCTGTATGGACAAATATTTCAACTCTGAAGTTCATATATTATAAATATCTATTCCCCTTCATGGTTTCATCAGATCTAAAAAGAAACACTCATGATGAATTATGAATTAGCAACGCTTACACTGATAAAACGGCGTGAGAAAAGAACACGTTTCTTTTTTTTTAAAGCAGACAAGGTTTATCCACAGATTCTGTTAATGGTTAATTCTCTGTGTGTTTGCCCTCATAAGCTTTTCCCTCTCCAGGGTTTCAGCCTCCCTCCGGCCTCCTGTGTTTTGACTCGGTGCTCCGACAGCCAGATGGAGCCCTCCTCACCAAACCTCGGCCTCCATCAGCTCATCGTGCCTGTGTGAGTGTGGAGACAGGCTGCACAGCAAAGCATAAATGCAGAATTTTTAATTCGTGAATAAATTAAACGCGGCACTAATTATAGATTTTTATCTTGCATTCACAGGCCTGTTGTCAGTCAACAACATTTCACCAATACTACAAGGAAGAAAAGTAAAACTCGTCTTAATGACCAACTGTGGGTGGCTGTTGAATTCTATAATAGAATCCTATTTAAAAAAAATCCTCAGCCGTGAAACACAATGATAAAAATGTTTTTGTCTCTTCCCCAGCATACCAAAACCAACTGATATAAATATGGCGTGAGTTGTCCACTGGACACATGACCAGATTAATTTCCTCCCTACTTGTGGCTGTCTTAAACTTCTTCTTCATTGTCTTTCCTCTAAAACAGGGAGAAAATGATAAAGATTGCGACGCCGAAAGAACATCCGTATGCTTCCCACATCTCCCGGTTCGCAATGTTCCCATCCTTCCGCTCTCCAGACGACCCTGACACAGGGGTCAGGGCCGCCTCTCGACCTTTCCTCGGCCCCCTCATCCCGACCGCTGCACCAGACGTCACTCTGCTGAGCAAGGCTATAGGTGAGAAAGCAGCATATTGTGGTAAAAAGAGAAAAGGGAGTACAAAGGATGATATTCAAGATGTTTTATCTCTACATACAGGCGGTCCATACAGGCATGAGGTCTTGCAGTCACCCATGACAACCAGAGCGAAAGCTGCTGAATGGCCAGGAGAACACGGCTTCTTGAATGTGAGTTGGGCGTCACTACATTTTCACTGAAGTCACCCGATGCATCAAATGACGGTTTCGATCGTTTTCTAAATCCGCCCAGCATTCAAAACCCCTGAGAGGAGACGTACAAGTGTTCTACCCGACTCCTCCGAAGATCGTGCTGCCCAACCCGAAACTTCGTGACTGGAACCACTCATTGTCTGAGCGCACGAGCAACATGCTGAAAAACATGGAGAGGACACACTGGGTCACCTCTTATCAAATGAACTACACGGGTAAGTTTAGCTAAAGGTTAATATTTATAATGTGTATTTAATCCAGTGTAACTACAAAAAAAGTGTCTCAAAAATTGAATAGGGTGACATATGCATAAAGTCCATGGTCATCCTCCACTTTCTGGTCATTTTCCAAATAACATTTCTCTCACTTTAAATAGGCCCTCCAGTCTACCAAGCAGAACCATATGTCCTCCAGGGGGGGTCCTGTCCTATATAGTGTACCAAGAGCTGGCACATAGCAGCATAGCAATACCGCTGTTATCAGTCGGCACTGTCCTCAACATGAGACACAATCCCTATCACAAGACACAATAATTACCAATCATATAAATAATAAACCAAATATTTGATGTCAGTAATTGTATAAAACAGGAAGTCTTTGGATGATTATTTGATATAATAAATAAATAATCAACTAAGAAACGTAGATAATGGTGCAAAATGGTGCGTTCCCATCCACTATGTTTTTTAATGTGTCTACAGGATGTTAAAGGCGCACACAGTGATATTAGATATGAAAGAGTGTTTACATCTATAATGTACATGCATGATCCTAAAAGTCAGTAATCTATGAGCTGACGTGTAATATTTGATCTATTGTTTTAAGGATCAGGGCCAGCTCTTCCTCTGAAGACGGATGACTTCATGGAAAAAATCAGTGACCGAACTGGGACGAGTTCACGCGCTGCACCACTGGTAAAGCTGGATGGAGAAATGATGTAGAATGGCAGTGATCTTTACAGCGAGCCACACAATGCATGAAACTACACTTGCTCTAATCAGTTCCTGTTCTTGCAGAGGGAGAGATCCTGTTCTCCGTTTGTCCCCTCTAAACCCCGAGATGGATTGAGAAGAAGACAGGGGAGGAGACGCACAAATTCACCAACTATAAACAAACAAAGGCCACAGGAGACCACGGCTGAGCATAATGAAACACCAAATCCAAACCAAATGGGTCAAAGTCAGTTAGACTACAGCTGTGGCTCCACAGGAAGCGCTGCATGTCAGAGCAGGGAGAGAGAAAATCGCAATGTCAAGCTCAATGAAAATCTCACGCGAGTGTCCGTGCCACAGAGCAGCCAGGAGGCTCCTGCTGCTCAGATCACAGACACAGAGAAACCTTCGGACCTGCACGGCCGCCCACTCTGCCTGGGAGAGATGGAGGTTAACAGGGAGGAAAGCTCGACCCAGGCGTGGGATGAAGCGAGCCACAAAAATAAGTGGTGTAGTCCCAGCGAGCCAGCTGGGGCCCGGCCAGGTAGCGGATCACACGCCGAGTTATTATCAAGGGCAGCTTCAGAGCAGGGGAAAGTGCCGGGAGGCAGAGAGCTGCCACGGAGGATCTGCAACCCCTGCGTCCCGCCGAGGCCCGGCGTCGTCCCCGGGAGACAAGGAGGCGCCACTCTCAGCCTCCTGGAGCTTCAGGATTCCTTCAGCAGGTCAGAGGCCCATCGCAACTTCAACAGCTCCGTCACATACGCAGCCGTCGACCTGAGGGACAACGTGGCGAAGGGGAAAAAACACGACTTCTACGGGATCAATTGCTACTACCTCCGTGGATAGTTATCCTCACAAATAGGCACGTTTCAGATCTTATGGGTGCAAATAAAATCCAAAATGTGTTATTATTATGGGTATTGGTATCCAGGGCAATACAGAATGGGGTGTACAATGAGAAAAGAACCTTACAATTGTTCAACCAGTGGCATAAATGCTCCTTCACAGATTAGTGGTGCTCATGACAGAGTTGGAAAAATAAATAAGAAATAAAAGGTATGGTAGCAGGTAATGACTACAAATACTACTACAAGTAGAGTAAGGAAAAAGGAGAACTCTGACAACACATGTATTGTTCTTTCATTGTTCATTTAAAGGATTGTCTGGTATAATCAATAGAACTTTTTACACTTAAGAACTGTATGAAAGGTGTATGAATGATTGCTTTTAAAATCTAAAGTCAGCTTTTATAGGAGCTATATACAGAAATCATATGCTAACAAACTATATGGCGAAGTTTAAGATAATGTAGATTATTGTTAAATTCCAATCCAATCATTTTAAGAAAATCCAAAATTATGTAGTTAATGACATAGCTAAATTATGAACTACTTAATAATTTAGATTGATAATGCTATCAAGAATAAGCAATAAAGCCTGGATGTAGCAATTGGTTAAATTTTGCAATTGGCTTTAAGTTTGTACGTGCAAACTTTCCATTCTCTATCCATAGAGAAATGTATATTAGATTATATAGGTATAGCTAGCATGGAACACTGGGTAGCTGTTATGCACAAAGCTCATTCTGGCAAATTCATGCTGGGAACATGCTATTAAAAAGTAAATTAAATCTTTACTGGGCTGGGGGGAGCATGGAAAGGTTGTGGGAAGTATGGAGGGATCAGGAGGGAGGCCCTTACGGTGAGGGGCAGGCTATATGTGTATTCTTATTACTGTATAATCACTGTTGTACTAACTGTTGTTGTACTATTTTTCTCTTAAAAACATAATAAAATTCTTGCAATAAGATATTCAGATGATTCTAAAACTAAAATTATATAGGCACTAGTTTGCTCCCATGACATTCACTCACAAAAACTAAGTCAGTGTGACAAACCATTGCAGAATCTGATTATATTTCTCATACTCTGACAATACCTCACCATTTCTTCCAGATCAAAGCAACTTTTGCAGGACTTTAATTGAACGATGAAGTCTGTTAAAAAAAACAAACTTAATTTGGTTTTTGCTTCTACATATTTCATTTGCAATATTCATTAGAATTCAGTATTGTACAATACTGGTCTTATATAAGGCTCCTATAAGCTGTAGCCGATTGTAAGGGTGGAAAAGAAAAGGAAAAAGCCCTTCAAAGCTCACTCTTGTGTGTTCTGGCTTCTGGCGTGGTCCACACAGCAGCATTTGTAATTCTGCACAGATAAATGCTTTGGTCTTTTCTGTAAGCTCTAATTATGCAGAGGAGAAGATCCTCCTCCCAAAAAAATGGAAAAAAGAAAATGGAACTGTGACTGAGTTTCACCTCAGAGAATTCTGTTCCTATCGCTCTGTGTTATAGTTGCTGCAGTAACCTTGTAGCTCGCCAGTGTGAAAGGGAAAAAACGCCTTTACACGCGTAATCTGTTGCAGTCAGTGTGACTCGCTGTGAAAAAGTTGTCTCTGCGACAGTAAGTCCTTGAGGAGCAGGCCTGCAGTCTGGTGATATAACCGCCTCACATTCAGCCTTTCAATAAGAGAAAAAGAGCCGTGTTTAAAAGGCTTCCACAGCAAAGAAATGGGCCAGTGCCATTTCCCTGCTGAGCACCATATATAATCCTGAGTTGTGCGGCTTTGTCTGCCAGGATGAGAATCTGTTGTTGGTTTGTTTGTTGGCTTCATTTATTATTTGCAAGTAGAAGGGCATTTCTGGGAAGTTGTCACGATCATTCATTCATCAAATCACTGAGGTTTATGTTTATTTAAATTGTCTGCAGGACAATATTTTACTATATATTTATACTACTGTATATTACAAGCAATAATTGAGAACTGTGATTCAGCTGTTTGTCCACTAGAGGGAGGTATAATCCTTTTATTACCATATTCAGTCCATTGCATCTTCATTTCTTGTGTCTTTAATTTCCTCTTTTCTATTTGGTTTAAAACTCTATATTTTCTTTAACACTATTTAAAATAAATAAAACAATAAGGCCAGCTGTTTTCTACAAACAGACACAGGAGATTTAACATTTAAGCATTTCAGCCTTTACATAACCTGCATATATTATGTTAAAGTTTCTATGGTACCAGAGTTTGTCCTTGGTTTGGGGGCAGAGGGGGGTGAAGGGGGGGGATTCCTCCAAAACGCGTCACGGAAAAAGATGCGGTCAATGACTCAAAAGACAGTTCAGGTGACGCGGTGCGGCGTCCTGCGTTTTGATTGGCCGCCGCCTCAGTCAGTCACGCGGCCCGCACAGCGGCGGACGAACCTGGGCTCTTCAGTGCGGGTGCGTGTGCGTGCGTGTCAGACTGGAGCGGGGAGTCACGCTGTCATCCCACTTCTTCTTCTTCTTCTTCCTGCGTGCGTCCGTCCACCTCTGGATTAGACACGCCGTCGTTTGTCCGCGGATCTGAGCGGTTCTGATCCCCCCCCCTCCCTCCTTCCTGCTCATCACCTGGAAAAAAAAACATCTGCAACTCCGTCAAGGTGAGTGCGCCGCGCCGCGGCTTCCACGTCCTCCACAGAGTTCCTTCTCTCTGTTGCCAAAACGTCAGAATCGAGGCTGCGTCCGTGCGTCTTTGGAATCGACGGCAGGAACAGTTGCGTAAGTCAACAGCAAAAGTTCATTGCAGCGGATGTTTTTCATTCTCTTGAAAAATCAGGATAACTGAACCCGTAAAAAAAAGCTCTAAAGTGAAACAGTAAAACAGATTTTACACTTATCCCTATAATTAAACTCATTATGAGGATTTACGCGCAGAATGTCGTTCGCAGGGCAACAGCACGTATGGTTCATAGAATAAACACTAATAGAGCCTTTCAGTCTCCATGGCAACTCCTAACCCCTTCCTCTTCCTCTACACAGATGAGGAGAAGTTTTGGGGCATGAGTGTGTTTCCATATTAAAACTCTAACGCAGTCAGGGGCTCAGCAGGAGCAGCGTGCCAAACAGTGAATAGTGTGTCTCCATGAGTGGCTGCTTCTCCCATGCTGAGTGCATGTAGGTGTTTGTGTTAGTGATCCATTTTCAGATTAGATCTGAGTTTAAGCTCAGCGTGTCAGCGTGTCTACCCAGTGTGCTACACTTGGCACACAAACAGGAATATGGAGGCTTTTGCTATATTTCCTTTGCTATTAGAAAACAGTAAAAGCAGCTAATAGCAGGGATCCCTCCCCTTCTTCTTCTTTTCCCTGTTAAAGTGCTTTTTAGGGTGTTTCCCTTGTATGATGTGAGGGTGTGTGGTGTTTGGAGAGAACTTGTGATTTGTGACTTTGAACTATTCAGGTCAAATTGACTTGACTTAATTAATTCTGTACTTCCCGATAATTACAATTCTGTAAATCCAGCATAATGAAAGCGCTCGACGCACTGAATGTGAGAACCTGTGCCAAAACTTTCCAGTCTCAGTCTCAAAGCTCATACACATGCATGAATGCACCTCAGTTCGTTGGGTGTCGTGTCAAGGGTGCAACAGAGCGGTGCATTCAGGGGCAGCTTGTTGTTTTTACTCAAAACACTGGAAAAAAAAGTCCATCGTGTCATGGAGGGAAGAAAGTAAACAGTTAAACTCCTGATTGATATGGAGGTGAAAGACGGATGCAGCATCGTGCAGTGTAAAAAAAGACAGATAGTCTGGACAATCAATATTAAACCCAGTGGTTTCTTGCAGGAACGATGGTAAACTACAGCTTCGAGACAACATATGCTTGTTTCTGCTCTCTGGGAAGTGTGGTTTTGATGGCACCACCGCTCCAGAATCAGTGATCGCGGTTTGACACACAGGGATGGAAGAACCGAGAGAATCTGTGGAATGCAGATGCAGAAAAGAAACCCATCTTTGTCTGTGCACAACGTGCTTTTTAAAACCTGCGGTGGGGCGTCGCATTACACGAGGTCACATGTTTTTCCCTCAGCGTCAAGCTGAATATTTTGAATAAATGTGCACATTCATGTAATCCATGAGACTCCTCTCTGTTCATCCACCCTGTATGTTTGATGCTAAATTAGCCTCTATATTAGAGGGAGTTATTTACAGCCTTGTTTTCCAGGTCATCTGTTTTACAATGTTGTGCGCCGTGTACTTTTTTTTTTTTTATTTCTTTTCTCATACTGCAGATGGTTCTGCACAAGCGGCCTGCCAAAACACATTGAGAGTTACCAACCCATTAATCTGCTGAGTTGGGTTAAAGCAACATAGGGGGAGTTAATGAATGCCACTTTCAGTCATTGCCACCTAAACGCTACACAGCGACACAGTTGTATTACAGCGGTGGCGCTGCTACCAGGAACGGCACTTAATAAAAAAGAAAAAAAAAAGATTTGAATATCCAGTGAGTAACGGGTAAATAATGCAGGAAGTGAATAAACAGGAGCAGGAGAGCAACTGCTGTGACCACCTCATGCATATGGCAGGTGTTGCCTGTTTTTGCACAGACAGTAGGACATGAATAATTCACAAGTCTCTATATGGAAACAGGTTGATGCGGTTTTCTCTGTAATATTAAAAAAGGTCAGTATTTACTAGAATTCACATTTAATAAATGAAGCTGCCAGCAGGAAGGACAGGAAGCATGAATTAATAACAATTATATTTTCATTTGTGATAAATAAATCATCAATAAGTGTCTTGTTATTTCAGAGTTTGGCCCCTCCATCTCTATGTAGAAACATGTTTTTTTTTCCTAATAGCAGGTTGCTCCTCTTGTCTTAAGCCTCCAGGCACCAGAGAGGCTGAAGGAAGCAGGTTTCATAACTCTCTTTGCAGACTGACAGATCTCAGCATGCAATTTTAACAAGGAGCAGCACTAACATCGCTTTTAGCCTAAAAACAATGGTGCGTTGAATGAATTCTCTTTTATCTGAACTCTTCTATACAGCCACGGTCATTTCCTCGGTGTCTACTGTTTTACTGAATAATTGAAAATGTTCTCCATCTTTAAGGATAGAAGCTCTGATGGTTAAATAATGTAGGACTTTGAGTCTTGTAGTCATGTCAATTTATCTTTACAATTTTTTTCTCTTGGTAAGTCAAGATTTGGCCTGTAAAGGTCACAATTTTTAGTATTTGGAAGATGGAAATAAAGCTGTCTGTATTTTAGCCCAGTATTTGCAGAAAGCTACAGCTTCACATATGATCCCTACTTTCCTATCTGGATCTGGAGTAACCTTTAAAAACTCCAAAAATGTTTTTTTAGAAAGTATTTTGAGGAATATTACATAAGTGAAGTTGATCTAATGACATGGGACTTGCACTTTAACAAATTAAATCTCCCTCACTGTCTCACAAAGACAGAGAAAAACCTAGAAGTTGACCCTTAAAGCAGGAAATCAGGCCATTGGAAGGCCGCAAGACTCCTTAAAAATATTCATATTCATTTAGGGACGAACCTCAAAGATTGTTTGTGGAGACAAAATAAAATGGCCCACATTCTGAGTCTATGCATTCCTGTCTTATAACTGTATTTCCCAAGCGCATTAAAAAACCCTAAGACGCAGGCATGTCAGCCTATCTCGCTCATTAACTGTGAAGGGAAAGCTGTATGTGGAGATCCAAGCACGGAGGCTTATTCACGGACACCAGAATGGATTCATTAGAACGAGACAAATGCCGAACAGCATGAAAGAGTTAATGCATGAATCTAAGTCATCATTGCTACACCTCACCAAAGGCAAGAACATATACTAATAGAAGCAAATCCAGCTCCTGAGCCCACTGCTTATGAGTCAAATATATTAGTTATAGATGCTCCAAAAACTGAGATAAAAAACTCGCCTTTATGCTGATGATGTTGCGCTCGCAGTGTCCAATCCACAAGAATCCCTGAAGCAGGCCTCGGATAACATTGAATATTTTGGCACTTATATAACTTTGTTGTATAATGGAAATGATTCACGCATAAAAAAAAGAATCCCTTGTCAGTTCAAAGTGTAACAATTCACTCATCCCCTAGTGGGATAACTATAGTTTTATGCAAAGTGACAATCCATTTATTTTTTGGAGACTTGGGAATATGAGGACATACAGTATGAGTGTATTGATATATTTTATTTTATTGATGGGTAGGATAGGAAGGAAATTGCTTTCAATTGCACAAACCACAGACACATTCAGATTAGAGGATAAAGATGTTTTAAACTACTAATATGCATGTGAGAGTTCAACTTTCTAGCTATTAAGGACAGACAATGCATCTACCCAAACCATCAAAATTATATATGTTTTAAATTAATTATTAATTAAATTGTAAATCTGCAAAACCTAATAAGGGAGAGAAACAAAGTTTCACTTCAAAGATGTGCAAATTGTTAAACAGCTCCCAGATGGATAGATGGAGTGTCCTTTAAGGCATTAGAGAGAGAGACCTGGCTATGAACTTAGATGCAAATGAAATGTGCAAACATCTTCACAAGGCTTTAAATCTGTTAGGGGGGGAAAAGGATGATTAACTATAAAGTCCACAGGATGTAATTCAACCCCAGCTAGAATAAATATCACAGGCTTGTTAGACTCTTAATGTGTGTTGGCAGTGTTTATAAAGCTGGAGAACGCTCTATCATATGGTCTGGTCTTGTCCAATAAATAAGTCACTGTGGGATCCAATGGCCGTTCCTCTCCCTGAACTGCACTTTCCCCAGAGATCCTCCACTGTCCCAACCATCTAAAGACTATTAACCATTGAATGTTTGACAGCCAAAAGACTGACTGCAGTGCACTGGACTTCAGTAAGTGAGATCCCTTTTTAATATGGTATAATAAGGAATGCTGCCACTAACTTTGTTGAGCTACACCAGGGGTCACCAACCCTGGTCCTGGAGGGCCGTGTTGGTGCAGGTTTTTGTTCTAACCAGGCAGTAACACACCTGATTCTACGAATTACTTGCTAAAGACCTTTATTAGTAAGGAACAGGTGTGTAACTGCCTGGTTGGAACAAAATCCTGCACCCACGGTAGCCCTCTAGGACCGGAGTTGGTGACCCCTGAGCTACACTGTGAGGAAAACTCTCAGTCTTCCAAAGTGGTCAAACTGAAAAATTCTACTCTTTCTTGGATTGGATCTCAAATCAACCTAACGCCACTTCTGTTGCCATTTAAATTGCTTTATATTAGTTAGTCAGTCATTCTCTAATACTCTTATTCCTCATTAGGGTCACAGGGTTCTGCTGGAGCCAATCCCAGTGCATTACAGATCAGAGGCAGGGATACTCACTAGACAGGTCGTTGGCCTATTGTGGAGCACACACACACACACTCACACACTATTCACTCACACACTCATATCTACAGGCAGTTTAGAAATCCCACGCAGATAAAAGGGAAAGAAAAATGCAAACTCGACACATAAAAAGGCCCCAGCCCAAAGAACTTGAACTTGTGACCTTCCTGCTGTGAGGCAGCAGCTCTTCCCACTGCGCAAAAGTGAAGGTCGAGGTTACAGTTTGTGCATTTTCCTGACGCAAAATCTGACAACAGCCTAATGAAAAATATGGATATCAGGCTCCGTCCTGGCAGCAATGCACCGGCCAGGTTTCACTATCAGATCTCGACTTCCTGCCTGTTTTCACTGCAGCAGACGTATCGTAGCTTCGAGAGAGTCCCCCGCCCGTTTATTTACAGACTTTCGTGCAAGTCGCTACATGTGACCGGGAATGAAGAGACTTTGCACCGTGAAGTTCCACACATACACGCTCATTTTCCACGACTCCTTTTGTCAACAGGAGTCGAGCCAAGCAGCGTCCTAATGAGACGGCGTTGACTCATACGGCCGTCAGGCTCCACCTCAACAAAGAGGGGAACCTCTGCTAGCGAGAGAGAGGGAGAGGAGTGGGTGTGTGGAGGATGTGGTTTATTTAACTGGCAGCAGCGTGAGGCCCATCATGAATGAAAACTCCTCCTAAACAGCGAAGAGTCGAAGCTTCAAGCTTTTTTTTCTCCCTCTCAGGGTGAATATGAGCTCAGGAGAGGTTCAAATTCCACTTCACACTGCAGCTAATGTACAAGAAGTAAGATTAGATAGCAAAGAGATAAGAGGTGGTGTGCACTCTTTATGCTCAAACAGTAAGCCTGTGTTTCAGAGTTGCTTCCCTTCCCCACGACACCTGAGCAGATCAGGAGCAGGCGCCGCCATCTGCCTCCTTCATTGAAGGTGTGGCTGCACAGTCACACACACGCTCAACATGTGGGCTGGAGGAACATTAGCCCGTTTGGTCCAGAGATGTACCAATGAATAATAGATCTCATGTGGGCTGCAGCCAGTTTTGTCTCAGGGCTAATTGCTGGCAGGGTGCTGCCAGCCTGACGAATATATCTTCTGACTCTTGTGACCTGATTTTGCAGATGGCCCTAAGCAAACAGATTTTTTATTATTATTTTCCTGCCTTGTCCCCCGGCTAGACTATTTGGGTATTTTTTTCGGGAAATGATACAGGGCAGGAGTAGAAGGTGATTAATTTTCTATTTCCATCGTTCAGGACTTGATGTTTCCTGTGCAACTGTTCTCCATCTTCTCTTGTTTAGAGACACAGTATCTGTGCACAATGTCCTTTTCTATTCTGTAATTTTCCTTGTTTTCTGTGCCCTTTTTGTTTTTAGTTTTTTCACCTTTATTTGACAGTAAAGACAGGAAGGTGGGACGCAGAGAGAAGGGAAATGACCTGCAGGAAAGGGTCGTCCCATGAGGGATTCGAACCAGGGCCGTTTTACTCGTGGTGACACTGGCAGACATTTATTTGTGTTTTTCTCATGCCTTTTTATCATTTCTTGAACATTAGCTAGGGAGTGAGTTATCAAAAATATATATATATACAAATATGTGTATCACTGTATGTATATAAATAGAAAAACTAGACTAGAAAGCAGAGGTGAGAAAATGGGCTGAAGAAACATTCCTATTAGCAGCAATGAGCCATTAGCTGCCCCCATCCTGTGGTCTGATGAGCCTGATGGTCCTGGGAAAAGAAGGATCTCCCGAGTCTGGCATGCGTCCGTCTGATCCGGGCGGATTGAAAATGACTCTGCACTCAGTTCTGCTCTCCCAGGTTTTGTTGACGCTGCCTCATCTCTGATTACACCAGTCACGGTGCTGGAAGTTCACTTGAACGGTTTCCAGCTTCTACTTTGTCGCTACGCGCCGGACGACTAAAAGCTGGCCTGCAGATAATTGTCAGGCTGATGTCTTGCAAACAAACACACACACACACACACACACACACACACTGCAGCCATTCCTGTCTGTGCTGAAGCTGATTATTACAGGATGCCCATGCCCTACTTAGGTGACGCATCTGGCACGATATATTTCTGTGGGACCTGCGTTTTGTGTGTATTGCTGACAGCTTTGCAGCTGATGCGTGTCTTTTTTTAATGCGTGCAGACTGTCTAAGAAGTATGACAAGCAAGTATGGATTTAAATGCCAGCTCCAAATGACTATATTCATTATAATGTAAAGATGTGACAGTTATACTTGTAATGTACAACAACAAGCTCAAACTGAACTGAATTTCTATAGAAACACAGTTCTTATGGCAACTTAAATAAATAATGCTGTATGAAACATGGTTCTTTGGTAGTTTATAGGACAGTGTCAAAAATTTGGTGTAACCCTAAAAGCTTGTTACCAGATAGTTTAACTCTTATAAAAAGGTTTTAATGAATAATAATAATAACATGCTATTAAATATTTTTTTTATTCTAGGTGAATTCAATATTTGAAATTAACCATTGGAAGAAATCATTAGTAGAAATGGACTTTTAAATGACATGAAAATCAAGAAAATTACTTTTTGAGCTATCTGATGATTGCTTTTAAATCTTTATTTTAATAAAAAGGTTTTTGACTTTCTCAGAAATCTGATTCGCTGCCTCTTCACTGTGGTGTCGGTAACTGCAGTCCAGACACACCCTCGAGTGTAATTTTGAGATTATGCAACGTACCAGCAAAATAAAAGATGTAGTCAGAATGTGTTCATATTTTGGGCCAATTCCTGGAATATAATTAATAAAACCTAGTCACCTCAATACAATATTAATAACCAGTTTAATATAAAGAGCAGCCTATGTTGTTTTAGATTAAAAGCTAAAATGTTATTTTACTATTATTGGGAATATTGAGTATAAGAATATTATTTCTCTGCTTGTGGTTTCATGCCCTTGTCGAGCTTTTTCCTTCCATTCCAGAAGGAGCTCTTCTGCATTTGAATAATGCAATAACAAAGAGTAAGTGGCTCCTTTCAGCTGGGTAATGTACAGTTGTAATAAGATTAGTGTTATTAAAGTGCCAACTTTTAGACGCAGCAAATGAGAGCCAAGTGTTTTTCCTTCTGTGGGTGAACGCCATCCCATAATGTTCTTAATGGTTTCCCGAAGCAAACGGAGGAGAAATAACCCGCCCGGCCGACAGGAACCCGCTTTCTGATGCGTTTGGCGGGAGGGGAAAATGAGGAACATCAGAGGTTCCTGCAGGCTGACGGACGGCGTTGGAGCGAAGGTAAAGGACTCGTTGCTCTTTGCTCCTCGTAGGTACAGCAGTTTGCGTTGACGCTGAAAGGGTTTTGTAATAAGAGGAATGAGCTGTCAGAGGACGGCGGTGCGGCGCAGAGATAAGCTGGTGGTTACCACAACACCACCTCGTGTGTTTGTGCAGCGAGGACATTTGTTTTGTCTAGTTTGGGCCTAAAAAGCATTGTTTTGCCTCTGTGAGTGATTTTTTATCAGTGCTGATTTCCCTCAGCGTAAATATCCTAATTCTGGTTCATGACGCACATCACAGGGAAAAAGGAAATCAATTTAGTTTCCGTTCAGGCGATGACTGAAAAGCCATTTATTAAATCTAATAAAATAAAATTATTTTTTTTTATTCTTTCCCCATTCATACATAAACATGAGCTGTTTCATAAACACAGGAGGACGATGTTTTTCATGACCTGGACTTGGAATATGGGTTTAACCAGTTGAAATGTCACTGAAGCGATTGTGCCAACTTGTGTGTATTTAAAGGTTATCTAAATATCATCTTATCGTCTTGGGAAAAGTCAATATTCTGTTTTAATACGACTCCGTATCAACCTGGGGTCATATCCCTGCGGCGGCTTTTGACACGCTTCCTCTTGCTCGACATAACATAACTCCAGCGGCGTTTCTTCACTCCTACTTTCACTTCACATTTACTGCTGCAGTATGTTTTGCATAACATTACCCCGACGCATCGGCTGCTAACTCATATCCTGATGATGAATGAACGCCTGTCAGGGCTCTGTCAGGGTCTGGAGACAGTGGACGGACAGAGAAACATCTGCAACATGAACTGCAGAATGCAATAAAGGGCTTTCAGCTTCTGTCGATCTAGTTAGTGCAGCTTAAAATTACATTAAGGCGTCTATAACTTCTACTGAGCTCTGATCTGTTGTTCTCTGGGAACGTCCAAACCAACAGCACATGTTCACAAACAGGAATCAAACATTCAGTGGTTCCAGGGCCTCGGTTGCAAACGTGTCTGTGTGATAATAATCTGCATTTGTATTTCCTTTTTTTTTTTAAAAGCAACATAGAGATGTCATCATAGACCTAAAAAGTGTTGACGGGCCATTTCTTTCTTCCTTCCCTTCTTTCTTTCTGACTTTTCGTAGACCAAACATTTCAACCTAATAAACGAAGAAATTAATTAATAATGAATAAGAGCCCTAGCCGCATGTCATCCAGCACCTCTCCCTCCTTATTTCCTGTCTGCTCCACATGACGTATTATCTGATGAATGCAAATGGGGGAAAAACAAAAAAAACGCTGTAATACTTTGACCCCCCCTGGAGGGATGGTTTCCCTTGTGACTTGTGGTTCCAGGAATCAGAGAGATGAAAGATGGCGTTCTTATTTGTTATGAAACCAGAAACCTCTATTTACCACCTGGACTGCAGCACCTGAACATCTCATCCGGGTTTCTCTGCATTTTCTGTTATTAGGGAAAAGCAGAGTCACAGCTTCAACACACGTTGTCACAATTACGTCTCCAATATTATGACTACCCAGGTTTTTCTATGCTAATGCTGCATCTTGAATGTAATACTAACCGGGATAAGGATTCATGACTGTACCGGGGCATTGTGGGTGCCGCCCACCCGTCTTTTACCGGAACATTCAGGGGATGTCAGTCACCTCTCCACACAAACCGCTTAGCCTTTTCAATTTCTTCTTTTCGTGTTCTCACTTTCAGAAGAACACCTGCGCCGGGCCCCGTTTACCAAAGATTAGAGGATGAAGCGAGGCCTGATATCTTGACAGTGTTCATTTCTACCATTGCTTATTCTATTCCACAAATAGACTCGTTTTATTACTCAGAAACGACAGTAATATGTAGGTAGTCTGAAGGCCAGCCCTTTAGATACTTGTCATGTTATTATCATTAATCATCTCATTTCGAATTCTTGTAAAGAAGATGTACTGAGCAGCACTAGATATTATAGCATTTATAGCACATTCAGTGCTTGTCCATAGCTCAGGATAATGAATAATAATTTGACATTTTCCTGTATTTACAGTAATGGAAAACACAAATCACCAACCTATTCAGCGGTTTGTGTGCAGCTCTTTATTTTTGATTGCTTTTTTCCTTATTGTATCTCCCTCAGACCTTGACGGACAAACCGCATCTGCCTGCAGTGTGTTTCATTTCATCACTTCTCCTGATGCCAGCAGCTTGTGTTTTCTGGCTTATTTGCACCTGTTGTCGTTTGTTCACCCGTCATGATGACACACCAACTTTCTCTGTGGCCTAAATCCTTTTTTTGTCCTCACTGGCTGTCATGTTTTTTTTTTTCTCCCTGTCACTGCTCATTTGTGAGGCACACGCCGCGTAAATGACAGCGGCCACTGTCCAGTCGAGTTAAAATCCAGACCGCCTCGTAACCCTTAGCCATGCAGCGCAGCCTCGTGTAATCTGACGCTGGTCCTATTGGAATCACATTCTGCTTTTTTGCAAGTCCTCTTCAGCGGGGAAGAGGTAATTACGGAAAGCTCTGACGTCTAATACAGTTATCGGTGATGAAAGCGTGAGGAGTGGTGCTGTTGTAGCCGATGAAAAGGAGGGGGGGGGGCAGAGTGCATCGCTGGTGTGATCAATTGGAAGTGGATGAATAAATCATAGGAGATGCAGGCAGAGGGAACGCCGCGATGGAAAGATGGATAGATGGATAGATAGAGCCTGTCTGGCGCGCGCACACACACACACACACACACACACACAGGGATGGTTATTCTTCAAATGGCTGCTGCTTTTGTCCATCCGACACGAGAGGCCGCTGTCATTATGCAGCACGAAGCTCGCGGGACGGCGAGCAGGTAACGTGATTAACCTTGTTGCTGCTGCTGCTGCTGCATCAGCATCAAGTGGCCGTCAACGCGTGGCGTGTCTGATCCAGCCCGGGCTGAGAGGAGACGCCTCGGTTTTATCGAGCACCCCGTCATTTTCTCTGACAGAAAAATGGCGGAAAATAAAAAACTGAACACCTGCTCCTGTGTGTGTACAGATACCATATACTCACTCAAGACGTGTTCAGGTCCTTATTCCTAGGTAAAAGTACGAATACAGGAATGTAATTATACTCCAATACAAGTGAAATTCCTGAACTCCTAAACACACACCAGTTATCAGCCTTTATTTGGACTGCAGGTCAAGCCTGTGAGTGGTAGGGGATGTATGGGGGGGCTGGATGGGACCAAGGCTGCAGGCTGATTGGAGGGTTAACTGGCTGGAAAATTGGCTCCTGTCTCTGTCTCTTCTAAAAAATACTACAATATAGTTCACAGATGTGGCGAGGATGCTCTCTCCCTGTCCTCTTATAGGACGGATGAGTGGGCTGTTTGATTGCAGGCAGGTGTGTTGACTGATGATGATGATGATGAAGATGATGGAGAGCAGGTGAGCTGTGAGAGCCAGAGAGGAGAAGTGGGTGTTAACTCCAACAGACCAATAATAGGAGCGTGTGGTAATTCATACACCCAGTGGCATTGTGACTATATGAAGATTCACATAAGATCCTACGGCGTCATTGTTTTCAGCAGAATAAATTCACTCTATCTGAGAAAACCAAGACCCATTTATCCCTAAACAAATGTGAATTATACCATTATACCTAGCATTAGTGGTAAACGTATTCTGATGATTAGTATTTGTCACTGTGGGGGAAACCAAAGTTCTTGTTACACCGGTGTCACTGTGGGTCCTTATGGCTTAAATTGTAATTACAAACTTGATGAACTGATTGGTCAATTAACAGAGAAATTCATCAGCAATCATTTTTGATAATGGATCACTTTTTATTTTAGGGCAAAAAAGCCAAACAAGCTTCACAAGCACTGTACATTAAGTACATTTTGGACTGTTGAACAAAACAAGTCAAGACGTTTGTTCTTAGAACAAATTGATAACATGATAATACTGGAAATCATCATCATCATGATGGATAATCTCGTGAACATGATCACCCTCGTGTCACGATCTCATCCACCGACTTAATTTACACAAACGCTTCGCGCCTGGTTGTTGATCAGCCGTCCGTAACGCGGCCTGACAAACTGCCGATCAGAAACCATTAGCAGAATGTGGTTTTTATGTGGCGATGCGCTGAGCCCGGGCACATGATGTTAATCAGTCGGCCTGAAGCGTGGCGGCCGACTGAGGAACAGGCCCAATTATTTCCACACTCTGCTGGAGGGATGATAGAACGTTTCATGCAAATGTTCTACAATCATTTTCTGGTTTAATTTCAGTACGTATGAAGCGTTTCCCTCAGACCAAACAGCATTGTGTGGCGTCTGCTTTGGACTTGCAGTACATTCGGCCGATAAAAGTTTATCTTATGTAAACTTTTCAAGGAGTTTCCATGTTGTGCTGCTACTTTTGCTCAAGTCAAAAGGGCCGAATACGACCAACCTAAGTAGCTTGTACCGGAGCTACTTAGATTTATATGATCCTTAAATGCTGACAGTCCATCACTCTCTGTAAGGGTGAGAGATGAATTATTTAAACCCTGCGGCCTCTTCGCTCGCAGACCGATTTATGTCCGCCAGTCACGCCTGTCGATTTCGTTTTTTCGGATGTCGAGAACTCTTGTGTACATCTCATATTTCTGCCACGTCAAGACGGAACAACGAATCACTCTGTATAACCTAATGCGTTTTTTTTTCCCCTCTCTGTGAGACAGACCAAAAAGGCTTTTAGATGGCTCCTCATGACCCCGTCTCTGCTGCCTATTTTTTATTTTTTTCTCCTCTCCTCACACAGGAATGTTCCCGGCACTCCGGCCGTAGCCTGCGCCGGCCGGTCTGCAGCGAGATGGGCTCAGAGGAGCGCGGCGCCGCCATGTCGCAGAAGATCTCCTCCCCGTCACGCAGCAACAGCAGCTCCTCGTCCAAGCATGACAGCCGACAGGTAACACGCAGCAGGACCAAATACATCACCCGTTCGCCACAAAGCAATTATTTCTCCTCTATAGATAGTGTGTGTCTCGCACATATTTCAACTGTTTCTATTGAAACCCCCGGTGATTGATACCTAAGTCTTACATAAAGGTGAAAAATGCATTTGTTGAAAACTGACTTTGATATTTATTTCTTGTTTCTTGTTGTTTTCTAAAGAGTTTTTAACATTACACACAAGCTCAGATTAAACTGTGTGCCACAGTGCCACTACTTTAATATCAGCATCTCACTCTGGAATAATGTAAAAATGTGCACAACAAAAAGGAAAACTTTTATATCTATATTCCTATATATGTCTGTTGTATGTCTATATATCCTACTGTATATATGTCTTGATAAAAGCATGTGTGCATGGGAAACAGCAAGAAATGTAATTTGAAATTCTCTGTATGACCAGTTCATGTAAAGAAAATTGACAGTAAAGCCGACTTGACTTGACCTGATCAGGTCGATGTGCACACTGTGGTAAATCTAAAAAATACTAAAGCCACATATGCTGCTGTGATGCATGATGAATTTAGGCAGATTTTAATAGCATCAGAGACACATTGGCGTATAGCTGGTAAACATACTGATTAATACTTTATGAGAGTATTGTATTATTGTAACGTCTAGTATCAGAGCCTCCAGATCCCTAAGGCCATCACTAGTGATAATAAATACCGTAAGCGCACAAAAGGTTTTCTCAGATGGTTCCATTTATCTCTTTTGTGAATGTGAGGAGGGAGGAGGCAACTCCATCTCAGACAGCAAAGGACTGAATGCTGCGTGATGCCAACTTTTGCAGGTTCTTTCGCTGTTAAGAGCTCCCATCATCACCTTAGTCTCCTAACACCACTTCCTCCTTCCTGTGCTAAAATGCCATTTGGCAGCATTCCATCAAAGGTATCG
This sequence comes from Eupleurogrammus muticus, assembly GCA_036785175.1. Taxonomy (NCBI): domain Eukaryota; kingdom Metazoa; phylum Chordata; class Actinopteri; order Scombriformes; family Trichiuridae; genus Eupleurogrammus; species Eupleurogrammus muticus. The sequence goes on from JAYKQN010000026.1 coordinate 5,188,930, forward strand.
CTGTCTCTCTCTGTCTGTCTCTCTCTGTAATGTATTAAATATGAGGATTTTGACTGAAACTATCAGATCATTGCACCATTAGGAAACTTTTCCCGTGGTTCAGTTCTCAGCGTTTCATCAATAGGAGGTCGATCAATACGATGATCCTCAGCATCAGCATTGTGCTTTGCAGCCACTTGTGCACTTTACCATTGACAATCATCAGAAGGCAGCAGAGAGAGTCTCATTTCCTCCTGGTAACAGAAAGCCACCATCGGCAAAACCCCAGGAAGTCACTGCACCAGAGCGAAGAAACAGTCACGCACAAAACTCCCAGTAGAACAAGTGAGGTTTAGAGCTGCTCGCTGCTTTCCACGAGTCCTTGTTCGTCAAAGCTTTCACTCTCAGAGCGTCTCTTGACCTTGGAGGAAACCGCTCGGGCAACGTGTGACAGTGACTCACTCTGTGACTGTGTTGGTGGGAGACGTGACGAGCGCCGGGGGAGCGTTAGAGCGGCAGGCCGAGCCTCCTCGTCGAATATGAGGGTTTATTTTAGACGACCTCACCTCCAGCCGCCAGGCTCCTTTCTGATTTGGTTTGTTTAGCCGTGACTGATATTTACTGGAACAGTCAGTCTGACTTAACAAACATGGAGTCACCTCCAGCGTCCGCCAAGAACCCGGTGAACCCAACTTTGGTGTGTGTGTGTGTGTGTGTGTGTGTGTGTTGAGCTCGCATCAAGTCTGCAAAATGGAAACTGTCCATTACAATTCATATTCAGTTTTCAAAATCCACAGGTTTGGAGAAGTTGGAGGTAGAAAGTGTTTGACACTTGTGCTTTATGAATTAGTTAAAGAGGCACTTCAGCAGCCTGTTATTGCACTTCCACAAAGCAGTGTAAAACTGAGTTTTAATAATGGATAAGTCAGTTTTTGCAACAAAAAAAAATAGACTCTAAGCTCCAAAAACAGCTCATGCAATATATTTCCCACAATGCACCCATTTAGTGTCACTTTTTCTTGTTTCCAGTAAAAATGAATCACTGATGAAAACGGAATCCTACTCCTCAATAGGCAAACTGACTCCAACATGTAAAAGTGGTGAACGGCTGCTAATATAAACCAATCGTGCCATAAACACAAATGATGTAATCGTCTCTGTGTCCACAAAGAGATTACAAAACCCTCTGTAGTTATTGTTTACGCGGCTCTTCCTGGAATTCTCGCTCTCTGAAGTACACGACACAGCTCCCCGGATTAGTCCACGATTAAATGTCACCTTAATCGCTGTTTCGGCAGCGGATTTGGGGCTCGAGTGTTCTACAGTAATCGCAGCCGCGAAATGATTGTCATGAACAGTGAGAATAGGCAGATAAGCTAATTTTATTGCGGGGGAATCGTCGTGTCCTTTACTGAATTCAGAGATTCCCCAGAGAGGAAATGGCCTCCCACTGCCTGACTGGAGAGTGATCGGCATCTAAACAGCATCAACAGCACAGATTATAATGTTTGACCTTGGATGGTCCATTCAATTCATGTATTTTTTTTTTTTACACAGGGGATAAAATCGACACATAACCCACAATAATATAAAGCAGTTTCAATGATGAGTCAGGGAGTAGAAAGGTTGGCTTAGGTAAGGTGTGTGTGTGATGTGTGTGTAAGAGCTGTCAGTGTTTATTGATTCACGACATTTAATACATGTCATAACACCTCCATGCAGTTCTGATCCGCGTGCATGCTCTAAAGCGTCTTGTAATGCCTGTGTCCGGCGTTCTCAAAGTTGTCATCGCCCCGCAGGACAGCTGGGAAATCGTGGAGGGCCTGCGAGGGGGCTACAGCAGCGTCCAGGAGCCGCAGAAACAGGAGGGCTACCTGCTGAAGAAGAGGAAATGGCCCATGAAGGGCTGGCATAAGGTACAATCCAACCCCTCCCACCCAGCCCACACCAGTTTAGAAAACAAGACAACGTCATTTCCATTTCCCGGGTTCTACCGTCACACTTTTCCCGGTTCTCTTTGCAAAAAAAATAATATATATACAATAATAAAACTAAATTGCTGAAGTTGCTTATTAAGGGTTCTGAACTAATTGAATGAGCTCATGCTGCTCCAGCCACAGACTGGTCACAGGAGACGTGGGTCAGGGCCCGTTCACACTCTTTCTAAAAGCTTTCACTGGGATGATGCCGCCTAAATATCTCGGTGTTCTTCTGCGGTGCATTAGCTGATGGCCTGCTGCTTGGGTCTAGTATTGACCTACAGCGGGGGTGGTGAGGTGGGGGGGGGGGGCTTTCAGCGTTCTGATACCGAGAGCGGCTTTAACGAAGAGGGGAGACGGGATGAGTAAAGGAGTAATAAAAAAAGACGGACGCGAGACGAGAGCCGGGGATGACAAAGGCCCGCCGCGGAGACGCTAACGACCAACGGCTGACTGTCATGATCACAGTCGTCACGATGACTTCAGACTCGCCGTCAGGGACGCTGCGTATCATCACTTATTGTCCTTTCTTTGCCCCCCCCTCCCCTGCAGAGATACTTTTCCCTGGACAAGGGCGTCCTAAAGTATGGGAAGTGCAGCGCTGATGTGAGTATAGGACCCTGCTGGCTGCACCACACAGGCCGATAAGGGTTTAATATGGCTGCTCTAAACTCAACATGTCACGTCTGCGGTGGCCAGAACAGACTTTTGAGTGACTTTGCCCCCCCCCCCGACTTGCAGATTGAGAAGGGGAAGCTTCACGGCTGCATTGACGTGGGACTCTCCGTCATGGCCATTAAGAAGAAAGCCCAGTGCATCGATCTGGATGCGGAGGAAAACATTTATCACCTGAAGGTAAAATGCACCGTTAGTGCGTGTACACACACACACACACACACACACACACACACACACACACAGCCTACAGGAAGTGAGGGACAACAGTTGTAGCTGCCCCTTACGCTTTTTCTTCTGGTCAGAATTAGGCCACGCATCGACTGATGCCTGATGAGAGTGAAACCAAAAACACAATTTTTCATACCGCGTGCACCTTCTGACGGGAAAATCTGGAGCTGCTAGAGCTTTACCGACAAACTCCATGAGAAAGAAAGCACGTCGTCCCAAATTACTTTACATTAATCACATGACCGTTACACGTCATTATACACATAAAATTGTAATTCACATTCAAACCATTTACATAAGAAATATTAAAAAAATACAAATATAAGAAATGTCTTTCATTTTAAATTCTGTATAAATTCTGTATAAATATAATATACAAAATATAAACGCAGCAAAACAAAAGGTTATTCCCTTCAGATTTTTGGAACAGACGTTCACATTAAAAATGGTGTTAGAATGACCTTATGTATATGTAGGGGAACTACAGCTGTGTATTTGTGTGTGTGTGTGTGTGTGTGTGTGTGTGTGTGTGTGTGTGTGTGTGTGTGTGTGTGTGTGTGTGTGTGTGTGTGTTTTTCCACTGACACACTTCCTCCACCTTCCTTGTCCCCAGGTTTATTTTCTTTCTGATAGTGTTTTTTTTTTTTTTTCAGATTAACTCACAGGAGCTGTTTGACGAGTGGGTGTCCAAGCTCCGCCACCATCGCCTCTATCGGCAAAACGAGATCGCGATGTACCCCAACGAGAAGACCTTCTACAACCCCCACTACCCCTCCCCCAGCTCCACACTCATGACGGACAATTCCTCTTTAAGAAAGGTGAAAAACAAATAAATCGGTGCCAACTCTGCTTTCTCACGACTCTGTAAAAGCAAATATTTGAGAGTTGTGTTATTGGATTGACCTTTTGTGTGTGTGTTTGTGTGTGTGTTAGTGCATGTCGCTGCGCCGTCAGTCCACGGTGCATTCTGGGGGATCCTTGACCCTGGGCTGCACCAGTCAGGCCAAGGTTGCGGCCTGGCTCCAGTCATCTGACGACATGGACAAGTGTTCCAAAGGTGAGACCCGCGGTCGACTTCCTGCTGCTGGTTTTAGGTCACTTCCTGTCACCCCCCCCCCCCCCCCCCCCCCCCCACCCCCTAAACTATATTTCCACTATGAGACGATTTCCGCTCTTATTTAGAGGCTGTTCAGGTGCTGGGTAAGTCAGATGTCTGGAAATTCCAAATTGGAAGCTAAAACCCTTTTATGGCCGAGAGAAGTAATGAAGGAGCTTCTGCCTATGCAGCGGCTGCAGCTTGATGAATTATTCAGTGTTTGTGAAGTTTGCATTTTATTTAGCTCCAGCCAGAGATTCTAATTTTGGTGACTTCAACCTTTTTTTCCATTATTTACACAGACGCCTCGGTTAATTTAAAAATGAAGAATATCTGTCTCTCTGCTGTCTAATAAGACTTAGATAGCGTCGATGTTTACCAATGAAGAAAGGAAGTGACAGCCGTGCAGCTACTGTGGTTGCCTTTTTTTCCCGTGCAAAGTTTAATTAAAACTGAACAATTTACACAGCAGCATGATGGTAGATTTTTTTTTATAGATGTCATCTCCCTCTTCTTAAAATCTGCATTCATTTACATAAAACACTGTCATAGTCAAAGTGGCCAACATGAGCTGTATAAGAGCTCATCTGTGAATATGCTGCTTGTTAAATCTGTGGAACGTATGTTTGGTAACTCATGTCACGTCAGCGTTTACTGATGACAGGTTAGGATTGAGAATTTATTTAATCTGTTGATGGGTTAGGATTAGGGACATTTTTTTTGCCCCCCTCTTTTCTCTTTCTTATCAATTCTACTCATTTCTGACCTATTTCTCTGAATGTGCGTATGTCCCCTCCTCGCCACAGACTTGTCGGTCTGTGAGTCCTACATGCTGGATCTCAGCCATCTCCTCCAGAGTATGGAAGTCCTCCATCGGACCTATTCTGCTCCATCTATCCAAGCCCTGCAGGTCGGCATTTCCCGTCACTTTTGTGAAACGTCCGTCCGATCACAATGCTTGATGAAATCCTTTAACTTGTCTCGTCTCCTTTTCTCCACCAGTGCTTCTGTTGCCCTCGTGGCGTGCGCGTCTAAATATAGAACACACTGAATCATCTCAGGTTTTGAAACAGAGGCAAAAAAAAAAACCAAACACGCACGTGTGCGTCAATAACTTTTCCCTTGTGTTCACCAGGCGTCTCAATTCGACAGCCCCAAGAAAGAAAAGAGGCTTCAGAAGAAGTGGCGCAGTAAGAACTACAACAAAGACACCAAAGCTACTCTGCAGGTAAACCACGTGCCAGTGAAATGTGATCATGAATTATGTTTGTTAGTAGATTATATTAAATTCAACCTTATCGTCATTGCACATTTATGAAATCAAAGCAACAAAACATGCATGGGATATACAGTATGAACAGATAAGTGAGGTTAGTTAAATGCAGTAGAGTGAGTTTAAATTAGCAGTAATATAACATCTACAGTAAATGGAGTATAAATTATTAAAAACAGTACAGAGAATATACAGATCTGCTATCAGCAAATAGACAATTGACTATGCAAATAGATAGATAAATTAAAATGTAAGATGAGCAATATGTACAGGGTAGGACCATATATGCAGGTTGTGGTTTGTCCACCCAGTGAACAGGGATGTATGTGCATCAGAGAAGTTCTGTGACAATGGAATGACGGGTTCAGGAGACGTATCTCACCCCCCCCCTCCACCTCTGCCTCGCTGCAGGTTCCCAGCTGCATCACCTCCAACTCCGTCCGGCTTCACGCCTCCAACCCCAACCTGTCCACCGCGGCTCTGGGCAACGACAAGGCCGAGCCCGAGTACATGGACTCTGCGTTCGACGTGACCAAGCTGCAGGAGGATTTCTGCCGCGTGGCCGCCAACTGTGAGTGAAGCAGCGTCCTCATGTTTACCTGTGGTGTGTAAATACAGAATTAACCCCTAGGGGCTGTCATTAAGTCTGCTGCTACTTCTACAGTTATCGTGATTTATATTCACACACCACCATGAGGGTGATCTATGCATCGCGTAATGGCATCACGATTCCAACTTTTTTCCGTAGAAATGGGCTTAAAGTTGCTCGAGGGAACAGCTGCCGATTTTTCTGGCACTTAAATTTACGCACGCTTTAAAATTATGGAGCTGATTATGAGGATTATGATGGGCATAACCCAGTTCAGTGGCGGTGACATTAATATAGCCAACGCTTTTCAATAATATAGCATCCCGAGCACCTATTATGCAGCAGGTCGTAAAAAATGCCGTAAAACAAATGATGGCTTTTATTAGGAGGGTGATGTGATAGACTGTCAGGGTCGCACTGATGATAAAATCAAACTGTGATTATCTACATTGTTCTGAAAGGGCTCCTAATTGGATTGCCATCACATCTCCCCGCACTCTCTGTCTGTCTCTGTCTGTCTCTCTCACCCCTTTTGCTGTAGTGCACAGCACCATGAAGTCTGCCCTCAGCTCGCTCACGTCTGAGAGGGAGCGATTAAAACAATGTCTGGACCACGAAACGTGTCCCCCCACCTCGCCGCAGGTCGTCGGTTTGAAGAACACGCTGGCGACGGTACGTGGGACACGTTACCACACATTCACACACACACACAGATGTACAGAAAAGGTTATTCAGTAACATAGAGGGGCCTCTTCTACACCGGCACAGTTCTTCAGAAAGGTTAAAGGTCACCTTGGGTGCTCGCCCCCCCCCCCCCTGTTAACTCAGCCTCTGTCTTCTCTGCCTCACTTTAAAGTCAGTAAGTGGTTATGTATATGATCAGACTACGGTGGCTTCCTGTTTGATGTCTGCAGTGATAAAAATGGAGATGGACTTCATTTCAGTTTTCAGTAATAAGACATTATTCGTTGGGTATGTGTGTGTGGTATATATATATATATATATATATAAAGGTCTAGATATATATATATATACACAGTTGTGTTTAAAATAATAGCAGTGTGTTTATTACATGAGTAAAGCCAACATCCTTAATACATTTATGGTGATTCATTGGGAACACAGAATTCTTACATCCTGATTCAATGTGAAGAAAAATGTGCCGATTTTGTAGTTACTTTGCAGAAAATGAAGAAAAATTATATAATAGGCTGTTCAAAAAAATAATAGCAGTGTGTGCATTTCTTTCTACAAACTCAAATATCTAATGTATAAAGTGAAAAATTGTCAGGATTTAGCTTTCCTGTGGATTTTCTGTTGCATGGAGTGGACCAGCTTCTGTGGTGTCCTCATGTCATGATGCTTAATAATTAGGAAACACAAATTTATTGGAAAGAAGCTCCTGCAAAGTTCCACTTTAAAAAAAAAACAATTGGCCTGAAGAGAAATAGAGAAACATTTTGTTGACCGATGGTTGTAGAATTGTTCTTTTTGAGTCTGAGGGCTTCGGGCAGTTTGTCAGACGACACTAAACATTGAATTAAAGCCACAGTTCACTCTGAAGTCAGCGAAGCACGGCGCTGCAGGCGTCATGACACGGGGATGTTTCTCCTACTATGGTGTCTGGCCTGTTTATCGTATACAGTGGATCATGGAGCAGTTTGCCTGTATAGTAAAAAAAATACTTGAAGAGGTCATGTCCCCTTATGCCAAAGAGGAAATGCCCTAGAAATATCAAGTCAAGTCAAGTCATTTTTATTTGTACGGCACAATATCACAAATCACAGAATCCCCTGTCCTTAGAACCTCACGTCGTACTAGGAAAAAGTCCCTAAAAAAAGCCTTTAAGGAGGAAAACTGCTGATTTCTGAGGCAAAACCAAGAAATGCAGAGGAATTGTGACGCTGAAATACCTGCACATACGAAGTTGGTCGACTCCATGCAGCACGGATGTGAATCTAATAGTAGTTTAGTGATTTGACTGAAGATTGTTCACTTTATACAGTAAATATTTGAACAGCCTGACATTCATTTTTCTTAATTTTCTGCAAAGTAAGTTCACATTTTGGTTTTAGGATATTAAATTTTAGTGTTCCCAATGCATCAGAATATAAACAATTATAAGGACTTTGGCTTCACTACTAATTATTAAATGCACTTCTCTTACTTAGAACACAGCTATATATGTTTACACTGGTATTTTTTCAGGCTTTAGCCCAGAACTCTGAGCTGAGAGAGCGTCTGTGCAGGATTCACGCTGAGTCCCACATCGTAGAGCCCACACTAATAAATCTCACTGCCCCTGTGGAGGTGGGTGCGGGAATGCGGTGACTACCTTCCCTCCCTCCCTCCCCCCACCACCACCACCACCACCACCACCGTCATGACGATGATTATTATCTCCATCTTTATTTTTCATCCCACGCGGTTTGGAGTTTGCCACGGCATGAATGAGCTGTCCTTCCCCTCTCATCCGGATTCAACAAATGTTTCTCTCCTCTCACGCCCTCACTCCGTTTCATATGGGCAGTAACTACAGAATTTGAGAATTTTTCTGCTCATATCGATGGGGAAGTGCTTCCTCTTAGACCTGTCCCTCTCACTACCTGCCACGTTATCCTCTCTTTGCTCACTTAATAAGATTTGCTGACCACAAAGTGTGAGCTGATCTGACTTAATCACGTCCCCTGGAAATTTATCGAACACACTGCGCAGGTTCTAATGCGCCGCCTCTGAGATTGTCATCCGGCTAATTAATCAGCCTCAGCAGTAAAAAAAGAAAGAAAGAAAAGGGAATAAAAAGGATACGCAGACCTGCTCACTTCCTTGTGTTTGTGTGGAAAACTGTTTGCATGCTTTTTGGTTGTTTTCAGATAATTAAATGAATGCTGCTGCACACATGTTGCATTCTTACCCTTATGACCTTAATAACTGTAATATATTGTGATACAGTCTCTTGCAATACTTTAAATTGATGCAATAAATTCTCTTGTGGAATATGTAACTGTACTTCACAAAGTTTTAGCTAATTGGCTAGTTTCATTCAGTCAATCTTAATGTAATGTCTAACCTGTGATGTCAATGGAACTGAAACAACGCCATTGAACAGTGAAGAGATCTAGTGTAATGGAGGAGTTATTTGCAGGTTTACTTCAGTTACACTTATACTGCAATGTCTTCTATTATAAAACGGCTGTCTTTCAATATATTGCATATCAAATCTGATTGTGCTTGATACTGCCATTAGCAGCCTGTTGTGATTGCATCGTGTTGTGAGTTACCCCGTGATTCCCACCTCTCCTAGCTGTGATGATGATGATGATGATGATGCCCTTTGAGCACCCTTTTGATTCTAGCTGTGGGCATCGTGTCGCCTAGAAACAGGACTCTGTGGACGAAATCCGTCCTCTGGTGCATCAAGTGTCCAATGAGAGCAGAGCTTCGATTGCCGAGTCACTGTCGGAGTTCTTCGACGCGCAGGAAGTTCTGCTGTCTGCTAGTTCCTCTGAGAACGAGGTACGTGTAATCTATCTGGGTGACTTATCTTTTACTCAGCAATCAGCCGGTGGCACAAGCGACCCAATGAGCTGCATAAATATCATTACTGCGAATGTGCTGCTGCTGTAGGCTACCTGTTATGTGATGGGAAGAGCTGATTAAAAGAAATAAAGAAAGTAAAATTAATCCAGACGGTTGGGTCGAAAACAAAATTGCTTCTAGAGGGTCTTAACTTATTTATTACCCATCGCTTGACATATCATCAATTCTGTCTCTGCATCTTTTAGACCTGTTGTGATAATTCAGTGTGGTTTGCAGAGAGGGGAAAAGATGTTTTTTTTAAACAATTGACTGGGTGAAAGAGCCTGCCCTCTGCAGCTTCGTTCTGCTCCTCCAGCTGATCAGATAGCAGCTGGAGCAGAAGCAATGTGAAAATTGGAGTTAATTACTTTCTAAAAATACGGCAAGTTGAGGCACAAGTTTGTCACCACGGTCCTCGGGGACATTCATCTCCGCCGTATTAGACGCCGCTAATGTGACAGGATGTTGAAAGGGAGCTAAGGTTTGTATGATTTTTTTCTCTTTTTTTTTTAGGCATCGGAGGATGACTCATATATTAGCGACATTAGTGACAACATTTCCATGGACAACTTCAGTAATGAGACGGAAAATGAGAGATTAAACTCAGGTAATCTATTGGAAAACTGCTGATTTATATATTGTACATAGGCTTTTAATGTTTTTTTTATTATAGGCTACATTCAACAGTTTTTACTGACTTCCTGGCGTTGCATTTTTTTCATATTTACTACCTTCACTTTACAAAGAGGCCTTCATTCTCTTACTTTCTGTCCCCGTGCAGGCTCTGCAGAAGAGGGCACGGTCATCTACCAGCGTAGGTCCTGCCTGTCCTCGCCCAGCCCCAACAACAGCAACATCAGCCTGTGGAACATCCTCAGGAACAACATCGGCAAAGACCTGTCCAAAGTGGCCATGCCGGTGCAGCTCAACGAGCCGCTCAACACGCTGCAGAGGCTGTGTGAGGAGCTGGAGTACAGCGAGCTGCTGGACCGGGCCGCCGTCACGCACGACCCGTTCGAGCGGATGGTGAGTGTTTGAGTGTTCAGGGAAAGTGAAATACAAACTGTGTTGTGCATGTATATGAGTGGAATTTTAGCCATTACAACAGGAACCAATTGGATAGTCCCTGCTATTTGGTCAAGTTATTACATAACCAGTTCAACTTACTGTATACTCTTAGAGTATATATTTATTATTAGTGTCTGCTATGGATTTTTACTAAAAACTGAAGTTCAATCATACAAATTATGGAACAAGATATATATTTTTTTTATGTATACATGTGCAGCTAAGGAGGTCATTAACACAAAAAATGGTTGCATTTAAAGGCTTACAAATGAAAATGAATATTTAGTAGTCATGGTACATATATATATATATATATATATATATATATATATATATATATATATATATATATATACCTTAGATGCAAATGCACATTAAGCAAACTGGAGAACTTTTCCTTCTAAACCACACACGAAAAAAAATGATCCCTCAAATTCCTGTCCGAGAGTGTTTAAATCCAAATAAATTCCCCCTATTTTTAGTATATCGAGTGTATAATATTCATATTTTTGTGTTTTTCTTCTATAATGATGAGTGGTATGATTGCACAACTGACATTTAAAGGGTTGGCATTCTTAAAGATGGATGAATATTCTGTAGTTATGATCAGGACTGATGTTGGTTAAAGGCTTAACCAAAGAAATCATGGAAAATTTATAAATATAAATTATTTACATTATGGTGATTGATCAATTTGGACCCTTATCATTTAAAAGTATAAAATATGAGCAGTATGTAAGGGTCAAGTGATACCAGGCCTGATCACATGTTGCATACTGCTCCATTGTCAGTGTTTTTACACCAGCCCCCACTTAAGCAGACGTGATAAAGCGTCTGTTAACTTCAAGCAGAAACCTATGACGGTCGTCCGGTGGTGTTATTGAGTTTGTTGGGTGAAATCTGTTCTTTTTTTTTTTTTTTTTTTTTGCGTGGGAGGTTCGGGAGTACAGCCTGTTGAGTCGCCTGGCTATAAATTACGAATGTGCATTAAACAGTGTGAAATAAGGAGCAGTCGATGTCTGTGGCCTCTCGTTATGCTGCGGAAACACAGAAATCATCTGTGCCCATTTCACTCGAAGCGATTATTGAAGGATGTAGAGATTTACTTTGATCATTGTAAAATTGGCCACTGTTTCTCTTCCTGTAGGTGTACATAGCCACATTCGTAGTATCGGGTTACGCGTCCAGCTACTACCGAACCGGAGGAAAGCCTTTCAACCCCGTCCTGGGAGAGACGTACGAATGTGACCGGCCAGATAAAGGCTTTCGATTCGTCGCCGAGCAGGTATGAATGAATCCCAGCTCCTGTGCTACCAAACAAGCGGCCGATCAATTTCGCTCCTTAACCCCATTGTCCTTTACGTCGTCAGGTTAGCCATCACCCCCCCATCTCAGCGTGCCACGCAGAGTCCAAAAACTTCATCTTCTGGCAAGGTGGTAGAACGTAAAAAATGATTTCTAAAGCTAGTCTAGGATGAATGACAGTTTCTTAATTGCTTTGTGGTGTTGATTTCTTTTCACAGACGTGCGTTGTAAGAACAAGTTCTGGGGGAAATCGATGGAGATTGTTCCTGTTGGTACCACACATGTCACTCTGCCAGAGTGAGTCTTATCAGTTTATACGTTCACCCATTGAAAGTAATGAGAACATCAACAGGTGTCACATGATGAGAAACAGCGTTTTGGTTTCTTTAACTCAAGTGGTTCTCTTTTACTGGTTTATTTGAAGCTAAATAATAATTCAACACAAAATAACATGCACACACAACAAGACAATATTGTACAAAAGTTGAAAATACAGACAGAACTTAGACAAATAGACAAATACCTTGTTTGGCTGCAAAAAAAGGAAGTAATCTTGATGTTGTTACCAGCATAAACTTTCTTTAGAGGCAATGCCTACTTCAGCTGCTCAGCAAGTCTTAGGCCTTGAGCTGACATTTCAAAATAAGAGCGCTGCCACATTCCTTACAAATAAATAATAAACAACAGTAAATTTGCTAACCCTTGCTAGGTCTTAAAGAAGATGAGTAACTATTTAAATCATGTGAACATTGTGACGGTAACAGTTTCACTTCCTCTGTGCAGGTTTGGAGACCACTACGAGTGGAACAAGGTGACGTCGTGCATCCACAACATCCTCAGTGGGCAGCGCTGGATCGAGCACTACGGGGAGATCTCCATCAGAAACTCCAGCAGCGACGTCTGTCAGTGCAAGATCACTTTCGTCAAGGTGAGGCAAGCGTGCAAAAAAAAATGCTTTATCCAGTGGAAAAAAAAGCCAGGTTGAGTAGCTGTGCGTGACCTTTGCCCCCACACACCCACCCTACTGCTGACAAGTCTTTTATTACAAACGCACATATTTGGAGAGAAGGGGAGAAATACACACCTGACACAGAAAATCATTCCTCATGATGAAGAAATAAATTATTTTGTGGTGTTGCACTTCAGCTTGAACCATACTTCTTTACAAAATGCCGCGAGGCAGGACAAGACTTTATTAGTTATTTAATGGCACCTCTAAAACACAGCCTCGGTAGGTCGGTTCTGCTGAGTTATAGAAGAACAGCGTGTGATTTGACCTTTGAATGCTGCAGCGGCGTGCATTTACGAAATCATATTTAAATTCACTTTGGGATAGCAAGAGGAACAAAAGGTGTAAACAGGAGGTTTTAAAGTTGTGTATTATTACTGAAATGGAGAATAAATAAACGAACAGCTACAGAGCAAAGCTTCATAGCGAAGATGCCAGAGCACCTCTCTGTGGAAGTATTTGGAAATTTGATTTAAACATCTCACCCACATTACTTACAGCCCTGCATTAAAAAAATACTGTATTCTGTACATTGATGCATAAAACGCATTCCTGCAGACTATATCTCTTCATCTTTCTTCTTTCTGTCAGTCGATAGCCATATGTTTGTGTTGGTAGACATCCCTCTGTGAAGCCCAGGAGGCTTGAGGCTCAAAATAACCTCTAGGCAAGGAAAAAGCACTTTTTCCATATGTGCTATATAAGTCACTAACATGCACAGTAAATGCTGTCGTTCCTTCATTAGACCAAAAGCCCTCCACACAGATGCAGCTCTTGACCTGCATGCCATCAAGAACCCCTTGATGTTCTCAGTGTGTGTGTGTGTGTGTGTGTGTGTATGGAAGCATCTAGAAGAGAAGGTTAATTGCTTTTCATGAAGCTCTGCAGGATAGCAAGTTGAGACACGTCGGCACTCATTAAGCCTCCCTGTCTCCGGATAAACAGCAACGAGGACGAGGTCTGCAGCAGCAGCATCTGCCGTCTGCCAGCGCGCGCGAGGGTGTCGCGTCATTGTGAAGGATGTTCCCCTCTTTAATTGTCATGTCTGTCCACAGGCCAAATACTGGAATTCGAGCGTGAACGAGGTGGAGGGCGTCATCACGGATCAGAAAGGGAAGGTCATCCACAAGCTCTTCGGAAAGTGGCAGGAAGCCGTTTTCTGCGGAGACCCTCCGTCGGCCACGTGCGTCTGGAGAGCAAGTAGGCCAAGTTTCCCCGTATGAGAACAAGCTAAAATACGATTGATCCTATCACAGTATCCGCTACAACGCACGTGTTTTCTATGCGATATAGATGCAATGCCTGTAGACCACGAGCAGTACTATGGATTCACCAAGTTTGCTATTGAGCTGAACGAGGTGGACCCGTCCCTGAAGCTGCTGCTGCCGCCCACAGACACCAGACTGCGAGTAGACCAAAGGTCAGGAAACATCAGTCTTCACACAGTTAAATAATCTAGCAATCAGTTTGGGGTCACTTATAAATGTCCTTATTTTTAATAGAAAAGCACTGTTTTTTCAATGAAGATGACATTAAGATAATCCAAAATACACTCTATACATTGTTAATCTGGTAAATGAGTATTGTAGCTGCAAATACATAAATGCATAGAGGCTCATTTCTCCAGTGTTCTAATGGTACATTGTGTTTGTTAATTGTATTAGAAGCTAATGAATGATTAGAAAACATGTGTGCAATTATGTTATAATACAGTTTACCTAACTTTAGCATGATAGCATTCTTAGCGAACGCAAAGTTTGTAGTAGAAAATGATTATTTCAAATAAAAATATTTTTTTATAACCTCAACTATATTTTCTATTCATTTTGCAAATCATATGATAAATAAAAGTGTAGCTTTCTATGGAAAACACGAAAACGTGTGGGTATCCGCTTTCTGTTATAACCTGACTTCTTAAATGAGAAACACTATTTTTAGAGCTTAAAAGAAAGACAAAACAAAGCTTAAACTCTTGAACTGTTGAAGATTTCTGCCAGACGAGGTCCATAGATTTTAAAAACAATAGCGTCTCAATCATGTGCTCGTGTCTCTGCACAAAGAGGCGAGATATCACAAAATATCACAAAAATAGAAACATCAGTGCTCCTGTTAAGAATAGTCATTGCATGTTATTATATTTCCTCTTTTCACACAGATTTAGACATCTCAAGCTATTTTTAGCTCAGATTTATTAAGGTTTTTAAACAGAATGCTCCTTCTGTAAATCACTGCAGAATGATGAAGGATTTGCCGCTTTGTCATCGGAGCAAGCTTTAAATCCTGTTGATCTGAAGTTGAATGAACCAACAATAACGCGGAGAACCAATAAACATGAATGGAGATTAAAATTGCATGTTGAAATGAACGCTTCCCCACATTCGCATGATGACTTTGTCCCATTGGCAGACTGCTGGAGGAGGGGAACCTGGAGGCTGCTGAGGAGCAGAAGAGGAGGATTGAACAGCTGCAGAGGGAGAGAAGAAGAGTTCTGGAGGAGAGCAACGAAACACATCAGCCTAAATTCTTCAGGTAGACTAAATGCATAGTCATTATGTTCTCAGGAAAAAAGGAATATGATATATATAATAAATAGCTTCATATGCATACTACAGGACTCAAGCCTAAAGTGGAAAGTCCATGCTATATGGTTAAGTTCATCTTATTAAATACTGTATCTGTCTGGTTTAGTTTTAGAGTATAAATTCATTATTTGTGTCTGATATGGATTTTGAATCATCCAACTAATGGAACAAGGAAATAGTTTTTATGTGTACATGTGCAGCTAAAGAAAAAATTGTGATATTGACTACAGGTCATATTATTACTTCAAAAACAAAAGTGGTATCATCACAAAAATGTCATTAAAGGGCTAAATTTGCATTTAAAGGTTTAAGATGAAAATGAATATTTATATATATATATATATATATATATATAAAATTTTAAACCTTATAACTCAGTTTAAAGGTTTAAAATTATATAAATTATAATCAGTCTTGACAACTGATTTTAAGCCTTTAAATGCAAGTTTAACTCGTTTTTTGTGATGATACCTCTCTTGTTTAATATATATATATATATACACTATATAAACAGGTATATATACCTGTTTATATGGTGTATATATATATACACCATATAAACAGGTATATATATATATATATATATATATATATATATATATATATATATATATATATATATATATATATATATATATATACCTGTATATATATATACCTGTTTATATGGTGTATATATATATATATATATATATATATATATATATATATATATATATATATATATATATATATATATATATATATATATATACACCTGTTTATATGATATATATATATACCTGTTCATATGGTGTATATATATATTATATATATACAGATGTACATTAGCTCTGAACCAACTCAATGCATCAAATGGGAACATTTATGACTATTTTTGTACCTCGTCCCTTTACAAATAAACTTACCACTACTAATAACATTATTAATAATTATTTTCACTAACACACCGCTCTCTGGCATTTCTCCAGGCTCCTCAGGAAGTCAAAGGATGACACTTGGGTCAGCAACGACACATACTGGGAGCTAAGGAAGGACTTTGGCTTTGCCCACATGGATTTCCCAACACTGTGGTGACCCGCGCCCACAGATCGCACACATTTTTGACCCGCACAGCCTCAGGAACCGCCAGGACCAGCGCCGGTTCTGATGATGCCTAAATCCCCCCCCCAAAAAAATCATGACGTCCACATTCATTAATGTTCTTCTTTATTATAGCCCATCAAAGTCGTTGCCTTAAATAGCAAGTGCTTATCTTAAGTTATGTTAACATGTTTATGCAAGCATATAATGAGAATGTTGATCAATGTAGGCAATGTTTGCCCATATTTTCACCTGTTTATGTTAAACTGTGCATAGAAATACAGAGAAATGGGAAACTACACATGATATAAAGGATCACAAATCCTTTCCATAACTAGTCCAGGCTAGTTTCTGTATACTGAATACATATTAATGAAGAACTGGTCACTTTAGCTGCCATCTTATCATGGACATTCTCTACCTCTGAGATAAAAACTGTTGATTAAGTGTACACATCTGATATTTATTCTGCACCTGCCTAATGCCTTACTGGTTGCACTTATCTTAATTAATTTATTTTTGTTGCATATTTTAGATTTTTTTTTCAAAGGGCATGTTTAAGGACTTCTTAAAAACAGTGGAGAATTGTTCACGTGATCCTTGCTGAACCTTTCTTTTTGTCTCATAACAGTGCTCATCACAGAACTGCTTTTTGCTATGACTATGTGAACAGTTGTGTAACTAGCAGCAATAGCAAATGTCAAATCCAGCCATTTTTCACTCTATTCAACGCACCCGTTGTCCACCTGGGCCTTGGGCTTTAGGGCATGAGTGCTCTACGCTCCACGAGCTCAAATAAAAACTGATGCTTTCTTCTTACTGAGACATATTCGGCTCGAAGTTATTTCCAGAGAAAGATGCTGACTTGACAGCTGTGTTGTAATTGTGGGTCAAATGGACCAACAGGAAAAAAGACAAAAAAGGGAATCAGGTTTAATTTCAAATGTCTAAAGAGGAAATTATGCCACCAGAGCAGCTCTTCTTTCCTCCGTTGTCATTCTGCCTGTCTTTTATAGGAGGTTGGTGTATGCAGCAACCCTAAAAACTGAGTGTCTACAACTTTATAGATTCACTCATGTGTTCACTTGTGTGTGGGACACGGGTGGAAGATCACTCAGTAAATTATATACTTATATAAAAGAGCTTTTTCAGACTCCGTCCATCAAGAGTCATGTTATGGGTTCAGTTTTTACATACTAGTCTATTGTAAAATTACTGAGTTGTTTGCTTACATTAAGACAAAAAAATGTATTGCACGTTTTTTGAAATTCTTTTTTAACATAGGAAAATATGCATGGCTAATAACATGATTATAAACAGGGGTGAAAATGTCTTGTTCACACATGTTGGCATATTTCAGAAAAAACAAAATATTATTATGTAATATTAGGATCTGAATGTAACCTGTTCAGGGTTCCTATTAGCAAAGAGACAGGGAGGAAGAAAGAGCTTTAAACCAGTTTTTATTACAGTAATTATTAATGCTGAGTATCAGGTAAGAGAAAAATAATTAGGCATATGAATGCAATATATTTCTATTTATTTTCAAAATTTCCCCTAGGTTTCTTTGGGTTTTTTTCCCTCACTCAGAACATTAAGTTTCCCTCTGTTGCATCCTGTGTTTATCATCTTGTAGATTTGTTGATTAGAGCAGTGTACTGTAGTAAAGGTGCAAGTAA
The DNA here is from genome assembly GCA_036785175.1 of Eupleurogrammus muticus. Classification (NCBI taxonomy): domain Eukaryota; kingdom Metazoa; phylum Chordata; class Actinopteri; order Scombriformes; family Trichiuridae; genus Eupleurogrammus; species Eupleurogrammus muticus. Next base: position 5,207,057 of record JAYKQN010000026.1, read on the forward strand.
CCCAACCTTGTGTCATTTCATTAAATCCATTAAAATCCTTAAATGGTAGCAAATATTATATATATTTACCCCATTCAGTTTTGGTATTTTATATATGTTTATTCATGTGTTACATGTATTTCATTTAATTAACTGTGAAGGCCTGTGTCATTGATGAAACAATATGCTGATTAGTAGTGCACACTAATCAGCGTGGTTGGCATCGAGTCAACGGGATGCGTCACTGCACCTGTAATCTACACCCAGGAGCGGTGTCACTGGACCCAGGAGGACACCTTTACATCAGCAAACCACTGGAAGCCAGAAGAATACAAAACTCAAGAAGGGCTCATTACAGGAAAAGACAAATTGTCATTAGAACAAAAGGAGAGTGCAGGGTTACATATAATTAAAGAATAAAAAGTAGTGCTGATGAAAAGTGCGTGCATCCAATAGAATATGTTTAGCACCTCAGAACCAGCCACTAGATGGCAACAAATAATCAGGAATGGTACATATGCAGCACGAATACACCAGGGAACTTTTGTGTTTTCGTTGCCTTGCTTAAAAAACCTGCCCAACGTGATATTTTTTATGACGATGACTTTTTTTTCACCTTTGATGATCTAAGGCAGTTACATAACAGTAATTATAGTAATTATAGCAGGAACTGAATGCAGTCAAGTGTGTTATATAGTTATAATTTATGCATCACTTAAGATGAGATGCAATGCATTTCTTGTTTGCATGTGATGCATGCGTGATAAACCAAATCTGCACATCATTCTGCAGCTGAATGTGAAACACTGTGCTTATGTTATTATGATGATGATGATGATGATGGTGATGATGATGATGGCAGCAGCCTTCAGCACTCACCCTTCTTCATACCTTCCTCTAGGGGGCGGAGCCTCTGTGCGTCTTTTGTTCCTGCAGCTGAGGCGGTTCGAGCGTCTGAACGCCGGTTTGTTTTTCTGCTGCTTTTCCTCCCAAAGTGTCGCCAGCAGAGCAGGTTTTATCGTCTGCTTCGAGGACTTAAGGAAAACGGTAAGTTATCTTCCTCTGGGCAAAAGCGAACTTTCTATTCCGATCACTTCTCGCATGGAGTTGGTCGCTGATGCTGCTGGCATGTGATCATGTTTTCTTTTCTTTTTAGAGTGCTGATTATTTAAATGGGTCATTTTTATGCTTTATGCAGTAAAGTGCAATAAGTGACAGACGTGTGAATCGTCTTATAATGATTTTTTTAAAGCAAAAAGACAGAAAGAAGGATGTTGCACAGGCTGTGGGAGTTCATTCTGTTCATACCGTACATTCTGTACATTCCACCGTAATAAGTGATCGCCTCCACGTGCAGGGAGATGTTCGCCACGGCCACCAGGAACCTGGTGGAGGAGGTGGATCCTGGAGGCCTCCTGATCCCGGTCTGCAGCCTCAACGACTCCATCTCTGTCCTGACGGTGGTGGTGAAGCGTAAAGGGTTCTGGTTCTGGCAGAAGCCCAAGTATCATCCCACGGATTTTGACCTGAACGATCTACTGACCGGAGACACGCCCATAAAGCCAGGTAGACCCCGCCCCCTGGCCCCACCCCCCACCCCACGTTTAACGAATGATGTAATGTTATTCATAATAAATTGGGTCATTCTGATGTTTATCTATTATCTATTTAGTAAAAATCAGTATCCTGAGATTAAGGTCAGAATACTGACTTTTTCTAGAATAATAAAAAAAAAATGTAATAATCATATTATTATTATTTTATTATTATTTTAGTTTTAAGTCATAATTCTGACTTTTTTTCTAAGAAGATTTTTTAAAATGGACCCCGATCATTTTTTTTTAATTGGTTCTATTACTTCTCCATAGATTTCCTGTATTTCTTATTTTCTTATTCATTGCCAGTGACTAACTAATTGTGTAACAGTGTGTTCATTTGCTGAAATGTTATATATAGTAAGTTAGATCATTCTTTTATTAGGGCTCACAATTTTAATTAATTCCAGAATTTTGAGATTAAAGTCTTCTGACTCCTTTCTGGAATAAATAATACATTTATTATTATCTTTGATTTTTAAATTTAAAATTTTTCTTCTTTATGTAACAATTTATGAAACTGCGTTTCCCTGTCCACAGTTGTCGTGGAGACAGACTTTATCAAGTATAGCGGGACGTACGGTGACATCCATCAGGGAACGGTGGAGGCCAATTTCGCCAGCTCCAATCTCAACCTGGCGGGTAAAGACTCTTCCAAACTCCAGTCTTCCTTCGGCAGTTTGAAGAAGGAGGAGGTGGATGTGCGGGAGCTGCTGAAAAACTCCAAAGGCAGGTCAGTTTCCAAAGTGCATAGATCAGCATTCAGCAGCAGTGAACATTGTCCCGCCATAAAACCATCCAGCATGGTTGAATATTAACACTTCATTTTTATTCATGCATTTCAATACCAAAATCAAATTAAGAAGCATTTACTTTAATGAACTTCCAGTTGAGTTGTGATCAGACTTTAGAAGTAGTGAAACACATTGGTTTTATTTCACCGTCCCAGGGTCCTGGACATGTCCCATCTGCTGATCCAGCAGACCATGGAGAAGCACAGGCAGACGTTTGGCATCGTGAAGGAGCGCGTTGTGACCACCGAGCCTTGTTCGGTCATAGAGGAGGTGCAGCAGGGCGGACAGTGTGGAGGAGGACTCAGCTTCTTCTGGCCCAAGAGCACAAAAGTAAAAAAAAAAGCGATGTAGTATAAAGGAAGCTTTTATTTTTCAACATGTGCATTCCACAAGTAACTCAGTGATTAAATTATGCAATTTACTTTTCCTGTGACTGAGAAAACAAAATCCAAACTGGGCTATTACTGTTTATGCCCTAGATACCTCAAATATATAAAAAATTATAAGAGTGAATCTATCATTGATTCTTACATTATGTGTAAGCTGTTGGCTTTACACCAAATAAGAAGGTTTATCTCTCTCGCTGTTTCTGCAGGTTTTACTCAAAGAGAACGTGAACCTGAGCAACGACAGTAACGTTACCATGGAGATCCCCACTCACACCACCCTTGCCTACGCCCTCATAGAGCTGGAGGTCAAGCATGACGGGCGCTATGGTGAGAAACCGAGTCCGATAACATGTCGTGAGTGAACAGGAGCGACCCTTTTCGGGGCGACCTCTGGGTTATGTGAAACAGAAATGTGCCGTTTCCCGCAGAGCTGTGTCTCATGTCAGACACCACTGGGAGCTTTGAAGTGGACAGCGCCGCAAAGACGCCGCTGCTGGGCGTGTCCGGGGCTCCTACAAATAGCTGCCTTAAACAAGGTAAAATTATTGTTTTCTCCTCTCTGGTTTTCCCCTGTGAGTCTAAGCGTTTGTTGAAAGTCATAAAGGGCCTGGTAGAATTCCACAGTTACAGTTATCAGGTGGTTGTGGTAACTGTAAACATGTTTGACCTTCATGATAAGGAATCTTTACAACTACTTCTGTCCAGCACATATTCATTTTTATTGAATTTAAGTTATGATTTAGACTGTTCCTCTACTATTTTTCTATATGTTCTTTATTATTAGCGTTCATATTACCAAGCTAATTATTCAATATTTGGTAAAGAAAATCTATCTTTTGTTAGCTAGTTATTTGATTTTCAACAAAGTAGAGAAGAAAATATAATAAATATGAATGTAAATATACATTACATAAATACAGTAGAGAAGATGCCAATTTTTTTGTGGAAAAATTGATTTATATGAAAAAAGAAGTTATCATGTTCCCTTTCAAAACCTATGAGCAGAACACTAAGTTTCCTGCAGAAGACTCTAAAATGTATTTTGAGTTTTTTGAGCGACATAGTATAGTATGAACTTTTTTGAGCGACATACTGTAATATGACATTTTTTGAGGGACATACTATAGTATGACCTTTTTTGAGCGACATACTATAGTATGACCTTTTTTGAGTGACATAGTATAATATGACCTTTTTTGGGCGACATAGTATAGTATGACCTTTTTTGAGCGACATACTATAGTATGACCTTTTTTGAGTGACATAGTATAATATGACCTTTTTTGGGCGACATAGTATAGTATGACCTTTTTTGAGCGACATACTATAGTATGACCTTTTTTGAGCGACATACTATAGTATGACCTTTTTTGAGTGACATAGTATAATATGACCTTTTTTGGGCGACATAGTATAGTATGACCTTTTTTGGGCGACATAGTATAGTATGACCTTTTTTGAGGGACATACTATAATATGACCTTTTTTGGGCGACATACTATAGTATGACCTTTTTTGAGTGACATAGTATAATATGACCTTTTTTAAGTGACATACTGTAATATGACATTTTTTGAGTGACATACTGTAATATGACATTTTTTGAGGGACATACTATAGTATGACCTTTTTTGAGCGACATACTATACTATGACCTTTTTTGAGTGACATAGTATAATATGACCTTTTTTAAGTGACATACTGTAATATGACCTTTTTTGAGTGACATACTGTAATATGACATTTTTTGAGGGACATACTATAGTATGACCTTTTTTGAGCGACATACTATACTATGACCTTTTTTGAGCGACATAGTATAGTATGACCTTTTTTGGGCGACATACTGTAATATGACCTTTTTTGAGCGACATACTATAGTATGACCTTTTTTGAGCGACATACTATAGTATGACCTTTTTTGGACGACATACTGTAATATGACCTTTTTTGAGCGACATAGTATAGTATGACCTTCTTTGAGCGACATACTGTAATATGACCTTTTTTGAGCGACATAGTATAGTATGACCTTTTTTGGGCAACATAGTATAGTATGACCTTTTTTGAGGGACATACTATAGTATGACCTTTTTTGAGCGACATAGTATAGTATGACCTTCTTTGAGCGACATAGTATAGTATGACCTTTTTTGGGCGACATAGTATAGTATGACCTTTTTTGAGGGACATACTATAGTATGACCTTTTTTGAGCGACATAGTATAGTATGACCTTCTTTGAGCGACATAGTATAGTATGACCTTTTTTGGGCGACATAGTATAGTATGACCTTTTTTGAGGGACATACTATAGTATGACCTTTTTTGGGCGACATAGTATAGTATGACCTTTTTTGAGGGACATACTATAGTATGACCTTTTTTGAGCGACATAGTATAGTATGACCTTCTTTGAGCGACATAGTATAGTATGACCTTTTTTGGGCGACATAGTATAGTATGACCTTTTTTGAGGGACATACTATAGTATGACCTTTTTTGGGCAACATAGTATAGTATGACCTTTTTTGAGGGACATACTATAGTATGACCTTTTTTGAGCGACATAGTATAGTATGACCTTCTTTGAGCGACATAGTATAGTATGACCTTTTTTGGGCGACATAGTATAGTATGACCTTTTTTGAGGGACATACTATAGTATGACCTTTTTTGAGCGACATAGTATAGTATGACCTTTTTTGGGCGACATAGTATAGTATGACCTTTTTTGAGGGACATACTATAGTATGACCTTTTTTGAGCGACATAGTATAGTATGACCTTCTTTGAGCGACATAGTATAGTATGACCTTTTTTGGGCGACATAGTATAGTATGACCTTTTTTGGGTGACATAGTATAGTATGACCTTTTTGAGCAACATACTATAGTATGACCTTTTTTGAGCGACATACTATAGTATGACCTTTTTTGAGCGACATACTATAATATGACCTTTTTTGAGCGACATACTGTAATATGACCTTTTTTAAATGATATTGTATAATATGACCTTCTTTGAGCGACATACTATAGTATGACCTTCTTTGAGTGACATACTATAGTATGACCTTCTTTGAGCGACATACTATAGTATGACCTTCTTTGAGTGACATACTATAGTATGACCTTTTTTGAGCGACATAGTATAGTATGACCTTTTTGAGCGACATAGTATAGTATGACCTTTTTTAGCGACATACTATAGTATGACCTTTTTAAAGCGACATACTATAGTATGACCTTTTTTGAGCGACATAGTATAATATGACCTTTTTTGAGTGACAGAGTATAATATGACCTTTTTTGAGGGACATAGTATAGTATGACCTTCTTTGGGCGACATAGTATAGTATGACCTTTTTTGAGCGACATACTGTAATATGACCTTTTTTAAATGATATTGTATAATATGACCTTCTTTGAGCGACATACTATAGTATGACCTTCTTTGAGTGACATACTATAGTATGACCTTTTTTGAGCGACATACTATAGTATGACCTTTTTTGAGAGACAAAGTATAGTATGACCTTTTTTGAGTGATATTGTATAATATGACCTTTTTTGAGCAACATAGTATAATATGACCTTTTTTGAGCGACATACTATAATATGACCTTTTTTGAGCGACATACTATAATATGACCTTTTTTAAGCGACATACTGTAATATGACCTTTTTTGAGTGATATTGTGTAATATGACCTTTTTTGGGCGACATAGTATAGTATGACCTTTTTTGAGCGACATACTATAGTATGACCTTTTTTGAGCGACATACTATAGTATGACCTTTTTTGCGCGACATAGTATAGTATGACCTTTTTTGAGAGACATAGTATAGTATGACCTTTTTTGAGAGACATAGTATAGTATGACCTTTTTTGAGCGACATAGTATAGTAGGACCTTTTTTGAGTGATATCGTATAATATGACCTTCTTTGAGCGACATACTATAGTATGACCTTTTTTGAGCGACATACTATAGTATGACCTTTTTTGAGTGATATCGTATAATATGACCTTTTTTAAGCGACATAGTATAGTATGACCTTTTTTGGGCGACATAGTATAGTATGACCTTTTTTGGGCAACATACTATAGTATGACCTTTTTTGAGCGACATACTGTAATATGACCTTTTTTGAGTGATATTGTATAATATGACCTTTTGTGGGCGACATAGTATAGTATGACCTTTTTTGGGCGACATACTATAGTATGACCTTTTTTGAGCGACATACTATAGTATGACCTTTTTTGAGAGACATACTATAATATGACCTTTTTTGGGCGACATACTATAATATGACCTTTTTTGAGAGACATAGTATAGTATGACCTTTTTTGGGCAACATAGTATAGTATGACCTTTTTTGAGCGACATAGTATAGTATGACCTTTTTTGGGCAACATAGTATAGTATGACCTTTTTTGAGCGACATAGTATAGTATGACCTTTTTTGAGAGACATAGTATAGTATGACCTTTTTTGAGAGACATAGTATAGTATGACCTTTTTTGAGCGACATACTATAATATGACCTTTTTTGAGAGACATAGTATAGTATGACCTTTTTTGGGCAACATAGTATAGTATGACCTTTTTTGAGCGACATACTATAATATGACCTTTTTTGAGAGACATAGTATAGTATGACCTTTTTTGAGCGACATAGTATAGTATGACCTTTTTTGAGAGACATACTATAATATGACCTTTTTTGGGCGACATACTATAGTATGACCTTTTTTGGGCAACATAGTATAGTATGACCTTTTTTGAGAGACATACTATAATATGACCTTTTTTGGGCGACATACTATAGTATGACCTTTTTTGGGCGACATACTATAGTATGACCTTTTTTGAGCGACATAGTATAGTATGACCATTTTTGAGCGACATAGTATAGTATGACCTTTTTTGAGCGACATACTATTATATGACCTTTTTTGGGCGACATACTATAGTATGACCTTTTTTGAGTGACATAGTATAGTATGACCATTTTTGAGCGACATAGTATAGTATGACCTTTTTTGAGCGACATACTATTATATGACCTTTTTTGAACAACATAGTGTAGTATGATTTTTTTTGAGAGACATAGTATAGTATGGCCGTTTTTAAGCAATGCCTTATGGAGTGTGCACCTGTAGCTCAGAGCCAGACCAGTTGTCCGCCAGTCAGAAGAGCCATGGTTCAATCCCTGCCTCCTCTGAGTTTCATATTATTGTGTTCTTGGGCTAGATACTTACCTCCGATGGTGATGTGTGAGTGCTTAGTTTCTTAATGTACGGCCGGCTTTGTTTATCGCTACCTATATAATAGACACCATTTCTCTATAAAAGACACCTTGAAAAGAAGAAAGAAATTACACTCATGCTTAACTGAAGATCCAAAGTAAAGATGATATAAGCCCCTGGAGAACATTTCTCAGTATGAAGAGGCTCTGTGGCAAAGTGGGTAGAGTTGTTGACCCTGATAACAACAGATGCTAGTTTGAATCCACCTCTTGACATTCTTAGGCTCTAAGTTTTAAAGACCAACATCTAAAGTGAAGATGTTAAATGCGCCAGGAGAACTTTCCTGAATGTGATGGGATTCCTGGTCAAGTGGGGAAGTTAGCGAACGTAGCTTATCACCAATCCAGCAACGACATACTATAATATGACCGGTTTTGAGCGGCGTAGTATGACCCTTTTTAAGCAACATTGTATCGTATGACCTTTTTTGAGCTAAAATGATTAATAAAAACAATTACCCCATACCTAAACTAAATTCTATGTTCTTAGCACTGTAAAAAATTGTATTCATTCCAGAAAAAATCTGATTTTTGAATATGTATCACCATATTTATTTCAACCTACTCTTTTTCTAACATATGCAGATCTCCTTTTCGTTTTTCATCTTGTGTGCAATTATTCGGCAATACCTACAGGTTCAATGTCTTACAGACACATCAACGGTAAACTATTTTTTACCTGCTGCTCTTTGAAGATGAATGATAAAATGTGCATTTTAATTTTCTATCTGCAGAACTGGAGAAACTGAGTGATCATTTTCAGCTGCTTTCAGCTCTTCCTGCCGACACCAGGTCTTCGCTGCTGCAGCACATCACCAAAGTAATGGAGGACCGAGCGGCTGTTTGTGCCCTTCAGAGTCTGGTGAGTGGTTCAGAGGTCATGTCAACACAGGGTTTTTGACCTTCCAGAGTTTAAAATAGGGAGGGCAAAACTCCCCAAATATGCCTGGCCCTGGACAAAACTTAAAAGGGTGGTGAGCACCGCTGAAATCAGGAACCAACCTCCTTATAGCAGCACACACACAGAGGTGTAAAGGTCCGGGCAAAACATATGCATCAAGAAGACATTTTAAGTTCATTTCCATAAGTAGAAAGCCAATCGTTACTAAATTAATAAATGTATACAACATTTTTCACATCTTTCCTAATTCCTAACTGTCTCTGTCTGTTATTTAATTCCTAATGAAACCTTGGCAAAGGACCCCAGCCGTGTATGTCAATCAAAAAAGGTCATACTATAATGACTGCAAAACAAGAACTTTGATCAAGGACCCCAGCTACAGGGTCAAACCAGACACTGCGTTGGTGATAATCTACAGTCGCTGACTTCCCCACTAGACTAGAAATCCTATCACGTTCAGGTGTGTTCTCCTGGCACATTTAACATCTTGACTTAAGATGTTGGCCATGGAAAATTTGGAGCCTGAAAGCATGGAGAGATGGATTCAAACCAGCATCTATGGTTATCAGGTTCAGCATCTCAACCACCTTTGCCACAAGTCCTTTCATACTCTATGTTCTCCAGGGGCTTATATCATCCTTCAGTTGAGCGTGAGTGTATATTCTTAGAGTTTTTCTTTCTTTTTCCAAGGTGTCTAATATATTTCCAAGGTCTCTATAGTATAGAAGTATATATATATATGAACAGAAAATAGTAAAACAAATTATCAAAGTGAATCAAAATTTTTTTAGACTCTTTTGAAGAAAACTTAGTGTACGGCTCATATGTTTTGAAAGGGAACATGACAACTTGTTTTAACATTTTTTATTTTTTTTATAAAAATACATTTTTCATAAAACATTTGGCAGCAAAAAGGTAATACTATATTATGTCACTCAAAAAAAGGTCATATTATAGTATGTCTCTCAAAAAAGGTCATACTATACTATGTCGCTCAAAAAAGGTCATACTATACTATGTCACTCAAAAAAGGTCATACTATAGTATGTTGCTCCAAAAAGGTCATACTATATAGTATGTCGCTCAAAAAAGGTCATACTATACTATGTCGCTCAAAAAAGGTCATACTATACTATGTCACTCAAAAAAGGTCATACTATAGTATGTTGCTCAAAAAAGGTCATACTATATACTATGTCACTCAAAAAAGGTCATACTATACTATGTCGCTCAAAAAAGGTCATACTATATAGTATGTCGCTCAAAAAAGGTCATACTATAGTATGTTGCTCAAAAAAGGTCATACTATATAGTATGTCGCTCAAAAAAGGTCATACTATACTATGTCGCCCAAAAATGGTCATAATATAGTATGTCGCTCAAAAAACGTCATACTATACTATGTTGCTCAAAAATGGTCATACTATACTATGTTGCTCAAAAATGGTCATAATATAGTATGTTGCTCAAAAATGGTCATACTATAGTATGCCTTTAAAAAAAAAGGTCATATTATAGTATGTCGCTCAAAAAAGGTCATTTTATACTATGTCGCTCAAAAAAGGTCATACTATACTATGTTGCTCAAAAATGGTCATACTATAGTATGTTGCTCAAAAATGGTCATACTATACTATGTTGCTCAAAAATGGTCATAATATAGTATGTTGCTCAAAAATGGTCATACTATAGTATGCCATTAAAAAAAAAGGTCATATTATAGTATGTCGCTCAAAAAAGGTCATTTTATACTATGTCGCTCAAAAAAGATCATATTATACTGTCGTTCAAAAAAGGTCATACTATGGTATGTCGCTCAAAAAAGGTCATACTATAGTATGTTGCTCAAAAAAGGTCATACTATATAGTATGTCGCTCAAAAAAGGTCATACTATACTATGTCGCTCAAAAAAGGTCATACTATATAGTATGTCGCTCAAAAAAGGTCATACTATAGTATGTTGCTCAAAAAAGGTCATACTATATAGTATGTCGCTCAAAAAAGGTCATACTATACTATGTCGCTCAAAAAACGTCATACTATACTATGTTGCTCAAAAATGGTCATACTATAGTATGTCGCTCAAAAAAGGTCATACTATACTATGTCGCTCAAAAAACGTCATACTATACTATGTTGCTCAAAAATGGTCATACTATAGTATGTTGCTCAAAAATGGTCATAATATAGTATGTTGCTCAAAAATGGTCATAATATAGTATGTTGCTCAAAAATGGTCATACTATACTATGTTGCTCAAAAATGGTCATACTATAGTATGTTGCTCAAAAATGGTCATACTATAGTATGTCCCTCAAAAAAGGTCATATTATACTATGTCACTCAAAAAAGGTCATACTATGGTATGTCGCTCAAAAAAGGTCATACTATAGTATGTCGCTCAAAAAAGGTCATACTATGGTATGTCAAGTGTTTCTCAATAACATCTTGTTAACTTCATCTTTTGTCAGCTGCAGTCTCTTCATTAAGCAGAGTCTTCCCTTCAAAACTTGCTGCATATTTAAAAAAAAAAAATTATATTAATATTATTTTAAGGTTTTGCCCATCTTCAAGTTGTCTACATTAGACCTAACTAATATTTCCTCCTTTAAGCTGTTCTGCTATGATCAGTATAAACAGGTCTAACTGTTCTTACTTGAATTTAAGATTTAAGATATATATTTTGAGCACCCATTGTTGACCTGTTGGTGGCCTTGGTCACATCAGTGTTAAAGGTGGATCCCTCTTCCTCTGTCTCAGCTGGACCACAAGTGTCTGGGGGAGAGTACTTCTCTGGACGAGGCTGCGACGACAGAGTCTCAGAAACAGAACATCCAGGCCATCCTGGACCTCCTGGACCAGTGCGGTGAGGTGGAGTCGGCTCAGGCACACCAGTCCACTTCTGTCCACAACGCCCTTCACCTCATTACCAGCGCCCTGGATGGTAAGGATGCATTGCTCTGTGTGGCCTCTGTTACTGAAAAGAAATCCTCTACCTTACGTGTTTTCTCTTTCAGAAATGACAGGTGATTGCCTTGCTGTCTTGGTAATGTGCTGCAGTCCTGCAGTGTTAAAGGCCCTGGAGCTACTGGTTAGTAAACCTGGCTTTAATTTCAAAAGTGTGTTTTCCCAATGACACACTGAAGTGATTTAACTGGGTTGCCTCCTTCATGCCTGCTCCAGGTTCAGTGTGTGTCAGGGAGCGGGGAGCTGCCCGCCAGCAGCCAGGGTCTGGCCGTGTTGACGGAGGACGTCTACCTGAAGGCTCAACAGCTGTTTGCCTCCTCAAACATGTCCCTGAAGAAAGCCGGAGACATGGTGAGGACAGAACTAAACCAGCAGCAGGGACACCTCCCTCTGGTGGCGTGCATCGCCATCAGAGGCCTGGCCTCGTTGGCGTCCTGAAGGCACCATTTTATCACCCTCAAACTGGAAATGCCACACTGGGTTAAACTAGATGAGATCACACAGATCAAGTGTTGATTCGGTACTCTAAAACACTACTGCGTGTTGATGCAGGATAATCATATAAATGCATAAACTAATGCTTTATTAATTCCAGAAAACCTCCAAAGGTTTACACATTGATTTAGTCATGGTGTTTGTACTGTTGGGTGAATAAAACCAAAACATCTCACTTTGAAGATAAATATTAAGACTTGTTTGCTGCTGCCTTACAGGATATCACATCCAATCAGTCATTTCTTACACTGTGCTGAAACGTTTCTTCTATTTTATTCCTCCTGTTATAGTTAAGCTTATTTGTGCTCTTAATTTTAACTCTTTAATGAAGGTTTTCAAATTCCTTGTTTTTAATCCTAGGTTTATTTTTCACTTTGCCTCAATGATTTTAATGTTTTGTGTGAGGAACTTTGATATGCCTTCTTGAAATGTTATACAAATAAATGTTGTTCTTGCAACATTGAACATTTTTAGGTATGCACCAATGCCTCTTTTTTCCAATGCGAACAGTACTTGCATTTGAATACTCACCAATACTAATACCAAGTACCTATGCTATTAAACATAGCTACTTTAGATAGATATCGTCTTTATTTGAACAACATTTGTCAGTGTTTTTTTCCTTGTACAACCTGCCAGGTTGGTGCTTCCCTTGAACCAGGACTCAACATCCAAAAAAAAAATCATTTGTTCTCATTCTTGTTATATTTAATAGATTTTAGCCCACCCACTCTTCCCTATTCACAACCCTGCAATAAAATAGTGTTTACAGCTCATACTCTTACAGTATTTTGTCATGAATCAGATTTGTTTTTGCATCATTCAGATGTTATAGGTTATTTCTTGATTTTTAAATATTTGTATATTTTCACAATATTGCCTCCCTGTTTGCATCTTTGCCAAAAAACAGCAAAAACCAACCATTAGAAAACACCAGTTATTTATTTGACATCTGAAAATACATTTTTTTCCTGCAATACTGTAAAATATACCTTTTTTTTTATAAGTAAATATGAACTTTAATTAAAACAGTTAAGTTTTAGTAATATCACATCAAAAGGGATGGTTCACTGAGATGCAGTACCCTGTTTCAAGAGTCCTGTGGAAAGTTTTCCAAGTCTGCCAAACCAACACAGCACCATATCAACTGCTCTAACAGTCAGATACAATTACATGTTCCAAATCTCTGACAACAAATCAACATAATTAATGAAATCTTTTGTGCTTAAAAGAGAGAGAAAAAAAATCTGGTTAACACTACAGTATTATTTTTCTTCCTGTACATCACACTGACTGACACTTTTCCATTTATGAGGCCGAGCTCCATCATTGTACCCTTCAGGAACAAAAGACCTGAAAACACGACACTACTCTACACAATCACAAATTTTGTAGTGAAATGAAAATGAGATGACATACTGGACGCATATGCACTGTAAACCATCACACTGAGGTATCATCCTTATCAATGAGAGAACCCTCATTATCTTTGCAGAATAAATTACACTTTACCCATCTTACATATAGATGTAAAATTATTAGAACATGAGATGGCAAAAAAAAAAAATTGCTTTTATTAAAACTTCCTGACACAAATGCCAGTAATTTCTTTCAATCCATTTGAAGAGAAATTGTTATTTTTAAAAATAATTTGCCAATAAATAAGTACACTTCCTGTGTGTTGGGAGTTGCATAGTATGCTAAAGAGTATCTGGTAGTTCAGATCAAGGTGACTGATGCACTCTGTGTGAACTCACACAGGGATGATGTCCAACACTTTCGTCCGTGTGCACTACAGTATTGAATCCGCTGTCCCTTCAGGTGTCCCCCACCCCCCCTGTTCGTCCCAGGCCGAGCAGCTTGGACAGACGCGTCCATCCTGTCGGGGCGGTGGAGCATCAGTAGACCCAGCTGACTGGAACCCACTGAGGCTCTTTGAGCAACCGCTCCACCGCCTCCTGCAACTTGTCAAAGGCCTTGTCCAGATTGTCATTGACAATAGTCAGGTCAAAGTAGTGGCTGTACGCTCGGCGGATCCGAGCGCTTTCATCCACAGTCTTCTTCAAATCGCTCTCCTGTTATAAACAAGATTGTTAGAGTTATATAGCGGTGGAAAGTAAGTACAATATATTTTACAAACTGTCTATATTAAAATGACAAATAAATATTCTAACTTGTTAAATCCATCTCATGAGCATATATAATGAACTGATAATCTACACAACCAATTTTTGTATTAATTCTGAGCTTAAAGTCTTCTAACTTTAGTCTATCTCAGAATTTCAAGACTAGTCTAGACAAGTCTACATCATGAGATTATAGTCTTAGGGGGTTGATTATTTTTCTCAGTGGCTCCAATACGCTTTTGTAAGAAGTCACTGTTCATAATGTCAAATCATCTTCTGTTTCTAATAATACTGCTGTACTATTACCACTTTAATTAACTGTAATAGAGTACTTTTAGATAACTGCATTTCTACTTTTACTCTACTAAAAGAATTGAATTCTTCCTCCACTATTGCATCTATATAGGAGTATTATTATTTATAAAAAACATGGGAACTGAAGTAAAACTTACCGTGAGAAGTTTGGTAGTAAGTCCAGCATCTACCACAGCTTTGTGCATAGTTCTTAACGTGTCCAGTTCAGGAGCAGCAATAAACACCACGAATGGCATGAACTCAGCAGTCTTTAACACTTTCAGGGCCTGCACAAAAACATCAACATCATTGATATGAAACGTCACTGAAGATGTATAAAAACGCTTTGACTATCTATGCCTTAAACTGACCTGGGGGTTGACGTCTAGGATGCAGGTACGGCCTGCGTTCACCACTTCGTGGATGGAGTTGATCTTGGTGCCGTAGAGGTTCCCGTCATACTCGCCGTGCTCCAGGTAGCGGCTCTCCTTGATGTCCTTCTCCATCTCCGGCCGTGTCACGAAGCAGTAGTTCTGGCCGTCTCGTTCCTCTTCTCTGGGACTGCGTGACGTGACTGGAGGGAACAGAACGTGTTAAATATACTCCGGCAGGAAAAGAAAAAAAAAAAAAAAAATGAACAAGACATCCTCAGCTGCGTCACACTCACAGGGTACAGTGGTTCCATAGAGCAGAGGATTCAAGACGATAAGTCTGTTCTTCAGACTCCGCCTCCCAACTCCCTGCGCTCCAATCAGGATGAGCGTTTTCCTCTGGAACGCGGGCATCTTTGCTACCTCTTCGTAGATCTGCAGCTCGTAGCGGTCAAATTCTGTTTAAAAGACACACACAAATTGGATGTATATCCCTTTTATGAAGGGATTGAAAATGAGAAGCGGCGGCGGTGGGACGCACCTGCATTCTTTGCAGTGAGATACATCATTTTTTTCTTCTTTTTCTTTGCAGTTCGAGTTCCACAGAGCATCCCTGAGCCATAAACAAAAGAAGCGTTAGTCCGCCACACGGTGGTGCTAGAGGCGAGGTTTCCTGACTGTCACGATTTATTAACGTGTGTGGACGTTATTCGCACTGACCTGAATCAGAAGTATCCCAGTCCCTCTTCACGAAAGCTTTCCTCTTCTCCTCCAAGAACTGACTGGGGATGAGGCCGGCGGCTCCACCAACGACCTTACACGCCTAGCAGGAAATCAGAGGTGTGGTTGGGGAAAAAGGATAGTGTAGAATACCTGTCCCCTTCATATCTGCCTGCCTCTTCCAATTCTCAATAATGCAGTCAATGTTTCTACTAGGGATGGGCGATTATTTTTATTTTTTATCATAATTGAAAAAATATTTATATTATTTTTAGACTTAAAAGAGCAATTACATACAAACATAATATATCACATATGTTATAGGAAAATAGAGAATTAATTGTATAATTAATAGGATTACATCAGTAGTTTGAATCATTTACACTAGTCCATTTAGAAATATTTATATACATTTGTTAAAACAAATAAAATGTTTTTGGGGAAAAAAGTGTTTTTTATTTTAACAACTGATTTTTTTTTTTTTTTTTTTTACTGAAATTCACACATTTTTTGGAGGCAAACCGTAATCAGCAGCGCCAGCGTTACTCACCTGCCACCAGTTGGCGTCCTCCTTGTTAACAACATGAAGGATGTCTCCCTTGTGGAAGGCCAGGCCTGCTTCTTTACAGGGGATCAAGTTGTCTGTGGCCGGGTTATAGTTGAAGTGTGGCTTCAGATACACCTACAGGGTGTGAACAAGACACCAGGCTGATAAATTATACAGAACATTAACAATAAGAGTTGGGAATGCTTTTATTTCCTATTAAAGTGTTTATAGTACTGTTTCATTTAATTGATAGTGTCAAAATTGGATCAAATGTACTGTGTATTTCTATTTTTTTTATAAATCATGGTTTGCAGATATTGCACTCAGCACCAAAACAAACTGATAACATGGTATTTATATACTTGTACAATTGTATGGTATTAAAGAACTACAATGAGTCACCTTGTAGGTCTTGCACTGTATCACATGACAGCAGCTTGAATGAGGACACAAACTGATTTTAAAAATGTCTAAAGGAAAGTTACTGACATAACCCTACATACAGATCCTCTGTGTGTGTGTGTGTGTGTGTGTGTGTGCCAATGAGGAGCGTGGTGTATGTACAGAGTGGTGTATGTCCCAGATGGCGTGAGGAGTGTTATTAATAGAACCTCCCTGGGCTCAATTTTCAGAAGCTTGGCATTCTGAGATCACGCAGGTCAGGCAGCTCTTAACCAATCCCTGACAGGTACAATGTACAGTATGGCTGCTGACGACACGATAACCATCACGCACTTAAAGACCGGTTTTAACATTTCAATCAAGCTTGAATGCGTTTGCTACAGGGGAATGCAGTAGCTTGACGGGGGGGGGGGAGACGCAGCTGCTTCCTCACCTGCGGCGGCGCCGGTGTTTCTCTGTAGCTGGGCAGGACCTTGAGCGAGATGCTGCCGCTGCAGTCGCTCAGCAGCTCCTGGAGTTCATGGGGGTTGCTGCCGACCTCGCGGCCGTTTACCTCGCGGATTATGTCCCCCGTGCGCAGCATGCCCTGCCTGTCAATCGAGCTGCCGTGCAGGATCCTGGCGATCACCATCTCCCCCCGCTCCACGCGGAACGTCACTCCCTGAAAGACAGTTCGAAGTCATGCGGGACCGTGCATCCGCACTTCATAAATCACAGACGGGGCCCATTTCACGGGTTGGTCTGTCTGGCTCTCTGCGAAGGGGAACGGCTCATGCAGGGTTACTATATGAGACTGAGTCAGCCTGTTCACACAGATGGTCAATAAAAAGACATGTGGAAGACACGTCTGCAGCCGATAAGCAGCGTGTTGCATGTCTCCTCCGCGCAGCTGTGGCCGATATAAATGTCCGGCTAAACTTACTAGTGGTTCGCCGGCTTTCTTCTGAATGCCGATCATCCTGACAGCATCGGCCGGCATGAGCGAACTCGTCAATGAGGCATTGCAGTTCACCGCGGTGTGGGGCATTTCGTAGCACTTTGCGGCCACTTTATCATGAGCCTCTATCAAAGACTGAGAGAGAGAGAGAGAGAGGGAGAGAGACATGCAGACAAATTTAATTAAAATTAGGCAATGTCTGGCTCTCAATGTAACAAGTATTAAGATGAAAGAATTAAGAAAAAAAAAAATCAATCTGTAGACATTCCTTTTACACAAAGCATACAAAAAAGGTACTGGCAGAAGACAAATTGGATGAACAGAGAAGACAAATCTTGTTCTTACCCCAGCAGCCAGAATATACGGTTAGCATTGGTCAGAGACTACAAACTGCACCAGCAAATCTGAAGATTCACTGAAACTGAGGGTGACACAGCCTTCTCCCCCTCACTTTACCCACATGACTAAGCCTGCCATTGGCTGGAGGGAATACACCCCCACCCTCCCATGGCGGAGCTTGTAAATTCTGAGTGGTCAAGAAAATAAGGGAGACGGCCACTTCAGAGAGGGCTAGGCAGTAGTTGCTCCAAACACTAGTTAAACCATTCATCCCTACAAAGAAAAAAAACCAAAACAATGGTATGCAAGTATAAAAGAGGAACAAAGCCTGATCTACCTTGAAATGAGGCTCCTGGAGGATTTTTGCCAGCTCTGACGTGGCAGCATCTTTTTCTGGCAGGTTGCTGAGGGAATCCAGGATCTCTGTGACCAGCTGAACGTTATCGTCTCGCACGGCTTGTAACTTCACTTCCCCAAGACGCTCATGAGCCTAAACACACACACACAATATATATATATATGTCAGGCTGTTTGTTGAAAGATATTCACACTGCAGATAAATGGGGAAAAAAAACTCTCCAACCTAATACCCACTTTCCCTTCGAATAAATAGAATTTCCTTGCTGTCAGTTGGAATTCATTCTTTTGGTGAATCCAGAAATTGTTGGACTGCTGTCAAGGCTGTAAAAAGCATTTCACAATGAATCCCTCACTGAGCACACAGTGGACTTTTCTAAAGTCATTTCTTTTTGGGTTAAAGTTACACCCGCCCACCTCTCTATGAGAGGAACTGTGTGTTTATCCCTTCTATCTCAAGGAGCATTTGTCCAAACACATGGCAGGTGAATTGCTGTTGAATTAGGTGTAACTTAGCCTTTGTGGTGGTGCTAGGAACTTTAAACTTTTGTTGTGGATATTTCACCTTTTAAACCGTTCATCTCAGAAACAAAAATATTTTATTCCTAGACTACATACTTTTATATTGACAGTTGATTTATAGCACAATATAGTACATTTATAGAAAATTGAGGAACCATTCTGCCATGTTAGAGGAAACTGAAGAACCTACTATATTCCTCTTTTTCACAATACATGGAGAAAATGCTGTCGTTTCCACACTCTGGGCCTCATGCAGAAAGCAAAAATGCAAACTAAGTAAGAGAACACTACATGTGGCTAAGAACAATTTCACCAGCAAAAAAAAAAATCCTGTAATTTAGTATTTGTGTTTCCCACACAAAACATTGGGCCAGTGCATGTCTGTTTTTTAAAAGGCCAAAATCAATTTGTGGCACTCAGTTTTCATTCTGTGGTGCTACGCCACAGAGCGTGAATCATTGAGTATGCATGAGGGTCGACATAGACATACAAGAAGTTCTGTTTCATTAAACACTGCACCAGAAGCTACAGGCTACTAGGCCCGTCTACAAGGTAGAAAATGGATTATCTAAGGCAAGCAGTGGCCTATTTGTTAGAAATGAGGACAAGAACTTGCCTTTGTGACAGGTTTTTTTGTAGAAAAGATTCTATTAATAGGTATGGTAGTTGAATCTGATGACCTCAATCTGTGTTTTTTTCCCCCCCAGATAATGTTATGCAAGTAGCTGTGTGAAAAATTTGATTAATTGGTGCCAAGAGTGTTTTATCTGCTCAAACTTTAGGAAAGATTTATTTTTTTTCTTAGTTAAATGATTATATGAAAACCACAGGGGACCTGCTAGGCTGGATGAACATCCACTAGTACATGACATTCATCATACCCAACACTGGCAAGAGACGTTTCCAGCTAGTAACTGAAACCTTGGCACGGCGTGCACACTGCTTACAATTAGAGATCAGCCTTAAGCACATCAATTGTTTCTATGCTGATCTCTGATTATTTCCCATCTTAAACCCACATAAAAAAGCATCTAACCACTGGCTAGTATGACATACTGAGAGTCATCATGTGCATCATCTTTTTCTAATAGTTCATCCATCAAAACATGATGCCATCATTTAGGCCCACATTTAGTGGATTATTCTGACTTTGGCTCCTCCTCTTCTAGCTTGATTATCAGCTAATAAGATTACAGGGTATGTGAATGTGTGTGCGCGAGTGTGCGAACTCAGCCCTAGGGAACGTCGAGGGAGTGTGTGTGTGCATTACCATGGCGAGGGAGCGGACAATGGGACTCTCCATGATGCCTCTGAGGAAGATGAGGTCAATGTCTTTGGCTCCTGTGCCTGATGGCAGGTCTTTAAGGTTGTCCAGTACCTGCTGCATGGCTGAAAAGAAGAAAACACACACATTAATAGAACACCAACCAGCTCTGCCTTTACTTCTGCAAGCAGAAATGTTTGTGTCAAAGATAGCTCATTGCCAGTAATACAGAGAATAATTTAAATGGAAAAAAAAATAATGAAAACACTGATGAGAAAAAAAAACAATGTGAATACACTAAGAGCTTACAAGGCAAGAACAACGAGTGGAGAGTCAATCAATAGGCCAATTCACAGCGAACATCCCTCATTTCCATTGCAGCATGTAGAAACAAGCACAGACATTTACAAAGCAATTGTTCCACTAACAGATCGGCCTTGTAGTGGCTGAGAGCACACAGCTGCGTCACATTTGACATTTGTGTTTTTCTTTTCTATGGGGCCATTTCACAAGATTCCAACTTATGACACGAGGGACGGATGGGGGGAAAAAAAAGTTTAGCCTTTGTATTACAGCTTACCTGAGCCAGACTTTGCATTGGCCACAGTCATGGGTTTTTTTTTTGCTCTTCAGCTCAGGATGATGTAACTCTCTAAAAATCGGTCAATAGTCGCCCAAATGCCTACTTTACAGAAACCAGAGCAACCGGATGGCTGGAGAAGGTAGGAGTCCTCCTCCAGGCAGCATATACCATCTGCTAAGATCGCCATGCAAGAAACGATTCAGAGTTCGAGAGACACAAAATAGCACGGGCCACATGCGTCCGTCTTGGCGTTTTACGCTCGAGTTAGCACAGAGAGCACTTATGAATTTAGGAGACGACAAAGAGAGCCATTGAACGACAAAGGATGAGTCCGCCACGCTTCTGGCTAAAGGTTGTGCCAGCCATACACACAGAGAGGCCCACGAGGACTCTGTACAAACACACTCTCCAAACACACCGAGGCAAAAACAGCTCTGCTAATGCCCGAGTCGGTAGGTGGACAAACACGAGTAAGGGCTTTTTGAGCAACAGCGGCACCGTTTAACTGTACATTGTGTACTGTATAAACATCATAAACGCAACACTGTACTCCATCCACAGACTTGCAACAAAGACATCAAAAAGGCAGATAATGATGCAAAGATAAAGAAAGCATTATATATATAAAGAAAAAAACAAACTCACCTACAAACTGTGTTCAAATCATCAGTGCAGCACTCTGACGAGGATCCACTTCTACAAAAACACTCATCTGGCACCTCTGAACTGAAGAGAGAATTGGGTTGAGTCAACTCCTCATTATGTGAATTCGTCCCAGACAATACCTCATACACACCATAATGAAATATCTCCACTGATAATAGCAACCCATGCTGTTAAGTGGCTTTCTCTGACCCCAAGGGTGAGTCAGCCATATGAAGATCAGTGAGTCGACTGTAGAGTATTAACTGTATTGTGAGGCTTGCGTTTCGCAGTACATTTGCAAAAAAAAAAAAAAAAAAAAAAAAAAAGCATTTTGCTGGTTTTCAGGATCATTTCTCATGCAACTATAATCTCCACTTTACATAAAGCGCCGAATCATTTTCGGTGCAATATCTCAGCTAATAAATGTTTATTAAACATTAAGAAAATACCTTGGAATCTGAGCAATGTTAAAACCAGGCGTTTGATAAGCATGTCGGTCAAACCTGACCTTTTTACAGCCATAATCATTTTACAGTATGCTGCGATTCTCTTTGTCCAACCTTAAAAACAAGACCAAAATGACTGATTCATAAGTAAACAGTGAATAGTGTTACAACTAAAAAGTAATCTATGTTGTGTTTTTGATTTAAATAAAATCTGAGGATGGACAAACTGGGAAGAAGGGTCATAATATCTGGCCATATAATAAAAAAACATTTAATGGGACTACAATCTAAATATATGCTCGAGGATAAAGATAAGTGCAAAAGGAGTTTATTTTTTTAAATATTCTTTTTCCCACATGTAGATACAAGACATTCGTGCATTATATAAGGTTACAGTATGCAGAAGTGGTCTTTCGAAAGTGAAACCACGACTCAAGATACTAAAGTAAAAAAAGTATTTTTATATATAAAACTAAAAGCCATAAACCACAGACATCCATTTCACTCAAGTGCGCACATATCACGCACCCACTTTTGCTCGTAAATCAGAGGCCACGCAGGCTTGATGAACGCGGCTCAGCTGAGACCGGAGGCACGCAGGCAGCTCGTTGCGGTAACGTTACACCGCATCTCCTCACGCAGCCTGAGCTCCGCACACGAGGAGCTGGTCGCCACCGCTCGGTGCTCATTGGGGGGGTGGCAGATAAGTTCGCAACCAACCTGTAGTTCTAATAATAATCCTGATAACTTACAGTAGCCTCTCCACGAAACGTGGTTAAATGTGCCGTGTCTGTTCCGGCGCGCACGTGTAACCATCCGACGTGAAGCTAAATTAATGGCTAACCGCTGGTTGCTAATTAGCGGCGCTAGCTATTTGTCTATTTTATTACTTAGAGCGGTAAAACACAAAAAACCGGATTGGAGTACAACCATCTTCTTAGCGATAATTCCGTCAATGCCCGACGTGTACCCACTCGGTGCTAGCCGTTGCTAGCTGTAGGTCGTATGTAAACAGGTTAAGCGATGCTAACGATTGCTAGCAAACACTCGCCGTTCGCGTGCGTTTCACGTGTAAGTGAACAAAACAGACAAATCACACAGCTCGTTAATGTCCTTACCTGCGACGTATTAAGTAGTAGTGACTTGCATATGTGGCTATACAAAAAAATCCAGTCTTAGAGAAGCTAGCTCAGTAGCTAACAGTGATATCATGTGGCTCTAACTAGATAGCTAACCCTTCAGAAGGTCCCATGGCGAGACGGCACTTTCTAAGTCTGGGCAAATGAATGACAGATACTTCACCCGATTGTTCTGTACGCGATCCGGTCACACGTTCGTGTTTTCCATCATCGTAGAAACGTCCCGATTCGCGGATCGTTTGCGGAATAGTCACTTGTTAGCGCATTTTTTCCCCCTCTTCCAGCGCGTCTGTCTGCGCCCCTTCCCTCGGTTCCCCCGGTCGGACAGACAGAGCCGTGCTAATGACATCCAATGCCGTTCAAGTTATATCTAGCCTATTGAATCTTGCCCAACCCACCATTAGCATTTACTTTCAATTAAATGAGCTGGTAGTTGTGCCCAGCGGTGATTCACCTGTTTGTTTGTTTTTTTTGGTTTCCCATTAAATTCATACACTACTAATAATAAACCCTGTCTACGACGCACACATTTGTACAAAACAGCCACAAAAGGTAAATAACATCCACTGCAATCGACCACAAATGAAAGTTTACATGAGTGTAGTCTGTCTGTAATAACTATCATTACTTCTGGTAAATTCCATGTTGTTATATTTTCATGAAAGATGTGCTGTAGCATGCATATGCATTAATGTCATGTGTAATATGCTTAACCCACATCTGGGTATACATAACATAATTTATGTCACCCTTCAGCAGGTCATCATCAAGCACTGGGCAATATCACATTCACCAAAACGGATCATTCAGCTGCACTGAGGTTGTTTTAAATGGAAGCAGAGTCGCCAGCTGGTATTTTTAGTCACATAGAATTAGGAGCTTTAACCAGGTGCCATAACACAAATTATCAGGGTTACATGATTCACTTTTGATGTAACCAGGTCACTTGACTTGATAGGTTGTTGTGTGTTTTTTTCAGGTAGAGTGCTGGTACAACTCAGGAGGCGAGAGAAATGACATTTCTTTCCCACCAGCAATAATAAGAAAGAAGCAAAGCAGCACAGATTAATTATATCCTATTTGCTCCACTTTAAACAGCCTCTTAATGCTTGAATGTGTGTTTACCAGCAGAGAGCACTGTTTAGAGAATGACACACAATCCACACACCTTACACTGTATTATACAGACTAGAAAGGGCAACTTCTAAATTCAGACAGAGAGTCATCATGTGAACATTACAGACCAGAAGCACTGGAATGGCACAATATTTATTCCATGCAACACAGGTTTATTTTAAGTCCGTTGCAACACGTGAAGGCTGCTTTGTGGTGAAGTCAGCCCGGGTACGAGAGCTCCAAGGGCATCACCACAGCGGCAGCTCATCATACCTGCAACATAAGTAAAGTTGGGGTGTGTGAGGTTTTCCTGTCCAAACATATAAATCTGAGAATGATGCAATCCAGTCAAACACATCACTTTTATAAGTGATCGCAAAGTTAAATCACCACAATTCATTTTTTTTTTTTTTATCAAAATCTGACTTTTAATATTTTTCTCAGTTTGTTATCTAGTGCACATCCCTTATTATGTTGTAGAGCATATTTTATACCATTTGATTTAGCAAAAATCACAAATCATTGGTATATCAATGTGAAAAAAACAGCTCCAGAAAATGAATTTAAAAGCAGCCTAATGTTGTAATATGGAAGAACGTACCTGACATAGGTGGATCCTGGTATACTCTCTGTGCTCTCCCTCATCAGCATGTCTGAAAATAGAGTCTCTGGACCGGCTCTTTTGCCATACCTGCGCATGGAAAAGAGTCAAGCAACAATATCAATACCGATGCACAATTCATGCCTTCATTCAAAACCAGATTTAGAATAAAAATCAGAAACTAACCTCTGTCTTGTGATGAGATTGATGTAGTGTCTGAGTGCAGAATAGTATTTGGCAAGCTCCTCAGGTGGTGCCCCCTCCCCGGGACTGGCGGGCTTGGCCGGGTAAGCGTTCATGCCCGAGTGAACACAAACCAGCAGGCAGAGCGCCCAAATACTCAGCGACTTCATGCGGCTGGAGAGAATCCTGGATCACACAGAGAAATCATACAGAAACTGCTCAGTACAAAGTAAATTACTCAACAATAGAAATATCAATAGAAATCAAAGCTGCATATTTGACTGATGCTCCCGTGACCCATTAAAGCTGTTCAATTCAACATCACTTGTTAACCTTTAATAAAAGAGTGATAAATAAAATATCGCTTACATAACATACACCTTGCTGTAGTTGGATTTGCTTGCTGTTCCAAGGCACCTCTGTCAGATTCCCAACATTGCCAGTTTTATAGAGTGCGTGTCTGGTGGGGAGGGAGGGTCATTTATTCACTTTTATCGTGCGACTGAGAAATATCCACTGCCTCATTAGTTTGGTAATCCCTGATGGTAAGGCAATGAAAGAAACGTAGATCGTCAATTATATTATTGCAAAAATCCTCAAAAAAGGAAGGCATCAAATTAAACTGATAGAATGCTAATTACTATTAGAGGGTGTAATATTTCAATTCATTATTTTAACATTGCCACAAAATTGCTCAGTTCACTCACAGACCTATATAACTGATTTATGTGGATTTGCAATGACACTATTTTATCCTTTCTTACATAAAGGTTTTCAGGGTAGAGAAGACTGATTACAGCATGTTTTATGTGTGTCAGTGATATTGGCAAAGTACACAATTTCAGTCTTCTAAAACTTTTTTTTTTTTATTTTAATTCAGAGCACACATAAGACTCACGCCCAGCATGACAAAATGACAAGTATTAATAAAACAGACGAAGCATAACTTGAAATGGATGATGATGTGTTTATTCTCACATTAAGATGAAATATGGCAGGATGCCCCTAGGTGTTTGAGGAGATGATGCTTTGGTTTATAGAGCTATTCAGAGCGAGTTTTCATAAAGCAATAGGGAAAAATCATCCAGTTAATAATGCATACACCATCTCAAATGTGTAATGTTATGTAAAACAGAAAATAGGCATGTTTTAGTGTGTTTGTACATTATGTAATTTGACTTGTTTTAAGGTTAGCAATTGTTAACCTGCTTCAAATGTCTCATATCCAAAGAAGTAGCCTATATTTTTAACATGCGGTTGTCTCAGGACAGTAACTAAACCATTTTGGCCAAACTGGTGCACATAATTCCAAACTACACCAAATCATTCAAGAATGGGCAGGAAATCGCTCAAACCCCAGAACCATCAATTCCAGGTGATAGAAGGTACAAAACGCTTTCAGCCCCTAAACGGTACAATGACTTTAATGGCAACTATTTTCTTTGAAGAGCACTCTAGTAAAAATTTGGCAGTAGATGGGTGCTGTTGTTCACTATGACAGTAATATAAGACATCAGACATATGGCGACATCTTTTCTCAGGAACTGTGCAGACTAAAAACTTTCAGCTTCATATTATGCACAGAATATCTGGATGTCTGTATAAGAAAATGACTCAGTTCAAGTTGTATGTTTTACCTCAATTCACATTATTATCAATTTTGATTTATTCTAAGTAATAGAGATGGAAATATACAAGTTACTGGTGTTTTATTTGAGAAACAATCTTTCATTATTGACATCAGAGGCGTATCCCTGCCTCTCGTCTGTAATGCGAGGAATCGGCTGCTATAGAAAATAACAGACTGGATGTGTTGTATGGAAAGTGGCCAAGCTTAAACGCCTGATTAAATATTCAGTAAACGACTTACCCTAAACAGAGCTTTGCTTCAAAATGAGGGCCAGATGAAGACTTTCAGAGTCTCTAAGGTGTCGAGTCTGATGGAGTTGATGCACTCGCTGTTTTCTCATTTACAGCCTCCACACAGAGAGGACCAAGGCTCGGCTACAGGACACATTTATATCAAGGATGTAAATTCTCATTGGTTTCACTTGAAGCTTGTTTTCAAACTGCAAATACAAAACTAGAGCACTGACACTAGCTTTTCTTAGATGATTGATGCTGGAAAGTCGTATATGATAAATGATTTATTCTAACACACTTTGCTTACCAGGGAGTCATGAACAAGCACAATAATTTGCCCTTTTCTCTGTACAATATACAATACAGTGTGGTTGTCATGCACTAACTGAAAACCATCCAGACATATACAATCATTTAACAACAACAATAACATACAAATGTCATTTCTAGTTATAAATCAATGATGCATCTGCTTCTGCTATTTTTAAAGGCAAACTTTCTTCAGTCTTCTCCATCATAGATTATATGTATCAACACTATAGCCGTTAACGGCGACACAGCAGTTGGTAAAATGGCTGTGCATTTAATGAGAACATTGGCCAAAGAGGCAACTTCTGAATCAAACAACAAATTAATCTTTTTCCTTTCACTTGTGTCTCTGCAGTCATTTGGCAGTCAAAAGCAGTTGCTGTAATACAGTTTGGGACAAAAAATTTGTTAAGCATGTCATCATTATGTCTAAATGACATACAAATAGTGCAATTTAAAATAAAACTGTGTTACGCAACAGTCTGCCTTTAGTTAAATGCATTCTGTATTCACAGGTGTAACTTTATGTGAACTCTTTGAGATTCCAGCTTTCTTTCAACAGAGTTCCTGAACATTAGTGTTAATCATTGTTCATTCTCAAACTGAATAAACAGGACCACATGGCACAAAAACCCTTCACCCACCAGGTCCTGTCTGGCTCTGTGCAGGCATCTCCTGCCCCATTACTTTTATACATTTGGCTAATGTTCTAATCCAGCATGATTAACAGCAACTCAATGAACTGGAATGGTCACTTGCTATGCGAGTGTCATAGAGGGGGGTAGGCTATAAACTGCATGTGTGTATGCATCGTATCTGTGCTTCTGTGTCCATTTCGATCCGTCTTTGGGCTCTCTTACTTTTGTCCGCAGATAGGATTAAAAAACTGCAATTGCAATCTTCAAGAAAATGTTAAGAAATGATTCCTATTTCATTATTCAGAGTTTTTAAATTATTTATGGGAACTGGTAATGGAACAAAATCATGAAACTCACCAACCAATTTCAGATTTCAGATCTGGTGACCCCATATTAACAAAAACACTCCTGAAAAATGCTTGTTGCAGACAAACTCTTCAGTGAACTGGGGCCATGAAGTAAGTTAATAGTGTAGATTCCCAAAAATCTACAACAGATCTTTTACTAAATGACAAGCTATCACTTGTTTAAAAGGTAAAATATGCTTATTTCAAAAGTAAAACTGAATACTCTAATACAAGCTGTATTTCAGATAGAAAGTGTACTACTGTGATTAACCACTAATAGCATGTCTTAAAATTGCAGAGCTGCAGATAATGATATTTAAGAGAACTATAAGTTTTTGCTTAAATATATATTTATTTTAAACAATCATTTTTTAAAATCTTCAGTAGACTCAAAAATCACTCAAACAAAAATAGCAATATTTAACAGATACTGTAACTTGCAATTCCCTAAAATAAGTCCATTTTAATGAAAAGAAAGACATGAAAAGGAGGTAAAATAATGAAATCTTGATTTTTATTTTATTTTACATAAAAATAATTGAAGACAGCAGTGGCTCTACCCACAAGGACATTAAATGATTCTTTACAAAGTCACAAGCCTCCAGAGTTACAGACTGGTCTGATGTTAAAGCCTGTGCGCTAGTGTTTTGTGACTTCCAAACCTATTATAAAGTCTTCTGGTATCACCTCAGCGGGCATGCGCTTCAGCTGTTCATCATAAGAGCGGAGAGTCCACAGTTTCTCCAGTTCATATTCTTCTCTGGTCTCTTGCAGCATGAAGTGAAGCACCATATCCCCTGAGGCAAAGACAGATAGACACTCATAACCATATAATAATAATAATAAGAAGAAGAACCAGTTTCCACCCCCAGCTGTCTACATTGAATAGAATCTAAAGACTTTACATACCAAAGTCAATGCATATCCAGTTGTCCGTTTCCTTTCCTTCAATCTTGACGTTTGGATCATGTTCTTTCTTAAGGTATTTGTACTGGAGGAAAAGCACAGTATGTATGAAAAAACAACAGGTTGCTGCTGGAAGAATCAGCCTGACCGAGGAGGTAAAAAAGAGCACTTACCACTTTAACGGTGTAAAGAGCCATTGCACGTAAATGTCTCGTAGATATGCCACCAGCAACAATGACATACTTTGAATATGCAATGTCCTCTGGTACTTTAATCACGCAGATGTCCACTGCATTTTCCTGCCGCAGCAGACTCACCACCACATCCAGATTGAAAGTTTTAGAGGGTCCTTGTGGGGAAAAAAGGTAAAACTAATAAAATCACAGCTACGGCAAATTTTTTTCAACATCATGTAATCTGTAGAATATTTTTTCAGTTTTTAGGGGTTTTCAGGAAACTGACGATATTCAGTCTATTAGCATATATGATTAAAAAGCAGCAAATCCAAACAGTTAAAGTGAAATCAGAATATGTTTTTTTATTCCCTTTTAAAACTTACTTGGTTACTTACTTAACTAACAATTAATGGTCACATAGAAGGTATATTTTCTATCGAAAAGACTAATCAAGTCAAGTTTATTTCTACACCCCCAACTCTATTTCAATTTATTATGATGCAAGACAAGGGAATGAACATACATAGTCTCACATTTAACAAGTTGGACGCAATCAGTTTTTTGGCAATGATTAACAACTTATTGTTTCTACTTTGGATTAATTAATTAATTATGTATATATATTAGATATACACAAACATACAGCAAATTAAGGGAATACAAAGAATAACAGTTGCATTTGGGGTTTGTTAAGAATCATTGTATTATAACAATAACCAAAAATAGTTGAAATGAAGGGTCTAGAAGAAACAAAAATGTAAAAGAAAATGGAGTAAAAAGAGACGTTTAAAGACCTTTAAATCACCTTTCTTTCGGTTTACACTGCAGCAGTCTTGACCATGTCCACAAGTCTAAATGCATTGATTTGCTGGCATGTGATTGGCTGATTAGAAATGTGCATTAACCAGATTATTCAGGGAGACAGGTCTATTCATTAGAGTACCTGGTGGGTGTACATCATGCAGTATTTCTTCAAACCTCGTTAGATACACAGTATTTATGGGGTTTGAAGGCGTTTTTCTTTTACTCACGTTGGCTTAGATGGGCTCTGTTGTCACTGACGTCACTTTCACCCTCGTGCGTTTCCTTCTCATTGACACTGGCGCTACCGCTACCGCTACCGCTAATACTGCCGCTACCGCTAACACTGCCGCTAACACTGCCGCTACCGCTAACACTGCCGCTACCGCTAACACTGCCGCTACCGCGCAGCTCTGAATAACATCTTTTCCCGTGGAAGTGGTTGGACACGGGACGCGAAGCTAACGTCGCTCCGTGACACCGAGGCAAACGCACGCGGCGACCCGCAGCTCCGGAGAGCGAACGAACCCCGCCGAAAACGCCCGCGCGTTCTAGTAAAACTCTTCCGTGACATACCGGCGAGAGCAGCGGCTTGAAGCGGTGGAAAACACTCATGGTTTTAACGCAGGCGGCATCACAATATCAGGCGACTCCATCCACGAGTGGGTCAAGGGCTAAAAACAGGAAGTGGCTCCTGCATCCTTGCATTCTGATTGGTTCGTTGGACTTGTTCGTTGGTTTCTTGACTTTACCTAAAGTAGTGCAATTGCACCCTCTACTGACCGAAAAGGGTATTGAGCTCACGTGTTTATATCGTTTCACTAATTAAATAATGGTTTAGATCATTACCATTAAATAAACAATGGCGATTTTACTTAAGCCATTTTATTGTTGTCCATGTCTGGGATTTTTTTTAACCCAAGTCAAGAAAAAAATCCTCGATTTGGGTATTTCAACAAGCTCTTATGATGGTTGGCAGCTTCAAGAAGCAACAATCTATGGAGCAGAAGAAGCTCTGAACATGAATCTTGAATCAGGTACTACTAGTGAGTGATAAAGGCTATAGGCTATATTGTTATATAGTCATTTAGTTAAAATTTCACCAATTGTACTTTAATAATAATAATATAATATAAAGTGATGTGCATGTCAATAACATTAATAAATATGTAGCAAAACATAAAGAAAGACAGGAAGTTCCAGGATATTCAGTCTAATAAACGTGTCATCAATTTATTGAAATTTTGACACATCCCAGGTCAAAAATAGATGTTGAAAATGAGTTATGTTCAATTAAAAAGGCAACAGGAAACCTGGGGAAGTGGTAAAAAAAAAAAAAGGGAGCGTCCTCCTGACAAATTTGATTTACCTGACATTTGTTTCAGGTTTTTGAGTTTCCATTATGGAAAGAAAGAACAGTTTAAGCTAGGATTAAAGTTGCTTAAAGTCACATTAGAACATTTAGAAATTGCCCCGAGTTGCTTTATTCATTAATGTTACATAAGTGACACACAATGTGCTATGTTTGTCCACAGTCATCCATTGACCTTTTTGAAATGATAAATATTAACTGGCATAATGTGTTTTTTTCTCATTCCACTTTGAGTAAAAAAATGTCTTCAAAAATATCATTCTTACAGTATGAGATAAACAGAATTATTTTTCACATACAAAGTGTGTAGTGCTGTATCAAGGGGCAAACTATTTACTGAATCATTTCTGGCAAATTAAAATCAAGATAGTTTATATATATATATTTTTTTATTTATGTAGGGAAATTCAGAATGAAAAATCCTAAAAATATATATTGTCTTACAAAATCAACACCTCTGTCCTGAAAAGCCTCAATTTAAAAAACTCTATACATTATCAAATAGAAATATCAATGCCACCTGAGTTATGTTCGATGATCAGTACAGTACTTTGTAATTGAAATAATAAATTACAAAATTTACAAGCATTATTGAGCCCATACTGTAATGTACATTTTTGTACATTTTGTTCCCTTTGTGTGAACATGTGCCCTGGTTCACATTACTTTTGATCCATCAGTAGAGTCACAGTCCATTATTACATTCAGCCTCAAGCCAACAGGGATATGGTCCGTAAGGCCGGCCAGCTGGGTTATAAACGACACCTCTTCAATTTCCTACATGGAGACAAGGATAGAGTGTTTTTATGATGCTTTGTGTCCATTCATGGGTAATAATTTAATGTGATCTAATTTGCTTTATCATGCAAATAACTGATAATTTTATAGCATTTAATTATTGGTGGCACCACAAAGTACCTTGTCGCCTCAAGCAAACAAGTTGCATTGGGAGAAGACAGGAGAGAGTAAAGAGTAAGTTGAGCCACGTACTGTTCGGCACTGTTTTGAAACAGAACTTTCGCGGAACAAGATGTAGTCGATCCGCCGCCCAACCCACGGCTGGCCGGCATCAGGGTAATCAAAGGGGCAGCCCTTTCTGGGGACAGGGGGGGAGATGTACTGCTTTCTCAGCTCCTCACTCTCCAAAGCTCTACACAGATACACAGAAAACACAAATCGGTGTTGGTGATTAAACGTATATCACCTCTGTTGTGATCTGTTTTAGAGGGTAGACTGTTTAACAAAAAAATGGTACTGGGTGTACCTTTGGAGATTTTCTGGAGTGATTACAGCATCTTCATACAGTGTTGGCTGCTCCAGCAGTGTACCTTTTGGAAGAGTCATTGAGATAAACATGACATTTTTTAAAGACTCTACTTTAGTCTGATGGGTTGGAGTGGTACGCACCAATGACCCAGGGTTTCTCTTTTCCCGTTTCTGCCCTACACGGGTCTCTGTACTCCTCAAACAGACGGTGGTTCTGTTCTAGAGAGTCATCTAGAAAAACAGGTGGAACACAAGAAACATTAGTGTAATTGCTTTTTAAAAAAATATAAACTGAGGAGAAATATAAAACTGTATCAGACAAACACACACCAGGTGAGCAGTTGTCAAAGTTAAAATCACCACAGAGCACATCAAAAGCTACATCCTCATCGGGCCGCATGTTGACAGCTTGAAACTCAGCAATCCACTTGGTCACCATGTCCAACTGCTCACAGCGAATATCCCCATCACCTGATTTAAGAAGATACAGACCGGCCATCACAGACATGGTTTTATGCTTGTTTGCTTAAAAGGAAACTGACAGATTTGGAGTTAATCCGAACAGAACATATAAGGAAATTAAATAAGTCTTGCCTATTGGTGCATGTAGATGGGTACAGTTAAAAAAGCCAACCACTTTCTTCTGTTTCTGATTCTTCCCAATTAGCACCTGGAACAGAAAAATAATATATTAATTATATTTTAACACTGTTAATAATATTATAAACCATATTTAATAATATCATTTCTGCACCACAAAAAAACGTATGATATAAGTGATGTTCGTGTATATAATTGATATTGAACAAAGCACCTTAGCAGAAAGAAGACCCTTGGCAGCCAGTGCGTCCTCCCCTCGGCTGTTTGGGAAGCAGTGGTACTTCGCCTCCAGCACCGGGAACCGGCTGGCGAGGAACAGGCCACTGTTGAAGAACTTGAAAGAGGAACAGCAGCACGGCGGCTGGCAGGCGTACACGCCGACATCGTAAAGGATGTGTCCGTACACAGTTCTCAGTGCGTTGGTGAGCTTCTGTGCGGCCCTCTTATCGAACACCTCCTCCAGGCACAGAATGTCCACGTTGGCTGGAAACAATGACGACACCTCCCAGGGTACGTCGTCCTGCTGGCGGAGGCCCTGGGAGAGCAAAACCCGTGGAGCGGTCCGGTGGCCTGATCGTCCCTGCTGGTTGGAGTTCTGATTGGAGTTGAAGAGGATCGATGGCGATTCTGTAGAGGACTCCACTGTATCATCGCAGGGCACAAAAACCACACGACTGTTGTGTCCTTCAGAGTCTCCCTCTGAATGGTTACTCACTGGGGGCTGTGCTTGTCTGTCCGTGGCCCCATATGAGGACGGATTAACTGTGTAGAGTATGCTGTTAGAGGGGCTGAGGGTCCCACAGCTGCTGGGGGAGTCAACAAATATGCGGATGTCCGGTCGAGCGACACCCTGCGCAATACGCCGGCCAATAGCGGTCGCCCTGAGCTGGGTGTGTGCGAGGTTGTTAAAGCGGGCCAGGCTGTCGGGCAGAAGACACAGGTTGGCTGTTGCAAAGCCAAATGACGCCTTTCCTGCCACCTCAAAGCCCTTGTGCTTCTCCCTCTCTGGGGACGTCGACGGCTCCTGGTGGTAGCTGAAGGGTCTGCGGCAGGCCTGAAGCGGTGCCCAGAACAGAAAGCCCAAGAGGGCCACGGGTGCTGTAGCAAGAAAAAGAATGAAGAAGAAGATGGAGCCAAAGAAGACTTTGAGCGGGTGGAGGTAGCATTCCTGCTCCAGGCGCTGTCTTCGTTCCAGGGTGGTGGACTTGCACACAGCAATGAGACGATCAAGGAACCAGAAGCACGGCAGAATCAGTGCCCATGCCGCAGCGTGGATGGCTGCGAGACAGCGGTTAGAAAACGGAGACGCCCGCAGGGCCATGCTCTGCCCCTTTTCTAAACAAAAACCAGGATGAACAACACTTCCCGTTCTTGCCTCATTCCTGCGTGCTTCTTTGGGGGCCCCACTAAGACAGGAGAAAGAAATCACAATATTATGACATGACTCAAGACTCTCAAAATATATATACACGCATTAACATCATTGACGCTACAAAATGAGTAACATTTTCCTATTACAACTTTTCCTATTACTTACTTCATGCCTGAACATGCAATTGTGAAAAAACATGAAGCAACTGAAAGCTGTACCGGAATGACCGGATTACAGTTAGATGCAGAGGGGAGATCAGGCTAGCTTACTGAACACTTATGCAATGCATCACAATGACTTTTAGAAGAGGCAAAAGCAACAAAAAAAAAAAAAGAAGTTGTCAACAGCCTATAATCCAGTTGTCACCATCTGCACAGTTTCTAACCACTGACTATATGAGACTTTGCTGAATAAGTGTGCAACACCTTTATGCGTATTTACAGATTAGATATCATTTACAGTGTAAGGTAAACTTGTACTTTACTTGAGTATTTTAAGTTTATGCTTCTTGATACTTCACTAATCTACAATGTTGATTTTATAGCTTAATTTAAGTAAGTTTACTTATAATAGTATATTATATAGTGTAGGGTGTGTTATTAAAGATTAGTTCCCAAACGTCTTGGTTCATGGACCCCAAACATCAGTATAATTATATTTTCTGATAAATATACCCTCACATAGTTTCAAATAAATAAGTGTTCCAGGGCCAAAGAAGTAAAGTCATATATTACTATATATTTATATTAAACAACTTTGTTTTTTTTAATTTGGATTACAATAAAAAAAGTTGTAATGTAATGTAACAGAGCTATGGTTATTATATCAGTCACAACCCAATTTCCTGCAAAACAAAAACTTTAGCATGTTTATATGATTAAAAACTCCCATACGTTAACTTTGCAGGAATTTTACTTGTAACAGGGTATTTTTTTACATTCTGGTATTGATCCTTTTCCCTTAAAAAAAGGATCCGATTATTCCACAACTGCAAAAGAGGACATTCATTCAGAGAAAACACAGCACATTGATAAAATCAATTCAAGCACATTGTACCGCTGACACCATACAGGTAGGCAGGGCTGCTGTCATCGCCCGTGAATGCTAAGCTAACCACATAAAAGACAATTAAAATACACTTTAGAATGCGTGGGAGTACTATCGTAACGTTACACAACCACGCTACGTTTTACTATTTCGGTACCAATTACTACAGACTCAAACTTTACACATGCTTTTTTATAGTCTACCCACACTGCACGTGAAAGCTGTCACCTGTCCGTTGACGGTAGCTAGCTTAAAGCACTCGGCTAACGTCAGGGGCAGCCCGGCCGGTTCTTACCTACAGGGACAGTCCGACTCATGAAGCCGGGCAGCGAATGTCTACCGACACTTAAAACTATTGCTTCCTATCTGTGGGGCTGGTACATGTTGAACAGAAAGCCACAGCCTGTCCACCGGGTTAGGATAAGATAAGTAAACTATGCACATTAACCCAGCCCTTTCCCCGGCGACCCACTAGACTCGTATTTATTAGGCCACGCCCTAATGAGGTTGTCATGGTGCGGAGCCTGCCCGTCACGTGACCTTACCTGAGGCCACCTTTGATTCATTTTTTCCACACCCTTATAGGACCTATGGGAACATTCTTTTTCTTCATCTTTTTAACCCAAATACTAGAAGGAAATATTGAGTCATGTCATTAGTATTTTTTATATACTTTTTGCAATGAATGCTTTATTATTTTATTTTATTGTGCAGGTACATATCATGTCCTGCATGCTTATCAATAAAATTACATTCCACATGAGTATTATCCTGCAGGTGTAATATTAAGGAATCAATTCAAGGTCAATACAAATATAATTTGAATGAAAATGAGATAGATACTATATATGGAAAGGTTAAACCAGCTGGAACAGCTGAATTAGATCAAACTCCATAACACACTCACAGCTTTAGTTCCTTAAGTGATCTTACTTATAATTTTAAACTGATATTATTCCAACTATAGACTCATAACCTGCCCATTATAACATCTTTTTTCTAATTGAAGGTCCATTATATATTAGTTTCACATACCTGAATCAGCACTCACATTCCACAAGTGAAATAGAAATTCCATCTGGCAAAGTACATGACGAACTTACTCATGACGCTCTATCTCGTGATGTGGGACATACAGTACATTCTAATGTTAAGCAGCGAGACATCAGTGAGTTGATAATTTCTCGCCAGGCTATAGTGGCCCAGTTTTGACTAAATATGGCTTAAAATTATGTCACGTTGGATGTCTTTTAAAAGGGCCTTTTGTTTCCATATGAAATCAGCTTGAATGACATTAAATGACTTCAATAAAGTCAGCTGTCCAGTTTCACCAGGCATACTTGTGTATGAATAAGCAAATATGTGCAGGTCTTGATCTGTATTCACACGATTCTACCCACACAAAATATAACACATCAGATGGCGTTTTTTTTTTTTTATTTCCAGAGAATAAGAGGCTTTCCATCCTTCTCAGCCATGCTGCAGAGGCATTGGAGCACGAGCAGCATGTCCTTCTGGAGTTTTCTCGGTGCTGTCTGAATGATCACGTTCGTCAGATGTTCTGGATTGTTGTAGTCGATTCCCTGGGTGCTGTCTTCACCAGGCCGCTTCTTCAGGATCCCATAGATGTTGACAATGAACTCGGTGAACGTCGGGTGGATTGCGGCTTTATAGCCAAACTTGCTCAGCCACTCCATAAGGTCGGCGTGCCTCTGAGTGAGATAAAGCCGGTAGTCTTCATCCACCATCCCTGTCAGCGGGTGTGTGCTAACCTGCATGTTACAGTTAATATTGTTTTTCTAAATTAAAAGGTAATACGACAAGATATAGTTGAAACACTTTAGAGATTTTACTGTAAATTCATATTCTGTGGTCTGTTTTTCATTGTTGTTTTTCTTTACCTGATGCAGGACAAACTGCTTACTTCAGATTCAGATTCACTTTATTAATTGTCCTTTGTTAAGGAAGATTTGGTTTGCAGCAAGTCAAAATACAATTAGACACAAACCCTACTACATAGTTACATAAGCATGAAACTATGTAGTAGTTACATGCATGGTAAAGTGCATGCATCATAGTATGAATATATATATAAAGCATAAAACCACAGTGCATAGAGGCACCTACAAACAAACAGCATGGTTCAAATGAACAAAGTGCATAAAACCACAGTGCGTATTTTTTTTTTTTTTACCATGATGAGTGTTCTGGTTTGATTTGATCTATGTACTTAAGACTTTAATAAAGTAAACATGAATTTGAAGAACGGTGAACACATTTTTCATTAATGTTACGCAAATTTATTTGACAAATAAATATAAAACTTGCCATCAATGAGAGATTACTAACCTCTATAATCTTAGCGTGTACATTGAGCAGAGTGAACCCATAAAGCCTCCTTCGGCCCTGGAAGACATACATCAGCATTCTCTTATCTAACTGATGGGCGATCTCTCCCAAAATTCTTTCTGGCTCTGCAAAAAAGGGAAAGGGGAACAACTGAATAACAAATGGGATGTTTGCCAACAGTACTATCACATGTCAACTATCACTCACCTTTGACCCCAAAAGAAACTTCAGCCTGGTAGCTGCACTCTGCTTTCTCACTTGCATCCGTGTGCATTGAGCTCTGGATAAAGGACTTGAAGTCGACAGGGGATGAGGCTCGGTGCTCATGGTTAGATGTGGATGGTTGCAGCCCTTTTCTGAACTGTCTCTCATCAACTGTGTTTTGCAAGGCAATGGATGATTTTCTTCCTGGGGCTGAGCAAACTGACAAAAAGCAAAGAAAAATAGATCTGAGGCTGTAATAATAAACACTGTGAGAATATCGCTCCCTATCTTTGCCTTAAATGTTCTAGTGAATAGTACTTGCTTTGGGGTGATTCAGGAACATTTCATATATATATATATATATATATATATATATATATATATATGAAATGTTCACATATATATATATATGTTGATTGTTGTTATATATTGTCTCTACTAAAACATGGTTTTATTATAAATACTATTTTATGTATTTTTTTCAAATAATTTTAATCAATTTATTTGCTTATAATGCAGGTAAGTTTTGTAATTCATCTATATGATATTCTACTGTATTTGTTTAGTAGGAAATGTGAGATGAGATGCATCTCCAAAGATTTGAACACAAATACGCTTCCGGCATCTAAATCTGTTGTTTCATCATTTGTATTAACATAAGTAGTGTTAAGTATACAATATAAATATGATTTCTTTGGAATTGTTTCCACAAGCTTATGCTTGCTACATGTATTCATCATTCTGCAGACAGGTCATCACATGATATATATCTACATGCATTTTCAGAAGTTATCAATTATGCTTTTACACACTATTGCATTATAACTCAATTCTTTGCCACGCTGGTTTAAGCTGCATCCTGGCCGCCACCTAGTGGCAGAAATAATCCTTTACACATACCTGTGAGGTCCACAAGAGTGTTACTGCTGAAGTGCTGCACCTTGGCTCTCAGGTCTATGTTTTCCTTGACTATGCTCAGCATAGACTTCAACAGATCATTTTCCTGCATGAGGAGCTCATTTTTCAACAGCAAGGACTCAACAGTTTGCTCCTGGTCCATTGTGCAGTTCAGTTTCACATCTTACTTACACAGTACACAGACAGAATCATATCATAACAAGGTTGTTGCCAAGCAGGATTCTCTCTTTTTCTCTCTCACAGACTCAAGGTCCACTTACTAGTTTTTTTTTCCTCCAGGGTTTTCCAGCTGCTCAGCTTGGCTATCAACAGAGCCGTCACCATAGAAACTGAGCAATCTCTATCTGCTGATTAATTTCAGCGAGTGGATCTTTATATGGGATTGTTTGTCACATGTTTATATTATTTTATAATTATGTATGGCATAAACAATAAGACATTTAACAGTACAGGTCATAGTATAGACTATTCGATTTTAATCAGATCCAAAAAATTACAACATAGACACTCTATATTATCATAAAAAAGAGCATATACAACGGGTGAGGAAATAATAAAACTATGTCAACACTACAGCTACAAGATCGTGTAAAAGATGATTATGGAAAACTCAATTTCACGTATAAACTCCAAAACATGTAGAAGTTGCTCCTCCTTTTCAACTCCCTCTCGCTTTGCCAACAATAGCAAGAATGTAGAGGAAGATGTTGATGATGTCTGTGTACAGGTTGAGAGCAGCGAAGACGTATTCTTCTGGACTCAGGGCCAGTTCCTTGTTGCCAAGCAGCAGCTGAGTGTCCACCGCCAAGAACTGAAACAGGAATTCCAGACTGATCAACCATTCCTTCTTTTAAAACAAGTCAAACATGGTCTTCACAAAATATGTAAAGAAAAAAACAGTCACAATCATGTGTGATTAGCTTAAAGGACTGGTTCACCAAAATTATGTTAAAAAAAATAATTTCTCCATTTAGTTCAAGTGGTTAGAAGGCATATAAAGACACTGAAAATATTAAATTTTAAATAGCCACCTCCATTGAGTAATCTATTCCTTTAATACAAAACGCAGTCACCGTATAGTATAATATCCATAAGGAGAAAACACTGTCAAAAATACATCATCCTTTTAAGTTCTGTCAAATCAAACCAGAAACTTCACACACACACACACACACACACACACACACACACACACACACACACACACACACACACACACACACACACACACACACACACACACACACACACACACACACACACACACACACACACACACACACACACACACACTTCTCCACCCATTTTAATGCTAAATAGATTCAGTTACTTTTAACAAGGATACTAATGACTTACGCAGGTGAAGAGCAACGCTCCCAGTCCAGCATACACGATGTGCAGAATCCTGTCACGGATGAAGATGCAGAGGATGCCAAAGATGATCAGGACAATTAAACAGACGAAGAGCACGCCGTAGCAGGAAGTGAAGTCATACTTGGTCTGGGGGAGGAAGGAGGACATTAGGAATTCAGAGTGTGATCGCTGCATACGACTCGCTAACGTGAGGGCAGGGATCGGATAATACAAACCTGGAGGGAGAAGACGACCACGGTGAAGCACACGATAGCCGTGATGCCCACAGCCATGATCACCGTGTCAGTGTCATGGAAGCTGGCGATCATTCCCACCATGTAGGACATGCTAAGAGTCAGGATTGACTAAAAACAAGAAACATAAACACATATCAACACTGCTGCACAGCTTGGAGCAGAAGGCAGTATCATACAATAAATCAGTACAGTGATTTGTTACTCTTAAATTTGTCTGAACATTTTAATCATAGGGAGGTCATATTATCCTTGTAAGGCAAGACAAACTGATTTATAAACAGGATGGCTTACATAATAAGGATGTAAAGGTCCAGATCTGATAGCTCAGTTCTTCCTGAGTGGGAAATCCTCCCTTATATAATTTCTATTAAGTAAAAGAACATGACGGTCTGAGAGGAGCCTTACTAATGCGACCAGGTTCCAGGGATGTCTGCGGCGAACGCTTCCACAGCAGCTGATCACGCAAACGGAGACAATGAAGACCACATAGGACACGAAGTAGGTCCAGGTGTTCACAACCACAAATTGCTTGACTTCTTCCACAAAGGTGAAAACGGCCACAAAGGCGAATGTTACCAACAGCTGGGCAGTCAGCACCAAGAACACCTGGAGGGAAGAGTGGATTGTTAGACAGATGCCTTTTGTGACAAGGCTTTTTTTTTTCTTTGGTTGTATTCATGAAACAATGAGGAGGTTTTTGGTCAGAAGTTTGACTTAAATAGCAGATTTCAATAA
This sequence comes from Eupleurogrammus muticus, assembly GCA_036785175.1. NCBI lineage: Eukaryota > Metazoa > Chordata > Actinopteri > Scombriformes > Trichiuridae > Eupleurogrammus > Eupleurogrammus muticus. Next base: position 5,248,599 of record JAYKQN010000026.1, read on the forward strand.
AATTCAATGGAAGGATAGGAAATGATCCAAAGAACATTTGTCTTTGGCTGTTTTGAAGAATATCACAGTAATTACAGGTTATTACATTTTTGCTCTCAAGTGTTCTTGTTTGAATAAAATCATCTGCTATGATTGGTTATCACCGCATGGATTTCTGATTCCAATCTGTATCCAGATGCATTGTTTTAAACTGTAATCATTTTTTTTTTTTTTTTTTTTTTAAATAGTACATTTATAGGATTGCTCAGCCATGGCAAGACATGTGATCTTTATATCAGAGTAGGAAACAGACAGAATAATGTATTGCAACATTGATAAATAGCTATTTTAATTTCATATGATATTAAGATAAGATAAGATAAGATAAAACTTTATTGATCCCACAACGGGGAAATTTGTATGTTACTGCAGCGTTACAGATAAAGAGAAGAAAATAAAGCTGAAGATAAAAAAACTAAAGAAATAAAAATAAAAAACACACAACACAATGTACAAATTCGCAGAATTTGTTGATGATCCGCATACACAGTATGCATTATCGACATAGAATGGAGAGAAAATGGTAATAAATAGTAAGAAAAAAGTAAGAAAAAAAAAAGTATGCATAAGCATGGCATATATACATACATACATGCACGTACATACCTACATACATACATACACATACACACATTTTGCATATATATATATATATATGGACATACATATCCACGCACATACCCACATGTACACATACATAGCCAATGCACACTTAAGGTGCAGGGTGTGTGTGAAGAGAAAAATATATTACTAATATTACTAATTTCTTTTGGAAATTCAATTAGGAAATAATTGATCACCTGTCTGAAGTATTGTTTTTTATTTAAAAAAAAAAGCACTTAATTTGATTGATGAGAACAATCAAATTGAAAAACGCCAATCACATTGCTATTGATCATCACCCACTACGAAACCTTATTTAACTTTGTTTTTTTTACCTTACGAATGAAGGCTCTTCTTATGCTCTTGTCGTCTAATCCATTCCCAAACTCCTCGTTGTCATGAAAGGCCGGTGGGTCCTCTTCGCTGTGGTGGTGGTAGTCATCTAAAGTGGCACAGATCAGAATGAGAATCATCTTCACTGGTATGCTCATGCATATAAGGAATTTGGCTGGCAAACACACACTAAACCATTTCTGTGAACTATAAACAGGAAATAAATTGTGCAAAGAGCGCAGAAACAGTTAAAAAAAGGGGGGAAAAGTGATTATAGTGCAAGGTTATCAAGTTTAGTCCTTAACAACTAATCTAATTCCACATGAAATGTCCCTGTTACCATGGATGCTGTGGTTCCCAGGTGGATAAGGGGGGGGGTTCTCCCTGTACCCAGGGTCGCCATGAGGTTTCATCCCAAAGGGTCCAGCTGCACCTGGTCCAAAGGCACTGGGTGGAGGGAAGGGGAGACCCCCAGCAGCGGGGCCCCCGAAGGCCGTGGGTGGAGGGAAGGGGAGACCCCCGGGGGCAGGACCCCCGAACGCGGTCGGTGGTGGGAAGGGGAGACCCCCGGCAGCGGGGCCCCCGAAGGCCGTAGGTGGAGGGAAGGGGAGACCCCCGGGGGCAGGACCCCCGAACATGTTCGAGCCCAACGCGTTGGAGTCGAACGCCACAGGAAACGCCGGCTGCCCGGGCAGAAACGGCGGGGAGGGTCCCGCCTGCACGGGAGCGTATTCCGTCTTCTCGGTGTCCATCGAACGCGAAGCGGCGGCGGCGGCGGCGGTGCCCGACGATCGGCGCAGCTCTGGGGAGGAAAGAAACGAGCACAGCCACAAAAAAAATAAGAATCCGGAGTCACACGATGAAGGAGAACCGATTCCCGGCAGCGGTTCACTGGATGTTGACGGTTCGGTCGGTGTGTGACGGGCTGTGACGTCACGCCCACTTCCGGTTAGATAAAGCACTCGTTATGACTTTATTAAAAAACAATAATTCATTCACGTGTTTTCCTGCAGTTTGACGAACACTAGTGAGAAACGGCGCTTTTTAAAAACACCCTATGCTATGCTACATTTAAGCTAAGCTAAGCTAAAGTTAGCTGCATTCACAGCGTCAAACGGACGTTTCTCCTTCAGGTTTACTACTTGTCATTTACATGCGATTAAAAGAGAACCGAAACTAACATTCTTAAGATTTTTTTCATAATGGACGAGTTCCATTCGGTTGTTTATTAACTTATTTCGAATTAAACAAGACGTCCTGGAGCATTTTTCTTGTGCACTAAACTACGCATGAAGGGCAAAAGGCAAGTTCTTCTCGCCAAAAAAAAGTTACTCACGTCTTTTACCGAACACGGTTCCTCTGGAACTAGTTCTTGGATGTGTTTTTTTTTCCGCTGGTTGTCTGCCAGGAAGCTGCCGTCTCACCGCCCCCTAGCTTGCGGAATCCGGCAGAGCCCAGTGACCCCGATGTGGTTTTTTTTTTTGTTTTTTTTAGCAAGAAGCTGCAGAAATCGAAAGTGAGGAGTGGAAAACTCCAAGTAGGTCGAGGACTTGTCGGAAAACTTGTCGGAAAACTTGTCGCAAACACGCGAGGACGCGGCCTGTTGCTGGGACTCCGGGGACCAGCAGGTGTCAGGAGGCTGCAGGAAGAAAAACACACATAGACTACATCCACAGGTCGACTCTGACCCACTAAACCACATTCCTGACCTGGTCCAGCCTTTCTGATTTTCTATTGTTCCAACACATCACTACAAAGTTAATGTTCCAGCTTGAAGCTTACCTTTCAGCTCCTTGTCTGATAAGCTGCATGGAACCAAGATATCACTGTACAATATTTAAAGAGAAGTTTATCAGGATTTACAATGCAAACACTATGTTATCATTATGCTTCAATTAAATCAGGCGAAAGTACACTAGAAAATTAGCATTTGTTTATGAAGTAAAACTAAAACAATTCAGAGCCTTTACTCAGCACAGAATACTTTGTTTAGGAACTTTTTCTACTAATCAACCATTAGGGCCCTTGCTAGATAGATTAGATTAGATTAGATTAGATTAGATAGCTCCTTTATTGTCCCACAGTGGGGAAATTCACAGTGCTACAGCAGCAGTTAGAAAAGTTACAAAAATGTTTTTAAAAATTTAAAAAAGGAAAAAAAATTAAAAAATTAAATTAAAAAACAATATACAGATATATACAGATATATACAGGTATATATAAATAGGATTATAAATGTATTGCACTGTCCATTTTTTCTGTTGGGGGGGGGGTTACTGAGAGCTGTACTTGTTGTACAGTCTGACAGCTGTAGGAAGGAAGGACTTCCGATATCGCTCCCTCAGACACTTTGGATGGATTAGTCTGTTGCTGAGGGAGCTCGTCAGTCCAGACAGTGTGTCCTGCATGGGGTGGAGGTGGTTTCCATCATTGATGATATCTTCCTTATCATCCTTTCCTCTCCCACCACCTCCACTGGGTCAAGGGAGCACCCCAGGACAGAGCTGGCCTTCCTGATGATCTTGCTAATGACCTTCATTAGTACAATGGAGTGTGTTACTGCTTGGTTGGATTTTATTTGTACAGCCCCAAATAACAGATTCACCCACCACACCGGTGAGCATCCAGAGAAAAGACATTGAGACAGTGGTCTCTTACAAATACCTGGGTGTTCACCTGAACAACAAACTGGACTGGACCACTAACATTAATGTCCTGTACAAGAAGGGCCAGAGTCGACTTCACCTGCTGAGGAGACTAAGGTCCTTTGGTGTGTGCAGGACTCTGTTGAAGACCTTCTACGACTCCGTCGTAGCATCTGCCCTGTTCTACGCAGTAGTCTGCTGGGGGGCGGATGCTCAGACGAGGACAGAAGGAAAATCGACAAACTGGTACGGAAGTCTAGCTCTGTACTGGGATGTCCTCTGGAGTCGGTGGTGGTGGTGGGAGAGAGGAGGATGTTGGCAAAGCTGACATCCATCATGGACAACCCCCATCACCCTCTGCATGGGGTGGTGGGTGCGCTGAGCAGCTCCTTCAGCCAGAGACCCAAACACCCTCGCTGCAAGAAGGAGCGCTTTCGCAGATCATTCATCCCGACAGCAATAAGACTTTATAACAACACATACAAATAACCCTCACTGTAGTCACTCTGTCACTTTTTCACTGGTCACTTTTTTTTTTCTCTTCACACACACCCTGCACCTTAAGTGTGCATTGGCTATGTATGTGTACATGTGGGTATGTGCGTGGATATGTATGTCCATATATATATATGCAAATATGTGTGTACGTGCATGTATGTATGTATATATGCTTTGCTTATGCATACTCTTCTCTTACTATTAATTAGTATTTTCTCTCCATTCTATGTCGATAATGCATACTGTGTATGTGGATCATCAACAAATTATGCGAATTTGTACATTGTGTTGTGTGTTTTTTATTTTTATTTCTTTATAGTTTTTATATCTTCAGCTTTATTTTCTTCTCTTTATCTGTAACGCTGCAGTAACATACAAATTTCCCCGTTGTGGGATCAATAAAGTTTTATCTTATCTTATCTTATCTTATCTTAAAATGGGCTTTTACAGTTCGTATGAAAGCAACACATCATCCCCTGTCTTTAGACCCTCACATCATACAAGGAAAAACTCCCTTAAAAAACCCTTTAACCTTGGTCAACACTGTCTACAAACCATAATATTCCAACATGACAACAGTAGCTGATCTTATGGTTTTGGATGCGGCCTGGCGCTACAGACCCAGGGTTGGAGACCCATGCTGTTGATCCTCTCCAGCTCTTAGGTTGTCCAATACATCTTTTTTTCCCACAACAAGCCATGCTGACATGAAATAGGTAAACACCATTTAGTGTTGCAGACACTTTCCAGTGGGGGGCAAACGTGTTCAATAGCAGCACCTACTGTTGGACCTGAGCAGAATCCTAATCAGTGTCATCAGTAACCTGTGTTTATCTACTAGTTCAACATGGCTGCTGTGTAGGTCTGTCGGGTTTGAGTTGGGGCCCAGAGTGTCTGTTGGAAGGTGAACTTTTGGTCCAGTCTGGGTTTTCTTTAAGGACATCTCTGTGCTGTGCTCATTAAAGTTTTCTTCAGTAGTTGTCCACTCCTTACTGCTGAAAAAACATCCACAGCACAATGCTGCACAAGTCTAAACAGACTTTCCTCAGGTTTTTGTCCATCCACTTTGCCAAAAGGCCCAGATCATTGGAGAGTTGCAGCAAAGCCCATTGGGGTGAATCTGTGATTCTGGGCTATACAAATAATATTGACTTGTCTTTTAGGAAACTTCATTTTTTTGGTGTGTGTGCCTTAACAAACTCTTGTCTCTGAGCTCTGCAGGCAGTTTGAGCTGATGCCTTAGTTTTTGCTCTGATATGCATCATCAGCTGTGAGACCTTATATATAGAGGTGCGTGCCACATTCCAACTCATGTCCAATTAATTAAATAAATAATAAAATAGAAGTGTCATAGCATAGGCTCTGAATATGTGACCTTACAGTTGTTGCTTTTTAATAATCTTGAAGCCTGTAGTCAACATTGGGGAACCTGGCAAAGGGCAATGTTTTCTTTCAACTGATGTTTATGTAATCTAGGAAGGACCTACTTACTATTTTGGAGTCACAGCAGTTCGGATTCATGTTACACACAAACATCTGTGTTGATACATAAAGTAAACAGAGGCAGCCATCCTACTCACCAACAGTATCTCAAGGGAAGATCATTTGCACATATGCGTGATCCAAGATTAGTCAGTGACTCAGTTTCCTTGTGATGTGTCTTGCTAGTGTGTTTTCTGAGTTAAACAGATTTCACCGTTACATTCACATTTCTCTTCTTTAGTCACAATTGCAATTATTGTGTGACATGATTTTAAACAAAAAAACAAAGTGACAATGAATAGAACAAATATTGAGGTAAATTTCCTTTTATTTAACATATTAAATGTTGCATTTTTTTGAGTCATGCATTACAAAATGCAAGGTGAAATAGGTGATGCCCTTGCATGTGAAAACATTCAATGTCAAATGTCATCAAATGTAAAAAACATCAAGTATAAAAAGCGTTATTAAAGAGTTAAGAATCTATTTGAGACAACAGTAAATCTTCAGAAAACAGAATATAAGCTTTGGACTTATTGCTACTATTCCACTCATAATTTGTTCTTTATACACAGTGTATGCACTTTATTAAACCAGGTTTAAACATCCGTCATATGCTCTTGATCATTAGAAATGCAGCAGCCCATGTAGACATGTTGATAGTAGGCTTCATTCTGACACATAAACACAAAAATAAAGGGAGGCTCCATAATAAATACATAAATAGCATAATTTAAAAAGGCACATTAGGAAACATTTTCTCAAAATGAAAGATTCACATTCAACAATGTTTCTCTCCTTTTGCTGAGCTCACTGAGGTGCAATTTAAAAAGGGGAGAATAGTGAGTGCTTTTTCCAGCTCCAGCGGTCTCCTCGGCCTTTTGTCTCAACTATCAAGAAAATACATTTGAAAGGGGAACTAGAGGATGTCTATTCTATCTCACTCCACACAGTTGTGAAAAAAAAGGAGAGCAATCCTAAAAAGACACTTACTTTTTCTAACGTTATCTGCATAGCTTTACCAAACAAAATACTGGTCCAAAACTATGAAATACTGAAAACTGCATGATGGCATAATACATAGTACATACTGTACTCATATGTATGCATGTGTTTTGGTTTTCAAAAGTAGTGGGGAAGAAACCTGATCATAAGACATGAATGCACTTGGGAATTTTTCCACTGCTATATAGATATATATACAAAAAAAAAATAATCAGCAATGAGGTCAAGTGAGTCTATTTCATTTGACAGGAAATATTTCCCCGTTGTATAAATATTAAATATTCAATAGTGACAAAATACTGATTTCATCTGAGTAAAATATACAGTAACTCTTCATTTGTCTCAACGCTTTCTGTTGATTTTCTTCTGCTTCTTTGGATCTGGGAGTGACGACCATCATTCAGCCTCTAGACTCTTCCGCCGCTTTCCTCCTCTTAATAAAAAAAAAAAAATAAAGGTAGTTTTCATGTTTTTTTGTTATTTTTTTACTGCATGCGATCTGTCTGGAGCTGCTGAGGTTGGTACTGGCTGAAGGCCGCGGCGGCTGCAGCGGCTGCTCCTGGGGTGGCGGCGGCAGCTAGCGGCTGCTGGACGGCGTACCCATATCCTGCCGTTGTCATGTAGCCCGTCGGTGCCGGCGAGGCCGCGTACGGGTACTGCTCGTAGGCAGCCGCTGCGGCGGCGGCAGTGGCGGCCGCAGAGTACTGTGCGTACGCCGCCCCGGTATAGTCAAGGTACGGGGAAGTGGCTGCTGCAGCAGCTGTTGTTGTAGCAGCGGAGGGTTGAACATGAGGGATCATCATGCTGGGCTGGACAAAGGCCTGAGGGTAGACGTAGTGGGCGGGGATCCTGTAGGACACAAAGACATGCAGGGTCAAGGCAGAGCGGCGGCCAGTTATCTGTCCCACGCTGCAACTAACTCTGGGAAAAAAAAAACCCAAAACTGAAAAGCAGGCGCCACAAATACGGCAATCCAGTCCTCATAACACAGCAAATCCATTCATTAAAACAACTGAAACACCCTACCGAGAAGTGAAAAAAGTTAAGGAAGCAGCAAAACCACAAGCGCAGCTTTTAATTTAAAAAAAAAAAAAAAAAAAGCACCTGAATCTGGGAAACACAGTATGGCGTTAAAAAAAAAAAAAAGACACAGCCCAGCGCTGCACCTGATGTCTCACAGAAAACTGTGTTTGACAAAATGCGAGCTGATCGCACACCACCACAACATGTCAGGAAGAGAGGTGGACATTATTCTGTCCAAATACTGTCACACCCACACCATATGTACAGGCATGCCCACACATGTTAGGTCCTTAAACACTGAGGAGGCTTTGGAAGTAGAAAAAAAAAAATAGTATAATTCCAATCAACTAGAATGCAGACGCTGCATTAACTGTACAGTGTCTTATCCTGTGGCTGCTTGGTTGTGTTAGGTTCTGCAAAAGGCCCCATTGTGTTTATTTGTTAGAAAAAAAAACAAATGCAGGGGAGCCCTGGTTGAGGCTCATACCACAGTGACCACAGGGTCCAGGGTTCGACTCCTGGCCGGGGGGGGGCCCGTCTCGCATGTCATACCCCCACCACTCTCGCAACCTAGTTTCCCGTCCGTTAAAAATGCATTTAACTATTTTAAAAGGGGGAAAAAGATCTCCATTGAAAGGGCAAGGTTCCGTTTATAGACCGGAGTATAAATGGATGAAGACAAGCCTGGGTATCTGGGTAAAGTTTTTAAAGTTGTCCCCCTTTTTAAACTTCTGTTAAAAGTCACCCCCAGTTAATATATTGCGGAGCAGGTGTGAAGCTGTTATATCTGTCCATAGACAAGTCCCCCTCCCCCTCTTTTAGACATAGACCCCCACACAAACACACACGCGGCAACTTGACTGACAAGGAGGGCTGGAAGCATGCTATTTTTTGCTCCCCTTGTCATCTCCAAAGGACAGGCTGATCTCCTCCTTCACTAACACATGGCGGGTCACTCGTCGACTGTAATGGCCGCCGACGCGACTACACAGTCTGGGTGACCCCGCTGGATTTCTGTGCCTCGTCTTTATTGTCAGACCAGAGGTGTCGTTGCCGAATTTTTGAAAAAAAAGTTCCCACTCTTGATTCACCAGCTGCATGTTATGATCACAGGAAACGTTAAAGCGCTTCTTCGCAAATCTAATATATATATAAAACTTTCAACTTATTGTGACAGGAACCCTCTCGCCGGCATTATTTATTCGCGAAACGACCTTGTAATATTTTTAATATTATTAAGCAGTCTCTATTGAAAGAGACGGGGGCGGGGGACATTTCGTGGTCCTTTGTAAGTCACCGGGACACATGGGTAATCCGCAGCACGTAACCACAAGGCTTCATGAGCACATGGCTCGGCCCACCTGTTGTCCACAGCCGAGCGGCCCTGCCTGTGCCATACATTATTAACAGCGCTGCTGAGTGACTCCTATTTTCCATCTGAATTTGAGAGGCTGTGGAGATCACTGTAGCCGACAGCTGCTGCCTGAGAGAGCGGCTAAGATCTCTGTCTCAGCCTACAGCACAGCGAGCGTCCGAGTAAAAATACATTGACCGAATACAGTAGATATATATATATATATATATATATATATATACATATAAATAGATAGTGGGTTTATTGCAAGGGCAAGAAATAAATCTATGATTCCAAATCCACACTTTTAATTATCTCTAATTAGCATGTTTAATTTGACACCACAGGCCTGTCCGTGTCGATAACACTGTCGGTGTTATTTCATTATCCCTGAATTGTGAGAAGGAAAATGCAAAATAAAGTATGTTTTAGGTTCATCAGAGGAGCACATTTCCTCCGATAAACCTCAAATATTCTCCATTTTGCATTTTCACACAGGTTGTACCTGTAGATGCAAGATACAGGTCAAAAGTAAAAGGGTTAATACAACAACAACAACAATACAAAAACACAGCATCATGGGTAAGAAGAAGAAAAGAAACTCCCACATGCAAGCCAGTGTTTGTTTTGTTGCAGGGGATCGATTTTTTTTGTTTTATAAATCGAATGTGTGATTTATCAGCCCCCTTTTCAACAACAAAACACTTTTCGTCTTTATGTTAACTAAAAACCGGGGGAAAAAAAACGGAATGAATGGCAGGCTAAAGCACAAATCAGTCATTAAAAATGGGAAAAAGAATCAACACCCCATTGCAGAGTTACAACTCCCTATCAAAAACTCACAAAGTCTGCACAAACCCCCTCCCGCAAAAAAAACAAAAAAACGCCTGGACCCCCTCCCCCACTGCAAGTAGAAATAAGCACACAGTTAAGCTGAACACCACATCATACTGAAAAAACAAGGCACACACCAATCTATGTACTATAGAAAACTGGAAAATAAAAAAAAGACTTCCATGCATCTAGTCACCATTTCAGTTCGTTTGTGTATGTCAGAGTATACAGGTAACACTTTAGCGCTCTGCCCAATGCAGACTCAGCTATTCCTCAAACCATCATGTCCCTTCATCATCAGCTATTTTAACCGTTACCGACCCTGTCAGATCAGAGAAGAGATAGACAACATCAAGTCAATGCTGCAGCACAGCTGGGGACAAATGTTCACTTTTCCTTCACAGTCAACGGCCAAGCAGAGAGGAGCACACATCAACACTCACATGTCCTCATTCAGGATTTAAATACAATTGGTGGAGGCAGTGAGAAATAACACATACAACAGTACAGAACAGATTATGGCATCATGAGGGGGGAAAATATGGTGCAGTTTCTTATTGTGAGCAGATAGATGATGTGAAGGTAGATTGTGCTGCAGACGTACCCGTAAGGTCTCTGGATGAATGCCGGGTGAATCTGAGGCATGCCGAATGCAAATCCTAGAATAATAATAATGATAATAAAAAAAAACGGTTTAAATGTTTGCAAGACTGAAGAAATATTTTTACTTAAATACTTTCAACAGCTCAATGTCACAGGTGTCAGTCACAGCATGCGCATGGGGGCATTATAGGGCAACTATTTTGATAATTGTCCTTGACAAACTTCTGCTAGTCACAGCTTATCAAATAATATATATATATATATATATATATTTATATATATACACACACAAAATAAATCCTGCTCACCTGGCTGTATGACCCTGGGCTTGGCCCCCAGGTACGCCAGGTTCACGTTGGCTTTCCTGCCGTCTATAATGGGGTTGGGGTCCTTGCAGGCCCGGTCAGCGGAGGCCCGGTCCGCCATGGTCACCTGCAGGAAACAAAGCAATTGACCTTATAGAGAAACCTGGATGGTATCCATATTCACTTTTTTAATTGGTACATTTGAGGTGTGCAACTTTAACCCACAAATCGACCATTTCTGACTATCAGAACATCTGATTCCAGGTGCTGACACAGGATCCACTGATCCTATCGTGGACTGTGCACCTGCGACTTTTAACTCTAAACTACTAAACGAAAAGTAGTAAACTAGTAAAGTAGTAAAGTGAGCGGCTGCGGCTACTTACGAATCCATACCCCCTGGACTTCCCCGTCTGCCGGTCGGTGATCACCACAGCCTCCTCGATGTCTCCGAACACCTCGAAGTATTTCCTGAGGCTCGAGTCCGTGGTGTGGTAGGGGAGCCCCCCCACGAAGATCTTGGTGTAGGTGGTGTCTTTCTGCGCCGAGTGCATCATGCGTGGAGCGGAGGGAAAGAAGCAGGAAAAAGGAGGAAAAAGGAGCGTTTCAAGCTCAGGTGAAGTAAGGAAAAGCTGCGTCCAGACGGGAGCGAGGGATTTCAGTGTGTGTGTGTGTGTGTATGTGTGTGTGTATGGTGTGTGTGCGCGCGGCGCGGACAGGCAGTTCCCCTTGGTAATGTGGATCTGAGGAGGAGGAGGAGGAGGAGGAGGAGGAGGACACCTGTTAGCCGGTCGCAGGAGGTTGTTTCCCAGTTGTCAGTTGCGTCTGATACTAAACTCCACCCTCGAGCCACACACACACACACACACACACACACACACACACACACACGCGCGCGCGCGCGCGCGCGATCAGGCTGCTTCGTCACACAGCTGCCAGGACACTGGATAAAAAAAGGGTCAAATAAATAAATAAATGTATTTATTTGCAGAAACTGAAGCAGTCAACATATATATGTTATATATATATATATATATATATATATATATATATATATAATATCTGAGTCTAAATGCTGTTTTGAAGCCTCCATACTAGAAAAAAAAACATTAATAGTTTAGTTAAGTCAAACTGAAATCTAATTATGATATATAGGACAATGCCAAACTTCAGTGTGGTGTAACTATATAAAATAAAACTAAAAGATATTAAAAGAAAAATAAATAAAAACATGTGGGATCAACTAGTTTTATATTCTACGGTTTATCATTACACCAAAATAAACAGTACAAATGGACTTTTAAATAACAAGAAACCAACATGATCACAACATGAATATTCTGAGGAAACCGGATGAATGCTTCTTAAAACTGTTGTATATAGAGCCAACACCTATTATGTTTAGGTCTTTTTCACCAAAGACATAATGTCTAAGGAGGAAAAGCTCAGGTGTGAATGAGAAAATGAATGATTCTCGTCATATTGTCAAAGTTTACAGCAGCAGTGATGTACATCTGTACTTTTACCTGCTGCAACATTATCGCCTGCTGTTAAAAAGAGAAAACATCAACCCATGAATTCCCAGAGCAAGAACCGATGCCGTGGCCTCACTACGGATCTGACCACAGGTCTCTTCTTAGCTCAACAGCTTACTGCTGAATAATGGATGATTCAGTTTGCTGAATAATGAATTCATTTGCTTTTGTTGTCAAAAAAAACCCTCATGAATCAACAAGCCTCATAAAAAATGATTTGAACAACTTCCCAGCTGCTGATTAACGTAGAGCAGCATTGTGTGCTTGTTGCCTGGGGATTCAAGTTGTGTCTGTAAATTTCACACAAGCAAAATAAAAATATAAATAATTTCGGTAATTTATTACAACATTTGAAAAAAAAAATGAATATCTGATCAATTAAAACATAATATCTTTCCACGACTTGTGCATTTTTGCAGATCCAAATCCAACCATCCAGTGCACAAAGAGCCATAAAGACGTGGATCACGGTCTGGTGTGGAGAAACTTGACCAGCCTGACCTGATGAGATGGAATTATCCTGGAAGAATGATCAAAAATTCCCTTGAACACACTCCTGAACCCTGTAGACAGCCTCCCCAGACTAGTTGATGTCACTTAAAATTCATATATGACTCAAAGACGCGTGAGTGAATACTTTTGGGAATATAGCGTACATTAGAAAGAATGTAAGACCATGAGCCAGTGGCCCGCTGGCTGGTTCACAGGCGCCTGGATCAGCTGTGGAGGGGGACATGTTTAAATGTTTGTGTTTTTGTATCCGCCACATAACAGCCGACAATAGCTCTAGGCCACATGGACGCACGCACGCCAGCATCTCACCCACAGACGTTAAGGACAGATCCCTGTTTGTGATGTCCATGGCGTCTCAGTATAAACTATTACACCCGGTCCGTCATAACACCATTTAAGACTTGCTATTTTTGGCAAAAATATGCAAAATATTTGTTTCTCAAATTCCACTAACAGCAAAATCTACTTTGCAGATGTGCCCACTGGTTTTTTATACACTTAAAACTAGGTGATCGGGAGTTTTAGAGACATCTACTGCACCACAAGAAATAACAGGGACAAAAATAAAATAAAAAACAAACATAGAATTACAACATTTTTGCAATGTCACTCCAAACTTTGAAGTTGTTCAATTCTGAATACTAGGATGAAATGAACACATTTTGCAATTGAATGATGCATTTTATCCACATAAAGAGATGCTCCTGTCCATAATTATTTCACATTAAGTAAATAAAGTTCCCAATAAAAGGCACATAATATTTGTGGGTTGATACCAATGTATGCTATACTATGATGTTGTCATATATTATGATATACTTCTAAAATATAGAAAAACATTTAACTACAAACACAGTGATCTTGAGTCAAATGAAGAGGCCACACAGCAGGATGATTGTAAATGCTCTATTCTAGAACATTTTGTACCAATTAAAACATTTTGAGATACATTATAAATACAATTCTGTACATTATAATAGTGTAAATACTATTTTCAAATACATTTCTATTTACAACTCCTTATGAGGGAGAGCAGCTTTGATCTCTTCTTTAAAATAAGGTCTTGGGTTTCTTTCATTTACGTGAAATTACAGCTTGAATATTTTAAGTATTTCTAGTCAGTTCCACAGCTCACCACTTCCATAAAAATATATGTTCATAGGACAACTTTTCTGCGTTATCTACACTCCTCTTGCCTTCTGTAACCTGATTCGGTCCTTCACCCATTCATCCGATCCTCCAAGTGAAAAAAAAAAAGCATTATTGAGTACCTTTTAACGTGTGCTACATACACATGAGTCAGCTAACATATAAAATGCAGATGGGACAATCCATTAAAAACCAGTCAGTGAGGCCTGTGGCATTTTGAATGCCTCTGGGATTCATGGTGTACACACACACACACGCACACAAACGCACACACACACACAGGTTTCAGGTCCATAAAGTTTGTTACTCTTTAAACTCGGTGAACTTGTTATGGCGAGTCGTTCAGGGAGTCGTCTGGAGTCCGTGTGGGGGCGATAAGGCATCGGTTTATATCCAAGCTCCGGACAGAGCCGGGCTTCTTCGTTAAAGTAGTGATGGCGTCGCGAGATTGTTTCCATCAGTCCCGATTTTATGGAAGACAGTCAGGGGCGAACTCTCCAAGAATCCTTTCCAGTGCAAAGCGTTCAGACAGCAACAGTCTCATGCTGGATTGGGGCTTTACTTCACCCACAGTGTTTACAGTACTTCAACAGGATAATTCACCAGAACTGCAGTCAAAAACACGAATGAACGCGTTTCAGGTCCCGCAGACTTGTCCGCTGTTCAGGGTGCGTGGCGTCACTCCTAGAGATATGGCACTAAGCTTTACTTGGACAAATCAATATATATATAGCGTATGCCTCCACATACTGCACATTAGAAAAATAACTCATAAACAGCAGATACGGAACCGTAGTTCTTTGGTTACCCCTGACATATTGTATCGATGTAGATATCAAAGTTTATTAACAGTAGTACATTCTTAATCTTCATATCCCAGATTATTCCACTATGAGCCTCAGGGGAGGATGCATTGTCCTATAAAAATATTATATATATAATGTTCAGAAACCAATGTAAGAAAATGGATGTGGGTAATATCTCCATATGGACTCCCAGTTAAAAGTTAGGTGCTCTATCAAAAATATCGCCGTATAGAAAACACAGATATGTGCATAGTGAGTTTTCAGTGATTAGGATATTCGGTCATTAAATTTTTAGATATGCTTTGAGGGGTGGTAACATGGATGCGAAAGAGGTGGCGTTATGACGTCAGCTGACCCCACAGGGGGCTGGATCCAAGAACCTCATTCAGTCCTATCTGATCAGAGTCTGGGGTTCTGTGTCCATGGAGGGGGGTCCGCTGGTGAGGCGAGACGGCTTCACAAACACCCCGTGGCCCGGGGGGCAGCGGAAGTACACCCTTCCCTGGACAGTTCCGTTGTGCTTACCTGTGGGAGGGTCGAGCGAAAATTGATTTCAGGAAACTTCGGAAACATCACACATGAAGTTACAAACAGGCATAGCACACTGTACTGTATGTGCTTTGTAAAACTACAGCAATTTACACTGCAAAGCTACGATAATTAGACTTTTTCTTGCATGTATATATATATATATATATATATATATATATATATATATATATATATATATACAGTGGCTTGCGAAATTATTTTGAAGCTATTTTTCGTTTTTTACTTTTTAAAAAAGTTTAAAATATCCAATAAAGTGTGTTCCACTTCATGATTGTGTCCCACTTGTTGTTCATTCTTCACAAGAAATTACAGTTTTATATCTTTATGTTTGAAGCCTGAAATGTGGCAAAAGGGCACAAAGTTCAAGGGAGCCAAATAGTTTCGCAAGCCACTGTATATATATATATATATATATATATATATATATATATATATACACAGACATTTTGTGTTGAAAAAGGACTATGAAAGAAAAGAAATTATCATGAACACAAAATTTTGAGAGAATGATTCTTAAAACTTTCACTCCTCCTCTTGCCAATCATTAATTGCTATAAACCCATATATACATACATATTATTATTTATTATTTTATTCCTGATGTTGGTAAACTGAGGAATATTCTTATATTCTGGAATATAATGGTTGAAACAAACTAGTTAGTGCTCTCTAGTGGATAAACTATGACTGTGACGCTATTTCTAATTTTCTCTTAAGAGATATTCGCCATTTATTTTCAGTTTCTTGTTTCTTTATGACCCAATAACATCTGGCGTGTGGATGCTGTCACTCACCCACTGCCAGGTCCAGCTTCACACCGACCCAGATCCCCTTGGCAAACTCCACCCCTCCGACGTAGTGGACCGTCCCCCTCCTCTTCCCCACCCACACCTGCTCCCCGGGCGCCATCCAGTCGGGGAGCTGGGCCGCGGGGGTGCTCTCGTCCCCGCTGGAGTCCCCCGAGGGCTCGGCGCTGCTGGGGTTGGGGCTGGGACAGGGGCTCCCGTGAGGCAGATCCCCCTGGACCGGCTCCCGGATCGGGGGCTCCCCTCCTCCGCCCAGAGCCGGCGACGACGCGCAGGTAGCTATGAGGGTCGGGAGGCTGTCGGGTGGTCTGGATGAAGCGCAAACGGATGTGTGACGGCACGGCACAGCTGCACCGACGGACACGTTGTCGCCGGGACATCTGCACATAGCAGTCGGAGCGTTTTCAGGAACATCGGAGTGGGGATGATCGCCCGTGTCGCATTTTTCCGCGTCACCCGGTGTCTCCTCCTGCTTTGTGGAGAACTCCAGCCCGCCTCGCCCCCATTCCTCCGCCAGGCGAGCTAGATCCTCGCCGACGACGTCGTCGGCCCCTTTGAAGTCCGTGAACTCCTGGCTGGTGCTGAGGACGCAGTTGTGAGGCGGGGGGAACGCCTTCTGTTTGTCCGTGCAATTCGGGATAGTGACGGGTGAGGAGCGGCCGTGAGCGCCGCCCTGAGGCTGCTGGTCGTCGCCCCCCGCGGGGACGCTTCTGGTCTGGGAGTCTCTGGCGGCGCAGCTGAGCTGGTCAGCGCTCTCGCTGGAGCTGAAGGGCACGTCGGACAGCGTGGCGTCAGAGGCGCTGTGCGAGAAGTAGCCGCTGGTGCAGCTGCTGGCCGTGGGGCTCCGGGACGCCTCCCTCTCACCGCCACCGCCGCCACAACGGCTTCCCTTCGCGTCGTGTCGAGACGGCGGGAAGCCGTCCCGGCTCTCCAGGGAGGCGTTGTAGATCTCAAAGTTGGCAAAGTCCTCCGGGATGTAGGTCTGGAGGCTGCAGTGGTCCCCAGGGCCCCGCTCCAGATTCAGACTCATGTCCAACGTCTCCTCGTCTTCAGAGTCCTGCTGAAATTAAAAAAAGTAAAAAACAGCAGCAGGACAAAAGACTAATCCCACCGAACACGTCAGCTAAAGCCTGTATTGAGCTTTAGATTTTTAATTCATATATTTTTTTAACAGAGAGTGAAAATGACGTAGAATGTGATGATGGAATATGAACACAAGTGATTTCAATGACGATGTGGAACTACTTTCTTTGTTTTAAGGCAGCTGTCACAGGCGTGTGTTTAAATGTTGTTGTTAAGCCATCAATTTATTATATGATATGATATGTGTGAAATAATGTGAGTCTGTACAACACTTTCCACTAGGGTAGCCTCTCAATCAAGTTTCAGATATATACGTACTAGCACTTTAACCGGGTTCCTACAGGTTTCTTCAAGTTAAGTCATTTTAAGACCATTATTAAAAAACTTAATACCTATTTCACAGACCTATCGGAATGAAAAATTCTATATATATTTTTTAATTTCTTCATTTGTATTTGATTTAGAGGTATACTATTAAATATATTTTTTTAACTAAAATCTCACCTGTAGTAGTTGAGACATTGTAAGTATGATATACTGTACTACAGCCAACAGAATGATAAAAAGTCTAATAATAGATTTTTAGTAAAATTTCTATTCAGGTACTAAATGTGTACTGTTGTTCCACTAAAACCTCACCTGTAGTAGTTGGGGAATTGACCCAGATATCGAATTCATAAACGTACGGTATTATTTATAAATTCATTTTCATTGATTCAATGATTTTAAGGCTCTTAAGACCCCCACAGGATCCCCCCCTGTTTAGCCCTTTTTAATCTGCCTTTTAAAGGGGACCCCGAGTATTAGGTAATTTACGGTATACACAGTGGCAGGGGCTTGCTTGCATACATTAACTTTGCAAAGAGTTTGTGTTGCACTTTGTTGCTCTCACACAATAAATCAGGAGTTATTCACAAAAAAAAAAAAAAAAAAAAAAAGACTGGGACCAGTGGCGACTGCTTGAATCCTTTGAGCAAAGTGGGAGAGTGTGAAACGCGTGTGTGATACTTACTGTACAGCAGTGTCAGTGAGAGACGGGTGTGAATCTCAGAGCAGTGTGTGTGTGTGTGTGTGTGTGTGTGTGTGTGTGTGCGCAGCACTTACAGCAGTGTGTGGCAGTGTGTGGCTGAGCTGTCTGCTGGTGGGGGTGGAGGTGGGGGTGGAGGTGGAGGTGGAGGTGGAAGGCTTGCAGTGGCCCTCGCTGCCTGCCCTGGGTCTGCGCCAGGGGCAGGGAGGGGGGAGCAGTGCAGGGCTGTCCACACATGAGCGCATGCTCTGCGGATGGGTCAGAACAACAACACACTTCACACACACACACACATACACACACACACCGCATGCATGGAGCTGGGCAGGCCAGTTAACACAGTTAGCGTCATGCAGTTTAATATTTTACAAAAAAAAAAAAAAAAACAGTGCTTGAAGTGGCCTAACTTATAGTTTCTCCTGTTTTCTTACACTATCACTGCACTCGGCTGCTAAGCTGGAAACCTCCTGCTGATCTGTGGAGCACTTCTTTTAGTCCACTTCAAGCACCGGTAAAAAAAACAAATCTCTGAGTGGGGTTAGTTCAAATCGTTGAAACGGCCACAAGTCCAGCTATCACAGGCAAAAATCTGACTTTATAGCACAGCTCTGTCTAGTCTATTGCCAGTTAACATCATGCTCCTATGAGTCATGCTATTTCCTGTCAAACAATGTGGATAATACCATCATGTGGTCACACAACAGCAAAGCCATTGTTAAAAAAAAACAAAAAAAAAAACAGGCAGGTTTAGTAGTGTTTGTCACTTTCAGTATATTTACCATGTGGTGGAAATGTAATATGATATGACGAGTGGAGAATGTATAATGGTGTGTGAATGGGGTTGAGAAGGGACTAAAGAGAGAAATGCTTCCCTCTAGAGAGAGAGATGAGGGGTTTAGCTGCTTCCGTACCTCCTGTCCCAGCAGTGGCCGGGCCTCCAGGGCTTTCTTTGCCTTGTTTTCCTCTTTAACCGGCAGCAGAGACTTGAGGAACTTGGGCGGCTGTGGGGAGAGCACCTTGAAGGGGCTGGAGTTGAAGAACGTGGGACTCTCGGGAACCGGGCCTGTGCGGGGAAACATTCCGCGGCTTATCACGATTAGCAGCCACACGAACAAATCGCAGGTGTTCCGCGTGTCGGTCGTTGTTTACCTGGGTTCTCCTTGCTTTTAATTGGCGTGCCGCAAAGGGAAGCGTCCTGGGGATTGAGGTTGGAGCCGTCAACATGATCACAGTGGTCCTAGACAGCAGCACACGGGTTAAATAGGCCAGTGTCACGGTGTCAGAGTAATGTTGCAGCTAATAGGCTTCCTTGGTGTCGAAGGGAAGGGAATTATTTAAAAGAATCTTCTAAAAAGTCAGATTTTTATTATAAAAGAAGCATTTCACTCAAGAAAAGCTATGCATTCTGACAAATATAATAGTGTATCGTTGCTGTATAAATGCAGAGAATATTATATTTATAATCATTTCAATTAAAAAGACTTTTAGTTAATGACTGTTGACACATAAAAAGTTTTGTTTCACTCATGTGACATTAAAAAACATAAAAAAAAATAAAGTGACGTAGGACAATTTTTTAACATTCGAGCTTTTCTTGACTAACTTTACTCCCTGGCTTAAAGTGTCATTCCATTCTATAGTGCAAACTAAAAATTTACATTACTTGGAATTTAATTAATTAATGTCAAATTGGAAAGGAGGAAGTTTAATCACTTCTCATCACTTATCAAGGTCTCCTTTGCCTGTTTTTTTAATTTTGAGTTCAAGTTTTTCAACTTTTTAATTACACGTTTAATTGACTAAAGATCCTCGGGCTTTCTTTATATTTGTCTAAATATTTATTGACATGCATGGCACTTTATATAAATTATTATTAAAGTATACCATGTGAAATCTGGACTCAATTACTACCGTATAGCCTAAAGCCTTTACAAGTAGAAATTGATTCAAGAATCAAGAATAAATCTTTTTCCTGCAACAGAGGCGTAAAATTTCCCAAGTCAGGGTCTCTTTTACTTTAACTTAGCCATAAAATAAAATCACCTAAGTAAAATAGCCATTGTCCTATAGGGCATAAAGAGCTTTTGATCCTTTCAACTCAGCTTTTAAGTGATGATTTAGGCTGAAAGTTTACTTTCACCAGAATATGACTTTGGCCATTATTTTAATAGGGAGACAATATTCGTATCTATTGCATCACAGTTGTTGAATCCTACCTTACAGTCTTCATCCTCACAACCCACCAGATCAGTTTTACTACATGAAGCCTGGGGAGCAAGAAACAACCTGTTATCAGGGATACACGCTGCATTATTTCATGCTGAAACAAAGGCTTCTGTGTGGTTCGCTGAGCGGCGGCGTGAGTGATGTGTTCATTACATGCTGTACATTTGGTGTGCTGAGACTCCTTCTTAGGTGTCTCCCCTTGGCAGCGAGCGCCTCCTTCACTATCACGGCCTGCGGGCAATAAACAACACGGGTGATTATTTATTTACCGCGCGCCGCATCCAACTTTTTCGTCCCCGGCGCCTCCCGACTCGGCGATATTCTACCTGTCGTAGCCTCTCCAGGCTGAGGATGTTCTCCACCTCCAGGACCCCCCGCGTGTATTTCTCTATGTATGTTTCCCCGTCCTGAGTCTCCTCGCTGTCCCCGCGGGCAGCCATGAGGGCCAGCGTCTCCCTCTCCTCCGACTCCTCTGAGGCCTGATAAGGTGGAGGAAGAGACAGAGAGAGCTGATGAGAGCATACTACAGATCTGTGAGGCAATTTTCAAAGTTTAAAACTTTCCCTCGGATTTTACGGGAATAAACAGGAATATAAATCTGAAATTTGCAAAATTGAAGGTTGGCTCTTAACAGGGAACTTTAATATGGTTTGGGAAAATATAGTGTAGTGCATTTTGGAAAATTGCCATCATTATCATTCCTTTAGTCATAGCAATAGGATGCTTTTGTTGTTGATACAAGCTGTTTCCAGACCAGCGAAGCACAGCCACAAGCTGCTCAGGTACTGCTATGTGGCTAGAGATTTTTTCTCATCAAACTAAGCAAATTAACAACACAGCAACTCCCAAACACTGTGGTGGAGGAGTTGTGACCTGAATGTTTACCTCACTATAAAACAATATTCCTAACATTACGTCACATTAAGCTGAGCTGAGCAGCCATGTCTGTACAGTTCTAGAAAAAAAACATAAAGCAGTTGTTGCTATGACTATGGGAAACATTACAATAGTAGATTTTCAAAAAATGTTGACCTATCCCTTTAATGCAAGTACACTCCTCAGTCACATGCATGCAGCACACTGCTTACTACAGGGCTGCAGAGGCCACGCCCCCTTCATGCACTGTGCATTCCTCCATCACATGCACAGATGATTTCTAGATCTCTAGAGGCCACAATATTTAAACCCAAAACACAAAACTACTGAATTTAATTTTTCCAAAATTCCCCCAGTTCATCTTTTAAGGATATTTACCACCTCCATTGCAAACATATTTGTAACAATAGAAGAAAGTGTTTTAGCAGAGAGACAGTCGCACCTTTGGTATGTTGGAAACGATCTCATAGGTTACACCACTGGAGTAAAGTGTGTTCTTCAGGGACATTCTTCTCTTGAGACTCTGTGTAAAACTCTGTAGAAAAAAAAAAAAACAATATCACAACTAAGATCGATCATTTTAACACTCACACTTTATCCTCTGATGAAATCAGCCGCCCCTCTGGTATTCACCTGCTTGTTGTAGATATTGACAGCGATCCGCTTGCGGAGCACCAGCTCCATGGAGGCGGGGTGGCTGAGCTGCACCGTGGCTTTGATGATCAGGTAGATGCGCTCGTTGGGGGGCGTGACCCGGTTGAGGTGCACGGAATCGTGGATGGACGAGTCCCAGGAGCACACGGCAGACACCTGGTGAAGTACAGAGTTGTGTTTCATTGCTGGAACTGTGCAGGCAGTCAGGGCATACAGTCATTTAGGTAGGCTGTGGGTTTGTAGAAGCTGGCTAATCAGCAGGAAAAAAAAAAACATCTTGTGATAATTTAGCGCAGTAAACTATGATTGGTTTTTGATTACTGCTGCTCAACATCAGAGAAGGGGAATTAAGATGACATTTACTTTAAATGTTTGCTTACATGAACACCGCTGCCCATGAAATTACATATAATTGTTCAATTATGCACATAATTGT
This sequence comes from Eupleurogrammus muticus, assembly GCA_036785175.1. Lineage (NCBI taxonomy): Eukaryota > Metazoa > Chordata > Actinopteri > Scombriformes > Trichiuridae > Eupleurogrammus > Eupleurogrammus muticus. The sequence continues at coordinate 5,270,986 of JAYKQN010000026.1, forward strand.
AGGAAAAAAGGGATGTTGCCCTACTTTGCTGCTTTCTGCTTGAGATCATCTGTGGAAGATACCTTCTACTGTAGCAACAAATAAAATAAACATAGGCAGGCATGGAGCCTTTTTAAAACACCCTGACAACAAAACATTATTTTTGTTTTTATTTATTTAATATTTCTATACAAAAATAACTTCACACAACAAGTAGAAGAAGCTGATATCTTTGAATGTGCAGTTTCAGGGTTCTTTCTTAAGAGTATTTTGTCATGTCATCTCACATAGAAGCAAGAATTAAAAAAAAAAACAATTCAAAAACACATCCAAAATGTGTGTGCAATTCCCTTCTGGGCCACAGGGGGGCAGTAAATCCAAAGTAATTTCTCACCTCCTCGTCACTGTGCCTGATGATGGGCAGATAGAAGAACTGGCTGCCGTGCTCCTTGGGCAGGATGGAGTTAACGCCTGCAGCGTGCGGTCCGGTCAGCTGCTCGTTCACGGTCAGATTATCCGCTAGTGGCACAAAAACATATTTAAGCTCACGTGAAGCTCGGGTGAAGTCGTTTGATGTAAAAGCCGTGTCTGCCTCACCGTTCAAATCCAGAAAGAGGACGGGGATGTGAGCTTCCATTCCTGCAGGTGGGGTCCTACAAGCAGTTGAACACAAGGTTATAGTGGAAAAATAGCAACAAGCTGCAAATGGCGTAAAAGAGACACTATTATGGCAAGTCTAGGAGTGTTTTTCTTCTTCTTTCTTTTTACCAGTCTGCAGGAGCTCCGGGGATGCCGCTACCAGGTGCAGGTACCAGCACGGCGTTCCTTTCTTCAGTCAGACCCACCCACTGCTCCACCAGCCGAGCTTCACGCTCAATATCCTCCTCTGACTTCTCTGGATGCACAAAGCGTGCAAAAACAAAATGACAGAGTGGTAGAAAACATTAAATAAAGGTAAGGGCACTCGCTGCAGCTGCAGCTGTAACTTGAAGCTGTACACTCACCGTGCTTGTTGATGATCTTCTTGATTTGTTCATCAAGGTACTCCCGGCGTTTAATCAGAGCGTCCGACCAGTGCTCTCTAACACAGTTGAGATCCTCTTCCTGGAACCAGAGAGAGGCCAGAATCAATGCTGATCCCTGTAGTGAGGCAGGACTGGCTGCACATGGGATGGAAAGGGTGCACAGGCTGACCTTTCTGCAGGAATTCCACATCTGCTCCTTCACACACCCATGGCTAATATTTTAGACAAGCCAGGAGTAAGCTAATCCTGATAAGAGTTCCCACATTAAAGGTGGTGAAAATCAAAGCCTCCGGATCTGTATTTTTTTTAGCTGGCTCTGATTATGAAAACAGACTACATTTCACATATACACATCAATTCACACACACACTCATGCTTGCATGTCCTCACATGCAGCCACGGCCGCACTCAAGAGTCCTACCTGGATGCACGGCAGAGCAGATTCTCCTCTGCAACTTCCAGAGTAACCAACAAACCTCAAAAAGGCGACCGTTTAATGCCGCTGACGTCAACACACACCAACCATGCAAAGTTCTGTAAATCATGCAGCCATGCAACGCCCACGTGATTAGGTGGTGGGCTTTATTGTTCCTGCAGCTTTTTCGGCAGTGACAAGCAAACAGTAGCATTAGTGTGTGAAACCTGAGGGAGGGGGGAAAGGCAGGAGAGAGCGGCACATGCTCCCTGGCAGACAGGCTGCTGCCTGGGAGCTCGGCCATGGGCGGAACCATATTTTTTGCACTGGGGTTGCCAGGTTGGTGTGATTGATAATTACAGCAGTCAGAAATCATCCACATGTGCAGCCTGGTGTTTAATAAAGCGCTGCTTTAGTCTGACGAGAGGCTCAACCCTCAGGCCTCTCGCCTCGCATGCCCTCAGCAAACACGCCTAGTCGCGAAAAAAAAAACAATGCGTGATCAGTTGGTTTTTTCATCATGCTACGGCGTGAACTAGAAGGGGAGCGGCAGCACGGGGAGGCCGAGGTGGTACCTGATAACTATCCATATCGTCCTCCACCTCTCTCTGGTAAGAGAGAACACACTCAGTCAAATGTGGCGAACCAATAAAAGCCCTGACGTGACAGCTAAAACTAAGATTTTCAAGGTCTAAGCATATTGTTTTTATTAATCAGCACCTGTAAGTAAAGGGTTCCTGTCAAGCTTTTTGCTTCCTGTCAACATGAAGGCACACCAGCACATGTTAGCAGAGCTAACAGGACTCTAATGAGTTTGTTCATTCCTTGGGTTCCTTTAGACCCAGTGCCAGCAAACCCAAATGAACCTGTCATTGCATGAAACCCAAGACAGTCTGAACAGACTTGAATCAGCATAATATTGTGTTTCACTGGCATGAAATGGGCACGCTGTTCCTTAAAACATTGTTGTGTTTTACAGAAGAAATGCATACATCATCCAATGTTTTTTTTTAAAGTTGGGATATCTCTAACAAGATATATGTGTGGTTTAAAGTACCAAAAATCGTCTGGATATTGTTTTACATCTCATTTCTGGAGCTGTAGAAAACACAGAATTAATTTTGGGCTAATTAACATTCACGAGCCTCTACACTGATTTGCTGTGTGTGTGTAGGGGGGTTGTATAGGTGCAATATCGTAAGTTTACATAAGTACAAGTGAGCAAAACACATGAATGCAGACTGTGTGTATGTTTCCCTGTAGTTTGAGTGTCTGATGCATGGGACAGTATTTATACTATATAGCATATAGGAGCATATATATAACAACTAACACATGATATTGGACCTTTACCACTTCATCTTCATGGTCTAAGTTTAATCCAGTGTGTGTGTGTACGCGGGTGTATGCAATAATGTGTTCTCGCGTGTCACCGACCTGGTAGCTGTCGAGGGGTCTCTGTAGTTTGGTGGAGCGGGCTGAGACGCAGCCGATGGAGATGGACAGCACGGCCTCCACCAGCAGAGGCAGGGTGCCCGAGTTCTGGACCGGCCTCACACACACCTGCAGCCTCCTGGAGTGACCCTGCTCCCACAAATCCCCACAAAACTCCACATCAGCGTGCTGCACGTTTATAAGGTAATGTGCCTACTACACATTTACACTATTAGCTATGCTCCTCTGGCCTGTGTGTGTGATGCACTGCAGTTTAAAGGGAAACTGGCTTCAGAGTTTTGCCTCTGACCTGCCGTAGTTGGAAGACGCCTCCCGTGCTGATGTCTTTTCCAGGATGCAGCTCCACAGACGTGTACTCCCCCTGCTCGTTCAGCTCCTGGATGGAGATCCACAGCTCGATCCTGCGAGACACCTCGCTCCACCTGGCCAGAGTTAGTGAGGTGTAAGAGTCTGTGTTTGTCTTTCAAGGCAACATGTGACACACACACACACACACACATACCTGTCTCGAAGCGTCTGGGTCTTGGCCTCCAAGGCGTCCAACTCCCAGAGCGAACGTCCGTTCCCGGCACAGCGGTGACCCCACACTTCTATTGCCAGCGCGCCGTCCGATATGAACTCCAGAAACTCATCTGTCACATGCACAACGTAGTCCTGCACACAAACAAGATGGTTTTAGTGGAGTTAGGTATCAAATCTATCTATAGAAGCAAGAAGCGTCTCGACTGTTTGTCGAATCAACCTCAACATTTCTTGGATGGATATTTAAAACATTACTATTATAAGTAATAATTCAAACTCCCTGGTGTGCTATGGTGGTGTAGAGGTAGAGCGTTTTCCATATAGAGCCTTTTTTCTTTCTGTCTGCCTACTGTATGACAGGAAGCTTTTATGCCACAAACAAATCTTTAACATCCCCACAGACTTACAGCACCCTTTGGTAGCACTTTCCTTACAGTACGAAGCTCTATATCACAGCGCCCCTTCTCATGTGGCTTCCCTGCGCTTTAGTTACAAATCAAAGCTCCGTTGTCCCGTTTCTTCCTGCATCCATCGTGCAGCCAACGTGACGTTGAAGTACATGTAAAAAAATTAGCCAGTTTAGCTGCGAATTTAGTCCTCGTAGCCATCTTTCTTCAGATCACGAACACAGACCCTCAGGAAATCCCAGCACTATCACCTAACAAAAGATAATCTGGGCCTAAACTCATTTAGTTAATGCCCAGGTTTTCAGGCTATACAGGAAAAAATAAGTAAGATTACAGAAATTACAGCCTTTTTCTTACAATTATTATATTTGCATGTCTCTCCATGTATGTCCATTGTCTATTAGGACTATGTAACAGTCCAACACATCCTCATGTAGCCAAACATAAAAAATCTACTCAAGCTTTTCCTTTCCAATAGTAATACATACTTCCTACGGGCTCTGCACTAGTACAAGTAACCAGGCATTATCGTTAATTTCACTATGAAACAATCTGAAGCTTTTTTTCTCACCTTGCACTGATCAAACTGGACAGTGAACTGGGCCTCTGGGCTTCGGGGGGAGGGTCTGTCCGGGCTGACCATCGGAGGGGCCACGGTGGGCTCGCCGTGCTCCCAGAAGGTGTACTGGCAGAAGACGAAGTTGGACATGTTGTGAGGGAGTCCCGTCGCCTCCCTGATCCGCACCTGCAGCAAAAAAAAAAAAACACACACACACACACACACAGACGGGATCAGGCCGGGATGTAGGGCGTTAAAGCCACCGTTACTTCTAACCCTAACCCACGCAGCCCGTACCCTGCAGGTGAGCCTCTTGGCCATGTGGACGATCTCCCCGTTGGTGTCCATGACTTCGTAGCAGCTGCTCTCGCTGGAGTTCTCCGACGAGTCGTCTCCCCCGCACAGACGCTCGGGTACAGCTCCGCTCACTCGCATCAGCTCGATATGCAACCTGCCTGCTACCTGTCCACACAAGGGGCAGAGACACACGATACCCACTTTATAAAAAAATGATCTCAATATCCTCCTTAGTCCCACCAATTCATTTTTTCACTTATTTGTAGAGGACATTGTTTTTTGGCCCATATCTCTGAAACCAAACATGCTATCGTGTTAATGTAATTTTGACAGGGGGATATACAAACTGTATTTAAAATATTGTACCTAGACATTTGCTAATTATTTAAAGTGAACGTCTATACATTTTTGGAATTCATTTAAAATAACTCAAATCACTTGATTTGTCTATTATACTGTCAGATTTGATGTGTTAGAAATATAGGAATGAATGAATCCTTCACCTCTGCATTATTGTAGTGAGGGTGTAGTCTTACCTCTCCCTGTTGGCTGATGATGGGGACAGCATATTGCAGTTTGACATCATGAAACAGGCACTCCAGGAAGATGTTGGCCACTCCGATCAGGTTGTGGTTCTCTTGCGCCTCATAGAACGGGTCACAGTGCTTACTGTTGGCTTTGTTATGCTGTGGGTAAAAAAACCAAACAAAACAAGACGAATAGGCACAATAATTCAATCAAAAGAGTCTGGGGATCTACTTTTATACTAATCTCCTCCTGTTTCTGGTCATCTGTTCCTCACCGTCTCCTCTGTGCCTTCCTTCCAGTCTCTGTAGTGGTCTCTCATGTCCACCAGTTTGTTCTCCAGCTTCTCGATGGTCCACACCTGAGTGCCCTTCCCTTTCCGGCGCACCTGGATGGCTGGTTCGCTCACTATCGCTCCACGCTAAAAAAAAATTGAGTGAACAACTATAAGTGCTCAGATAATAGCATCTTAAAATATCCGGTCTGTGTGCGTTTATATTAAGATTGATCGCTGAGTTCAGGGGTCGGACCTTGCGGTTGGCGCTGAGGTTGGCTGCAGGAATCTGCAGCGTGACCTGATAGTCCGTCAGTTTGCTCATCTCCTCAGCTAAAAAGTTGGCTTCTCTCACCAAGGTGTTGGCTTTCATGACCTGCTCCCTGAGTCGAGAGAGACTCTGACGAAAAAGCTCATCCCTGACACACACACACACACACACACACACACACAAATAAAAAAGTAAGTCAAAGTTCACTAAAATACCTTTAAGATATGTTTGTTTCTGCCAGATGAACCACTTTCTGCGTTCCCGAAAGCTTCACAAAGTACAATTGCTTCAATTTAGCAGGAATGTCAGAGTGTAAGAGGCTGAGTGCAGCACCCAGTGCACCGCCTGGTTCACTGCTCCAGGACAGGTTTGGTGGCGTGGCACGGAATGGAGGTGGTTACACAAATCATGCATAGTTTTCAAACACCACAGTAGCCTCTTTCATTCAAAGTGCGTATATTTAGAAGGAGTAAGTGTGTCTCAGGATCGTTTCATGAAGACGGTGGTAATTTTAGATTTAATTTTAGAAAATTCGCTTCAACATGCTCGCGGCTGTGCAACACCGAGACCTAATAACGTGGATATTGAGAGAATGTCACGCATGCACGATTAATGCTGCATGCTCAGTAAACTGCATCTGATATAAAGATATGCACGGCGTGCGTGCGTCCCACTGACCGCTCCTCTGTCCACAGCCGCAGCTTGCCGTGCGGTGCGTGCGTCGGGAACGTGAGGCGCTCGCTGCTGCTGCGCTGGTGCTGCTGCGTCTTCTCCGGAGACAGCTGTTGCCGTAGCGACTCCAGCTCGCGCTCATACATCATCCTCTGCTCCTCCAGAGCCGTCCGCTTCTCCTCCAGGTACTGCTTCTCCAGAACCTGGACCACATTCTGCATCGGGTCTACACAGACACACACACATTAAAACACACACACATTATTATAATATACAGGTGCGGCAGTGGACTGAGTTTCATCAGTAAAGAGACAGGAACTCCAACCTGAATAAGGTTTTTTGATTGACAATTCAATTCAGGTAAAGTTACTAACATTTTTCAAAAGCTTTAATTAACCACAAATTGTCATTAATGTAATAGAAGAAAAAAGATATTGAAAGTATGTTTTTCTTACTGAAACTTTTGGTGCAGTACTGATTACCATATTTTGAGAATAGTGTATCAGCATTTTTTAGTGTATTAACATTTTTTTGTACACACACACACACACACACACACACACACACACACACACACACACACACACACACACACACACACACACACACACACACACACACACACAAAATTGGTAGTTGTTGCTTGTTTGTCATTTCCCATCAAAATTACAGTAAAAAAACAGCCAAAATATTTTAATAGCAATACGTATCTATATTATTATAAGGATAAACAAAATGTTAACATTATCTGGAATTGTACCCATGTCCAGGCACATTCTGTTCACAGCTGTGGCCTGAAGGGCTTATGGATCATGTAGATTGCGCGAGGCAGATTATCCCAATCATACCGTTGTTCCCCAGAGTCTTCATTATCACCTCCATCTGGGCAAACTCGTAGCTGTAGTCCTGCTCAGACGAGGCCTCGCTGGCCGTCTCCACGTCCGCCTCCACGAAGCTCTCCCTGGGAGAGGCTCTCTCCAGCTCCTTCAAGCGGTCCCGCCGCTTCCGTTTAGGCAGATTGATCCTGAGACACAACAGGTTCTTCCAGTCACTGACTTCACATGAGGGCCGAACTACGACAAGGCCTATGAACCTGACCTGAAAAAGTGGTTGTTGCCCCATAGGATGCGGTCTCCGTGCCACAGGTGCACCAAGGAATCGATCATGGTTCCGTTCACACAGGTCCTGCAGAAAAAGGAGGGAAATGAGAATCTGTTAATGAAGGTGTCAGATGACGTTATGATGTGCAGCTTTTTACAAAGAGGATAATAATTGAGAATGTGCAATTCCTTTGTAGTGGGAGGGAGACATGGTTCTGATATCAAAAGCGGGGAGTTCAGATCACAGATTCTTGCACAGTGAGGTCATGTGAAACGCCGAGGCCCAGTCATGCATGAAGGAGAGACAACAGACAGCGAGACGCAGCGGATGGAGAGAGTGTTTCATGGAAGCTCACCTGGCGTTCCCTATAGGCATCAGGGTGACATCACCATCTGGGCAGAGCTCCAGAATACAATGCTGTGGCTGGATCCCGATGCCAAAAAGCTGGATGTCCTGAGACGTGTCGGCGCCCACACGCGTGTGTTCCTACACACAGGTGGAGGACAGATCAGGGAAATGATACTAACAGCCCTGAAAGTAATTATATCCATGGTCTTTTTTTTTTTTTGGTCATAAACTATAAGAGCTGCAAATAGTTATTTATTATACCAGTTTCTACAAGAGTTGCAGAAAATAAAACTTAATAACGCTTCAATGTGGGAAAACGGGCGAAAAAAAAATTCAAAGGGAAAAACCAGGCCTAAGTGAAAAAACTCGTGTTGCTCTCGCTGCGGAGTGGGCGTTGTTAAACAAACATCCCGGTTTTCTAGAGGATGTCCTACCCTGCAGTGAACTAGCCCACTTCACATAACCATAGTCATTCCACACGGACACGCCAGGCCTGCACGACGCAGACAAAAGCTTGTTGTTCCGCTGCTTCCTCACATGCTTCCCTCACAGGTCTGACGAGCTGGCCTGTTGATCCGCTTCAGCAGGGCTGTGGAGTCCAGACCTGGTCTTACTGGACTCCTCTCTGTCATCTGGATCACTGTGCTCCACAACATATGCGCCGCAGTATGTTTCAGGGCCTCCGTCAATGATAAATATTACTGCTATGGTATGTGTGCTGTCAAGGTATGTATATACAAAGGTGTGTGTTAACCACCAAGTGTAATGCAAAGTGAGTAACTGAGCTATTTTGAAAGAAGACAAAACCACAGCTCATAAATTTGACTCAAAGAACTTTCAGTTTTCCACACAATGAGACCCTTTATCCTTAGATCCTGATAAGTAAGAATCCACAAAAAAGCTTTAATGTAAAGAAGCGAAAGAAACAAGAGGAAGAGCTTCAGTTGTGGAAAATGTTAAAAGTCAATTTGCAGCCAGCTTTGACTCCAAGGATGTTTGGTATAAAATCAGACAATCTTCTCATTAAAGAACCAAGATCCTAACTAAAAACTACATGTACTTTACAGTATCTGCAGAGTTTAGCTCTATTTGATAGAGTTTCTCTATTTAATTATTTCTCCCTCTTTAATGCTGAGTGAGTATTGCTCATTACTGTTTGGACCAACAGGCATCTCTCTACATAAAGCAATAAATCTCTATCTGTGCTCGCACAATTTCCACCAACTTTGCTATAGAAAATCTGTTCATCAAGCTAGAAATAGTCACTATTTCAGATTTTTCATGTTCCATAAAGTTCCCACCTAGCTGGCCCTCAAGTTCCCTTAAGTTCTGTTGACAGGAACACAAGTGCAGTGCCAGTAGAAGCATGCACTTCTATAGAAAATCAGAAGCTTAGGTAGATTTTTCATGTTTAAATGAGGTTTTGTTGGACTGTTACATAGCCTTAATAGACAAATTGTGCATTGGGTAAGACATGGACATACACTGAGATAGGAAGAGACATGCAAATACAGTTTTTGTAAAAAAATAAATAAAAAATGCACAATTTATGTTGAAAATGTGGATGTCAATCTGCATAAAAAATATAAATAGTGTTGATATGCCAAGTAAAACCAGACTGTACGACTGTCCTTCATATATCTAGGGAACCTTTCGTCCGTCAGACGTAACACTTTGTTGTTGCATTGCTGAGGACCCAAGGGAGTCCACTATCAAGTGTGAAATCCATCCATGCTGCAAGCTGCACTTACGGAAGGATAAGCAATCAGCCCAGGCTGAACTGGCACGTTCGGTACAGAGACATGGCGTTCTGCAGGACATCACCTCTGGGGACCTACCGGCCTATTTAAAATCTCGTTTAGAGGGTGATTTGTAAACTGAAGTATGTGATTTCTACAAATTTTCCATTTTATTTAGTGTTTCCATCATAAATGCCATCTTCGATTTGAATATTTAATGCAACATGAGCACGATATCGATTTCGCAGAATCGCTGGAACAAGATGTAAATGTGTGACCATTGCCCTGCAGTGTGGATAATATATTTATCTTCTTTTAGAGCTACTTCATCAGTCATCCGGCTCATGTCAAATGCTTTGCTTGCTTTAGAAATCAAGTCCAGTTACTTTTGATTTGTAGATTAGATTACACACAAATTAGTCTCAGTAGTTATGTGCAATTGTGGATGTCAGGGTGACATGGCAAAGATAGAAACCAGTAATTTTGCACCACTAACATAGGATCACATTGAAATAAAAGAAAAAGTCTTACTTTCAGGTAGTAGACCAGTAGCTCGTTTAAGGCCGGGTCTGCGTTCAGATTCACCAGGAAACACTTGTCTTCGCCCACTTTAATCCCAGACGTTTCCAAAGAGATGCCCATGCTCTCCAGCTGTTTCTGACGCTCCTGTTAACACAGATGGCGACAGTGTAACTCCACACGTCATTTTACTTTAAAACAGAGGCCCTGGCATTTTTCATTTTTTTTTTTTTTTGACCAGACGCGCGTACAGTGGCGATCTCCTCCGTCTTTCGAAGCTTCTCCTCCCAGGTGACGGTCATCTCCTGAATGAGTTTCTCGGACTCGTGTAGTTTTTCCTTCAGCTCGGGCGCCTTCATGGACTGACGGGGAAGAACAGAGAGAGCAGGTCAAACCATGGGGGGTTTAACGCCACGATCACGTTCATCCATCCATTACTCTGCGTCTCCACTACCTCGGCCTGAGAGAGTTGAACCTTGAGCTTCTCCACCTCCTCCCTGAGCTCCCTGATGATCCGCGCGTTGGGGTCTTCGTTCACCACGGCGTGGTTGACGATCCTCTTGGCTCTGTCGGCGTAGCGCAGCGTGGACAGAGTCTCCTCGTAGTTGTCGGCAGCTGGACTCACCGTGGCGATCATGGCGGTTTTGCTGTTCCCGCCGAGGTTATCCTGAACGGAAGAAAACATCAGGCAAAGAAGGACATTGCAGAACGCCAAATATTTTGCAAATATAAAGCAACAATTGATGGCTACTCCAGAATCATTGAATCAAAGATAATTCTACAAAACTACTTTTACTAAAAACAACTTTGTATGTTTTAACATTGAAACACTATTACATAGATTCTGTAATATGGAAGAAGACCAGTGGCTTTTTTTCCCCCCATTGTCCATATATGGTCAATGGAATTTTATTAATTATGAATAAATATCATTATTATAAAATATGAATACTGTTAAATACATATTATACTATTAAATATTACATCTTTAAACATTATGTTGAGGGTTCTAAATGAAAACTGTTCAGATAATGAATATTAGTTTTTTGGGTTAAAATGTTTTATTGAAAGCCTAATAATTAGTTATTATTAAATAGTTCATATAATTCTACTTGACATATGGTTATTTTGGTTTCTAGATCTACTGATCTGCTAATTGTCTGAATTGCTCCCATATATTCTTATTATATTTTTTCCAATTGTTTTCGTTGTTTAATAATTTTTTTACCCCCAGACATTGTGATATTGGGTCATCATAGTGTTGTCTATGTTGTATTTAATATTTACATGTACTACATTGTCTTGGGGCAAACACTGGTGCAAAATCTAGGCCAGGTTTCAGTGTAACCAACATTTCAGGCAATATCTACTGCTATTACAGGTTATTAGATTGTGATATAATAACTAGAAGACAGTTATAAAAATGTGCAACTTGAGGGACAAACCTTCAGTAGCCAGGTGAGAACCGAGTCTCTGTAAGGCACAAACTTGGCCTTCCCCTTCCCTGCAGTCTGGTCGGCCAGGGCAGAGATCACGCAGCCTAAGGTGGTGAGAGACCTAGAACAACACAAAAAACAGACTCATCGAACACACACATGGGCACTGAACATTCTTATGCATTGAAACGTTTAAAAATATCCGTACCTGTTGATATTGCTGCCTTCTTTGAGTCGCTCCCCAGCAGCTCCAGTTTTGGACACCCGCTCACTTCCTGCCAGGTCGACCAGGCTCAACTTGCTCACCTTCTCCCCTGAATTCTGTTTGCCACCAGGGCCGTGCATAAACAGTTAGACGATGATGGAGCAAAAACATTTACATAAGAGAATAAACATGTAGTAAAAAAAAAAAAGTAAAAAAGGCTGACCCCAGACTGAAGATCGTAGAGTGTCTGCGTGACGATAATACTGAAGACAGCGTGTGATCGACTGCTCTCCTCATTCATGTTGGTGGCTGCAACTGTGCGAGATTTGTTCCCCTCTGACATCAGCACCTCGATGTCCTAAACAGACAGAAAGATGAATTAGATGTTGGAAACTTCTGTATCTTCTTTTTGTAAGAATAAAACTGAATCCGTATCCTATTTATTTTATAAATGCTCACTCTCAACAATTCTCTGCACTAAAATCGAGAGATATGTATTAGAGTAAAAGAAAATTTAAAATTTATTATAAAAGTGTCATTGTTTTTTTCAAACACAAAAAAATTAATGGTAAATTTCATATTCACAAATCTCCAAAAAAAAAATCATAATTTCCCCTAGACTTTTTTTTTACTGGAATTTGCCCATTACATGAAAACTTTATCGATACCCCTAAAAGTAACAAAACAACTGTTTACATTTTAACTACTATTTATAACGTAGCCCTTGTGAGTCTACTTTACTATTTTTATCGTACTTCGCTTGTGAGTCCCTTTTTTTTGCAGGTATTTTATTTATTTTTTTGTTTACTTATCTGTTTTATTGTATTTCTTATTTCTGATTTTTGGTCAATTTTATCTATAATGTATGAGGACATTTGATTTGTATAATATAGATTCCTTATTGTTTTCTATGTACTGTCTATGTTGTATATTTTAATCTATACAAAAAAACGTAAGAAAAGAATGTAAAGTATGATTTAAAGTTGGAGTATTCTCATATGGCAGCATGCCATCTGATGTAGCTGGGTCACAGCAGGCAGCGGGCCAACGCTCTGGAAGACTTCAGGCAGACCAAAGCACAGCGGAACAGGGTGGAGATGTTTAAACTTAATTAAGGAAGGCCCTGCCAAGGCCTGGCATTAAAAAATCAAACTGCACAAAGCCTATGTCACAAATATGTCACCAGAGTTCGTGCACTCGGGAGGATTTTTTCCAACTTAACATATGAATTTCCGCTGGATGCTATGAATCATTTCTATGCATATGTGAAATACCGTGCGAGGCTCAGTGGTGGATGCAGAAGGGTGAAAGACACACCTCAAAGTTGGTCACAGCCAGCTGAGACAGGCCATCCACATATGGACCCAGGACTTTATGTTCCCGAACTTTCAGGGACTGTCGGCTCCTTAAAAACAAATTAAGCGAAAAGAGAATTAACAATTCTCTAAAAAAGCAGTGCAGTGCAGTTTTAAAGAAAGGTTGCTCATACAGTAATGAATATTATATTGGTTGGGATTAGTCCACTAAGTATTTCCAGCATCAAGACAGTGTGTCAGACTGACTCAAAATAAACCACAGTTCTTATTTTCATCATAATGAACAGACATGTTATAGCATGCCTTGGGTGCATAGACTGTACTGCATATGGTAGTAGGATTAATTCATTGTTAATTTTAGGTGTTTGATTCATTAGTAGACAATAAGGCATGTTTTTTTTTTATTCAAAATTATAAAAAGCAAACAAACTAAAAAATCATCAATATATATCGCTAAAACATCTGTGCCACATATTTTTTTTTCCAAAAAAAACAAAACCTTTTGAAAACACATCAAATGAGCCACACCGTTGCACTCGGTGACACGACGCTTCGTTTCCAGGAACCTGGGTGATGTGGGTCAAACCCACATACACCACTCTGCTGCTGTCAATAGCCACCAGGCAAAGGTGCTATTTACTCCTCTGTTTGAGTAACATTCACTCAAAACTACAGTGCGGGGCTTTCGAGTGAGCCAGTATGAAAGATTAAATTATATATTTGTGACCCATATTCAAAAAAAAAACCTTCAATGGGATCCTATTGGCTTGGGGCAGAGTGTCACATGCACCTATTGAAACACATTGTGCAGCAATAGCACAAACCTAATGAAAGACAAGCATACACATAGTTGTTTTCTGGCCTTTTCATAGGATTTTTCCACAGTGCTTATCTTTTAATAAGATATACTTGTGTGTTTGTAGCACTATTTTAATTTAGGACACAGTTCTTTCACTCGATGGTGCAGGTGGTTGAACTTAAAGCCCCCCTCCTCCTCTCTGCCTGGCCTCCTGCCAGCTGTTAAGGAGAAATCCTATAGATCAGTCAGTCACTCAGTCCGTCCCCCCTGTGGAAACTGAACCACTGAGCTCGGCAGAAACCGGGTCCCACTTGTAGTGATCCACTACCCACTGCGGCAAACAAGAAGAGAAACACTGATTTCCTATTTACACTCGACTCCATACCACATCCTACACATCACACAGGCAGGTAGAAGCCTGGGCATGAGGCCTGTTATATAAACGGGGCGGAAGTTGACGTCCGAACGGGCCTGGCCGCGTCTCCAGACATCTGTGGAGGGGAGCACAGAGCGATCCACTGTAGTCCCTCTCGGGGTCCGACAGTCTGTCTGCCAACGCACATCAGGCCGTGGAGGGGGAAGAATGCAGCAGTGTGTCAGCGAGGATGATGCCTGCCACTGTTTGTGCAGGAAATGACCGGGTTGAGCTTCCTACTTGCCCCCCCTCCTCATTCAGACTAGTAGACACAACAGAGCCGTAAACAGAGACGCAAAGTGGGCGGAAAAAACGGTTTGTGTAACCTGCTGCGTCTGTCACCTCAGGTCAGAAAGTGGCAGGTAGGTCAAAGGTCACCTGATGCGATTGCTTCTTTCAATTAGGGAAAAGTAAACAAGCAACAGTTCCCGACTCACCCCTTGGGATCCAGAAGGTCACGGACCTTCTCGTTGTAGATCTCCATGTAGGATACTTCCACTTTAAACGTGTGGGCCTCGTTCCCCTCTCGCTGGACCCTCTCAAACAGAGAGCAGCAGAGTCGAGGGATAAGACCCGGCTGCTCCCCGTTCCCCATCATGGAAAAGGACTTGCCTGAACCTGGGTGGACATAGCAGAGTATCAGCTTATGATTTTTTTCATTTTTGATGATTTATTAGTTTTGAGCATGAAAATTAAAACATGAGTTCTTAGTTGACTTCTTAAAGTCTGTGAAGGAAAATCTGTGATTTATTTTTAATACATTATACATACTAGAAAATAAAAAAAGCTCCCTTCACTAATAACAGCAGATTATCAGTGAACTGCCCAGGTAGTAAAACAGCAGAGATGTAACACAGAACTTCACTGTAAAAAATAATATTTTAACATACTACTGATCTTTTATGCATCACTTAACTAGTTATTTTTAAATTAAGTCACATTTACCCACAAAAATGGTGCTAAAGTCACTTTTTCAAAAAAGACAAATGCTGCTTGTATAAAACCTGCAAAGAACATTTTCACCACTCAAAGATAAACTATAAAGACATGTGTTAAAAACGTCAACCCTACCCTGATTGTTCTAATTATCAGATGTGGCTCAAAATAATGTCAGTCCATTGCACGTGACAGAAACTATTAACCAGATACAGATTTCAAAACAGATTAATTATTGACATTTCTACCAAATAAATTGCAGAGGGTGCATGCTCACAAGTCTCCAGACAGAAAGTTTTTTTTACTGATAAATAAGAAATGAGGGGATCCCAGATATTTATAAGTTTTAGTGTTGTTATTATTAGATAGCTCAGCTAGGCATTTGTTAATTCCTGGTTTTCTGGTGACTTTCCATGATGGAGCTATTTATAGAGAGTTAATATGATCATATCTGAAAATAATTGTGGATTTTTATCTATTTGAATTCCTTGAGTGGAAGCCCAATAAAAAAACAATTATGGGATCTAAGGATATGAATAAATTGCTTCGCTTCTTGCTAGAATTTCTGTATTTCCGTACATTGCCGAACACAATGGAAAAATGTACCCTTTTCCTTCCCACATTTGATACAAGTATCCGGAATAGCACCATTGTATTTATTTAGCTTTTCTGGAGTTATATACACATTCCAAACAACCAATTGGAATTGGAATAATTCAGGCGTCTTCCTGTAAATCCTGCCAGCTGCTCTACAGAAGCTCCTGACATTCGTCTGCATTATGGAAATTAAACCCCTCCCTAAACAATTTGTGTCCATTATCTAAACAAGGCCTCTAAACGAGAGTAGAGGATATTCTTAAATATTTGGCAATTTTTTTAATAGTTTAGATTTTGCCAGGTTAATAACAGATTTTGCTGCAGTGTGACAAACACACACATGAACTCTTTAGTTCCCATCATGACTAAAGTGCTTTTTGTGGCAAGCAAAAAAAAAAAATGAAATTACTCATCCATCAGGAGACTGGCAGCCCACTAAAATATTTGAGCTTTTCTCTTCAAAGTGTCGACTAGGTGTGTCTCTTCAATAAGTACTCCCCTCTAGGAGGGGAAGTGGGATAAAGGAGCTAATTTGATCCAGGAAGGATATGACTTCCACTGGTGTGATCAGAAATACAAGTCTTCCTGTTCTTTATACCTTCTACCAAGACATCTGCAGACAGCTTGGCCTGCAAATGTACTTAGAAAACTTAACACTGAGTATAACAGAGGTGATTTATTAAATATTTTAGGCTTTATAGTCGAATGGATTTACCAAAAAAAAAGCAAAAGAGTGACTCATTTAATATCTGGGTTTGCCATTACCTGTTTGTCCATAGGCAAATATGCAGGCGTTATATCCCTGGAATGCATTTTCAAGTATTCCCTCTCCAAGGCACTTGAACACCACCTCTTGGCCTTTGAGACAAAAGAATCAGTCACCATGGAGATTACGGTAAACATATAAAACTGCTCAGTAATCACCACTTTTTTTCAGTCGTCTGGTTTGTGGTCAAATTCGTGAAAATCGGTGAAAACGTATCGACAGGGGTGATTCAAACAAGCGACAGTGAAGAAGTGGGTTTCGTGACGGGCCGACAGATTCCTGTCCGGTCGTGTGGAAAAAGCCGGGCCGTGTAGAGAAATCTCTTGTGTTGCTCACTGTCGTGCTCCCGCTGAATGGGACAGCTGTTTAATGAGCTAAATAAAGCCTGGGCTCGGCCCTCGAGGCAGCCCTTCACTGAACAGATTGCCTTGTCGGTTCGGCACAAAGCAGATGTATGCATTTCATTTCCATCACAACGAGACAGACAAAATATCCACAATCATTATGGAAATCTGTCAGCGATAATGTCTTTTATATGGATGTTACCGAAAAAAAGATGTTGCTGTAACCTTTTTTTGTGCAAAACGAATGGTAGCTGAGTAACATGTGAGTGGGTCTATGGCAGATGAATACATGAGACCAATGCAAATTAGAGCAATCTGCATCGTTATTATTAATCGCTGTGCATGATACAACTTCAAGTGTCTGATATAATAGTTCTGTATGTGTTTATTGTATATATATATGGGTCAGTGACAAATAATGGTTGGCAAGTTGAGAAAAAAAACATAGTTTTAAAAGCTTTCATCAGGTATGTCAAATGTACATTTTGTGTTCATGTTGGTTTAATGTGTTTATTGTGTATGTAATTATTTATAAAATCATCAATTTTAAGTATTTCATCCACCTAGAATATAAATTAGTTGATAGAAGTTAAAAAAACATTTTTTTAAATGCAGTTTTAACAGCATTTATAAAGTATCATGCTGGTTTAATGTCTTTTTGTCTTAACAAAAATTACACATTTTGTGTGATGTTGATTTTGACATCAAATTTCAAATGGTGGAATCGGAAAAAAAAAATTATAGAGATAAACTATCTGATACTAAGTAGGTTACCACATGATATTTTTGACCATATATGAATATGAGAAAAAATATATATGCTCATATACTGTATAAACAGTATATGAGCATATATACTGTCATATACTGTTTATACAGTATATGACAGTATATATGCTCAAATACTGTTTATACAGTATATGAGCATATATACTGTCATATACTGTATAAACAGTATATGAGCATATACTCCACATGATGCAGGTTGTGTAGTGGTGCATCAAGAAGGGAGTTTCCCAGTGTACGATTCCATGATTTGAGTTCTTGGGTGATGAGTGGATCACTTTCAGCATTAGCACTCATGACTCACCAGCAAACTTGGGAACGTTGGACTCATCCATGGACCAGAAACAGTGGTCAAAGGCAAACACCTGCGGGAGGAGGAGAAGCACAGAATAGCTTGATCTTGCACTTTTACACACACACACACACACACACACACACACACACACACACACACACACACACACACACACACACACAGACACACACAGACACACACAGACACACACAGACACACACACACACACACACACACACACACACACACACACACACACACACACACACACACACACACACACACCTGTCCGAGCATGTACAGTGCAACGCGGCCTGATCCTGCGCCTTCTTCTGAAGCCACAAAAACGGGCCCATTGTGCCCCGGCGCAGTAAATCAGCAGGACCAGGCTTGTCTGAGCGAGGGAGATCAAGTCTAACCGCGTATTGTTCGAGGTAATGCTCGTTAAGGCCGCGCCGCGACTGTCTGCACAAATCCGCTGTTCGCTGCCCTCGCGTTTTTTTGTTGCCGTGGCTGGAGTTAAATGAATTCATAAATCAGGGTCAGCGCTCCCCACAAGAAATTCCAGCACCCGGTGACCCTCGTCTCCAAGGAAACGGGGCCGTAGCTGTCCCCCGGCTCTCATTGCTGGGTTTTTACAGCAAGAGGGCTTCATGTTCCCAGAGGCACCTGCATGAGTCCTGGATTGGACAACATGCAGAGGATGCTCACTGGGAAAATGCCTCGTTCAAGGACCCCCCCCCCATTCCTCACAGAAAACATATTCACCCGCTCACTCTTTACAAAGCATACTACGTATCTGGTCTAACAGTTGAGGGTTTAGTACATTCACATTGATCTCTCTAAATTAGGGTCTAAGTTTAGAACATAGCATTTAATACAATGGAATATAATACACAGATATAGGAGATTTACTGTATGATATCTAAATATCTACACTAGATGTAGAAATGTGTTTATCTGAATTCCCTCTCTATAGCCTTTAGGGAAAACTGTCATTTTAATAGGTTCTCTTTTTTTTAATTCATTGGAACATAAAAGTATATATATTTTATGTTTCTGTCCACTTATTAATCTGATTCTCACAGATTAACAGAGCAGCTGCTGTATGAGTGTTATTTTAATATGTAAGCACCTTGTGCTGAAATGGTTATTTGATTAATCAGTTTACCGTGTTAATTATTTATTTAACATGGAACCTAAAGGTTCCAGATTTCATACTGGGTTTTATTTGAAGTCATGATATGCCTAACCAGATCTGTGTAAAGCTCTGGAAAGAACAGGTTGTTTTGTGTTTGTCTCATTAATATTAATGAGCCTCTCCTGATTGCCTGATTTGAATGGCTGAATGGTGTTTCTATTTGTGTATTTGTCACATTTCAAGACCAATGTTATAACGTCTGTCCAGTCTGTTATGGTGGGCACTGAGGCAGTTGTGACATCACAACTTCATTGAAGTCCTGGCGGCTTTTTTAATGGCAGTTTCAGAGTACAGATTGTATGCATTACTCTGTGGATTGCATGTTTTCCAACACGAGGCAGTATTTACCTAGACCTTCTTTTAATCGAAAAGCAATTAAAAATTCACTTTCTCTAAAATGAGACTTTTATGTTAAAAGAAATGCACAGCAGAAACCGTGTGTTCTCTCTTCGTGATGTGTTAGCGTCATTAAGTTATTTCTTCTGGACCGGTCTTCAGTTATTTTAGTAATTTTAGATGAGGTGCCATTTAGGTTTGTTTCTACAAGGGACTAATTAAGATGATTATATTTATTTTATTCAAGCTCTTATAATCACAATTCTGATCTTGTCGCTTATTTTCTGTTATTTTAATGCCGATTTTTTCCGTGCAACTTATTGTTACTGTGGTCTGTCTTGGCCAGGAAGCTCTTGAAAATAGATCTTTAATCTCATTGGTTCTTTCCTGGTTAAATAAGGGCTAAATAAATGCATGTTTGATTACATATTCTAACTCCTGATTCTTCTCTTTTTTGTGAATTTACTTCGAGCTGCAGGGAGAATCATGAGTCATCCTGCACTCGATGCACATGTTAATACTTCTGGCACTTCCTCCCCCCACAACACAAATACCCCCCAAATAATTGAACCCCTCTCTAATCATAATAAGGGCTATTGGCCAGGGAACCTCTGGTTGCACAGTCAGCATGGGAAGCACTGAGCTCACCGAATGCTTTGAAAACAAGACCTCCTCTTGTGACTTCAGACGAGTGAGTGGGGGCCATTCAAACGAACAAAAGTGCCATCATTCTCAATTAGGGCTGGTTTGGTAAGCGGGGGCTTCCATCTCCTCTGGCCTGTCTCCGCGCAGCCTGAGGGTGTGACTGCGCAGCAAATTGTTCCTGATTGGACAATTACTATTAATCAGCGGTACGAATAATGACGAACCTCGGCAGCACAATGCACTTTTTGTCATTTCAGGGAAGAAACGTGATTGGGCCGCAGCCACCGTGTCCCACCCCCCTCTCTGCAGAACGCAGGGAGACTAATCTGAGCGCCTCCATAACCTCGCAGACGGGCCACGTGCTCGTCTCGCTGAAGGCTAACGCAGGGTAACTCGGGTTCACAGGCCCCAGAGACCACGCACATTCCCCCCCCCCCGGTCCCGGCGGAGCGCACCGGGCACAAAGCGCGTCCCCCAGGTTGTGTGAAACGTCCCCCGAGCTCGGCACCGGCGTGTTGTCAAGGGGGGAGGCGGGGGTGCCCTCCAACAATGCAGCTTTGAATGCGCACACACACTGCCCTCAGTGTCCGCGCTCATCCCTCTCTCATTGTGGGGCTTTTGTGGGTGTTCACGAGATCTCAGAGCGCTGACACATTCACACGGACATCTATCCGGCTCCTGCTGACCAACCCAACTGCTGAAACGCTCCCAGTCATGCCCCTGGAAACAACGCCACAACGGTACATTGATCCGTGCGGGACGCTTTCTTGGCCTGTTTTGGGATTATTGTGGCCTCTGTGATACAGAGTCACCGCTGAAAAGAACTACAGGTTGTCCCTGCTGACGCTGCACGTCAGCTCTGTTGATGCGGGCCAGTTTGCTTTATTTTTTTTCCTTGGTAGCAAACAAGACAAAAAACGTACATACCTTAGGCTGTTTCCGGCTGAATGAAACCAGCAGTCCATCATAAACAGGAGAGAGACCCAGAGAAAGGGAGACAAGAGACAAAAAAAAGCACAGGGATTAGCATTGCTGCGATTTAACAGTCAGAACATGCAGCTGCGCTTCTCACAGTAGGAAACTGACCATTGTCTGTGTTGACACAAACATCTCTTTAGAATGGACGAGAATGGAAAACAAAAACTCGGGAATCGCTTCTCACTTTCCACACTTCGAAATGCCTATTGTGGCTTCTTCATTCACCCTCCCCCTAACCCCCACTCCCTCAAATATTCCCTTCATTCATTCACTTCCCACAACAGTGGCATTTCCTGGTGGCAGGTTCTGCTGTGATTGGGTTCATAATTGGGCCAGTGGAGCGTGAGGGAGGGAAGAGATTTAGGATTCAATGTCCCACCGACTCTGTTGAGTAAATAGCTCCTATGCCTGTGGACTTAACAGAGAGGCCAGGTTGGGGAAGCTGCACTCAGCATTACCAGCTGCCGGAACTAGCAACAAAAGCTTTAGGGCCCGAAAATATGTAGGTTGTGTTCTCTAAAGTGGAGAGAGTGTTAACCTGACGTCGGTCTTACGATTCCTCAAAAGTGTTACGGCCACTACAGAATGTGCCTCTTTTCACACCAACAGCAGTTGGTGCACTCCCATTGAAACAAAGGCGTTTAGTTTGGCTGGTTTTTATTGGCGTTTAAGCATCAGCCGCACTTGGACGTCTACTTCCTCTGAACATTAAATGATAAACTTTGGTGCTGTCCCTCTGGTGAGAACACAAACTTAGGTACAAACAAGGCGAGTCTACTTTATTCTTAGTCCCATATGACGTCATTGGTGAATACAGCATGTCTCCTCTGCCTGAAATAATCTAGTCTATGCATCTTCGGCGGACCAAATAAAAAAAAAGACATTTGTGTTATGGAGCAGGGGGACACATGCATGTTGCAGTGTCACGCAGTAAAAAGCAAACCAACCCTCCTAGAGGTTCTACATCTGTCTGTGTGCTGTCCTTCAGCGGTCAGCACCTCCCTCCTGCAGACGCCTGCTGGCACAGCGACAGAGGTGGGCATCACCTTCACACAGTAACTAATACAGGGGGCAGGGCAGGAGGCTGGAACGCTGCGCCAAAGCGTCTCACACAAACCCAGCTGAGTCACCGACATCAGCCTGGCTCTAGAGAGCCGTGGAAATACTCCGGCACGCTTTCATTTCCAGGGGGTTTTATGGGATGACAAAAAAAAAAAAGAAACAAGCAGATGAAGATATAATTCTGAACAGAAATTCTTTGAAGGCCACAAACAGGTGATTTACTCAAGCTCATTAGAATGAGGGAGAGAATAAGAAGGAGGGGGTGTATAATCCTGCAGGATGAAGTGATGCTATAGAGTGACACAGCCCTAAAACCTGGAAATGACTAAAATAAGAGCACTTCAATGATGTGGAAGATGTGAAGCTTTTACGCATTCAAACTGATGTCAAGATGCCAGGCCAGAAAGTATTGGAATTAGGTGACAGTGTTGGAGTTTCTTTTACGCCAAACAGTAGCTACTTCAACCATATTTTAGTCAAGAAAATTCAGCAGAGATAATGTACAATACAAAGACATGTGACACATTGTACGTTCTTTTCACACCATGTTCTGTCCTTTCCTCAATACCCACACAGGAAAGAGAAGAGACAGAACATGACATCCTCTATTCAGGATTTAAGAGATACAGGTACACTGCAATAGGATTCTCCTGCATTGCATAAACATGCAATGCTTCCAACGATTTTATTTAATCAAAAATCCTAAAAAGTGGTGTTCAGCTGTGGAGATTATCTCGCTGAACAGAACGTATACAAAGTATGTGCCATAAACCTTTTGTTTGCCCCAGAGCTTAGCTTCTGCAATAATAAAAAAAAAAATCCAATGGAAAAACTCCACGGGCTCTTTTTTGTGGAGGGACCCAGGGCGACGTTAACTTCCGGGTTGGCCAACAGAAATACGTCATCGCTGCAGCACTCGCTTGGCCCGACCAGCATTTTTCCCATCCACAATCATGGGAAAAAGGAGCAGCTGTAACACAGCCGACGCACTTTTTCACGACTCCTTCGACTATCAGGATTTATTCCGTTCAGTCTGGTAACATTCTAGAAAGTCTGGAAGAGCGTGTTAGGCGGAGGGCTAAATCAGGCAGAAGTCTGGTGCACAATACGTTTCTCTACAGGGGGAAGTGGCTTTTTCGGCATAGGAAGGAACAGAGCCCCGCCTCCAACGCGGTGTCTAGATATTATTATTACTAATCTACTGATTTGGTTCATTCTTAATCTGAATCTTGGCTACTGACAACCACTGACAGCCTGGTCTGTCGCACCATACTGAACAGCAGAGAGGGGATGTCCATGAGGAACTATCAGATTTAGATCAGAAGCAGACAGCAGGGGAGATTAGGTCTATAAAAACTTCCTGGTGGATTCCGATCCTGGACTACTGACCACATCCTGAATGATCACCTGATGCATATTAACTTGAAAAAGGTTAAAAAGAAAAAAAAATCCCTTTCTACAAAGCTACAGAGTGGACTTGTCAAAGATGAAAGACGCCCGTGGGAGAACTATGATAACAAACCAACAGGCATAATCCTTGTGAAGAATGAAAAAAATGAATAAAGACAGTGCAGATGTTTCCCTGCTCAGAACAAAAAGGACAACGGGTCAGAAGACCGCGAAGAGACGAACGGACCCACGCGATAACGTGGAGGACGAAAGACACGAAGCCCCCGACGCCGGAGCAGTAGCTTTATATTAGCAACAGCAACAGAGCCACTGCAGCCGTACAGTTTACAATGTGGTATGCTGGGAATGCAGAACAAGACAATGGAGGGAACTGTATCTAAACTGGCCAGTAGGCCTGGGCCGTATCAAGGTATCACACTACACTAGCGTACGAGGTTTGACTGTCAATACTGTCAAAAATAAAGACACTCATCTTTCTGCCACAATAAGGAACCAAAATTGTTAGATGGACGTGACTAAAAACTGAAGGAAGCTTTGGCAAAAGCTTTTTGGCTTGGAAAGTGGATTCTTCTATGAAAAAGACCTACGGTAGGTTAAAAAAAATGAATGAATCTAGAACAAAATGGAGGAAATACAGAAAGGTGCCTGCATTAGTTTTTACCAAAAAATAGCTGTGCTTTTGGATTTTTTGCACTCCATCATAATAAGTCATGGATCAGGCAATGTGTCAATGACATGCTGCAGCAAGAATCCATTGTAGTATTAATTATTCTGTAGGCCGTAAGTATATAAGCAACAACTGTAGGTGAAAAAATGTCATATAGTCACAATGACTCATTGCTTCATTCCAGACGTGCATTCTTTGTTACTGCCCTTACAATAAACAAACTGAAAATCTGAATTTTACTCAATTTGAGTGTCTAAAATTAAGAAAAAGAAATTAAATAAGGTAATAATCTACCAGTGGAATGAGATAATTCAACTCAATATTGAACCGATTATACAAAAAACAAGATATTTTCAGCTGATGAGGTTTAAGTTTTTGCATTGTGTTGTATACGCTCCCTGTGCCACGATGTTGAGAACTCTCCTCAATAAATTAAAGTGCATTAGGTTCCCGTTCTCCCACTCTGCTTCCCTCGTAATCTCTTTAATCTCCCCAGGAATCTGTCCTTTTCAGCAATTTTTCACCTTGCTTTGTAGAAACCATGTCCAGTCATTTTCTGTCTGACTGGTTTTTTTCATAATTCAACTATATAGGATTTGGTTGAGGTCTGATTACAACATGTTATTATAGTGTCTTTGATACCGAAACAACGTTCAATGCCATGGATGCTCTATGTGAGATTAAACACATGTAAATACAGAGATACTCCGCTCACATCAGTTTGCCTTGACACTCCATGTGATGATCAAACTGCAAGGACAACACCGTTGTTCATGTGAAGTTAATAATCGCTACCAGTGGCTGTGTGGTCACGAATGTGGTGCAGTGTCAATAATTCAAGCATGAAGCCCACGGGCCATTTGCTTAGTATTCCCCAAGCATGGCAACTCATGGCTTGAGAAGCTTATTAAAAGATATGCTGCGGTTAAACAAGTGCGTGACACACATGTATGGCACAGAAGTGTCAGATACCATCGGATCCTGCCACCCCCGCCCTCGAGGCAGATGCAGGGGGGGGGACTGCGGCCCCCCAAGGCCCATCAGGGGTCGCTTCTGTGTGCCCCCAATGTGTGTGTCATCGGATGCCATGGCATCCATGAATGATTTTAACTTGGCCCGAGGGTGAAAATGGCCTCCAGTACGGTTACGACTCTGCATCTATTATTAATCCTGTGTTGTTGCATTTTGATTTTATCTGCCAATCCTTTATTTCTCACCTCGCTCAGACGGGACAAGTTTTCCAGGAGCTATGGAAATGATGCTTATATTCTTTGTTTAGTGTCAAGACAAGCGTCAGCTCACACATGGCCGGTATGAGACGTGACATCTTTCTGTACCCTCCAGTCCAGATACAGCAGCAGTGGAATTCCCCCCCCCCCATGTGGGTATAGAGTAGGATTAAGGCCACTGGGTTATTATGCCACCGAAAACTCTGCGATCCCCAGTGGGCAACCCACCGGATTAATCTACTGTATCGGGCCGGTCCTTAAAAATATTACTCTGCATGCCCACGCTCACAGAAAAAAAGTGCATCACTTGATTTCATCTGACACTCGTTCAAATGAGCAGGCTGGTTCATATTAGACACCAGGGATAAATCTAGAGAAGGCACAGGGTTTCTGATGACATAATCCTGCTGGTCAAATGGAATATGTAAATCACATGGCCCACATTAAAATGATATGCATTCATCTATCATGAAATCACATCCACAGTTTAGTCTCTTTTTGATCTATATCCCTTAAAGTATGTCCGCACCAGCCTCTGTCGACTTTCTGTCCCCCGTTTGGCTGTCAAAGCACTTCGGACAATTACGATTCAACCTGCTCCAAAAGCTAAACATGACATTTAGAGATCTGCGTGTTTGTGTAAGTGTTGAGTTACAGCAACACACACACACACACACACACACACTTCAATGCAGAGGTCACCCCACTGCAGAGAAAACGCCGAGCGGGGTTACAAGAGAGAAGGGGGGCGGGTCTCTTGTCCGACCAATTAAACTCAAGACGATCGCGAGTGTAACGCAGGATTGACCAGACATGACATGTAAGTAAACATGACAGCTGGTTGCAGTCAGAGGTTTACATGCAGGACGGTATTTCAACACGAGGAGCCGGCTCGGAATCCTGCAGCACAAACTATGCCTGGAACTTTTTCCAAGCTTCATAACATTTATAATGTTCATATGCAACATCCTGGCTAATTAAAGACACTGTCCAGATATGTTGGAAAACAGTCAAATAATAAGCTGTTTGAATTTGGGTGAGGTATGTGTTAAAAAAAAGTGCTTAAAATGCGATCTATTCTTTCCCCCTCATTGGAAAATGGGTGAAATCAAACATTATTATTATTTCAGACACAAGATGTCTCCTTACTTCACTGTAAAAAATCCATTCCCCCGGAATATGTGCACTGGAGGCTTCAGGTTTCCACATCGCGCTTGTGTAAGTTGCATATGGGACCCCGATTGGCTCCGAAACTGTTGTGATGTTGCAAATCATCCCCTTTAAGTACACGCCTTAAAAACTCTCGGTTCAGGCAGATGGATGTGAAAACAGCCCCCGAGTGTTAGAACTCTGCACATACGTGAAGGTCAAATATCCGACTGACATAACAAAAAGAGAGGAATGGGACTTTTTTTAATTTCCCGCCTCCATAGGTCATTGTTCTGCATGCTAAAATTAACTTCCTACAAATATATCTGGAACGGCTGCGGGATATCACTCATTAGATCATCAACATAACTCCAGGAACGTGTCCTGGCAACTGCCACTGTCAAGCAACTGTGGTAAACATGGAGGCAAGGCGTGAGTCAAAGTTCCAGCGGTAAAGCCAGGCTCAGGATCGCACATGAATAAAAAAAAATAAAATAAACATGCTTGTGACCATCAGGCCAGCTGATGCGCACGCTGGCTTCTGCGTGAGACTCTAATTTGATCCTCCCTGGCGCTTCTGACACCACCCTGACAAACCGGGTCGGCCGAGCTGTAGACAGCAACGAGGCGACCACATCTGCCCCGGAGCTTTAAATCTGGTTGGCCTCAAAGGCGACAAACAAGCCAAAAAAAGAAAGCGAAGTTCATCAATTTGTTCAATATGGTAAGGCTTACTCGCCGAAAGGGAAATTAAGTGACACATTTACTACCAGGACACACCTCCTCTGACCCCGTCTGCTGGCTTGATGTCACTTATCTGAATGGATCTGCCCTGGACAATAGACAAAAGCGGGAGGAAGCAAGCTCCCGAAGTCCTGACGCGCATCGCAAAAGTCATCATTACAGAGATGAATGCGCCTGATGTGTTTTTTTTACAGTATCGACAGTGCTCGACCTTTATGGAGCGGTTTTGTTTTGGCTGCGTGGCTCCAGATGAGATGAGACTGAAAGTGATCCCGCAGTAAAGCCGCCGCGATATTAAATCACGTCACCACAACAAGAAGCGAGCCCCATAGCTTCAGAAAAGGCCTCATCTGAAGGGAATCACGTGAGAAGGAAAAAAAACAGGATCGTTATGGAAGAAATGTCACAAACACACACACACACACACACACAGTGTTCCTTTCTCTTTTTTTTTTAAATATATATACATGGAGTTCCTTCAGAGAATGAGTCGCCACATCTGAAATTAATAAGGCGCAGGCTCGGCAAACAGGGAGGGCACCATCTTTTCTCAATTCCGGATCTGGATGTAAACAATGTCCCACCCTCTAAACAAACAGCGAACAACCCTCCAAGGGATTACAATCGTTTTATCAGCGACGCACAACACTTCCCCCCCCCCCCAATAGCACGGCTGAATGGAGCCTCAAAGAAAAAAAAAAAACTGAGAACAAAAATCTTGTCGAGTAAAAAAAAAAAAAAAGGTCGATCACTGGCGCACAGCGAGCGAAACGGGGAAGACAAAGCGGACATTCCTGAGGGCAGCCATCGGACAAGGCGGCATTGTCATTTGGCGAAGGCCTGTTTTGGAAAACATGGTCATGTGTGACTTGTGAGAAAATGGTTTAAAACAGAGGGACAAACTCACTGGACTTCTCCGTGCGGGCATCCGAAGGGTTAACAAACAAACAGAGCGCATTAGAGGCTATCTGTGAAAGGCCTTTTTACGAGACACATGTTGACCATATTGGTTTGGGTCTCTGGCGGCCTCAGAGGTCAGAGAGAGTGGAGGACGCAACCGAATTTAAAGGAATAGTTTGACCTTTCGGGGAAATGTGGTAATTCACTTTCGGGCGGAGTAACAGGAGAAAAAGTGATGAAACTCTTCTGTAAAACATATAATATTATGAGATTATTAGATTGTACCTAATGTATAATGACATGTAATACTTGCACTCTCTATGACATAGTTTCCTAAAGTGAGAACAACTTTTTTTAGATTTGAATTTATCTCGATTTAAGACTAAAAGAACTTCAGGCCAAAGAATGCACACTATTCACAGTCAAAGTGTTGGGATTGTTGGATGACACAAGCACTCAGGGACTATTCCTGATGACCGTCTGAAATTTGATGTGAACACTGATACTATTGTGGAGCGAGGGCAACAGAGGATTCACCTCCTAATTCCTTTTCTCCGCCAGGCCCGTTGCTCTCTGTTGTTTTTAACAATCCTTTATCGGGAGCCTTGTGAGTTTTTCCTTTATTTGCCGGTGTCACAGCCTCTCAGTTAAAGAGAGTAACGGCCTGTAAAGATCTGTTCTGAGACAAAAGGGACCTAAATTCCTCTTTGCAACTAGCAAATCCTTCGGAAAGCAACCTGTATCCTAGCTTCTCCCAAACATGTTCTTGAAAGGGGAATTCTCGCTCTTTTTTTTTTTTGCTCGTCTGCAGAACTAATCATCGCTCAAGAGTTGAACTCTCTATATGTCAGGGCTATGTATTCATTCCGTAATTTTATTAACTTTCTAGAACGAATTTTAAATCCTGACTCCTCAGCAGGAATGATGACGTTTCTATGCTTGATTTGTCTCTTTTGCTTTAAAATGAAATTCCCCTAAAACGGATTAATAAAGTAGTTTGAAGTGAAGTGAATTGAATCAATGATTATATTAAAGTTCACCTGAAATTTTTTCCTGCTAACATTTTATCCTACATGTATAATTTATACCTGAAAGACGTATTGATTTCTTGTCTCGAAATGCCATTTCAGGTGAACAAAAAGGGAATCCAGTTAGCATAAGACACAGGAACCCAAAATAGCCTAGTGCCACCTCTAGAGCTTGTTTTATCTCTTCTGAACCAGGAAATAATAAAATAAAGTGTTATTACATTTTGTTTTTTGCACATATCAAACACACACGCTTTCTGTATATGAAGTAGTAATAATCTTCTTATTTCTATTCTCTGCCAGAAGAAGAATTTATAACTGTTTTATATTTCTCTAAATATGAATTACAAATATATGTATTTGTTTGAACTTAAGCTATAGACCCACTGTTTAATGGAAGCTGCTGCCCACAGAGCTCAGATAACCAAGTAGGCGACGCTAGATAACGGAGCCGTGTGGCGATAAAACCCAACATGGCTCTTGTAACCATTAAGTGATAAGAGAGAGATTAAAGAAGGAACTACAAGCTTAGTTACAGTCGTTATCAGATAGAGACGAAGCGTCTTCCTCTGAAGGTCCTGAAAACGGCAGGCTGAAGAGGTGCCTTCAAACTGGGGATCAGGGAGCAAATAAAGGCTGCAAACGTGTTTTCAAATAGCGACATGCAAAAAAAAAAAAGACAAAAGACAGCGCCTTTCTTTAAGATAAACCAGACTAGAGTTGGAAAAAAAAAAGGGCTGTGGTTAGCTTTTGGATTTCACTTTAAGCCGGAAGATTTCCAAGACCTGATATCCCCTGGAGTTCAATTGTTGAAACGTGGAGGGACATGCCAGGGCTCGGGAGATGTAACATGGCCCCATTGTGTTAGGACGGAGGGTATTTTCCTGTCATGATGCTCCGCCGCCTCATCCCCTACGCCGGCTGCAGCCTCAGGTATCCCTCGGCCTCTCCCCCACCCCCACCCCCCTACCCCCCGCCCTCATTGTCTCCCGGAGGAGAGCGGGAAAACAAAAAAAAGACTTTCCCAGATTCCCGTTTCAGGCATGCCATTCGTGCCAGCTAAACGGGCGGGATGAAAGACGAGACTGAGAAATATGATTAGGGAGCATTAAGGAAACTTAACCTGTCGCCCTGGAGTCACAAACGCTTGGTTCGCTCGCCCGCCGCCGAGATTATTTCTCAGGGGTGTGTGTGTGTGTGTGTGTGTCACGAGTGTTGCTATAATGCGGTCAGGTGCAAAGAATGTGGCTCAGCCATCAAAGCAAATCCCTGATATTTCTTCAAATTCTTGACTTCTTGTGTTGCAGACGATGTGTGGTCCCCCCCCCCCAACCTCCCTCCTCCTGCTTAAAACACACATACGATCTGGACAGTTTCTAATAATCATCCAGAGCGGAATAAGAACGGAAACAATGCAACATCTGGTGCCGTCAAGGTCGTCCAACTAGCGCGGTATTTTTAGGTATTGAGCAAAATGACTGTATTTCAAAATCCGAAGAGCCTGAGATTTAAGCAAGAGTTCCTGTCTACGTACAAATATCCATTTACTGCCCCGGCATTCCCACAGAGGAGGAAAAAGCTCCCATGATCTTGGCCCCTGCAGCCATATTTGGCAGACTAATACCCAGTAAATCTGACACATTTCCAACACACAGGAGCAGGTGTCTTCAAAACAAGGCAAAGTCTTAGCGAACAGGGTATCCCTTTCTGCGGCTCCGCGAGCAGCAGAGAGGAAAATTACACGGTTTAAGAAAACCCCGGCAGCCTAAACACAGAGACCCAAAACACCAACAGCACCAGCGCTGAAAACAAGTAATTATATGCCTGGGCTACACTATAGAATATAAATGTGACATAATAAAACCAAATGTTCCAAGCGAGGTCGTGGCCACTGCGCGCTGAGCGTTTCAGCCGGAGAATTACAAATTGTTCAAATTATGAAAATAGGTTTGGCAGGGGCGAGCACGACCTCGGATAAACCCAGTCGGGGTAAAAGTGAGTGCAGCAGACGCCTGGAAATCAGTTCCTATCAGTGTCTGAAGCCCTTGAAGAAGAAGAAGAAGAAGAAGAAGCAGCAGAAGAAGAAGGAGCCATGTGTGGCCGACACAGCGTCTAAATCAGATATGGAAACTTCCACCCGGTGATAATCTGAAACGTGTTTGTGTCTCGACGACGTGGCAACAAGTGTCCGGTGTCGGGAGCCAGGCTCCAGACATCGTCCTGCATCTCCGCGACCCCCTGACCTCTCACCCACAGCAGCGGCCTTGTTCTCGCCGTCCGGCGTCCCGAGACCTGCTTTTTTTTTTTTTTTTTTGCAGCTACAGAGGGCCGATTTGTTTAATTGGCTGGAACGCGGGCCATTGTGTGGCAATTTTCTGTACCGATAATTGCCTTAAACACAGGTTAACGTGTGGAGCCGAGCAAGCTCATTACCATTTAAAAAATGCTGACTGTGACTTGTAACACTCCGAAGAGGCTGGATTGGAGCCACGAGGAGAGAGCTCCGACCGCTGTTGCATGTGCAGCGAGGCTATCTGGGCATTTGACTGAGAAATCGGATTATTTTTCTTAAGATTTTCTTTGCGCCCCCGTGAATAATCGGGTCAGCTGTCTGATCACGTGTGACGCGAACGGACGCAGGGAAAACCACGGAAAACCCGGCCTTGTGTGAAATGACGGGAGTCCCCGAGCGTCGCCTACAGGCGTGACATTTCGATGACACCACCGTTATCGGCCCGCGTGTTGTGTCTCCGTCTGTATGTGTGTGTGTGTGTGTGTGTGTGTGTGTGTGTGTGTGTGTGTGTGTGTGGGGGGGAGAGAGACTCCCAACGTCACCCCGTTGGCAGCAGAAACCCAAGCTTCTTTAACGCGCTGACCTTCAGCTCTGGCTCTCTCCTTTTTTTTTTTTTTTATTTGTCGCAGTGCTCCTCCTGCACTTTTCTGCATCATATATTAAAAAAAGGGACATGCAAGCTACTCCTTTTCCATTGACTCTCAGGCATCAGATAGTGTGCAAAAACAAAAACGTGAGGGCGACCGGCGAGGTGACTCGTTTTGGAAAGTTCACGTCAATTACACAACGTAATATCGGGTTGCAAAGCAGGTGGGTGGTAGACAGGTCCCCAGCAGCAGCAGTGGTGCAGTGTTTACGTATGAATAGGAAGATATGTGTGTGGCCTTCTAATGCATTTTCATGGTATAAGAGCCAGACTTGAATCTTAATGTTAGTGGATTATAACCTATTATATCAGCTCCTTCCAAGATATTTCCAAAACATCCAGCGCTGCCTTGATGTGGCCACTGCAAAAGCTCTTTTACTCTCCTGCACTCAAACTAACCACAGACAGAGGAGAGATGTCTCGGATCCACTATTATTTTTTTTTGCTGGCAATGATGCTGTTATATAAACAGTATTTGCAAAAAAAAAAGGACATTTGGAAGTTTCATCTTCTTTTTTTTACCTGTTCTCTCCTTTAGCATTTGAGGGTGGTGCTTGCAGAACTGTCTGGTTGTCCTCCATATCCACGACACATTTTGTGTTCAGTTCAATCTCTGCAGAGAGAATAAGTTTGTTTTGGGAAAGTCAAGCACTTTGCGTGGGTGTGAATGGTGAAAAGAAAAGACTAAAAAAAAAAAAAAAGCCCTTTTTTTGCTATGACTGCGTTTTAAAAGAAAAACTTCACTGACTGAAGTCTGACTGAATAGCAGCAATGGCGATGAAATGAAGAAAAAAAAAAAGTTTATGATAATTGCAGAAAAGCGTCGTTGTCACACTCACCCCTGCGGTTCATGGGCCGAACTCTCACTGCAACTTTTACCTTCGTATCCGACATTTTTGTCCACTTTTTTTTTTTCTACTCGCACCCTTTCTATGCTCCGAGCTATCAATGTATAGTCCTCCTCCTCCTCCTCCGACTCCTCAAGACAAGAAGAAGAAGAAGAAGAAGAAGCCCGGCTTTCTGCCCGACGAAAAGGCGGTGGACCCGACTTCAAAACCCCCAAAGAGTCCGCACTTCGAGGAGAACCGACGGGAATGTGTTCATGTCCTCCACCCCCCCTCCGCCACTTTCCTTTATATCCATCCGGGTTCGCTTCCCGTGCAGCCCCTGCGCTCCGCCGCGGCCCCAGACAGCATCCCCACCGCCATCTTCCACCCGGAGCACGACTGCTTTCCTCTGGCAGGCTGGAGGCGGCTGTGCCGAGCAGGGGGAACGGATTTACGCACCGCGACGCCCGGTCTCTCAGTGATGGGAGGGGGGAGGAGGAGGGAGGAGGGAGGAGGGAGGAGGGAGGAGGGAGGAGGGAGGGGGGAGGGAGGAGGAGGAGGAGGGGGGAGGAGGGGGGAGGAGGGGGCGGGAAAACTAATATGTGTGATAAGTTTACACTTTATACGCACCGATGATGAATAGCACTTGGACGCTATTATTGTACAACGGGGCTTATTTATAGTAAAGAGGGAGTTACGAATACTCCAAAAAATAATAATTTTAATTTAATTTTTTAATTTTTCTTTTTTTTTAATTTTTTTAAAAAATTTTGTAACTTTTCTAACTGCTGCTGTAGCACTGTGAATTCCCCCACTGTGGGACAATAAAGGAGCTATCTAATCTAATCTAATCTAATACACGAAAATCAGTTTGAGGTTAATAATGGTACATAAAAAAAATGAAAGTTGTGAAGTAGCCTCTTATAGGCACATTTTTTATTTAAGCATATATATATTGGGGTCAGTCCCTGTCTGGAGTAGTTTGCACGAATGTATATTTTGCAAACATGACAATTTAAGCCTATATATACATATATACATATATATACACATATACACACATAATAGATATATATAGTCTATACAGTATATATAAATATAAATATAAATGTATTGCACTGTCAGCTACATACACAATGGCTATATACAGAACACAATGGCTATATACAGAGAAGAGAAATTAGGAATTATAATAAAAAAAAAAAACACCTAGACCTTTTTATAATACTTGTCACTTTTCTCTTCTCTACACACACACCCTGCACCTTAAGTATGCATTAGCTATGTATGTCTACGTGTGTATGTGCGTATATATATATATGCAAATATGTAAATATGTGTGTATGTGTATGTATGTAGGTATGTACGTAATAGCTGTAATAGCTTTTATTTTCTTTAGCTTTAAGTAACAGTAACAAGCAAATTTCCCCGTTGTGGGATCAATAAAGTCATATCTTATCTTATCTCTTATCTTAATAAAAAAACTCAATTCCTATTGTATGGGAACTTTAATATTAGAATTTAAGGTTATACATTATGTGACCCCTCAGGTTATTCTTGGGGCCCCATGGGATTATGGGATTTGAACATGAATTTTAAACATCTTTTAGAAAAGCTAGAGACAACAACTCTTATAAAAGTACTTTAATTTTAATGTGCACAACAAATGATACAGTCATGCCTGGTTCATTACATTCACATTTATCATCAAGACTTTTATTTCTAGGATTTTTGCACTATTTATAACTTTATGACCTTATAATAAGACACAACACTAGAAAACCCATGTTTTTATATTAGGTGTTTACTTCAGATTTAGCAGTAAACATCTTAACTGTGTGGTCTCCACTATCCAGAAGGATGAGCGTATTGTTCAGCGTGGCGAGCCCACCCGGTCGGATGAGGTGGTCCCCCACAAGGGGAGTCAGGACCGGGTCGCCCCTAAGCGTCCCCAAGCTCCAGATCATCCCTTGAGTGGAGTCCATCACCAGCACGTCTCCATGCTTGTCGAACGCCACCCCCGCCACTTTCAGCCTGACCTGGGACTGCAGGGTCAGACTCAGACTGTCCAGCTGGTGGAGGAGGTGGAAGTCCTGGGTGAACACCTTAAGCCTCGTCTGCCGGTGCCTCCCTCCTGCCTGTGTGTCCATGTTTAGATGCTCCACCACCGCCGTGTTCCCGGTCACCCGGCAGCAGGCCACTGCTCTGGGATGCTCGAGGCCCGAAACAGGCGTTTGATGCTCCCGGGCAGTGCCCTGAGCGTAGTCCACCTTCATGCAGGCCAGCGTGCCGGCCTGGACATCAGAGACCAGGATGCGCCCGCTGCTGTCAGCGTCCACGCCCCAGGGCAGCTGGAAGCAATCCCTGACCGTCAGCACGTGCTTCCCCCTGGAGGTGAAAACCTTCACGGCTTTGTCCCCAGCATCAGTCACCACCACGTTGCCATAGGGAGTCACCGCCACATCCACTGGGTAACAGATATCCCCACTGCCCCTTCCCCTTTGCCCGAAGCTGCGCAGCTTCTTGCCCTGTGGGCTGAACACCGCCACCCGCTCCTTGCCGTCGTGCACCACCACTATTGTTCCGTAACAGCCCAGAACAGCAATCCCAGTGGGGTTGATGAGGGTCCCCCAACCGCCGAAAGCTGTGCAAAGGCGCAGAGCTGTGGATCCCAAATCGGCGGCCAAACCTAAGCCGTCTTTCGGCCTGTGAGGGGGAGCAGGGGGGGGCGTCGGGCTCCGCAACAGCAGCTCCTGCAGGTCACTGAGAACCTGGCAGTGGGAGGTGCTGTCAACACTGCACAGCTGTCGACAGAAAGGGCACTCCAGCTTCCTCAGGAGAGGGTGGGACAGGGCCCTGATGCATTCCAGACAGAGTACATGGCCACAGGAAAGGTTCTGTGGTCTGCGCTCCCTCTGCCGAGTGCTGAACTTCTCGAAGCAGACTTTACACTCCAGCAGGACGATCTGGATCTCTCTCAGAATCCCCTCGGGTCTCAGGGTGCCACGACTCGGGCGACCAGAAGTGTCGGCCATAGCTGGAATTTCCCTGTGTTCTTTTTAGTAAGCTCACTTAAGACTCCTCCAGTCGCCCGAATGCAGGCTACAGGAGGTTTAGAGAAGTGAAAAAAAGGATAGGTCATTAAAATACCTTTCACAGAGTGATAAAGACAGAGAGAGAGCACTGCTACATTTTTTTCAACACTCTTTGAGTGTCCTGTGCTGT
This sequence comes from Eupleurogrammus muticus, assembly GCA_036785175.1. Classification (NCBI taxonomy): domain Eukaryota; kingdom Metazoa; phylum Chordata; class Actinopteri; order Scombriformes; family Trichiuridae; genus Eupleurogrammus; species Eupleurogrammus muticus. The sequence continues at coordinate 5,307,329 of JAYKQN010000026.1, forward strand.
AGGCCCACAAGATCACATGACACCTAGCTCACCACTCAGGCTCTCTGCTGCCCTCTTTAGGAAATTCAGTTACACACAAGTTGGAGAGGTTAAAAGTGGGAAATAAACAGTGTGGACTTCTCTAGCACTTTCAGAAATGGTAAAAAGCAGTAACAGAAAAAAAAATATTTCATATGCATATTAGGTTGTAAAAGAGTAATCTATTCAAATCCTATGAGTCTACAGGTAGATGCCCAAATACTCACTGCCGTCACAAATGTGGTGAAAGGGTTGATAACTCAATCTTTTCTTTCAGCGGACTTAGAACTCCTACATCAAAGACTACATGACATTTACTGTGGTTCTTTTCTGGGGTTAACATCAACCGTTCCCTTCAAATACGTTCTTGTTATAGGTCTGCACGAGGCAGCTATTTCAGTCGGGGAGTTTCGCGCTGTGCAGACAGAGTGAAATCTGATCTGAGACAGGCAGTGCTTGAGTCAGCCAATCCTTCACGTCTTTGCTGCAGCGGGGCACTCTTCAGGGGTCAGGCAAGGTCATTCATGGTTTCCTGTTTTTAAGTACACAGATACTAACAAGGACGCAGTATAACAGATTTATTTAATGAGTAATAAGGACATTTATTGCTGAAATTGTATTTTTGTTGCTGCTATTCTAATCCATTTCTTTCCAATAATGAAATCACAAAGAGTTTAAGAGGAAATGTAAAACAGTTTAATATGTTTCCATTATTTCACAGTGAAAAAGAACAGCAACAAGTAATTTTCTGCAGAATTGTTTTGGCAAATGATATCTAAATCCAGAGACAATGTACCATGTATTGTATCTATCATGAGAGCCTGGTCCACTCCACAGAGGTCAACATCTGGATTGTCAAGGATTATGAAGGATATATCTGTACTGAGATGATACTGACAAAGGAATAAACCTTTATTAAAGCACTCAAAAGGCAGAAGAATTACACACAAAAGCCCAAAATGTGTGAATACAAACTGAGAAAAGTTGGGAATAAAAAAAAGAAAACAAAAAGAACATGCATACAGGCACGAGGGTGAATTAAAATGTAACAATGACAGTGTAAAACAAAAATTTACAATACTACTGCCCTGGTATGTGGTGTAATACAACAATCCTTTGACTAGGTTTTCGTACTAAAACACTTGATTGAATTTGACACAGCCATGCAGATGCTATAACAAGAAAGTCAACAATAAAACAAAGCCACCTGTGCACAGACAGGTAGAACCTTACAACACATGCAGGAATCTGAATAATTGCCCTCCATTATCAAGACGGTAAATAAAAAAAAAAAAAAAGAGAGATAGCAGCCACAGATGGACAAGGAGAGTAAAATCACTTAAGGTCACAATGATTCACAAAATACTCAAAACAAACATTACAAATGTACAGTATTTCCAAGAAAACATTCTGAAAAAGTGCTTTAATGGTGTGCTTCGCTTTGTTCCGGGCCAAACACAAACCTCAGTTAATTATCCTTCCAAGCTAAAGCCGCCTTGCATTGAAATCCTGTTCACATTCAAGTTATAAACACGAAACAGCGTGAACGTCCATCTATGATGTAAACAAACAGTAGATGACAGATAAAAAAACAGACTCAAGCCTTTCTGTGCTATAAACATAGCAGCTCAAATTAATGTGATAAATTCTACATAATGGCTTCCTATATTGAAATGTCTCGAACCAAGAGGATCAAATGCACATTAACCATCAATGATATACTGTATCGTAGGATAAATGTTTGTAAATTATAGTTTATCAGCTACAATGATCATGCAGTCAAATCTAGAATGGGCAGTTCGTTATTGCCATTTCTTTTACACACACACGCAGAATACTACTCGTCCTCTCTCTCGTTCACACACACAGAAACCTGCGATCAGTGGTTTAGGAGCTTTTTATGACTACAGCACCGTTTTAGTGTGCATCTCTGTAGTCCGAGCCTTCTGTGTCCTCCTAATAACACTGCATGGACCTGTTCATCCACTTAGTCTCCTGTCTCCACTCCCTTTACTGTAGTTGGGGGCTCCTTAGACTTCACAAATACACCAGGGAATGGTCATTCTTTAACCCCCTTTTTTCCAACCCGTGATCCTTCACACTCTGTTCCTTTTGAGTGAGTTCAGGAGTCGCTCACCAGCCTCTGGCTCCGATACCTATTGGCTGTCCAGGCCATTGATGGATTTGGTCTTTCCTGAAGCGTTTCCTCTCTGTCTGGTTGTGGGGCTGTCGCCGGCCACCTCGGCCTCTCCTGAAATGTGAGGATCAAACACTTTGAAATGAGCTCATAAAAAAAAATTGAACTGAGCTAGGAATTTACATTGTGACTAAGAGACCATTAGAAACGGTAGGGGGTCATCCCTTTGCGGTACTACTGCTAGACATGAATATTTTTATGGGACATTTTTATGGTGTTGATGAATTACAGTGAAGTCACTGTACCTTTAAATCCTTCTGACACGGGGTCCGCAGAGTCCGCGAAATTACTGTCCTCACATTCTGAGAGGCTCTGTGAAAGGAGATGAGGTTCAGACACATGACACACATGCCTTTAACTGGACGGGGAACAGATAGCAGCTAACTGACCCTCCCATAGTAAACTGAACGATATGAATCTTTGAAGGAAAAAAACAAAGGTAAAGTTCGCTGAGGTTTTACAACAGTAAGTCACCTGAATCTTTACCCCTTTTCAGACATGACGTCACTGGCTTCATCTCCAGTATCTGTTCCACCTTTTCTCTTTATATGAGCTGCTATACTCACACAATGCTTGGCTGGTTCGCTTTTATGGGAGCAGTGGCACTAACTTGAGAGGATTGCTTTCTATTGTCTCACAGATCACAACAGTGACAGGTTTTAACACAAATATTTTTACATTGAAAGCATTGTGGCTGCTATTCGGAATTCTAATCTTGATGTTGGTGTGAAATAAAATTTTAAATATAAAAAAGGGGATGCAGGTCTGACTATAATTTGCTATTGTATGAGGGTTTCTCATCCCCCCTTTTGTTGCCCCCAGCTACAAGGGGAATGTGTTAAGTGTTAAGGATGGCTGTCAGGACTTTTGTCTAAAAGTGACACAGGTTATAAATCAGACTTGAGACCACCGCCATTTCATTTACATTTTGAGTGGTCTGAAAGAGGCTTTTGTTTTAATGCTTGTTGTGTAAACTGGTTAAAAACAAGGTGTGTAAAATGGTGAAAAAGGCAAGAAAAAAAAATTCGGATGGGTGACTTCATAACATTCATAGCAGCTCTGCATAAAACATTCATGACTGTTTCATGAGAAATGGCTCAACATTCGTACAAAACATTTCATGTATGTGGAAGATGGGACAACTTGTCAAAATAAAAGTCCAACAATTAAAAAAAACCCTAACATTTTTCTGATCACATCACAGTCAATGGGCTAGACCAGTGCCAAAAGAGACAGTACATGGTCAAGCAAAAGTCCAAATGATCCAGGGTACACAAATACAGGTCAGATGAATGTAGGCTAGTTTATCCTCCAATGTAAAGTGACATTTGATGTAGGCTTCATAAGATATTCATGAAATATTTACAAAGGCCGGAGAAATAACAATAACGGTATTTGGTTTACACAAAGACAGCTGAATGTTGGCAAATTTTACAAAAGATGAGCAATGGTTATTATATACATTATAAAACAAATACACTTCTATAAAGAAAAAATCCTTTGCTTGACCGTGTTCTGTCTCTACTACTAGCCCATTGACTCTGATGTGACGTGATCAGGTAAGAAGTTTGGACAAAAAAGGCAATGTTGCTTTGCAATTTTTGGTCTTATATTTAGACAAGTCGCCATCGTTCTGTCTTCCAGATTCATGAAAGGTTTGGTAAGAAAGCTGAGTCACGTCTCATGAAACAGTCATGAATGCTTCATGTGCAGTTTCTGACAGCTGCTATGAATGCGTTATGAACTCACTTGTCAAATGCAGCGCTACATAAAAAAAATCTCCTTCCACACGACTACACAGAAACCTCACCACAAACATGATCTGCCTAAAAGCCTGCGATACCATATCAGCTGCACAAATGAAGCCTTTATGCATGTGCAGTGCAACAGGAAGATCTACAGTGATTATATGATATGCAGATCTACTTGCACTTCATGCACTAATCATAACTGTAAAGCTCTCAGTGATACCAAAAAGTATCAAGAGCACAGTTAAGATAGAAGTCGCTTTTCTTCACTTGTTTAATGCAGTTTGACATATCTATGGATATAAGTGCCATGTTGATGTGGTTCAGAGGCTAGATTGGATGAGTGGATGAGGCCAAAATGTTTGGGAAAGGTGTGAAATAAAAGCTAGATTTGTGTAGTTGGGGCCTATGTTCCATTGTATCATGAAAAATGAGTCTAATTTTACGAAGGCAAAACATACCTTATCTCGTGGACCATAGTTTTCAGCATACCAAACCATTCCATATAGGCAGAGGAATGTAATGAAAGCCTAAAACAGATCAATGCAACAGAAACAGTTTATTGATTCATGGATAATCTAAAATAAATAATTTACAGCACAACTAACATGTGTTTGATGTTAGAAAGTTAAGTGTGAAAATGTTATGGTTTTTTTCATGTATTTAATGCATGATTTAGCCTCTGACTAACCGCAGAGGACCATGGTAATTTATTTTGACACAGAATAGTAATAATACTGTGAAGATGATCTTACCAAACACAGCAGCCAGAGAATCACATAGAGGATCTGTGTTTTTGAGAACATTTCCTGTCCAAACTTAATACATGCCAAGGCCTCCAGAAAGGCTATTGCTCTGTGAATGGGGAGGAAAAAAACAAGTGAAAACTCGGATCCACCTGCCACTCATTTTAAATTTGCATTATAAAATAACCTAACAAATTTAAAACAAGTAGGCCCGCACGTGGCTCTTGTCCCTGCTATTGTCCTAAACATTTGTGTTTGAGGGTCATGTTATATGTCATCATGTGCAATGTGTATAAGGGCTGTGCAACATGACAGCATTGTGTATGATGTGTATTGTTGTATGTTTGTGGAAGCATTTGTTGTAAAGAGGTTTCTCTTCTGTGCAACTGAAATATTGAGTCAAATTTCCCTATCTGGACAATAAAAAATATCTTATTTTATCATTTTTTAGTGAGATTTTATAGCTTAATAATAACATCCTAATACAGTGGTTCACTGCCTGACAGTTTGGGCCTGGAGGGTGGCAGCCAAATGCTTGGACAAATATTACTGTTCACACCACATGGTGGGCATTCGTCATGGCCTCGCTTGACACAATCCACACTAGTCAAGGCAGCAATTTAAGTTCCACTTACCCAAACACCCAGCACTGGGTCCCGACACGCTTGCACTGTGTGTCTGTAAGGTACGCATAATACTGCCTGAAAGGAAAACAAACATAATGCAAATTTAACCTGCAGTTCTAGTCGAGTAAGTTTCTAGGAATGGTTTTCCCGTTGGGTTTTTACCTCACTGTTGGAGCCGTGATGATTCCGATGAACAGGATCCGACACCAGCTCAGAGCGTGGCTTGCGGGGAAGATGAAAATGTGTTTGAGGAAGAAAGTGTTCAACTCTGTAAGCTGTGTACAAAGACAGAAAGAAAAAAAAAAAGATTTTGAAGTGCAGTAGCTATAGGACAATTGGAAAAAAAAGTAAAAGTGAATTAAGATACAGCACAAGTCAAAAGTTTAGACACATGTTCTTGTTCAAAAGGAAAGTGTGGTCAGATCTTTGACTTTGGTACTTTATTCTAGATTGAATCTAAATCCTTAAGTGAACCCATAAGCATCCTGTTTGCCTTCAGTGGGTCTTTAGTTGGATTGAATTCAGGTGACTGATTTGGCCAATCAAAAACATTCTACTATTTGGCATTGGTGGTCATTTTGGCTGCAAGTTCACAGTAGGAACATTATTCTTCTGGCTGCTGCATCATGCTTAACCCCAGAGACTGTTTAAAAAATGCAATTTCAACACTGTTTCCTAAGAAGAATGGAAACTTAAGCTGAAAGAAACTTTAACCTTATCATGGTTTCAGTTCAAACTCAATGTGGTGGAATACAAATCTATATGTCAAAGTGTTAATTATGACCACTGTGCTACTTCCAAAGGATGATTTGATTTCATTGCTTCAATATATACCTTAATTTTTCTGCATAAATTCTCATACTGCTATGTTTTTTGTATATCATGAGCTGACTTTTTACGCCCATTATGACTGCTGCAGACTCGCTTACAGTGTTCACCATACACCAATATTTGTTTTAGGGGCCATAAAATATTTTTTACAGCCCAGACATTTTGGTGTCATAGCAGGACAAGTACAGGTCTAAGAACTCTGTTCCATTACCGTGTGCCAGTAACCCACTGAGACTGTGTCCACAAAAACTGGGCCCTAGAACTGGCCCACTTAAAGGAAAGCAGCCATTATAATGTAAGTAGTTATACCGGTTCTCAACGATTCTGACTGTATCCTGTTTCCAGTTTCCTCTTTAACATTTCCAGGTGTGTATTTACAGTCTGAGGACCTAGTGAAATGTCTTTGCATGCTTTATAAACATCTCTTTATTTATCTTATACCGGCTCTTCATGTCGCCTTTCTGTTCAGGCCCTGTCTGAAATACTCCTCTCTTCCTAAGGCCCCCTCCCCTTCCTGATGAGCCTAATGTGTTCTGATTGGCCCGGACGCTGGCCTTGGTGGTCTTCCACAACCTCTGGAAGCTACACAACAAACACCACAACAACCAGATTTTGCCTCTTTTTCTTCAAATTTTCCAAATACATCCGTACATGTAGAATCCTGAATTTACTCCCAAATATGCAAGTGGACAATCCAATTGGCCCATGGGACAACTTTGGCAACAAAGGTTACAGGATGGAGAGCCGTTTGTGGGCATGTGAAAACATTCTGACATCAGTTTGATTGTGAGGTAGAGATAACAATTTGAACATTGTTTAAAAGGTAGAATATGCAAGATTTATCAGTTGCCGTTTGTAGTGTAAACACAACATTCAAAATGGGCCCCTCCACAAATGCAGTAGTCGTTGAATGAGCCAGTCAGTCAGTGCACTTACATGCATAAGCAACACTAGGGGGCCACATGTATCATTTCAACAGGTTAATATGACCCGCTTTCCGGATGGCCGACAACCGGATGATGACAATAAATGTCCCAATCACTGCAAAGCAATAGGAAAATACAAAAATACAGGCAAAGGGCAGGGTCACTGCAGATACATGCACCACATCTACATCCTACATTATAACAGTATTAAAGTCAGAAAAATCATGTTAGGCCCCTTTAACAAAACGTCCTCTTATTGAAAATAATGGAAACTGGGACAACAGATTCTCTTTACAAAGCAAGTCACACTTGGATTCACACACTGGCGGCAGTAATAACAGTGCATTTTGAGGGACACTTTGTTCAAGTCCCTCTCATCCACACAGAAAGATAATTAGAGGGAGGCCTGCTGCAGTGTTATTCACTCATTTGGCCGCGAGCCTGCGTGGTTGAACCCAGAGGAGAGCAACTCAACTGTCACCACGCTGAGCCGAGCTGAGCCGTCCCCCGTCTCTTCAGCTGATTCTCAAAGACTGGTAATTACTATTTAAAGCCTCAAGAGAGCTGGGAACTACCAGAGTAAGAGAGAGAGAGAGAGAGAGAGAGAATTTTGTTTCATCGCCACACAAGAAAAATGAAGGAAACAGCAGCTTTCATCGCCATGGCAGCCAAAGGCTAGAACGTTGGCAGCCTCACTTGACTCATTGCTTACTCAAGTTCTCCATCCATGGATTTCTCATTACCATTAATTGCTCCCAAGCAATCCAGCCCATCCTTCACTCTTATGGGATTAGCTGTTAATGTGTAGACACCAGGACACTAGATCATTAAACAGATCCACGTGAGACAAGGTTTTATATTTCCACAAAGGGGCAGGCAATTAGATTAGCCTGGACTTAGCACACAGAACACACCGGATGATCCCGGACTAGTCAGCGCTCAGTCACCATGAGATGGCCAGAGAGGAATTCTCACCGACCCACCTGCCAGATGATCATGAACAGATAGACGCCCATCACCCGCTGCAGGGAAGACTTGGGGTCAAGCCAGCGAACATAGGTCCAGCTCGCCGGGGTAAACTGTAATGCGGCTCGTTTGATCTTCCCCGTGGTGGTGTGGATGTCCCTGGACGGAAAGCAAAGGGAAAATGATTACAAAGGCTCACAGATCGATTTACAATAAGTATTGTGTTAGTGCGGCGGGCAGATGGACGTAAAGCCATCACATTAATCATTCAAGTCCACTCCTAACTAATGAGCATGCGGATCAGATTTCAAAACACTGCACAAAACAATGTATGCATCTAAAGAGGTTGCCGGAAATCCCTTTGACCTAAATACATTTTATAGTGAAAAAGTAAAACTAATTAAATAGATATTGCTTACTCAACTGAACGACTTAAAATTATCTCCTATGATTTTCTATTTTTTTTTACAAACAACTTGCACTTTTATGACATGGACAGTTATCAAGTTATCAATGTTTAAAAAAAAAACAAAAAAACACTACCAATGATGAATGTAGCAAAAACAAATTGAATTGACATAATAAAAGCATACATATTCACATTACTGTTGGTCTAATATAACTAAATGAGGCCTGATCCAAAATCAACACTACTTCCCTTTTTACACATTAAACACTAAATGAAAAGATTGAATGGAAAAAGAGCAAGTATGAGTCTGCTGGTGCTGTTCACACAAGATCAACACAATCAACACAAGCCTGTTAAAACCACCGGTAATTTCCAGACTGCAAGGTCATACTTAATACTGGCCCAGTGGTAGGTCCTCATTTCCAAAAAGCGGCAGACAGTCATGCCAAGCCAGATGCCCCCTCCGTTACACAGCAGGATGTCCAGAATCAATTGGTCCCACCAGCACTCAGCAAAGTTAGGCAGCAGATGCATGAAGAATAGCTGTGGGAGCAAAGACACAAAGGGGGCTTTGAGAATTAACCCATAGCCGGAGATACGTTAACTTTCCAGCCTCTCTAGCTAATGAACATGTTAGCAACCTCGGTGAGCTCCCAGGTAATACTGATAGTCCAGCAGAGGCCGTAGCTTCGAATGAGCAGAGCCTTCATACCCCAGCCCCAAAAATGGCTGAATGCGAAAATGTCAAAGTGGCTCCGGATTCTCTCCCAGGTGATGACGTGGCAGTTCACGGCGTATTCCTGCAGAGAGCAGCACAGACGCCCACATTACAGTGATTGATATTCCCCCCTGGTACTGAACATAACTGGAGCGTGTAAATCAATCGGAACTATTTGAGCAGGCATCACTCACCATTATATCCGCCTCTCTCTTGGCGTAGCGCAGATTCGAGTCCAACCAGTACATGAGTTGCTTTACCTGCTGCCAGTTGAGGAAGATGATGAAGACCAGGAAGAGGAAGTAGAGGACACTCAGCCCTTAACGGCAAGAGGGCATTGACATTAAGACAGGAAAGTTCAGACATAAATAGTTCTCCCCTCATTTTACAATACTCACCAAACACTATTCGCCATATTGCTGGATGTGGTCTGGTGAAGGGACCTACAATGGGCACATAAAGATACAATCTGACTGATATAGAATTCAACAAATGACATAGTCATCAACACTGTAATCTGTTTTTCATTATTTTTTTGTTTTACATATATTCATAAACTCAAGACACTTCCTCTTTTTCATGACTGCTGGTAGATTTATGGCTTTTGAGAGAGGGTGACATACCAGTGGTGACAAAGGGCCTAACAATAGTGCCCGAAACTGCCAGACGACGCCATGCTGAATGAGGTTATTGACACCCAATCCAAATTTAGATTGTTCATACATGCAGTTTCCCTTTCCTTGTTCCCTTTACTTATCTGATATTGAGGCACTTATTGACGATCTTTCTTGTTCTGATGGTCTAATTTAGAGGATTTTATTTACTTTTTTTTAATAATAAGGAAAGTGTAGATTTTATATAAATGAACCCCTATGTTTCAAATAACTCAATCCACAGAGAAATGCACACAGACCATATTCAAACACTGCTCCTAAAAGCAAGATGTTTTGACTTTTGAGAAGTTGTGATGTCACAACTTCTCAAAATCAGCCAACTTTTCCACAGAGAAGGGAGGACATGTTTAAATATATAAATATATCTTAATAAAGATATCAAAACTCCAAATAAAACCCTGAAAAAGTGTCCAATATGAGACCTTTAAACATGATGTACTTTGCTATAGCGTAGGCCACTACAAATCCACTGTGCTTAATCAAAGGCAGTACAAAATATACTGGACCAAACAATAGAAATGCTTCAGTGTGCTTTTTTTTGCTCACCATTGGGAAATGCCAAAACACTGATGATGAGGAAGAAGGAGATGACCAGGATGAGCCCCACCCAGAGATTACTGTCAGGATTCCCATCATCTCTGCAGGAACAGAACACTTAATATCATCAGTGACATTGCCGTTATGTCATTCGAAGCCACATATATAACCACACAGTCATTTATATTTTACAGGGATGATTGTATATGTTTTATTTATTTGGTATTTATTAGATATAGAAACAATGTATGTGTACGTATGTGTAGATATTTTTGTAAGAATTATGTATAAGCATATATTGCATGTATTGTTATTTATATACAAACTATATATAAAGGGAAAAATACTCAACATGATTATTATCAATTATAAGTGGTTACATTTCCTTACGAGAAATCTATTACTACATAAATTTTAAATTTAGAGACATAAGTAAAAATATTACTATTTTATATTCTTAGTAGCAAAATATGTAGGTGTTGAATCTATATTTTTTATAATTAGTTATATACAAATATATATAAAAATGGTGGCAAAAGGGTGGGATTTACTTCCTTTTAGTTGTATAAAATTAAATAATGAGTGTTAATTATGGGTGGACAGTTGTTTTGCAAAAAAGCTTGTCATTGTGGGCAGCTATTATCCATATCTATATATAAATTAGGCTTACACACGAGTTTCAAACAGCAACTGGCAACTATTACATGGCATTAAGTTATACTATATTAATAATTCGTTATGTATTTTTGTTTTACTAATAATCATGTTTCTTCGCTAGTACATTGTTGTAGCCAATGTCAGCACAGGACGATCCAGTCCATCACTGGACCACAATTATAATACAACACTTTCACTTTCATTAGCTAAACGGGTAATGACAAGAAACAACAGGTAGTCAGCTGTCCATCTAAAGTCATTTATTTACCTGCTCCACTTTAAAGCTAGAAAAACAATCACTAAAGTGTAGCTACGAGCTAGCTAGCTGTACCTGGCGCTGCTGTCAAGAGCATCACTGCTAACGATGCTAGCCGTCCGCAGCTAACGCTAGCTCCAGCCGAGCCGCTTACCTTGTGAAGGCGAAATACATCAAGCTGAGCACCGTGCACGTCAGCAGCGTTATGGTGTGCGGCCTGTAGAAGAACTCGATGGTGATGTCCTCGACCTGCTGCTCGTTTATCATTCGGAAATGCATCCTGTAGTTCACATCATCCTTGCTCAACGTATGGGACCCGCTGTACACGGACGCCATAGCCGAGAGGAGAGGGGAGCAGCCGAGGCAGCAGCAGCCAGGGAAAGTGTCCCCCCCCCCCCTACCCCACCCCCACCGCACACCGCTCCCGCCCCCGCCCCCCTCCCCGCAGCTACCAACACACACTCCCGCAACACCACGGAAGCAGTTGGAGTTAAATATTTACTTTACATGCGGAGCGAGAGCCGCTTTTTAAAAAAATGGCAGAGCAGGAGAAAGTGAAACAGAGAAAGACGGTGTGAGAAGTTGGTGTTTTACGATTTTTGATTGGTGCGGATTATTTAAAGGGCGTGTCCTGTCCTGGTGTATTGTAACTAAATACTAATAGTACTTAAGTATTTTTATTTTATATTTTTACTTTATTTTTCTATCAACTTTCACTTTTACTCATTTTCATTATTTACAAAAAAGGAAAAGTGGAAACAAATTCGTGACATCACAAAAAACTGCATTTTGCAAACTAATTGTTCAATATTAAAAAAAATAATTAAAAATGTAATGATTTTTATTATTGTGATTGACTTTTTTTAAACTAATAAACATTCACTTAAACATGCACTTGTATTTTCAATATTCTATTGCTTTTGATACTTAAATACAAAACATATTTATTACTTTGAGATTCAAGTAATATTCTAATAGGTGACTTTAACTTCTACAAAAGTAATTTTCTGGTAAGATATCTGTACTTTGTGTTGTCTTCAGACACTTTCATACACCGCTGCATATAATAGCTTTCTTCATTAAAGATCTTTTGGTTTATGATTGTAAATTTGCTTGTGCCTTTTGCGTTATAGCTTATTTCCTTAATTTGACAATTTCTCTGAATTACCATAGAAATATAACTTTTTGGGGGGTTTATTTAATGAAAGAGGTGAGGTAGGATTTAACAGTTAACATCCTTATTTTACATGAAGATAAATATATTTCATTAAATATGTCATTATTTTTTAATCACTGAAATACATGAAGAAAAGAATGATTTCAAACTCTTAAGAGCAGAGACTATTTATTTTATTTTTTATTCATGCATATTTTATTTTTTTACTTTGATTGCACCTCTTCTGATATTTGTTATTTTAATGTCTATAAAACATGTTTGATATGGAATTTTCACTTTTTTCATATTTGTTTGTAAATTGACACAAATTTCAATGAAGTTTTCATGAAAAAAAAACTCCCATCATGTGCTGTTATGATTGTTAATGGTGTGACCTCCTTGCAAGGATTTTTAACACCATGACAAATAAACATGGCCTGACCTCTAAATCCACCTAATTAATTATCTGAATTATATAGAGCTGCAACCTAACATTAAAACAAGAGTATTTATGTACTTGTATATTTAACTTTGGATAAATGACAACAATCATACAACAGTTCAGTTATTAAATAAAATAAACTAGAGTATATCCTTCAATGAAAAGTGCATTTACTCGACATCTTGTGTGTGTTTAACTCCCTCATGTGGCCACTTGTAGCATTAAAAAGACAGAGGCTCTCAGAGAGGCTCTCAATAATAAACCACTTTTAAAAATTCTGTGTGTGTTTGAAATAAAGAATACAATTGGAAAAAACAATCAACTGTTTTTATTTAGGATATAGTTTGAAACAGGTATGTAGTTACATTGAAAAAAATTAGTTCAACTTAAAATATATATTTTGCAGCTTACACATGTTTGTATTTATGTTTTTTTTTTCTCTAATCATCCAGACATCCAAAATCACAAAAAATGATTATAAATCACTCAATGCCAAAGCCAATGTGAAATAAATGAAATTTTGAATTTAAGAAAAGTAAAAGTATTTACAATAGCACTGAGAGTAGTTCAATAAATCATCATGTCATAACAGTTTGATGTCTGTCAGCTTGAGAGATAAAGAATAATTAATCCATAATATTACATAAATTATATATTTTTGCTACTGTGGCTACAGTAATAAAATACAGCAGTGCTGAACACTCATTTGCAGCCACATATATCGAAATTATCTTTTACAGCCTTAAAAACGAACACTGAATCATGGTATTATCATTAAAAAATTGCTAAATGTTTTTTAATATTTTTTAAAATTTTCTAGTTGAGTGGAGACAATACAGCATTTTTTATCCTTTAACCTTCAAACTAAAGATAATTCTAATGAACAGAAGGTGACGCTTCTATTTTTGAGTTTATACAGCATACTGTTGTAAAAAAAATACATTGAAGAAGCACTATTTCTGAACATACTATGTTAAGACAGACATGATATAGATAGGCGAGGGTATATATTTAGATGCATTCTGGTAGGCAACAGTAACACCAATGTTGGCGGTTGGTCTTTCTTTTGTTGACCTTCATTACTTCTTTACTGTATACTCAGTCGCCCTGTTTCAGCAGAATAAATGGCTATAGGAAAGGAATGGCCACCATTAGTTATAAAATATTAGGATTGGTTATATGTCTATAAGTGTATGCAGCTGTAGTATAAAGGAAGCGGCTTACCAAAGTGTTGAAATGTTCTCTGCATACAGCTTTACTCAACCAGTAGATCAAAAATATGGCTAATATCTTCTCAATGAACAGAAGAAACCAAATCAGCCCCTTGATTCCAATACAAACCTGTATAAGAAGGGGAAAGAACGGTGGAAGTGAAATTGCAGAGAGCGGCATGGGGTCACTCCATCAACTGTAAATGAACATTAACTTTACCTTGTCGCATGGACCGTTCTGCGTCATGGTAGCAAAGATGCAAGCAGCCGCAATTGACCAGAAGACGCATATGATGTTCAGAGAGAATGACAGTTTTGTCTGGAAATGGAAAATAATAACAACAATAATAATAATAACAATAACAATAATAATAATAATAAAGGTGTCTCTGAAAGTATATATATATGTATAGAATATGTATAGATGTATAGAATATTGGAAATTAACAAAAAAAACTTACGGTACAAACCAAGTTCAAATAAACCAAATAAACAAATCTAATTGGTGGTATAAATAAAAGTCTTAAGAAAGTGTTGTAAATTTTCAGTTTAGCTACTTACCACATGCATGTTTGGAATTTTTCCAGCAGCAAAGGTAATGATACCAGTGACCACAAACTAACATGTTGGTAGAAACACATAAATTAACCAATCAACTAATAATGAAATATAACACTTGGCACATATTGCATTGAACAAAATGAGATTAAATTTGCCAGAGAAACAAAATGAAGCACAAGAGCATAGTATGATAAAGTAAAAATATAGCATTCCCCCCATTATACAACAAAATGAATAAAGAAAAAACAATTGATTTGTAAATTAATCCTATCAGTTTTCACAGAATCATCCACTATTCAAGTGTGAAATTGTTTATCATGAGTACTTACCAGAAGGCTGGGTAAAGCGCAGGTCTTATAGGAAATGTAAGCAGCGAGTGTGATGATAAACACACCAGCGATGGCCTGGGCTGCCTTATGAAACAGAAAATAATAAATAAGAATGAATTACAATTTTGCATTTTATTGCATCTAAAAACAACTATTCCACTCACCCCAAGAGGTATAGGTTTCCCCCTATGGACAAAGATCTTGTAAGGATCTCTGAAGACACATTGGAATTTGTCCGGCATCAGGTGACCCTCCCGAGCGTCCTTAAGGTTCCCGAGGGGAATGGTGATGATCATTGACTCGTCACAAAGAAACGTCTTCTTCATTGTCCTGTGCACAGAAACAATAAATAACGTCACGTTGAAAGCAGACGTGCTGTTGTGGAGAAGATTCTACAAAAACACTACAAACTACCTGGTTTTAGTTCTCCTCACTTGGCCTCTGACTTGAAATGCCGTGCCTCGTAAAATGGCTTTGACAAGGAAATGACCTGACACACCAGTTCTCTTTGTCTCTAACTCTTTTTTTTTTTTACACCCCCCTCTCTCTCTCATACCACACACACATTTAACTTTTGACTGATTCATCAAAAGTTAAAAAAAAAATGTTGCAAGGACACAATAGGTAGATTCAGTAATCCTCATAAATGTTAACACTATTTTATTTTGTCAAATCATAAATATCATAATAATGTGTGGCATTGAGGCCCAGAGGGTTGAAGATGCGAGTGCAGAAGAGGCCGAGGACGGGGTGAGGAAGTTGAGGTGTGAAGTGACCTCATCTTTCGTAGTATATGCAGGGAAGTGAAAATCGTACCTATAGAGCTGGGTCACTTGCCTGAGACGGATGAAGATAAAGCTGAACTGGTGAGAATTATAATCTAAGACCATTATGGAAATGTTTGCTTTTAAATTATAGAAAATATTTAAGATGCTATTATTTTAGTGACTTTTTTTTTTCTATTTCTTAAAATCCTTTTTTGTAGGTAAACAGAAAATAATAAGAATCACAAAAATAATACAGTAATATTAACATGATAATTAATAATATATTGTTAATGTTGTAACTGATTTCATAAACTTGATTTGTATATAACTTTTTAAAACATACATTTTCTGTAAAAGTGACTTAAAGCCTCATATTCCCTTCGGATGAATCTCTTAATACATTTTTGGTAAAAATAAGTGTGGATTTTCCCCCGCATCTATTATATTATATTTTTGGGAGGGGATCTTTTAAATATTTGTATGGACAATAATAATAATAGCCTGCAAAACCTGTTCCATTGTTCTTATTGACTCTTGGCCGTCGTTTAAAGACGGACTTGAAAGGCAAAATTATTCACGAGGAAAAAGCTGATGGGTTTTAAATTAAATTACAAGTCACGAGGCGCTCCATCCTCCTTCCAGGTCAGCGAAGCACCATGGCCTGTGCCGACGTGGACATGGAAATCCGAGGATCTGACGAGGCGCCCCGCTTACCGGGCCAGAGACGACCCAGGGCCTGGGCCGGTGGCGACACGGCGGCTGATGAGGACCAGAGGACTCCAGCACTGATCCAGTATTACAAAGCGACAGAGATGATACCGGAGGAGGAAGGGCCGCTGCATCACCTGCTGCAGAAACAACCCGGTGTGCTGGGGGTAAGAGCGACAAGTACACCCACACTAGTGCCCATGCAACAGCCCTGAAATGCAGTGTCATTTTATAGCATGAGCTCCAGAGTTAAAAGATAAAGTTGGCTCTCCTGCATTTATAGTGCATGAAGTAATTTTAATGGATTAATTCATCATGCACCTTTTTTTATATGCAATTCTTGAAACTAACAGGTAAGAGTGCATAATATTATTTGCATAATCAAATCTTACATTTTACTTTTACTGACATTTATCAGTCTCCACCAGTCTGTGCAGGTGGTGAGCGGTCTGCTCAGCATTGGAATAGGAATTCTATTTGCTGTAACCCAGAATATCCACGACTCTCTTTTCGCTCTATTCAGAGTTTCCCACATGACTGGAATACTCGTAAGTCTCTGTTCAAACAAGAATCTAATTGTAAAAAACAATGTAACAGAGATAAGAACTATAAGAATTCCTAATATAATGAATTTGCTGGTATTTTTAGTCACTGTGTACGACTTTGACGCTTCTTTCTCCTTCCCTTCAGTTCACCATCGCTGGTGTTTTATCCAACTTGTTGATCAAATTTCCACAACTACTACGTGTGAGTATAAATCAATAGGAGACAATACATCACAGCCAGTGAGGATTGATTGTTGTAATCGTGGAAGTAGATTTGTTATTTAAAGACGTGACCTGTGTGTTTCAGGTGTCCCTCTTTGTTAACTGTGGCTGCATTATTGTAGCTTTAATTGCAGCGGGTCTGATCATTGTTGACCTGACCTTCTGGGATCCACAATTTCAGCAGCATTTACAGGTAAGACCATGCCAAGTGTAACCTGCTTATTCCTCACATATATTTAAAAATAATTTCCAATATAAGATATGTTTTTTATTTTTTTAACAGTTAGAGGTGCTGGGACTTTGCACGTTGGGATTTGAAGTTCTACTGTCTATAATTCTCTGCTTCTGGTTCTCGTGGCAAATCAAGAATAATTCAGGATGATTTTTTACATGTGCTGCCCTCAGAAATAGGCCAAAAGTGACCCATGACATCCATTTTTATATATAATATCTTATATAAAGGGTTTTATAATTTCATATTCAAGCTATTGCTCAAAAACATTTGATATGCTTTTGAATGCGTAATTTACCTTCTATGTATTTTAAGAGGTTGTATATACACATAATGTTTTCTATTTTTCTATTGCTTTCTGTGAAATGTTTTCTTCTTCAAAAATCTAAATGAATTTTTTTTTTCACATTTTTTTCCAGAATGTTCAAAAAGGGAAAATACATTTGTACTTGAACTTGAATTTTTTTTTGTTTGGACCAAAATGTCATATTAAGTATATAATATAATAACTATTCTTAACTAAAATAGTACAATTACAGTACAAACACATTTGTGGAAGGTTTAGGTCACGTATTGTACTTATTTTTTCCTATAAGGTGTGACTATGAGGCCTAGGTTACAAAATGCTCAATGCACAGAGGATTTCACACAGTCCACTGCCGTCAAATCAAGCCTTCATTCAAATCAGCCAGGACATCTCATTTATTCTGCACAAACACGAAGGACACAAAATAACATGAGAGATAACTTATAAATAGGATAAAGACAAATATATTGACATACTATTAAGCACTTACACCCCTATATATAATTGAGTTTTTTGTACAAGTGCGACTTTCTGTTCTGCCACGGTTGCCGATGTTCTGTGGTCGGCGTGTGCTTTTTTTTTGACTCATGCTGAGAATACACGACTTGTGGTGAACAATGTCAGCTTCTCTCATGTGAAGGAAAAACCGCTCTTTGTCCTTTTTCAGCTTCTGCATCTCTTTCTTTAACAGCAGCCTGCGGGTCTCACGGCGCTGCTCATTGTGCCATGTGCACGGTGTGTGTGTGTCTGTGTGTGTGTGTGTGTGTGTGGTTTAACACTTCTTTTTGTCTGTGGAAAGATTTTTTTTTTCAGCTGCACATAGACTTTCAGCTGGTTTCACATACACGCAGGTAACCGGTGAAAACACTCGTCACGTCAAACAAACACATGCAACAACATCTTTTAAATGTTTTTAATCATCTGTACAAATGTGTCGTAGCACAGACTGGACACAAAATAAATGTGACAGCACAACAATTTCTGGATTGATCTGCATGTTATTTTTTTTCTTTTGTAAAATACATAATAAAAAAAACTCATCTACAATATAAACACTGTTTAATACCTAGTTCATTACAACAAACTTTACAGACCAGGCGTACCATCTTGACATTGTGTGTTATTTGTCAATTTCCTTTTTACAGCTTGTGCCGTGGTTGAGCTTCATCCGTTCAAATCGTGGTGTTCTCATCTCTTTACTGCTGTGGCATCAAGTAGCATTCAGGTTGAGGACTTCACAGCTATAAAAGAAAGAGAATAAACAAAAGCAAAGGATTTTAGGAAGAAAAAACATCTTTACTCCCCAATATGTGCTCTGCATTCAATATTAAGAATGACAAAGAGACAATTTAAGCTTCCTTTTAAGGTGTGAAACTGCATTAAACCACTGATTAGTTTATTGAATAATGGTTCTGTCATATCAGGTAAATGTGGTGTTCAGATTAACTTCTAGTAATGACCAGCGTTGCAAAAAACTTTAAAGTTCATGTCAGTACATTTTCTATGCCTTTCCCTTTACTATTGAATGACATGATGCAACAATTAGGTTTAGGGGAAGCTTATTTACTACGAAACTATTAGTGGTAAAAAGAACCAAAAAAAGAGGTAGAGGGTTTTACATCGAAGTCCTGAGAAATTAACCAGAACAAGTTCATCTCTCTATTAATCCTTCAACTGATAAATTTGTTTGTATTTTGCACAACTATCGGAAAGTAATACATTTGAAATGCATTTAAAACATCTACTCTAATACTAATACTTTGCACTATTATAGTCTGTGCATTATTATTTTATGCTTATTTCATGTCATAATATTGTTGTGCACAAACAAAGAATACAGGCATCTACATTAAAATATATGAACCCTCAATGCATTCTCAAACACCAAAACGGGCGCTGTAACATGCAGCATGCATGTGTTCATACATTTAGCTTGAGTGCGGTTTTCATATATTTCACCCTCATGTCATAAATGGATGCACAGAGAAAAAAGTGAGAAGGAAGGAAGCCCAAGAGAGAAACACAAAAAGGGGAAGAGTCAGAAGTTTGCAAAAACGAACCACCGATTAGAAGGAGAAGCCTTCACACCCGTCGGGACACACTGCCATGCAGCACACAACACAGGCACCAAACCACATGGTCACATTGGATTAGTATTCAGGCCACGGGTAGTTCCCCACAGTTGTTAATGAGGCTGTGAAGGGAACGACGCTGGTGACACAGATTACTTACTGGGCTAAAAAACCCTCAGCTTTGAATCAGACCACTGTAGAGAGGCCTACTGCTATATGAGAGGTCTTGCTCTGGCGAAAACAGAACAGCAGAAAGGCAAAGTGAGTGAAACCGCAAACTCTTCTCTTCCACTTGCCTTCAAGGCCTCAGAGTCCGCACACTTCTCTCTTAAGTTAAGATGAAATCAATAATTAGTTGCTCTGAGCTGGTCACAGTTTGCCAGTTTAATCAGCTTGTGTAAAAAAAAAAAAAGAAAAAAGAAAGATGAGGTGTCTAAAGATGTTTGCAGATGACAGTCTATTCTTTATGAAGCGTTGACTAGTCCAGTGGTTCCCAAACTTTTTTTGCCAGGCCCCCCCCTTTTGTATATATAACTTTTTCAACCCCCCCACCCCCTACCCACACACACACACCCATTTTGGAACCACTAGACTAGTCTATGGTTAATTCAGCAGAGGAGAGATACACATCTTCAACCTCTTTTTATAACCTGATAACATTTGCTGTTGCTGAGGGTAAAAATGACACAAGGTATTATTAGGGTGGAAAAAAAAAGTTGTAATGCATCATGTAGTTACTCATCTCTGTTTTTTTTAACATCATCTTGGTTAGAACTGGAAGCTGGGTCCATGAAATACTCACTAACAAGCAAACTAAATGTCAACGATAGCATGACATAATATGAGGGCGAGGATCAAACACTCACTGCTGTGATGAACTTGGTGCCTTGGGGTTGGAGGTCTTCGTCCTTCTGGAACATGGACGCTGACGCCATGGAGGAGGGAGGCGTGGAGGAGCAGAGGAAGGAGGAGGGCTCGTTGTTGTTGTTGTTGTAGGAGTCCATGGTGATGCCGGGGTGCCCGGGTACGGTGAGGGACCCCAGCCCTGTCACGCTGTCACTGGACGTGCACTGGGAGGACGTCTCTGAGCTCTCGGTGACTGCCACGGCACACAACACACAGCACGTTAATGCTGGATACTGGAAGACGTCAGACAACATCGAAATCTATTCAATCAATCAATTCATATGGAGGCATGGGGTTACAGTCAATGCAAACCAGTCTATTCTCAATGAAATGATAGTGATTGTCACCCTGATTACCGCAATATCAATTACACTGGTGTCTGACAATAAAAGTTGATTATGTAAACTCTAAAACATTTTCACTGATCAGCATAAAAAAAAACAACACGACTCTTCCTCTTTACTTTCCTACTACAACACTCACTCATGGAGGGCTGGCTGCCCGTGTCCTGCTCCAGCTCGTCCTCCTCTATGCAGTCGTAGGGCCACTGGACGAAGGAGGGAACGCTGGCCGTCGGGTACGGATGTGTGTGCGGGTGCGAGGGCGAGGGGTACAGGTGGAGGTTGAGCGACCCCAGCAGCGAGGAGGACGACTGGCTGCTGGACGAGGAGGTGCTGCTGTTGGAGATGGTGGAGTGGGGCCTCTTGAAGGAGGTGGCGTGCTCGAAGGACGACACGGCGATGGACGCCCTCGTCCTAGACTCTGTTAGTGGGGACAAGCAACAGAAACTGACTGGATTATATGGAAATTCCTGTGGTTGTTAATAGCAAGATGTGAATCTTGGGTAATTAGAAATAGACTTTAAGTTAGTTTACTGTGGTTGTAATGCGACTAAGATTACATTTCGTGCATTTGAATAAACAACTAGAAAAGCATCCTGACAAGCATATTGTGACCCCCCCCCCAACATTATATATATATACTATGCAGGTGCAAGATATCACCACCAGGTGGTGCCAAAAGATGGCGCCTGTTTAAAGTGATCCAGAAACCAGGATTTCTTCAGGATAATTACCGAAATTGTACCATGTGTTCTTTGTACTATTTCCAACATTTGGTGAAAGTTTGATGAAATTCCATCCAGAAATGTTGAATGAACAGAAAAAAGGCTGGCGAAAACATGGAGGTGATATAAGAGAAGCAAGTTTTTGCTGTTTCAGCAAAGAGAAAACAAAGTCAATTAATCGAAGAATAAACACATGCTCACCTGACCCCTTCATTATATAGTCAATGGCTCTGTCACTGATGGCTGCGTCACTCGGCTTAATGTCCATGAAAGGTTTACTTCCGATCCCCATGGAAACCATCTCCTGCATACGCAACGCTGCAATAAAATAAATAAATAATATAAGTAGTATAATAGATAGTCTGCATGCTGCTTTAAAATTCAGATCAACATTGCTAAAAAACCTAATATACGGTGCAGCTATCTTTTATTATATCCTATATTAAATTATATTGTATATATTTTAGTTTTTCATTGCTTTTTATGTATGCAATCTTTCATTTTGCATTTCTGTGCTGTTGCTAATGCAATTTCCCCATTGTGCGACAGCCAAATGATCATCAAATAGCAAATCAAATAAACGGTAAGGGGAATTAGCTGCGTAGAGCTATCACACGCACACACACACCTCTGTTTCTGAGCGCCTGCCTCCACAGGATCTTGCCTATGATGGCGGTCCACACGGCCTTGACCTCCGCCGAGCCGGCCTGGAGGATGAACGTGTCCTGCGACTTCCTCCTCCGACGGAACCAGATCTCGAAGCGCAGCCCGCTGTCCCCGACGTTCTCTGTCATACCTATCTCAGCGGTCTGAGGGAAAAAAAAGTACAAGAACATTACGTTTATTGCATTTCTACAAGCAGTTTTTAAAAAAAACAACAACAACAGTTTCTTACTTTGAAGGATTGTTTGTAGATGTAAATGTCGTATCCCCCTTCGATCTTTTTGGTCTTGCTGAAGAGGATGAGGTCTTCAAACAAGAAGACGTGGCGGAGGTATTTCCTCCGCCCGCACCACACTATGAACTCGTCCTGGCAGCGGAGTTGACCCT
The DNA here is from genome assembly GCA_036785175.1 of Eupleurogrammus muticus. Classification (NCBI taxonomy): domain Eukaryota; kingdom Metazoa; phylum Chordata; class Actinopteri; order Scombriformes; family Trichiuridae; genus Eupleurogrammus; species Eupleurogrammus muticus. The sequence goes on from JAYKQN010000026.1 coordinate 5,330,212, forward strand.
GCTCTTTCAGGTTCACCTGGAGAGGAAACACGGCTGTTCACATGCGTCACGGAGAACAATGCAGTTCCTGGCCGGGCCGCCGACCTCACTCTACTGTATACACGACAAAATGACCCCCCCGTTCAAAAATAGTTGAACTGTTTTTAATGACTTGTGCCTTATAATAATAATATTGGCTTTATTTTAGCCTGTGCGCTTACATCACAGCCCCGGATGGCGTCCATGGCCAGCAGGTCGTTGCCGTGGCGAAGCTGAAACTTGACCATCTCCTCGGCCGTCCGCAGGTCGCTCAGCTCCTGCTCCTGCGAGTGGCTGCACTCCTTGATCAGGTCCTTCAGCAGCAGGGCGTATTTGCTCATCCTCTGGATCGGCTTCAGCAGGTACGACGCCAGGTCCATCTTGTCGCCCAGCTCCATCTGCTTATTCTGGACACAGAAATAGGATTAATATTTCAATATCACACTGTAGGAACAGTTTTCTTGTGTATTGTTCACTGGGATGAAGCATTTTTTATGAGAAACTCATAAATTGTGGTGCATTTTTAAGTTAAAATTGACCTCTCAGTGCTCTCTGGTGGACAAACTATGCAAAGGTGACAGTTTCTATATTATCTCAAATATGTTGTCAGTCTTTCTGTAGTATAATTTAATGTAGTGTAGTTTGTTTTGCAACAAGCAATATCATGGCACATGTCAGTGATAATATCGACCGAGTTGATTTATTGTCTCTAATACGTAGGCCTGGGTGTGACCCATTTGTTTTAAGGGCTCAAAGCTGCGGCCTTCCTTGCTTTGTGGACACGGCGTGTTGATTCAGCGGTGACCTTGGGACGCGTCGCTCTGTGAGGAATGTGACCAGAGTTTCCAGAGACGCACCTTAAAGAACTCATTCCCATGGCTGCTGAGCAGAGCGTCCGACTGGGGCTTATTCTTGCTGTACAGAGCATACATTCCAAACTGATCCTCCTGCACACAAGATTAACAAGTTACAACACTGACTACAGTAAAATGCACGCTGACATTTCTGTGTGCGCGTGCGCTGCAAAACACTGAAGGTTCAGCCCACAAGAGACTGCATGCGTGTTTGTATGGGTTGTGCCCACACGAGTTATATTCATTATGACTCTGACAAGTAAGTGGTTAAGCAAACTGCAATATGACCAGGCAATAGTGAAACCATGACACTACACTGGAAACATTACACTAAGATGTTTTGAGAAAAGTCAGGTCAACACATCATTACACCGGTGATAGGGGACTGTATTTAAGTTGTCAGTGTGCAGCTTCCAGGCATGCTGACTTCATGTGTGTGTGTGTGTGTGTGTGTGTGTGGACTCACATGTCTGAGATAGCAGCTGCTGATGGATAAAGGGGAGTGGGCGCACGACTCCAGCTCTTTTAGGAAGTACTGGCTGTGGAAGTCCCACAGTTTCTCCACATTCCCGAAGATGATGCTGCGCTTCCCCCGCAGGTCCTGAGGCAGGTCCAGACGCTCCATCTCGGGGAAATAGTGCTCGATGATGTAGCTGAGGGAGCGGACGTACTCCCTCTCTGTGGAGATCATCTCGTCCATGATGTGCTGCACTTTACTGAGGGACGGAAAGACATGATAAGGATATTTCACAATACATTATAATAAACGTGTTTAATATAATTCCAAATGACTTTAGTTAATTGACAAAAATTGAGTTTAGGGTCTCAACCCTTATCATTCAATTGGGTTGTATTTAAGCATTATGTCACTTGGAAAACATAATAAAAGTGGGACATAATAAAACAATGGGACTGAAACATTGATCTTTTACTTTTCAATAAATAAACACAATTGTCTCACAATGTGAGGAATCCTCTTTTTTTCTTTATAATACTCATTGATTACTTGTTACAATAATTATTATTAGAATAATGAGATCACAATAGGATCATTACAGAATATGAAGAATATATTCTGTAAAAGATATAACGAATCCAATTAAATAATCACACATACAGATCAAATCTAAATTAAATATCAGAATAGTGATATTAACTACACTGTGTTTTACTACAGAAAAAATATTTTATTTAGTGTTGTAGCTGAGGTTTTCTCATGCAATATATGCATAAAATTTACTGCCACTCCAGTATCAGTTTTTTTTTGTATTTTATAGATTATATGGTGCAACTATCTTTTATTATATCCTATATTATAATATGTTGTATATATTTTATTTATTTTATATTCTGTATGCAATCTTTGTTTTCTCTGTCCCTGCTGTTGCTAATAAAGTGTCCCCACTAATCTAATCTAATTAATAGATACATTATTGAACCAATGGTCAGATGAATCTGAGTTTGGCAGCTGATCACCTGCTCTGTTTCTTGGCGTCTCCATCGCTGTGTCTGCTGTGGATCCTGGAGGGCGTCGACATGCTGCGGCTGCGGCCCAGCGTGGGGCTCGTCACGTCGGGCCTCTGCAGCTTCTTCTCCGCCGACACGTTGTTGGCCACCTCCAGACCCTTGATGTACACGCCCGTGTAGCCGTGGACGTGGCCGGCGTCCGGGTGGCCGGCGTCGCGGGGGGTCAGCTCGAAGCTCATGGTCTTCTTCATGATCTTCTTCATCGGCTGCTTGCGGAGGCGCGCCGCCCCCGAGTAGGTGGGCTCTGAGTGGCAGGAGACGGCCGAGTCGATGGTGCAGTCGCTGTCCGTGTCCTCCAACGTGGACGGGCTCTGCCTCAGCTTGCTGTCGGGCGTGAAGGGAAAGTGCGAGGAGGAGGAGATGGAGCTGGAGGGGCTCTTGGGGAACGGTCCGGCGGAGTGAGGCTTTGTGTCCTCAAAGGACTCCTCTGCGGCGTTCCCTCTCTCCGCCGCGGGGTCGGCGGCCGCCACCGCTGCCACGGCCACCGCCAACGTCTCCTCCAGCTGCTGCTTGGTCTGCTGACACTTGTGCCACACGGCGTTCCACTGCTGCAGCTGCTGGGGGCTCTCCAGGGAGAGCACCGTGTCGTTCAGGGGGCCGAAGTTGTCCACGGAGAACTTGGACGCCTCCGTGCAGTAATCCTGCAGGATCTGCACCACCGCCGGCGAGAGGCCGACGCCCGGACTGTCCAGGCTCAGCTGACGGAAGTAGTCCTGGCAGTGCTCCATCCACTGATTGGCCTGAAGAGGAGACAGAGTGATCTGGTTGTTTATATCCAGTGTCGGGCCTGGTACTTTGAAAAAAATAAGTTAGTTATAGTTACCTCTCAAAATGTTCCTATGTTGGTTTCTTGTCATTTAAAACCTCATTTGTGTGTATATATATATATATATATACACTCATACTAGTTCATAGCACTATTCCCATCACTGGTTATATCATAGTGTCAGAATCCTTCTTTTGGGACATTTCGCTATTTCTCTCTCTCATTGTATCTGCATGTCAATCAAAGCTAAAACGTGACATGGCTTCTGACGGAATGAGCACTCACAGATTCATAGAACTCGTAGAGGTTGGTCAGGATGTCCAGCTGGGTCTTCCTCTGCTCCACCCTGTTCAGAGTGGAGCCCAGATGCTGCTTAAAGTCCAGGAACACCGACCCGGGGAGAGACTCTGGAGACTCCTTGACCAGCTGCAGCCCGTGTCTCTGCTGGTGCTGCCGAGACAAAGGCAGAACCCGATTATACTTTGCTTCCCCCCCCAAAAAAAGCTTGAATATCCTTAACGTTCCTGGTTGGTGTCGAAGCGCTTACCACGGACTCCTCCAGGAACTGGTCCAGGCTGGTCCTCATCTCCTTTATTTTGGCCACGGACAACGTCAGCGATTCCAGAGGCGTGAGGTGCTTCTCTCCCTCAACGCTGAACCACAGTTTGATCTGAACAGGAAAAACAAACGTTAATGGACTGAAACGTTACGCAGACGACCACCATATCAGGAGTGGAGGGGTGTGAACTCGCCTGCTGGGTTTGCTCCTGGAACCTGCAGACCTCCAGCAGGCTCTCCAGCTGCTTCTGAGTCTTGTTGGATAGAATCACCAGCTTATGGACCTCTTCGTCCACCAGGTTGTACAGTGCATTCAACATGTCTACGGCATCCCTGAATGAGCACACAGCTTTATTAGAAACTGTTTTTTTTTCTGTGTGTGTGTGTCTGTAGGGATTTTTCCAGCCTGATCCGGCTGTACCTGTAGTTCTCATTCTCACAGGCCTCCTCCTTCCTGATGCGGGCCAGGACGGTGCCGCCCTCCAGACGCAGCCGGTTCAGACGCGTGTCGTCCAGCACGCACTTCATGAGCTGCTTCTGCTGCTCCATCATCTCAGACACCTCCTGAAATAAAAAAAAATATTCACACATAACCTATTATTCCAAAGGGCCAGTCTGCTACATATGGAAAAAGTTCCAATGCAGTGTCTCTATCTCCACTCTGAGATAGCAGAGAGATTGATAAGATGTGGCGGCCATTTTTCTTAAAGCTTCACCCATATCCTTTCCTGTTAACGTAACTTCCTGTTTTTTTTTTTAATTTTTTATATAATTCAATTAAATTTGTATAGCCCAGAATCACAAAACACAGATTCCCCCCAATGGGCTTTACAGTTTGTAGAAAAGCAAACTTAGACCCTTAACTTGTACGAGGGAAAACTCCCAATAAAAACCCTATAACGGGAAAAATAATAATAATAACAGATATATTTAATATAGCAACGTTCCAAGCATTTTTTCTTATTTTGCTCCCAGGTTTTTGGTTTATTCATGTATACATATCACATTTAAAAAAAAAGTGCAGTCTTCATTTTTCAGCTCAGAACAAAACACCTGGGTGAAGAAGACGTTGACCTCAAACCACACGGACGTCAAATGTAAAACAAACTCCTCCACACTGTTTACATCATTTTTTTTTTTGTTTTGGAGAAAAGAGGCCAGCTGAGAGGCTTTGTCTGTCAGTTCAGTGGAGACACATAAATCAGAAGGCAGGGCTGCCTGCGGGTGGTGGGGGGCCAGGGGGGGCCAGGGGGGGCCAGGGGGGCCAGGGGGGGGGCTGACCTTAGCGGTCTTCAGGTTGCCGCTGTTGCTCAGTGTGCTGATCGACTCCTGAAGCGAGGAGATGGCTGCGCTACAACTGCTGGCGAACGGTTCGATTTTCTGTGAGAGACAAAAAGAAGAAGAAGAAAAAAAAAAAAGTAGGAGAGAAGAGAAGAGACAGGATGAGTAACGTCAAACCTTCACCAGCGAGCTACAGACAAACAAAGCATTTCCCAAGAATAGAAAAACGCAGCATGACCCGGCGGGGGAAGAAGAGTGTACATTCCTGGGTCATTATATTTGCTGAAATAAGTAAAACGTTTTATTTCTACACAGCACCGCCTTGTTGCACAACAGCTACCACACCTACAACATGAGAGGGAAACACGCAACATCACTTAAAATACATGTAGACGTCACGCACGTACCACGCACAAATAAAATTGTGGTCAGACACCGTCTTGACCCCAATGACTATAATTATTGAAAAGCTATCATATAAAAGTCAGGGTTTAAGTGTCTTTTTACAGTCAACAGACTCCACTGATCTAATTAGAGGGTGCAGACTGTTCCAGAGTCGCTGTGCCAGGCTGACAAAAGCACAGTCACCTTTGTTTTTTAGTCGGGAACATGGAGCTGCTGCTAGCGGTTTTACTGGTTTACTGATGGGAGCGAGCGCTCTGCAGCGCGAGGCGTTGGTCATGTGGAAACGTAGGATCAGGTGCTTTCTCATGAAAGTCAGTTCTGAACTTCACTATGAGTGGGTCCAGTCAAGGCTAAAACGGGAGAGATGGGAGATCTTGGACTAGTCCGGAGGAGCTGAAGCCACTAATGTTATCGAGTTGGGATAAAATAAACGCATGTTATTTTTGCATTTCAGTTTTGGGTCAGAAATAATTTCACTCTCAAGAAATCTGCAAGAAAAAGTGCCTGAAATGTAAAGAGTCGATCTAATCAGTCTCTGGTGAGTTCTTGTAAATTTATTATACAGCAAAAAACAAAAAACTATTAAATTTTCAATTCATTTTTATTTGTATAGACCATAATCATAAATCACAAGTTCGCCTCAATGGGCTTTAAAGTTCGTACAAAAGCAACAGAAGCTCCTCTGTTCTTAGACCCCTCATCGTAAGGTAATAATGAAATATGAATTTCTGTAATGATCCAACAGCGGGAACAGAAATCCATGCTCTCCCAGCACGTCTCACCTGTCTGAAGTGGATCCAGTGGTGGTGGTCGTAGTGGAAGGTGCCCTCCAGGTCCCGCGTGAGCTGGGTTTGATCAATGTGCTTCAGCAGGGCCTTGAGAGACGACAGCGTCTCCGTCTGTGTTGGGGGGGGGGGGGTTAAAGAAAAAACAACAAGGAGAAAGGAATGAGCGGCGGCGTGCACCCGGGACCGGGTCAGAGCGTGGCTCCTGTCTCGCTTCAAAAGCAGCACGGCAACATTAAAGCGAGCCACAGGCCAATTCCTGCTCACCTCCAATCTCTGTCATCATCACAGCCTGTAGCGATGGGGTTAGAGGGACAGGTATCAAATCTTATCAAATACGCTTATCAGACATGAATGATCCCTCATCAGGTCCAGCGTTCAGAAGCACAGAATCGTCATAGAACTACTGCTCATCCACCTGGTTTAACTCACCTGTACATTAATGTCTCTCTCGGGCTTGGCCGCTGTCTCTTTGTCCACCAGGAAGAGAACTGAGTAAAGTGCATTTGGTACTAAAGCCTGAAAACAGACACATTCAGTTTTATAGTCAGTTAAAGAGAAGAAATTACATTGGCAAACACGTGCATACTGTGTATTTTAACCTTTATTTAAATATACAGGAAATCCCGTTGCGACACAGGGTGTCATTTTTAAGAGAGACCTGTATATTTGAACAGCTAAACGATGCGAAATAGGTATTTAAAGGGACTTATAATGTGTGTGTTGTGGTTGGCAGAATTATCATCCTTACATCAGTAACCAACTCATCATCATAACAAGATGATATGGCTCTCGCCAGCCGGCTGCAGCCGACCTGCTCCCCGGTGTGTGGTTAAAAACAGACAAGTAAGCACAGGCTTCTCCACAAGAACCCCCGAGGCCTGCTTTTTTTTCCTTTTTCTTTTTTCCAGAAACATGTCTTGAAAGTGCAGTCACTATAAACGTAAGGTGAGTGTGTCAGGGACGGAGAGGCGGAACAATAGGAATTGCGTAGGGAACACGCATGAGTTTAAAAAAAGAGAAGACATGGCATTTACAAGCACGGAGAGCACAGGCCTGAAAAAGTCTATCGGGGCGTGTTGGGAGGCAATTACATATTTTCCACTGTGGGCTCACCTGCAATTCAGACAGAGATGACAACAGAGCGGGAACAGGCTGCTGCCTTCTGCTGTCGATTACAACAGTGAGGCCCTGATCACGCCTTTCTTTCCTAAAAAAAACAAAGCACCACACTCAGTGTAATTCTGTGGCTTTGAAGAGAGAGTGTAATAAATGAAGTGAATATGCATAATACATACTGTATATATTGTATAAAAAAACACGTTGAGTGACTAGTTTATAGCTTTATTGACTGTTTCTGTCATCTTCAAATGAGTGATAATAGCGCTGAGCGTAACTCACCGCAGCGTGGAGTGGTAGTAACCCAGTAAACAGGTGAGGTCATTGACTGTGCAGCTCTCACCCGCCCACACCTGAGCTCTGGAGCACACCTGTAACACTGCCCTCCCACCGCGATCTCGGTTTCCTGGAAGGAAGAAAAGGCCAGCGAGGGGTCAGCACACACACACACACACACATAAACACACACACACCCTAATCTTTACAGTATTATAATGTGACTTTTACCCTTCGTCCTGCTACATCTGCTCAAATTTCATTTTTCTTAAATACTCATTTTGGGTTTTCAGCATATTTTCTCCGGACAAATATCTGCCTGGGCTGAGAATGATGATGATGATGTTGAGGTTGCATGCTAGTATGAGTTATAGTCAGTCTGGGGTTGTAGTTCAGTGAAAAAGATGCAAGCGACCTCTCAGTGGGAAGAAATAAAGCTGAGACTAAAAAGGGGTTTAAATGCTTATTAATGTAAGTATAGAGAGAGCAGGAAAGAAATTGATCTGTTAAAGTTGAAGGTAACGATTTAGATGAGTAACTCTTCATGCATCATTTTTAATTTCCCCGTTCATTTTTATTAAAGTTGTCTACAACAGACATACAAGACTTTAATGAAAAGCTCTGGGGTGAAAACAGGAGCAGCCGATCACAAACGTGTGTGATTCCCCCTCGTTTCCTACCTGGCAGGATCACGGCGCCCGACGTGAGCAGCTCCTGATTGACCTCTGACACCAGTTTGGGGAGCGACAGGCTGCTGTCGTGGCAGGAGCTGGGCGTGGAGGCCAGCCTGACGGCCGTCCCGTTGGCGGCTTTGGGGCTGTGTGACTCCTCTCCTGCGATTCGCTGCCTCCTGCCCTCGCCGCCGACGCACTCGTCGTGCTGCCCTGTGGAGGCGATCGTATACAGTGAGAACAGATGTGGGCGGCTAAGCCGTACTTACGTGAGAATACAAGACAATCTATAGAAAACAGAAGCTTCCTTTCACCTCAGTACTTGATACCCGATCATAATAGCTCAGGGAGCAAGTGTTTATTAGCGGTGTGCTGCAGCAGTGTGTTCGCAGTGACTCATCATGGAGACCAGATGTTTAGTCAGCCTGAGTCATGGGTAACTCAGGTGTTATTACTCTCCTATCGCTGCCTCCTCCAAACCCTCAAGGCTCTGTTCGTAGGAATGCTGCTCCTGACATTCCCAAATGGTACCGAACTCGGCAGACTTGATCCGGTTCCCGGGGCTGTGAAACGACGTGGAAAACTCTTCGCGCTGAGAGCAGTAGCTCTGGACGCTGGACACTCGAGTGTGTTCCATGAGCCCAGGGAGTGTGTAAGTGAGGGTGAAGTGCACAGATGTGGATATGTAACATCTGGTGCTAATCTCTCATCGTTTTTCCTGACCTAAAGGGATGGGCTTGAAGGCAGCACCGTCAGTGTCATTGAACGCACCTATAGTCAGTGTCCAGGGTTAAACAGCTGGTCAAGTGAGATCTTTATCCACACACATCTGGATTGTGGCTCCTTGCAAAGAGAACACCCATGCATCAAACTCTCTGATATCACCTTATGGTAAAGAGATATTATAGCTATCTTTTTATTTTTTTTTGGCCTAAAGCTCTGTGACCCGACAGAAGGGGAAATCCAAGAGAATAAACTGGTCCTCTGGCGCCAGAGGAAAGTCATAGGATCACCAGTGTCAGTAGGAATCATCCTCTGGGGATGGTGAATATCTGTAGGAAAGGTCATTGCAATCCACCCAATAGCTGCTGAGATATTTCAGCCTGACGCTAGCATGGCTGTAAAAGAGAGCACAGCACTGTCAAATTTAATAATTAATACGCTTAGAATATGCAACAGCAGCCTGTGGATCAGTGTCTGACGGACACCTGTTGGGTGTTGTGTTTTTAAACGGTCCGAGGCCTCTTGTATACGTCCTGCTCTGTTCTGTGACAGTAAACCCTCCCAGCTCAGCCTCTATTGTCTTCAAACAGTCGGTGCATTTCCTGTGCGACTGTGTGGCCGGGCCCGTGTTTGCTGCATGTTTCCTAAATTGCTTTGTTTTCAGAGGAAGTGACAGATGTGGAGCAAAGCCTCCTGTGCATTGTCCCGCGTGGGTGGTTGCTGGACACACGAGCCGCCATAAAAAGAGGCTGAACCTGCGTCGGTTTGCCGGGGCTTTGACTCGACTTGATCAATCACAGACGACGTGTTTTGATATTGCAGTTTGCTGCCTCATGTCAGAAGTAATTCAATCCTTCTGGTAGTCGCTGGGTCTCCTGTTTCACACAAGACACAGGAGCAGTTTGAAAGGCTTTTTTTTTTTTTTGCTCGTGGATCCCCGCTGGCATAAAAGACACTTATATTAATGATGTAAAAAAGATTGTTTTACAGGATCTTTTGTGGGAAACCTGCTCTGCAACAGCTGAAACACAATCCGCTCTAAGGTAACCTCATGGAACGCAGTACTGACGGGGTTTGGTGTAGTTTTGCTAAGAGCATGAAGGAGTCACCTTTTTAAAACATTGAAATGAACACATATGTTCACCTTTATTCAAAAGGATCAGCACACAAAGCGTGAGCTGAGCTTTGGTCTAGTTTAGAGCTGCAGTACAAAGATTTAAATAAACTCAGCCTGTTTTTCACCTCGTATTTCAATTCACGGAAGACGCCGCGCTTTCTGAAAACAGCGCGATTCCCTCGATGCTTTTGCTTTTCCTGATCTACCCTATATGAACCAACACAAAACGAAACAGGCCGGCGGTGGTAAAGAAAACACACGGGGCTGTTTCCAGGGCAGGGCAGTACCTGTAACATGCACATGCCAGAGAACACATAGTTTTGGCCTTGAAAAAACAATCTGTCACCGATGAATTAATGCTTCTGAGGTATGAACCGACTCGACAAAAAAACTCCATCCGTGGAATAACGTAGTTCGTCTCGCTGCGGGCTACGATTATAAACGCCCTGCTGAGGAACCACCTTTATGCAGCTATTAGGAGAGAAACATGCGTGTCACACCCCGCGGGTCATATATTTTTTGATAAGCGAGAAATGATGAGTCACGGACCTATTATGATATAAACTCTAAAATTCCCACATGACTTATTTACAATAAATGTTCAAATGATCCAATATTTCACCAAAAATACTTAATGTGCTACTTAATATATTATAACACCGTTTCAGGTATTTGTAAATAAGAACTTTCCTTTATTATTTATCTATGATATAAGATATATAAGATTTACATGGAGGGGCCTGACCTCTTGGTTTGGATGCGCTATAATAAAGTAGTTAAAACTAACAGTAACATGCTGCTTACACACATGTACTGCAGTATAAATAACCTAATGATGTCACATATAATAATATGTATCAGCAAACTTATACTTATACTGCAATACTTTAAGTACATATGGTTTGTAAGTAGATTCGTAGCCTCTTTTAAGGTTTTAAGGTTTTAGGTAAGTGAAGTCAGATTGAAATAAGACAGGTTGTAAACAAACAAAAAAACTAAAAGCTAGTACATCCTTTCAGCTCAGAAAGAATTTGAGTTAGTCTCTGTCAATTAGTGATTCTTTACATTTATATACTTCTCCAATAATTGTGGTATCAGAGAGGTAGCAATGGAAATGTGGAGAGTGGGTTGACTTTCTGATGCTATTATATATGATAATTAATATGATAAGTATTTGAGTTGTGTTTGGTTTGTGTGTAAATGGCCTTATTTGTGCCACATAATTATTTTTTTCCCCCCCTACTAAAACAACTTGCCTGTAATATGACTGACACTGATTTACATACTCTTGTTTACTGTGGCAGCATGAGGTCGAGCAGCAAATACCAGCGTACCTGACTCATCTTTGCTGCTCCTCCTCTCCGATCCGGCGAAAGCCGCTTCCACGAAGCGCAGCGTGTAGCCGTTCATCAGCTTTTTGGGGGAAACGCCGACCGAGCCCCCCGAGGAGGAGCGTTCCCGGTGGCCTTTGACTTGTCCCGCCTTGTTAGTCCTCTCCAGCGACTTGGAACGCCGTTCCGCCCGTCTCTCCGCGCTGCGCAGTCCCCGTTGCAGGTAGAGGAGCGGCGTGCTGGGCCGGGAGTCGTCGCCGCCGAGCCAGCCCCGCCCACCGAGCCGGCGGGCCAAGTGTTCTCTGGAGGAGGTCCGGGTGTCGGGGCTGCTGCCTGGCGTCGCCGCGTTCTCCCTGAGGCCGGCCCTGTGCTCCGAGCTCTCCTCCAGGATGGACTCGGAGCTGGAGCCGAGGCTCATGGGGTTCTGCAGGGCCTCCATGTAGGACTTCCTGAAAAGTCTCCTGCTCTCGAAGGCCACCGAGTCCCTCGGGAGACGCCGGCGAGGGCCCGGGTTACTGAGGTCCGTGCTGAATGAGAGGATCTTGGATGCCGTTCCCCTCTCTCCACTGTCCTCACCCTCCTGCCCCACCCCGCACTCCTCGGCTGGCCGTTCGATCTTAATGACGGGCGTAGCGGCGTCCCCGTCCGCGTGGTTCCGGTTGGGCGAGGTGGGCTCGGAGAAAATGGAGTCGGCTCCCTGGGAGTGAAGCGACTCCCGGGAGCTGCGGTGGCTGTCCAGGGTGCCGGTGGAGCCGCTGGTGCTGCAGGTGCTGAGGTGGCCGCGGATGCCGCCTCTGCCGCAGCGCGCCTGCATGATGGCGTCCGCCGTGCTGCTGCTGACGAACAGGGGGTTGACCACGTTCTTCCACGGCGTCCTGTACACGGCCGTGCCGGTGGTGAGCAGGCAGTTCTGTAGCGGGTGCAGGTTCCGGTCGCGCGTCACATTCTGCAGGAAGTCAGCCGTGAAGACGCTGCCGTACATGCCCTCCGCGATGGGGATCTCCGCCACGGCCTGCCCGCTGGCCGACAGGCATTTTATCACGAGCTTGGCTGCCTTGCGGCCTAGGGGGACCACTTGCAGGTAGAAGTCTCCTTGCTTTAGTCGCACCTTGTGCAGGGGGGCGAGCTGCAGGACCACTTTCTCGTGGATGCAGAGGGGCCACCCTTCATGGTAGAGCAGCAGCCCCCTGAACCTCACCTGAGAAAAGAGAAAACAGAGTCAGTCAACACCCGCCCGCACGTCGTGATCCAGCTGCAGCAACGCTTGCATCACCTTCCACCTGACATCTCCGAGGCCCGTGTTCAAACACATGTTTAACTTTAACGGCGGGACAACATGTTTTCACGGGACGTGCTGGATGAATCACCGTCAGCGATAGTTTGACTAAAGAGGGGAAAAAAAGCCTGTCTGATCAGGCCTGGTTTTTGCAGCAACACATCTTCATTGTAGAAGAAGAGGAAAGGTACAGTGCTCAAGGGTTGGCTTTTCTCATCTTTTCTGAATGTGAAAGCAAAGACCGAGGATGTGATCTGCCTCTAAAGCCTCTCATATTGCCTCCAATACAAAGACTCATGCACAGCGTGCCGTTCTCAGGGGCAAGGCTTAGTCCAGACTTCTGCTCCACGTCGGCTACTGTCGCAGCGTAATAGCCAGGGAGATGAATGCAGGGGAATAAAGTTTCAGTGCTTTGGTCATAGAGCCCTAACCATCAGCAATCAAAGCTTGTGAGGGAGAATATTGAATTTCACTTTGGACCCGAGAGCCCATGGCAGCCTCTCAGGCAGACCAAAGTTTGTCTATTCAGGGACGGATGGCTGCTTTTCAGCTTGTTTTCCGAACAATAATCAACTGTGTCTCAGTCTGATGCTCCCCCTCCTTCCCACTCGGCTGAGATATTCACACTCGGCAGCACAGTTCTCACATTCTTTTGTCACAAACATTTTGTCTTATCACTTCAGTCGCTTATCTCTCAAGATGTGTATTATCCCGTGTTTGCTTAGGAAAACAAACTAAGCGTTGTTTTCCTCGTGTACTCACTGACCCCTTTTACGTATCGAAGGAAAAAGAAAAAAGAAAAAGGGGGAGAGGAAATCACTAAGGTTTTAAATCTCTTTGAAAGGAATTCTGAAATAAATCACGGGAGGCATCGGTGGATTCCTTGATTTCTGAACCCCCCGGCGCCGCGCGTGTCGGCCACTCACGCAGGTCTCCTGCTGGATGATCTGCAGGATCCTCTTGGCGGGGAGCAGGAAGTCGATGAGGCAGCGGAGGCCGTCGCCGCGGTACTGCCTCTCCACCACGCTGAACAGCTGCCACAGGACGGTGGCGGCGGTGGCGCTGAAGGGGCGGTACAGGGCCGACAAGGTGCTCTGGATGCAGCTGTCCAATGACTCAGCGTCCTGGAGGGGGGAAAGACAGAGGAATTAGATCTAGACGGCTTTTATCAGGTGATGCCTGTGCTACGTATGCTACGAGATAAGACTACAAAGACATGCGCGTCTGGATCAGTTGTTCACAGCTTTCAAATAAATCCCGTGAAAAGTGGGACCTTTTAAACCAAGAAATGTCAGAACGAGTTATGTCCTTAGTGTGGACATGGGTTGGTGAAGGAGACCGATTTTGACCTTGTACAGTTTGTGGTGAAATTGTCCAGTCTAAAATTTCTTTTTCAATTGGGTCCTTAATTCTACATCACAATGTTATGTTCTACTCACCCACGGTGTTATTTTCACATTTGTTTATCTGCTGAACAGTTTTGAAGACATCATGAAACAGCTTCCTATGAACAAAGTGATGCAGACCAGAACATAGAACATGGGTTGTTAATCATTTATTGATTATGGTGCAGTAGCACTAATAACTAGTTTTGTTCAATTTTTTTCAATTAATTTTAGCTGCTATTATATAATAATAATAATATTATTATTATTAAACATAAAGTCCTGTAGGTGTGCTATGGTGGTGTAGGGGGTAGTGTGCTTTCCTCATAAGTAGCAGACCCATGCTCAAATCCTAGCTGAAGCATTCCTTTGCTGTGCCACAGAATACATTTTACAAAAAAAAATATTATTAATTTTAGCTGCTAGCTTTGCAAGGAAGATGGCTGCCATCACATCAGGTTCTCTCTCCAAATGGAAGAAGGTGTTATCCAGCTGTTGTAGCAGCTAAGGTAAGGTAGACAATCAATGGAGAGCTGGTCTGTGGGCTGTCAAACAACACTTACTAAAATTAATTTTAAAAAAGTTAAAACTGAAAGAAACATAACACAGACCTACAAGTTCTTAGTGCTACTGTACCATAATCAATAAATGATGAACAACCTACGTTCTGGTCTGCATCACTTTGTCCATAGGAAGCTGTTTCATGATATCTTCAAAACACAAAATCTATATCAGATCTCCAAATGAGAAAACAACACTTTGGGTGAGTAGAACATTACATTGTGTTGTAGAATTAATTAATTAATTAATAAAACAAAAATGGTCTTATCCTTTAAAACCACACAATGTGACCCCTCGTCACTGAAGACTGTGTCCAGTCAAACATTGACAATGATGAAGTTGGAATACTAGATTTTTTTTAAAAATTTAATCCTTCAGATTTCAATCTAGATGTTTGCATATTGTGAGTTAACTTCCCCAAAAAATTTAAAATCAAATGTTGCCCGACAATAGACAACCACTCAATTTAGTGCCTGAGCGTGATCCCGTTCAGTCAGTCAGTCAGTCAGGAAGTTGAACATGACAGGAAACGTCAGCCTGTGACGGTGTTTCTATCAGAGCGGAGGGGAAACACCTGGAGGGGCTGACGTCACTGCCGCTGGACGCAAACAGCACGACTGGAAAGTCCAGACTGGACTCCAGTAGAACGCTGTCATCCAGGACTCTTTTTCTGACCCCTATGTGACTCGCCCCCCCGGACAGAACGAGGCGACACGTCCGACACGGTGGCGACGGGACATTTGGGATCACGGCGGTCCTGCCTGGACGAGGTTGACCTGGAATTGTATATTGGTGTTCGCAGCCCAGGCTGCGACCTTCCTCTTTAGCAGTCGGAGCCAAGGCCAAACATCCCCCCCCCCCTGCTGTTATCTGTCCTTCCCAAATGGAACACAACAGTGGAATACAGACATCTGCCTCCGACGATAACCGACGGCGATGCCAGGGGAAAGTCCCACGCTATGACAACTGGGCGCCATGTGGAAGAACGCTGCGCTCCTCACAACTGTTCCCTTCAACGTCCGCGCTGCATTTCCATTACAATGTAAGTGTATATAAAAAAAAAGGAAGAAGAGGAAGGCATTGCTTGTGCTCCAGTGAATTTGGCCTGTCAGACAGCCCATGTTTCACCCTTTGTAGGATCTGTCCTGTTGATCTAAGCAGCTCAGCACCATCAATTAGAGGCGAGCGAGTACAGTTCAGTGCGTTGGTACACATGCCACGACGCTACTACAAGGCGCTCATTGTGAACTCCGCCTCTCTAAGTGCTATGTGCCGTACAGTGTCGGTGCCCCGAAAACAAAAAACGCCCACCTCCATTAGCAGTCAGCCTGCTTTTAGTGAGACAAAAATGTCTCTGGGCATTGTTGCACCCGGGCGGAGAAGAATAACATGGTGTTTTATTGGAGGAAAGCTAACAAAGGGAGGAAAGCTCTCTCTGTCTCTCTGCATAGTCAGGACAGACAAGGCGAGTTTCTCTTCAGGTTCCCAAGGCCTAACACAAACACTGGTAGTGAGAGGAGTGGTGTTTTAAGGAACAATTACTCAAGTGTTGTGGAGACTGGAGATGAATGATGACTCAAATCCGATTCATCCCGCTGCGCAGGATCCGGCGATATGGACACAATAGCCGCATGACGGCGTGTTTACTTTCAGAGTGGCGGCCGTAAACACACACCAGCCTGTCGCTGATATTTCACATTGTCAAGGAGCATTTGAAGCTTTAAAAAAAAAAAAAAAAAGTGTCACCTGGCTTGTGGGAGACATATCTGCATGTCTCAGCAGAACGACTAAGCTTAGCCACCAGGGCCGGGCTTCCCATCCGCTCTGAGGCACAGAGGAATGCGGTGTGTATGTGTTGTGTATGTCTAGCCTCAGACCCTCGGCAAGGACAGGAGCAGATTTGGAAAGTCCCACCCTATGCCGATGCCAGGTCTTTGTACGCTTCTGTGAAGTGCCTGTGCGATGGGAGGACGGCGGCGGTAATTAATGGCTTCCAGCTCCAGGTGGGACACTTTTTTTTGTCCGCCGCCATCAGTAAAACCAGCTGTTACAGGAGGTGCGCGCATCAAGCGAACAGCCAAAAGACGGGGATTTTTTCTTGGTCTCTTTATAAACCAATACAACTACGATTTTCTTTGACGTCCAGGTAGACTTATGAGTTTGAGACTTTTTCGAGCTACACAAGAGCGAATAAATATATTAAGGGCAAATCTCCTTTTAGCTGGTAATTCCAAAAGTGCCGCAGTTTTTAAAACCAAAAAAAGGTGGAAAAAGGATAAAGGGATAGAAACAAGGGGTGCATCACAGAGAAAGAAGGACACACAGACATAGAGAGAGAGCGAGCGAGAGGTGGCCACTGACACATTTAGTGGGTCAGGGACACAAAAGGCGCTGCCTACCAGGCCTCCAGTGGAGCATGAAGCCACCAGGGGAGTGTAACAGGAGAGCCCTGGAGCCCCCATGCAGGCCGCTCACCAGCCAACCTGCGAACAGCCTCAAAGGCCAAGCGGGGGCTGACAAAAGACCACAGGGTTGCACAGACCTGCCCCGCTGCCAGGTGCCAGGACGCCGACAAAAGAGAGCAGGCGAGACCTTCGCCATTGAACCTGCACTTTGATGCAGCTTTTGATCTGAACCAATAGAAATCCTATCTCATAAGAGGCGAGGAGAGCCTCAGATAAGCCTCTGATTTATGGCTCAAAACAGGAAATATGCCACTGCATGCATGCTCAGAAAAGTCTTAATCGAAAGTCGTATAAAATATTTGTCTACTTTCACATACTGCGTCCTATTTTACAGATATATCAAATGCAAACTTCTACCACTCGCCGCGGAGAACATTCTTCAGTGGTTCTACAGCACACTATTTGCACTGTAAAAAGACACTATAGTAAAGGTTATCTTGGCGGATAAACGTTAACTTTAGAGGTGTCACCGATCGTGTGGCGCACAAAGCAAGATCAACAATAATGGCCACCCACATGCAGCAAAAGGTCCTAGTCATTGTGTTGGTTGAGTTTTTTTTTTTTATTTGCAACTACCTTCCTATGGGTTGACAAGTGATGTGACGACTTAAAGAAATAGTCCTGTCAATCATCAGGAAAATATTTAAAAAACAAAGGATGCGGGTTGAGTTTGATACTGTGAAGTGTATTTTTCTAATAGGACTAAAGTTCATTTTAAAGTACCCTAATGTGGAAATGGTTTGATGTGTATGTGCATTTTTTTTTTAGGATTCTTACACTGATTATCATAAAGACTTGATTTATCTCACCAGTAGGCGACTAATGACTTACAGGATCCTGTTCCTGATGGAGTTTGTCGCCCCTACAGATTAATGTTGTGCTGCATTCATCACAGTAATACACACACACACACACAAGCTCAGTCCATTGTATTTGATTATTCCATTGCATATAAGCTCAATAAGGAGAAAACAAAAAGTGAATGGAGGCCCTTCAGCCAATCAGAGCAGTGATGAGCGGTGACAGCAGAGACAAAGGAGACCAACAAAAGTCTGTTGATACGTCTGCAGGGTAAATATAGAAAGGGCGCATACCGAAACAAGTGGAGGGTTGATAAAGAAGCCTCACTTATCAGGGAGGATACAAAGTTGTGTACTTCACTGACCCCCGGGCGACGATAAAGAGCGTGCACTTCAGAATCCTGTTCTTATTGTGTTGGGCTGATGCAACCAACCGCTGCTCAAATACCTGCGACACACGTGTGGGTTCAGTCGTTTTCGCCTGCTGGATCACACCTGGTTTGTCTTTGATTGCTGTGCAGCGTCACCGTGTTCAGCTGCACATTCAACAGATGGAGAACATGTTGGGGGGGGGGCATCAGTGAGGAATTAAACACCCACTGCCCTTCAAGTCGAACACAGAGTGCTACAAACTGACCAGTATCTGATAGACTCAGGCACAGCATTCAGAAATGTATCTGCACCTCGTGACATATTATGTTCTTATGATCCATAAAAAGGGGAAATAAAACACATGGAATGTGTAAAACGGATTTAAATTTAAGGGAACATACATACCAAGCAATGATGCAACACTGGATATCAGCATTTTTTTTTTTTTTTTTGCAAATACAAAAAAAGCCACACTATGTTTTGTTTTGGCTACGGCACAAGAAGTCAAAATATCAGCTGTTGTTGAGCATTGAAGTTGTACAACCAACCCCCCACCGCCTGCCCCCCCGTCGTGAATGTTCACACATCCTGTACAACTCCTAGAAAACAGCTACTGAAGGTTCCTCAGGAACTTTAGTTTACAACCGACACAGGAGGAAAAACAAAACAAAAGTTGTAAATCTGTGATTTCACATGAACGCATTGGACACACAAAGCTAAATCACTCAAGAAACATAAATCAGAAGCTCCTAAAGAGTTCAAAGCAGAATGAAGGACAATTCTAAGCACATTTCAAACTTGTACCTTAATACTCAGGTAGTTCTCACAGCTCCGGGACTTGGCTCTGGAGTGCATTTTGCCCAGTGACAGCATTTAGGCGCCTGAGAAAAATCCAGATCTTCCAATAAATAAATATCTGTCATCGGCTCCGAGCGGCAGAATCCGGTGTATAATCCGGCCCGTGCGCGCCGCGAGTCATCGCCGGGACGTCAACAGGTCCATTTCTTTTCCTCCGGCCCCCCCCCCCTCCAGCTCTGTGTGTGTGCTGCGGTGTCGGCAGCTGGAGCAGACTGAACTCATGCTGGAGCGTGAGAGAGGCAGCGCGCTGGCTTCCTCGCCCCCCTCCCTGCCTCCCCCCTCCCTCCTCCCTCCAACATTAACCTCCCCCGCCCTGCCACTCTGCTACTGAAGCCTCTTCCCAGCTGGATAAATGTGCACCGCTGCAAACTTCAGGCTCATCATTCAGAAAAAACAACAACAGCAGCACTGCCACTACCTGAATTGCACGCCGCCCCCCCCACATGCCTACACACACACACACACACACACACACACACACCTCCCCAGAGCCCTCAACCCTCCACCCAGCAGGGGTCGGACTCTGACTAAACTCCTCTTTGGCCCCCCTGACCCCTTGCACCCCTACCTCCACCGGCAGCCCCCCCCACCACCACCACCACCACCCACCCTCCTCCCTCCCCTCCACCGCTCCTGCCACAATGGTCTCTCTTTGTCCCGACAATACAAATGGACTAGGGTTTCAGCTTATTCTGCTGCTTTTCAAAAGGAAAAAGAAAGGAAGACATCAGCATAGGATTGGTGGTTCAGGTCACCCACCACAATGGTGCTCCCCTTAAACATTGTCGGGGGAATACCCAGGTCCTGCAGAACCACTGACATATGTGGGACACCCTTCTGTTACAGAAGAGATATTGACACCTTTAAAACAGATTGATTCTCAAAAGGAGGGGGGGGGAAACACCAAGTGAAAGATGCACAATAAACATCCCTCAACAATGACATCTGTAAGCTTGATAAGATACACACAAACACGGGAGATATTTTTGACCTCTGGAATGCGGCAAAGTGACAGTTTGTTAGCGGCGACCAGGCGCTCCGGCCACATCTCTTCCAATTAATCCCGAACCTAAACACAGGAAATCCTTGTGTGAAAATGTGAACATCATATTAAGCCGGGGGCCGTTTAAACAGAGAAGGTAGTGAGGACAGATAATTAGGTTGGTTTATATTTAGAGAGAGAGACACTAGATTCTCACCAGACGTCATTAGGAGCCAATAGAGAGAACACACACACTGTGTCGCACACACACACACACACACACACACACTGGAGTTGCTGACATGTTGACTGAAGCGACCAAAGAAATTTAGACTTTGAAGTCGTGCAATTCTGGGAAGCACTTGGCATGACAAAAGCATCCGTCTAAACAGAGTAGTGAGAATATAATCATACAACAGAATGTACACTTCCATATACAACGCAGCTATATTTACTCGGATGTATACAACTACTGTATAATCTGTTATATAAACAGAAGCAGACATACCTCGTATATGCACTATGCAAATATACACTCGTCCTTCCCCAACCGGCTGACCCTGTAATTTCTGCTGCCCGGGCCTGTTTCCACAGGGTTGGCTGCTCCGTCACTGAGGACAGATTTTCTCCTTTCATGTCTCCTTCATTTTTTTCTCCCTCTTCTTTTTCCTTCTTTTCTACTCTTGCTAATCTAATTAGGCCCGAAAACGACTACACTGGCGACAAAAAAAAAAGACGGTTCAAGTCGGAGTCAGCGGAAAAGTCCCGCGCGAGACCCCCTTATGTTTCCAAGATGCACAAGCCCAGAGAGAGATGCCCTCTGAAGTGGATTCCAGGCCGTCATGTGTAATTTTGGCCAGGAAGTCCGGCTGCAGCCCTGCCCATCACGGCCACATGGTACGTTGTTGTGTTTTTAAGAAGTGAATCCCGTCCAAAATCTTCGAATTAAAACTGTATAAAACGTTTTTAATGGACAAGTGGTGAACAAAGCACTCAGATCCTTTACTTCACTCCAGATTATGCAGACAATGTTATATTATGATAGTACAATATAGTACTTCTATATATATATATATATATATATAATAGTAAAAGTACTGCAAAGTGCTTCTAGTAGAGCTGAAATATAAAATTAAAGTAGATGGATTTGTGTAAAATGATAAAAGTCTTCATCTGAAAAGCAACTTAAGCCTTGAGATAAATGGTGAAAAGAAAGCACTATTTTCCGTATTGAAATGTCGTGGAGTGGAAGTGTAAAGTAGCATCAGATGGAAATACATTAGCAAGCAATGCTTTCATGATTTCTATTCAGTATCTCATTCTGATCACAGCGGACACTGGTTGCTTTGTCATTTTCACAAAAAAAAAAAAAAATAATAACTCATTCAGTGCTGCCATGTTGGATTTACTGGATAATTTAATTTCTCCCAAGAAATAAAAAAAAAAGGTCAAATCAGCAGTTTATTATTGTAAAAGAACTCCATATAACACAGATACAAAAAAATAAAACACTCAGATGTTTATGAGACCATTTAAATAGTGTGTAGGTGTGATTATAAAACACACACACAGAAATCTTAGAATCTCAGAATTCTTATTTTGATCTAATTCATAAATACAACATGCATCGTCAGGTTTCCTACATTTTTTTTTCCTTATCCAAATTTAGGCTTCACAAGTAGAAGCTGTTTATTGTGTATTGTTGCCCCCTGAGGAAAGTTTCAGATTGTGATGCCGGGCTGGATAAAGACAATTGCTCATATGGAAAACTCCTTACTTCCATGACATTTTCCCGTCTCTGTCTCTGTGTCCCATTTGGGAACGCGAGCGTCCAGGCCGGCTCCTCTGTGGCCACTAGACGAGGCTTTT
This sequence comes from Eupleurogrammus muticus, assembly GCA_036785175.1. Lineage (NCBI taxonomy): Eukaryota > Metazoa > Chordata > Actinopteri > Scombriformes > Trichiuridae > Eupleurogrammus > Eupleurogrammus muticus. The sequence goes on from JAYKQN010000026.1 coordinate 5,352,211, forward strand.
TTGGACTTGGGTCAGGAGGCCCGCTGCACTGGGACAAACAGTAAACAACAATCCCTCCTGGAGCCCGGATTTATAGATAAAATAAATAAATGTGGCAGACGTTCGCCATTATCTACAGCGTGATCGAGTCGAATGGAGGCAGCAGCGAAGCTCTGGACAGCAGAACATCAGCTCTAATATGTTTGTACAACTGCACGAATTAAACTTTTCCTGTTGTTTTTCCACGAGCAACCGTGAGGTTTAAAATAGCCTCATTTACGCAGGCTTCGGGTAAACAATATTTATGTGATCTGCAAAAGCAGATAGGGCTACCCCCCAGGGGGGTGGGGGGGGGGCCGCACAAGATCTGATAAATGTACCAAGGGAACGAATTAGTCAGATGACATGAGAGCTGCAGCTTCATCATTATTCATCGTCGTATCTTAACCGTCACTCTACAGATAAAAATATAAATAAGACATATTTACGGGGGAGGAAGGACGCCATAGTTGTTTGGATTAAGATGAAATTGAGATTTGTGCTGTTCGTTTCTCACACACACACACACACACACACACACACACACACACACACACACAAGCAAACATTGCAAAGAACACAAAAGGATTAACTGGTGAAAAGTGTTCCTAAATTATAAAATTTAGATCAAGTACATTTTCCGTTTAAATAGAGGAGTGATCGTTTGTAATTAACACACATGCACTCATGCACACACACACACACACACACCAAACTGTGGAATGTGACACCATGGTCCTACCTCACTTCGTACCAACCTCATAGTGCCACACAGGCCACACAACAACAGTTGTTATGAAAACTTTAAACTTCCTCCCGTTTCTTTCCCAGGAGCCTAAAACTGAGCTGCGGGTTCAAAGTGGAGCTTTAACATTCAACTCCAGCTTAGTTGGTTCAAACACACACACGTAATGTCAATAACGTCAATAATCGCAACATCTCCCGCGGTCGTATCCCGTTACACGCATCTTTATAACGACATATTGTCCGTAATATCCGCTTCGCAACAGCTGAGGAAATCCACACCAACACTCCCACTTGATATTTGAGATACAGCTTGAGATAGTGTTCCAGCCTGTTAGTACATGGTGCAATTCCCATATTTCATTTTTTCCCCCTATAAGTAGATGACAAGATCACGGTTTAACCTCAGGAAATCCCTCAGGGGGACTGAGTAAGTAAGTAGAGAATAAAAATAAAGGAAAGGAGCTGCATTAATCATTGTAAGAAACGTGATATTTTGTAGGACAGTGAAGCTGCGTTAATACGGAGGACGGAGTGGACGGAGTGGACGAGTCATCGCTGTCCCAGCGGCCGCCTCGCACCAGCCTGAGAACTCGCATCACATCATCAGTCCAGGCTCCAGCTCCTGCCCCCTCTGCCCCCTTCTCCCTAACCAGTGGCAGCTGGCTGGTAAAACAGCAGTTACTGGGGGATTTTAGGCCGAACGGCTTCTCCTCCTTCAGAGTTTCTACTGCATGCACGCACACACACACACACGCACACACACACACACACACGCACACAGCTACACAAACACACCTCCCCACCACCACTGCTAGTCCGCCTTGACATTCAGTCACATGTGTGAATGCAAGCACATCTGAAATGAAAATGAAATGCCTCATAAATCAGAAGTCGGGATCCTCTATTTTTTTTCCATTTTTTTTCTTTAATGTCTCTGTTAGACGGTTTTCACTTCCACCTCTGTGGCTGCAGCTGTCCCACAATCAACCGCTTTACTGCAGGGGAAGCACAGGAAGAGCACGCCACCTGTCATACGCCCCCCCCCCCCCCCCTTCATGTACCTAGGCCCCCCGCAGTGTGGATGTCTCACTCCCGACACAAAAGCCAGTGTTTTCCCTGAGTACGCGAGCACAGGTGGCTGCAGGAGGCGAGGTCGGGTTACGGCGGCGGCTCGAACCGAGGCGTCGAGGAGGAGACGTGCTCAGACCAAACATACGAGTAGGACAGTGTGTACGGCAAGAATATGGAATAACCCCCGTGTGCTAGTAATCCCTGCTCTGAGGCTACTTCAGCTCGCATAAATGAGAAAGATTTCCCTCCTGGTATATTTAATCTGTTTTATAGGGTGGAAGAACAACTCATTACATATATAATAAAACTATTACGCTTTGCACAGACTTGTCCGGGGACCTGAGCATCAATAAAGGAGTTTCAACAGGAAGTAGATGAATTTACCACTGTCATATAAAGCACAGAACACCGTGGACTGGATACATATTTTTGGCTGTCTGTCATATTTGAATCACAGGATAATACGAAAAATTCCATCCAAATGATGACATGTATTAATAAATCTTTGCTAGTCATACATGCATACAAAAACTGCAAACCTGACAGGTCCAATTAGTCTAATATTGTGTAGAATTACCTTATTCCGCTCGCAGGGTTTTACTATCTGCCAGTGGAACAATATATTTAATGAACGGTTAAGAAATCAGTTTTTGCAGTCGTTGAACATAACTCACATCTGCTGTTTGCCAGAATCATCCTCTACCTAAAATTCTGTGTTGAGATGATGCTTAACCAAGCTTTTTTCTGTAATTGGAAAACGCCTTCTGTTCTCCCTTAAAGAAAGCACATGCTGGCTTAACATGCTGGCTTAATTCGGCGAGAGAACAATGCCTCCAGAGATCTGACAACAGGCCACGAATAACAATGAGAGTTGTGAGGGCAACTTCCCAAAGCTCAATCCAAATTAATCCGTCTTAAGCTGTTCAATTGTCTTCGGAGGAAAATCAGCATTCACTCACCTCAGCGCGCTCGTCCCCCGCTTTGAAGCCTCCAACAACCCATGGAAGGAGTGTGTGTGTGTGTGTGTGTGAGTGTGTGTGTGTGTGTGAGTGTGTGTGCAGCGCTGACAGCTGTCTAACCAGAGCAGAGCACCAGCCCCCGAGTCCTGGAGGAACCTGACATGTTCCATCAAACGCGCTGCTTTGTTGACTGAGAAGAATCACAATATTAAGGCTAGCCAGGCAGAAAGTTTCCCAGCTACCCCCCCCCCCCCCCCCCTCCTCCACCCCCACCCCCCAGGCATCCCAATTCCTCGGCGGGGCGTGACCCAGCCGTTTTATCTGCACCCATCTCCTCCTGTGTGTACACTGTGAGGGGAACCGCTCAGCGGCCCGCCGTGTCAACAAAGTCTAGACAACTGCCCCCTTTTACCTGCGTGTTCCGTCCTCATGTTTCATATTTACGGCTCTGTCAGGGCAAACATTCCGATTTAAGTTCCAATTTTAACAAATCAGCTGCATTATTAGCACTATGTAGCAGGTAAGTGTGATATTAAAAGCCACATCAGTGCTCAATTAAGTTGCCTTGATTCCTTAGGGATTAAAAAGGACAAATGTCCCAATAAAAAAGTGGTCAAAGGGTTGATCAGCAAACTGCCTCCAGTACTTGTGGTGGCACCAGATGTCAGCCTGCATTGTTGCATGGATTACTCCAGCCACTCGGCAAAAACACCTCCAGGTGTGCATTCCACACCGGTTAGGGGGAAAAAGGTGGGAGCCGCTCCTCTGAATCAATAAAAAATGCTGACTTCTCCCTCTCTCCCTCTCCCTCTCTGTGTCTCTTGAACTCTGCATGCCTGAGCAGAAGGGAAGACCGGCAGGAATTGGGTTAAGTGCCACAAAAAAACAAAAAAAAACATCTCATCTTCCGCCTTTCGCAGAGACGGCGACGGGACGGTTGCACGAGAGATGAAGGGAGGGAGGTGCGATGGGTGGGTTTAATCTCGGGTTTGAACCGTACACCTGGTCTCTGCCGGGTCTTTAATCTTTGAGAGGAAGGAGCAGAAATTAGAGGCTCCCCCCCCCTGTCCCACGTCCAACAGGTTGGCCTGAACTACAGAGGGCGTGCAAACATTCACCACGAATGCATCACTGACAGTCAAAGCCGGGGCATCCTGATGCATGCCAAGGGTTTCATTAAATTACAATTCATCACCTAATTAACAAGTCAATCAACATTTTTAAGGATTTTTACCAATTCAGAAAATTGTACGTAAAATCTTTTTGTCATACAAACTACAACGGAATCTGTAATGACCTGTACCCAGATTACACACAGACAAATGGACAGAGGCCAACGAGGTCAGGTTTGGCTAAACCGTCCACAGTGAAAGCGCGGCTTGTTAATTGTTTTTTGGCAGCAAAAAAAAAACGACACGGCCTCATTTCCAGTAAACCTAAGGAACGTAAGACAGCGATAACCATCGCGGGGCTCATTACGCTCTGTGTCTGTGCACCTGATCATTTGTACAAATAAATGCACATCAGACACAGAAAGAAGAGAGAGAGAGAGAGATGGAGAGAGAAGGGGGAGAATGATAGGGAGGGCGAGGTGTTTCCTGTTTCCATTGCTCTAATTATACCGCTCTCATGGGGAGAGGGGCCATCACTGAGCGCTTCTCCACAATCCTATATGTTTTAGAGAGGTTACTACAAAAAAAAGATCAAATCTTAACAGGGAAAATCCATTCTGAGCTCCACATGCATGAATGTTGATGTTCAAGTGCACAAGAGAATATTGTGTTTCTACTTTTAAGGAATATATGCATTACTCGATTTACTTCAAGGAGGAATGTTTTGTTGCTTTTGAGTGTTTCACCTGTTCTGTGAAGCACCAACATACTGTTTTTTACTCAATTATACAAGAAAAATAGAGACACAAACAACATCTCCATGCTCATCGACTCTGATATTTGACTCCTTTTGCCTGTTTTTATCTAAACTAAACTCTCACTGCGTCTGTTTGTGAGTTGTTGTCAGAGTAATGGCTCCTTCCTGTTTAAAGATGCAGAGGAGATACTGTAAATCCCTGGAATTGCGTGTTTTTTGTTTTTTTTTTCAGGAGAAGAACACTTAACGTTTTATCTGGACCGCGTAACGGGAATAAAACTAAAACGTTAAAAACATTATAGGCTGGCAACGGAGTGAGCACACTGCCCTCCGCTGGTGGGTAACACACACACACACACACACACACACACACACATATAGAGACACAAAACAAAAGAAAGCCATAAAATGTTCCCCTTCAGAATACAGCAGAACTAATTCACGCGCCCAACAATAACTGTAGACGCTTTCTCTCTACAGTATATCACTGTGAATAGGTAAAACTAAACGTTTTACACGCCACAAAAGGGTTCCCATAAACTTTGTGCCCCCCCCCGTAAACACGAAGTGACGCATATTAATAATCTGTCTGACATCTATGGTTTGTCATCAGGCTTTTGGTCCGGCTATTAGTATGCAGGGGAGGAGAGGCAAGCTGCGGGGTGGGGTGGGGTGGGGTGGACGGATGGAGGGGGGGGGGTTACAAGACAGAAGGAGATGGCGAGAGACGCCTGAAGGGGGAGAAGAGGCATCGGAGCAGCGTTGATCCCATCTCCTGGCAACCTCGCCACCAGACAGGGAATGTGTAAAGTGGTCTGGAGGCTGCCGCTGCTTACTCGGCCCAATTGAGAAAATTGCTTTCAAAATACTGAAAAAACAAAAAAGTACTGCGAGAAGTGTATTTTTGACACCAATCTGGACCGTTTGCCAAAAAGAAGAGCAGCACAGCAACAGAGGGAGGTAGCTAACAGCAATAAAAAGACACTCGGATGACTTGAGTTCTTGAGTTGAATTCTAAAGCGTTGTCATAAACAGCGCTGGTGGCTTTCACACCAATCCCCGACAACTAGTAACCACCTCCACGCAAAAAGGCCTTTAACCAGTCACTCTGCACATTTACTCAAACACTGTACATTTCAAGGTGCTTGTACTATACTTGAGGTTTTTCCCATTTAATATTCCCACTCCACTACATTTATTCTGACATATCCAGTTACATTTCAGAGACATTAATTAATATGATTTAATACTGTAACTTCTGCTTAAATTGTTGGTCTTTTACTTTCATATCATAATATGACAGTGCTATTGCTATTTCCCTCCCTATCAATAAACTACAATATTTAAAATTCTCTCTCATGTATTTGTTGGTAATGAAACAAGTGCCCCTACATAAGTAACATTTTTAATCCCTTCAGTAAAGGGTTTGATTACTTCATCCATCACTTCTTTCAACTACTGCCAATGCATTTTTTGATTGATCGGCATGCATGCATACATTTTCTCGGTTAGTAATAAACATCTTATTTGGTCAGTGACATTCGGAGCAGGCTTATCAGACTGAGAATACGACAAACTGAAGCGTGATCTTCTGTCACATCCACGGCGTCGGCCCCGCCGTCTCCCCCCCAACAATACGCTGGGTTTTCAGAGAGAGTTTTGCAGAGAAAACCCTTTGTCAACTTATTGAACCTGACTCAAATTAGAGCAGAGAGAGAGTGAGAGAGAGAGAGAACAGTCTTCCTCTTTTGTGTCAGACCTGAGAGCCAGAATTAGTGAACCATTTTCCCTCCAGATTCAACTCTGCTCAGCTTAGGGCTTAATCAAGTGGAAATTGGGAATAGGGGGTAGAGGGGGGGCGGTTGGGGTGCAGGGTGCAGGGCGCAGGGCAGAATGGAGCAATTGTTCGGATGAAGGCCTCATGTTGAGTCGGCTTTGATGTTTTCTCTGGGGGGATATGCTCGGGATTTTACAGTAGCATTTCACTCCTTTACTTCTCACTTGCAGCCAGCGGAGATGATGCAAAGCCTGTGGCTGCTTTCACGTTGAAGGTTCCAAGAGACGGTTCAGGCCCATATTTTTAAATGGAACAACATGCAAACACCAAAAAAGGGGGTATTTAATATTTCTCCAACATGCATGTGTGCTTCCCCTCACTCACATGGACACCCATCAGCATCAACATGCAGGCAGGATTCCCCTGCGCTTGCCCCGCTCCTATACAAGCAGACAGGCTCCCACTGATCTATTATGTTGCAAAGCCTTTCTCATGCATGTCTTGAATGAAAGCCAGCGTATCGATGGTCTGAGGATAATCACGTTTCCCTGAGACAGGCTTAGCTGCACTAAATGAGCCGCACAGAGGAGGGAAAAAGGAAAAAAAAAGGTGGCTCGAACAAAACTGTTGTATATTGGCAGAGACCGAAATGCGCAGAAATGGAAAGTAGTGCTGAGGAATGCAAAAAAAAAAAAAAGATACTTTGTGTTGGTTGAGATGACAAACGGACAGCTAAGAGGGGAGAAGTTTAGGAACTTTTGCAACCCTTTTGCAGCATTTTCCCTACCTCTCTGTGCTGGGGTTCTGCAGGTGCGCTTGGCACATTTGGAGGATGCTGCAGCCGCGCGTCCTGGCTCCAGAACCCGTCACCGAGGAAGCCCAATCCGGGAAGCCTCCATGCAGGAACTGGCTCAGGAGACTTCTTGCAAAAAAAAAAAAAAAAAAATTAAAGCAATGCACCAAACAAAAAAAAAATCCCTGAAGGGCTAAACGAGCTTCATACTCACTCACGTCGGCTGGAGTCGGCGCTTGTCAGTGTTTAACGCAGGTTCTCCGGGGCGCACAGAGTGGATATTTGCATTGGGCCGACCCTCCCCTCGCCTTTCATAGCTGCCATTGTTTGTCTCAGTCGGGGCTCGGATTCAGTCCTTCCCTAAATCCCTGACGACCGGAGCAGGGAATGCTGCTGCTTTTCTCTGAGCTGCTGGCAATCAACAAAAGCGTCACAAAGGAACTATTATGCCAACACTTAAAAAATATATATCTAACTTTAAAAAAACACAGACTGCTGCAGGGTGGTGGGAAACTATGGGAGAAATCCTACTTTTTTTTGTATTTACATGACAGGTAGATTGTTGCAGCGACATGATCACGTGACACACGCATGACCAGCCAGGCGTCGGGTTCGACTTGACCTCATTTCTAACAGCTAATAAAGCTGCAAGGGCATGCACTTTGGAACTTTTTAAGAAGCCTCATAGACATGCTAACATAATAAGTAACTCAACATTGTGTGTGTGTTTTTAACAAAACACTATAATTATGTTTAAATCCCTAAAATGACAATACACAATATATTTGTATTACATTATATTATATCACTGTAAAGTCCCCTGTTTGTTCATGGGGGGCTTCAGGTTTCCGCATGACACTTGTGTAAGCTGACCATTACATCAGGATTGGCTGTAAACTGGTTGTGATGTCACAAATCACGCTCCCAGGGCTGCCCCCCCCCCTTGAAACTCTCCACTTTCAGCAGATGAGATGTGAAAAACAACCTGCATTAGTCGAACTCTGCAGATGCATCAAGTGATGGAAAGCTCCAGAAAAGACATCCTGTTTAGTCACTTGATTTGAACATTTCTGGTTATCAGGATGAATAAAAGATGAGGAGATTGACCTGTGCTGTTACTGGCACCTACTGTATCTCCACTTAGACATTGAACACTAGTGTTTCCCCATCTTGTTTCCTGAGTGATGTGGCTGCATGTGCATCATTGGTGGGTATTTGTTGCCCCCTAAAGGCTGATTCAGTTTACTCAGACACAATCAAGTTTGTCCTGACATCATCCAGAGCAAATGAAATCAGATCAAACATCTCCTTAGGTCAGAGCATTATTATTTCAATTTTATCATTTGAATTGCATAGTTATTTATTTATGACATTGGGCATTGCTAATAATATATATATATTTTTAAATTTCTTCTTAATTTTAATTTGAAATCTTTGAGTTTTCCCTTTTTTAAATAAACTGTTTACTTGTATCTTAATGCTTCTTAGTGTTTTATGTAAAGCACTTTGAATTAGCTTGTGCTGTACAAATAAACTAGCCTTGCCTAATTTAATTGAATCAGCAGCAGCTAATTGACACATGAGACACATGAAGCTCCCTGAAGGGCCTCGCTCCACACGCACAACTCGCAGGGGGAACTTTATTAGCCCACATTATGAACCCTTCTGGGGAATGCAGCTCACTCGGGTGTTAACACCCTCTCCAAGTCCTCCAGCTCGCTTTATGACCTCGTACTGGCAGGAGGTTTTTACACCTTCTGACGCCCAGCGCGTCCAGAGCCGAGAAAAACAACCTAGACCGTTTTCTCAGAATAAAAGAGAAAAGAAAAGCTGCTTGTCCTATAGTCACGTTTGTGGCCAAATAAACAACTTCCTATAAAACATAACATTTGGATGAGCAACTTTTGACATAATGTAAGAACCAACACTGTTTAGGAGCGTTTCATTCATAGATTCTGCAAAGAAATGTTCACCCATGCATTAAATCACTTTAGGAAATTTTAGTTTCATGTTGTGCATTAGAGAGGGTTTCCATTGCTTACCATACAATTATCTTAATATCTACTCCTGATCCAACAAACCATCTAAGCATCACACTCTATGGAAATTTTTTAGCCACACAACTATAATCAACTATGTACGAGCAGAAATAAAAAAAATATATCTGCAAAAATATAAATGAACTATATAATGTTTATTAAAATATATAAAAGACAAAATACATATATGCATAATTATATCCATGATGACATATGCATATACAGTATAATAATTATACAGTAAAATGTGTTTACATTATATAGATTTTTTTTATACATATAGCGAGATATTTTTTGCATTAAAACTGGCAGTGGTGATTTCATATCCCCCTCCCCCCCCCCAAACAGGAAACCCCTCAGTCCACAGAGGGCCTCCCAGACCGAGAAGCCTCAGTGAAAAGCTTGAGAGCAGCAGCACCTTTACACCTGAGATCTGTGTTTTTTTGGAAAAAGGTCTCACACAGAACAGCACACCTATTCTGACAAATAGCTTCCAGGGATTTCAACCAGCCAGCGACCAAGGGGGGAAAAAAGACCTGTCGCTGGTAGCTGAACCCCAATTAAAAATAAGTGACGATCGCAGCAGGAGATCTATAGAAAAAAAAAACGTCCAAACTGTGCCGCGCATCTTATTTTATTACGCAAAATCCTTCCAGTCCAACATCATCGATCTAATCTCAGGATATATCTGTGTAGCTTGCAAGAGGAGAGTAAAAAAAGGTCCTGGACAGAGCGTGAGACACTTCCATGGGATGATGGACTGGCGTGGTGTGTGTGTGTGTGTGTGTGTGTTGTGGTTGGTCCTGAACAGTCACTGCGCTGGGGGGGGGCGGTCATGTCTGGTGGTAGTGGTGGTAGTGGTGGTGGTGGTGGTGTTCGTGGTGGTGGTGGTGCTCGTGCCGCTGGACCACAGGAACCACAAACCCGGGGCTGCCGGGCGGGCCGGACACCTGCTCCCTCTCCAGGCCCGGCAGCACCGAGGCCAGGGGGGGCTGCTGCTGGGGGTGGGGCTGGGGGGACAGCGGGGCCTTGGACGGGGACAGCGCCTCGCGGGCTCTGGCCCGGAGCCGTTTGCTGTGGCTGTACTGCAGAGGGTGCTGGTGGTGGCCCGAGGACGGGGCCTGGTGCGGCATGTGGTACACATCCTGGCCCCCGTGCAGCGCGGCCTGGGGGTGGTGGCCGTGGCATTTGGCGGATTTGCCCCCCCCTCCGCCCCCGCTGTTCCCGCCGCCTCCCTTGTAGGTTCCTTTGGGGGATTTGAGGAACTGCGTCCCCCTGCTCCGGGACTCGGCGGGGTTGTAGCTGTCGCTGATCACCTGCGAGCGGCGCTGGTGGACCACCTGGGGCTCCGGCTCCTGGGAGCGGGAGCGGCTCTGGCTCTGGCAGCTTCGGCCCTGGGCCTCCTGGGGAGCGGCGGTGGGGGTGGTCCCTGGAGGAGGGAGCAGTGCAGTGGTTAATAATCATTCATTTATTCATTCATTCATTTTCAGTTTTTTTTTCAGCACATTTCAGGTGGGAGGTAGCAGCCTATCATGGAGCGAGCACACACACACACACACACACACACACACACACACACACACTCATACCTACAGCCAATTTAGAATCTCCTACTTTTCTTGCTTTTCCCATGCAGACATACTCAGACAAGACACAGACAATAGGACATATAGACATTAAAGTGCAAGGACCAGACAACAGTAGATATATATAAGAACATGAATGAAAAAAATAGTGTTTTCCTTTTTGTTGTACACATATTTACATTAATCAACAGTGAGATGCTTACATAGAAGTAGTGGCATTGTGGTGTAGTAATAAATAACAACAGTTAAAATCTGAGCTTAAAAACGTTTGTGTATTGCCGTATGTATGTGTGTGCATGTGTGTGTGTGTGTGTGTTTGTTGTCTGTAGTGCAGGCACAAAACCTGTATCTTAAAAGCACCTCAGCAAGTTTTTGGAATTCCCGAATCTGAAGCAACATTGTGGATTATGAATAACAGTTCCCTCTGTTTCCACTCAGCATCCACACACTCAACTTTCAACTCACTTAAAAATAATGGAGATTATTTGGTGTCCAACTTACCCTCAAATCTGGAGGTGTAGTTCTCTATACCGGCAAGGTCCAGGTAGTGATTCCTCCTCTCGGTGTTTTCATCCACACAGTAATGCTGACCCTCAGTAGCCGGAGCCTCATTGTTCTGCCCTTTGCTGCTGTGAAAATGAAGATTTTTTTAATTTGCAAGGAAAATTACAATCTGCACAGGCCGGCCCTTTAGGCCAGGGGTCGCCGACCCTGGTCCTGGAGGGCCACTGCGGTGCAGGTTTTTGTTCCAACCAAGCAGTAACACCTGATTCCACTAATAAAGGTCCTTAGCAAGGGATCAGATGTGTTACTGACTGGTTGGAACATAAACTTGCAGCAGAGTGGCCCTCCAGGACCAGGGTTGGTGACCCCTGATCTAAGCACTGGACGCTTCGTTTTGTTCTGACCTGATGTAGGAGGACAGACGCTTGTCTGACCGGCCCTCCTCTTGGTGGCAACGATCTGCGAAAAGAGGAAAAAACGCATTTAAATGTCGGGAAGCTGCTCGTTCATCACCACTATGAACAGACCTATGAATGATGTTTAATGGGTTTGAACTCCAACATCATAAAAAAAATCCAGCGTTAAAAAGTAAATGAAAATAAACTCATCTCTAGTTTCCTAAATTGTTTCACACTGACTAAAAGGAAGAGTCATCCTCTGCAGATCCACAGGTAACACTAAATAATTAGGATCAGATATTAGGTCTGGTGTAGGATACTAAACGGTGTTTACCCGTCCCCGTATCTCTTCTATGACACCTGGGCTCCGGGGTGACGGTCAGCTTCACGCGCAGAGTTTTGCTCTTGTTGTGGCAGGAATGATTCACAGAGGCGTCCACCACATCATAGATGGTGTGCATCAGGCTGGACATGTCCTGTAATTATTTATTAATGAGAAAATACAATTTACACAAATGGAAAGGAAAGACACTAACAATGTATACACACACACACACATATACACTCACCTCCTTTGTCACTTTCCCACTGTTGTCAAAGTCATAAAGCGTGAAGATCCATTCCTGACGGTTGTCGTCTTCCACTGAAACATCACACTCCAAGTCCTGTGCATACAGATATGTGTATTGAAAATCCATAATATCACATTTAAAGACTCATATAGACAATACATAGTGGAAGGTGAGTATTTAGCCACATTTCTTCCAAGTATGAGCTGAGCTCCAATACTATAAAACTGTAGACAGCAGAACCACTGCAGCCTTTATGACAGCAGGGGGCAGCAGTGAGTCGTCCCTGTTTCCTTCATTGGTGTTTATAGACATTCATAAAGATGGAATGAGCTTTGCTTTTTTTTTATTTTTGCACCAAAACCTGCGATAAACAGGAGAGCTTCATGACATATAGGACTTTGTGTCTTTATCATCAGCAAGTAGCTTTGAAGAGTTCTTCCAAAGCAGAAAATGAGGGAAACCAACTATTGTAAACGTTTTCTGCTTTTGTTCGTTTTTTTTTTTTTTTAATGAATTCACACATCCAAAAAAAAGCAGTTGTTCAGCATGTAAAGCGATCACTTTTCATCAGAATCCAGCGAGCCCTCACCACCATGACCTTGTCTTTCTACTTTTCTTCCAGGAAAAACCCGGCGCAAACCACGACTCTCAGTTACAACTTTTCTGGCAGCCACTTTGATTCAGATGTATCTAGTAACATGGCCATAATTGAAAAAATAAACATCTGGAATACAGCCCCCCCCCCCCCCCTCCTGCTGCAGGCGCGGTGGAGAGCTGACACTGTGTGAAAAGCACAGTCTACGTTTACAGGGGGGGGGACCCCGGGGGGGGGACCCCGGGGGGGGAGCGGCCCTTTACGGCTCCATTATATCTGCCCGGCTCACATAACCAGGAGTGATTACCAAAGGGCAGATCTGAGCGGCCCTTTTAAAACACGCGAGTCTAAACATTACAATCTATTTATTCTACTTATTGGTCCCTAAATTCAATCAGGATATGGTCTGGAACGGTGTCAACATGCAGACAGCGGCGGGATAGGGGTTACCCACCCTGCATTTATTTTCTAACCTGTGTTTAAATAATTCTCACTCAATGAAACACAAAACGGTGTCAACGCTCCGTTCAACACTGGAGGCAAATTGCTCGGGAGATTGGGAGAGAGGGACCTTTTCTTGACCCTAAAACATTAAACACGATTGGTGATTTGGACCCGATCCAGCCGAGCTGTGTGTTTTTTTATGTGAGTGAGTGAGAAGCGGAAACGGAGGAAACGGCGACGCCAGACAGCGTTTTTTTTTAACTCTTACATCCAGACTGATGCGTTTCTTCCCGGGAGCTTTGCTTGTGTCTCGGAGTATTTCTCGCTCTCCGGCCTCCGAGTGCAGGTACTGCAGGAAGCTTTCACAGCCCTCCGCCTTCTCTGGAGGAAGAACCACTGTCGGCACAGCACACAGGTTCAGGTTAGACACACACACACACACACACACAAAATCACAGCTGTGTCATCCAGATTTATTTATGCATCATACAGGAAATGAAGCCAATAAAACCTGCTTAAATGCTGAATGAAAGATTAGTTTATTTCACAATGAAATTTCCAATTAAAATTCCAATGCTTTTAAATATGCAACATCTAAACTAAATTGAGGATGCAGGCAGATATGAACAATTGATTATGGGTAATTGATTAAGCCTAATGAAGCTGCTCACTAATCATAAGGGATGTTTTTTTTTTTACTTTTGCATATGTGCTGTTCTTATCTCTTTATTATATTTTTTGAAGGGCCCCTATGATGCACATTTTTGCAATTGCAGAATTGGCTTTTATATTCATATGATAATAAAAATAAAAATTTACTTCAATTATTTTTTGCAAAATATTTACTAATTTCATTTTTTTCTTATCCCGTGTATTTGTGTATCTGACCCTGGAGGTGGGACTGGTGATTTTATGTGTGTGTATGTTTCACATGGTAAAAAGTACACATGTAAAATCCAATAAAAAGATAAAAAGAAGAAGTGCTGCTCAGTGCTATCCCTGCTCCATGGAGCCTGGTATCAGCCCAGAGAAACTGCATTTAATAATTTAACATCCAATTAAAGACAGTTTTGTAAGGTCAACTGAATGTAGAGGCTCTGTGAAATCATGAATACATACATGTATAGCATATAGGGTTCTATGATATCATGTTAGATCTGTTTTTTTAAGTAAAAAAAGACTGTTTTGTGTTTGTGAGTTTACCCTCTAGGGGACAGTGTTGGTCTGCAAATTGTCCTTCCTTCAGCTCCCCATTCGGAAACTCCTGGAGAGGGAAAAAAAAGGAAGAGGAGGAGAGAAGGGGGTGGGATGGGGTGTGTGTGTGGGGGGGGGGGCACAGATGTAAGTGAATCTACAGTTCAGACCACAGACACAGAGAAAACAAACAGTCCCAGCTAAAGCATTTCCTACTCAGATGAGAGAGGGCTGGAGGTTCCAGCGCGGCCAAACACTTTGAACATCTGCACGCTTATTGTGTTTCACCGTCTGGGCCGCGGCGAGCGCCGCCACGGCCAAGCTTTCCAGATTCCTTCCGAGCCCTTCAAACGGACCCTCGCATCCATCAAAAAAAAAAAAAAAAAAAAAATGCACTTCATCCTCAGAGGTCTCTCCCAGCCAACCTGTTTGTTCTCATCTGACGGAACCACACCAGAGTTTAGGGAAAAGTTTGTTAAAAACCCCCAGACTCTGAAGCTTTTTTGGTTTATGTAAAACAAGCCGCACAATGAGCTCTCAGCAACATGTGTGTATTTATTTTGAATGGAGAATAATTGCCAGATGGAAGTTTCCATGCAGATAGGATGGGACTGATTAAATACACAATTCCATAGCCGTAAAACAAAAAGCGGACAAAGGGGTGCGAGGGGCGCAGCGAGGGAGGAAAATAGCTCTGCTCCCACATGAGAATAATCTATATGCACAAAAACAGAACCACGATGTATTCACAGCCCGCATATGTATTAATGCACACACACACACACACACACACATACACACTAACACACACACACTCTTTAATTACAATTGGATTGTGGAAACAATGAAAATTAAGTACAGCACAGGCCCTAAACCACAAGTATTTAAACAACAAATGATTCATCTTATTTACGTCATTCTCGGGCCTCCAAGCTGCTCCGCGCAGCCTTTGAAATAAAATCTCACCAGATTGAATCAAGGAGGCCCACTGAAACGAGACAAATAAAAAACAGATAGATGCTCGAAAACAAAAGAACTCCATGTACCTTCGACGGGCCCGAGCAGCGAGAGTCAGAACATCTGCATGCGTTTAGGTGAACCAGCCCCCCCCCTGCTCGCCTTCCCTTCCCCTCCCTCGCTCGGAGTAATGACAGCGCCAGGGCCTGTGGTTCTATTTAACAATTTCAGAGCCCCGTGATTATTCCTCACTTCAGAGGATGATACCTCCAGCCTATAATCTAGGCCCTGACCTTCACTGCTGAAGAGGGGAGCCGCTCGAGTGTCAGGGTCAAGGTTTGGACACCAGCCCCCCCCCCACAGCCCCCCTGCAAATTGGCCACCGGAGACATTGAGAGAAAACAGCAGGAGAATGGGAATCGGGCCTTGTCGAAGGCGAAGGGGGTAGACAGGAAAGAGGAGAGGGCGCAGGAAGTATGCGGGAGGAATAAAGAAGAAAGAGGAGCAGAGAGGAAGGAGGGCACAAAGGGGGGGGGGGGGGGGGGGGGGGGAATAAGAGGAACAAAGATGGGAGAGGAGACACGCAGATAAGGGAAGCGGAGGAGGATGCGGTTTGTTAACGGGGAGATAGGGCCTATCTGGGAGCTCACAGGGAGAGGTGGAGGTGGGTTTCTGCAGACTGGAGGGGCCTCTGGGAAAGGTGGAGATAACCGGGACCGAGACAAGGAGCGGCCTTTAATCACCAAACGCACCCATACACACACGCGCCCGCGCTTTCCATCTTTTTTTCGTGTGTGTGGGTTTTCTACAGCCGAGTTGCTGTTTCCCTTTCATCTCCCCCCTCCTCGTACAGCGGCCTGGTGATGAAGGGCCGCACGTATCAAAGAGGACCGTAGGTTCTGCTCATCCTCGTTAACCACGGAGGAAGCTACGCGGGGCAAGGTGTGCGCACGCCTCAGGAAAATGACCCTTAAATAAAACAAAACCAATCAATCGCGAGTGAGTGTAGGCTCCGATTAAAGATTCTGATATGTGGCGACGTCAGTGTCAAACACGTGGCTTTGCCCAGAAATGCCAGCACCTCCATGGGGGAGGGGGAGGAGGGGGGGGACTAATGAGAGAGCAGGCCCCGGGTCTGACCACAGTCTGCAGCCCAACGCCTAAACGTCCACATCCACTTCGCCCACGGTGTCTGCCCGCCACATGTGTGATTAGGCCTCTTTTTCTGGCATCTCGCCGCTCTCATTCTTTCACTATCGGATCACAGACTGCTCTGTGGGTGACGCAGGCGTGGCGTACGCCTGGATCCCCCGTGATGTGCAGCGCACGTCTATGGCGCGTGTCGTGTGGAACAGACGCTTGAACGGCGCTGACAGGTATTAGATCCGTGTTTGTTAAAAAAACAGCGTTCCGGCTCCCAGACGCCGTGACACGGGAGACAGACAGAAAAGGTGTGTGATGTTTGTTCCTGTTTAATGCAGCACCTCTGCCAAGCTTCCCTAAAGCTGCAGCCTACCAAACACTTTTATGTGGGATAGGGTAACCAGGGGGAAGCTTTCATAGCTCCCTACCAGGTGACATCAGACATCCCCCAGCCGTCTGCGCGCGCGCGTGTGTGTGTGTGTGTGTGTGTGTGCGCATGCCTACCACCCATCCTCCCGCTGGAAAACAGTGCACATCTTTGTTCTCACAGCCCCCCCCCCCTCTAGCATACCCCCTAAATATAAGCACACACAGTCACACACACACTTCTTTTTAGTCCATTCTTTAAACCATATGATGCACAAGTTATTTTTTTTTTGAATCACACCTTCAGAAATCGGTTCTTTCAGCCTCGGGATAAGTAGTGTACGGCGACTTGATCAGATGTCTGGATGCGTATCCGAGTACAAACACATGACGGGAGGAAGACAAAAGCAGGTCACTGTCTGGGAGATAATCTTTCAAGCTATGTGGTTTCCTCAAAATGTTGCGGATTGCTTTTTTCTTTTTTACAGAACATCAGCTGCTACTTCCTCCAACCTCAAAAACAAAACCATCTGTTGTGTCCTTAGTTTGACGAAGAACCTGACGGTGTTGGGTGTTAAAACTCTGAGTAGCTAACAGCAGGAGTTCTCCAGGATGCACAAAGTTCCTGGAAAGTCACCTGGAAATGACACCTCAGGGGGGGCGCCACAGGAAACCGGCGACGACCACCATCCGACCCCCACCCCCACCCCCACTGGCCATTAATGGGGTATGATTGGGGCAATGGGGGGGGGGGGTAG